>CAXKWD010000012.1:9343785-10589022 GCA_964059195.1 Ectobius pallidus
AGATTATACGCATTCATTTAAAGAAAACATTGAATACTGCATTAACTGACAATGAAATGTAATAACCTTCATGCCAAGGTCAAATGTATTTAAATAAAGAAACAGTTTTAGAACTATTGAAAATGTAACAGCATTAGCAAATGAAGGTTTATAACCCTAATACAATGGAAATGATTATAATGGTCATACAGTTAGGTAGTTATATTCTTATATTGTAAGAATACCTATAGCTTGTCAGGCATTTGTTTCTTTCCTCATTTGCATAGAGTATAAATAAGTACCTGCAATCTGAAATCATAATTAGAAATACGGAAATTGTAACAGCATTATCAGATGAAGGATTATAACTCAAATACGAGGCAAATCAAAAGTGCTCAGATACGATTTAAATGAATTTCATATTCAAAGAATTCAACACAACTATATGTACATGTGTTTTAGCGGAATACAAGGACACTAAAACCATTATCAATTGCATGTTGAAAGATAACATATATGACTTAGCGAAAAGGCTGATGAATTTAAGTATATCACCCTTTGCGTTTAAGATATAGCACAGTTCTATATAATATAATCAAGACTTCAGCAATTATATTATTACAGAAAGGTAGCAGCATAACATAACATATATATATATATATATATATCACAAACCTTACTTATATGGTGGTACGAATGGATTATTTTGAAGTCTAATAGCTCTTAATATGCGTATGCCTGACAACATTAACAGCTTTATGTGCCGAATGTCTAGAACCTAGGAACCTCAACCTCATGGAACCTTCAATGCCTCCATGTCTTTAATCCTAACAATAATCTGAAATCAGAATTAGAATTATTGAAATTGTAACAAGATTAACAAATGAAGGGTTATAACTCAGGAAACCATAGCAATCTGAAATACTAAGTATATACACGTAAGGAAAGGTTATGTAACACATCAGGATTATATTACGTATCTAGACATACCCAAGTAATAAGGCAATACTATTACGTTTATATATATATATATATAATATCTATACCATAGGTTTACATTTTGAGGCATGAGCCAAAAGTCTTTTTGGTAATACATCCAGGCATTCGACATGCACTACCTTGACCACAATTATAGTCATGAAAAAATGCAGCCTTCGTCTGAAACACACAATATAACATCACATAAGTAACACAATATGATACTAGAATTAAATGTTAAGGTAGCTGATAGAAATCTACTTACAGCCCTTTTCAATGTGAGGAATACTTTACACTTTCTAGTGCATTTAGTACTCCAATGCCTATGTTTACCCTCTCGAGGCGAAAGGCATCTATGAAAATGCCTCGAACCGTGGCACACCTGATCGTGTCCTGCATCCGTGTGGGTAATAACGTCTCCAGCCATATCCTCAAGAGTGTTACCACACGGAAGGATTTCGGAGAGTTCTACATGTTCTTGATTATGGCCCCATACCTCTGTGTGTCGGATGGGGAACTCCTCACTCCCAACCTCATGTCCCCAACCGTTATGGATCCTAATTGTGTAGGATCCCGTAGGCTCCGGCGACGTGGAGGTAGGAGGCTCCATATCGGGGATAATATATTCCTCGGCCTGAGGAACAACCTCTTCAGGGATATCCCTGCCCATCTCCTGAAGTAGATCCTGCGATGTAGACATGGTTAAGATTTTAATGTTGACAATTAATAGTTCCATATATATATATATATACGAGAGTTCGCATGCTGGGTTCTCCTACCACACGTGTCAAGGTGGGGGCTGTGTTGTGATAATAATGTCAAACAGGAATTTGTTATTGCTTTACGAAACTGATGTCTGAATGTTTGAACAATAAACATATTGCATAAATATGCTTTCCCTCCTTACAGTATGATCTACATTGAGTAAACAGTTGTCATGAAGGTAATCAACTTCCGATGTAATTAATAAGGTGATGGAATAAGGAATACTCCCCAATCAAATAAATATTGTGCCGAATGTCAGAATCACGGAGCCTCAACCTCCTGGAACCCTCAACGCCTCCATAGCATGTAATAAGGAACACATTGTAATAGGTCTATATAATATGCATACCGCATGCATGAATTTAGATTTAAGGTGACATTAAGTCAAAATAGTATGAAAGAGGAAGGGATTGAATATAGAATGTAGGTGACAATAAGTCTATATAATAATAATTAAATCCAGAGGAAAGGGATTCTGTATGAAAGAGGAAAGGAATACAATAAATACGATACAAAGTGAATCTGATTATTATTATTAATATTAATATTAGATAGCAGACACTTAACACTAATCTGTGCACATCAACTGTTCCTAAAATACCTCTGTAACTTAGGTAAACAGGCCTCATAACATTACAGTGATCTAACCATTAATCAGACATAGGTTAAACGCCTGAGAGTTAGGATATTTTCCTTTATACACTAGAAAGACATTACGTTCTCCTCTGTTTATAGCCGAGATCTCACTTTCCTCAAACACCTCTGTGTATTTTCTAGGCAAAAATACCGATAACATCTCTGCACTATCTTTCATACGAATATGAAGCAGTACACAACGTCCATATCGGGTTTCTTTTACAGATGCATATAGAATAGCGTAACTGCTGTTCTGCTCGAGGTCTGATATACTAACACAACGTGGTTGTGATGGGGTTGAATTGAATTTCTCTACCAATGATGTCATCTGTAAACATGAACGAAGTCTAATTAATTAACTTAATAACAACAATAATATAGCTTCCGCACAAAGTTTTTTTTTTATTGCTAATGTCATAAAATACGGTAGATGTAGTGTTACCTTGTTAGTTGAAAATCAGAAGATGATGATGATGACTGTAGAGCTGTTTACACAATTATCAAGACCTCCTACATACATGTCTTTTTATACAAAACTAACCAAGCAACAATATGACGTAGTATTGGTATATGGGGTTTTTACCATTTACGATGTTGTAACAAAGACTGGAGATATCGTTAAGGCTGTTATCACACAACTATGTAAAACATATTTGAAAGCCATTGTATTATTGTTTTCAACATGCCTTTGTATTTATCCTTAATTTTACTGTCCGCGTATAACATTCCTCTCTGTTTATTGCGCCTATCATACGGTCTGAGAAATAGATTCATATGGTACTATTCCACAGATTCCCTAGTTCATATCCCTTTACTAATTAAGTCATATGGTTACAGTTACTGTAATAATGACCTAAGTACGTCAACAAGGCTGTAATGCTATGAATACCTTATTATTGACCATTATTCCTACCCTAGCCTATTAATAATGAAAGGTCTAAACACAGATACGTTTTAAATGAATTTAATATAAAGGGAAGAACTCCTATACCACCAAAGGTATGTATACCTTTGTTTAGGTAATGTTTGAACAACAACAACATAATAATAACAATCGTTGTAGGGCGTTTAGTTATAATCGCATGATATTAGTCATTGTCCGCATAGAGTATAAATAATTACCAGCAATCTGAAATCATAATTAGAAATACGGAAATTGTAACAGCATTATCAAATGAAGGATTATAACTCAAATACGAGGCAAATCAAAAGTGCTCAGATACGATTTAAATGAATTTCATATTCAAAGAATTCAACACAACTATGTGTACATGTGTTTTAGCGGAATACAAGGACACTAAAACCAATATCAATTGCATGTTGAAAGATAACATATATGACTTAGCGAAAAGGCTGATGAATTTAAGTATATCACCCTTTGCGTTTAAGATATAGCACAGTTCTATATAATATAATCAAGACTTCAGCAATTATATTATTACAGAAAGGTAGCAGCATAACATAACATATATATATATATATATATATATATATCACAAACCTTACTTATATGGTGGTAGGAATGGATTATTTAGAAGTCTAATAGCTCATAAATATGCGTATGGCTGACAACATTAACAGCTTTATGTGTCGAATGTCTAGAACCTGGGAGCCTATCTCAAATAATAAAACTATGGGAAATTTAGTTTCGGTTATGTTAGGTTATTGCGAACTGAAATTTAAGAAAATCGCAAGGTGTTTTCCATTGTCCTTAGTCACGTTAATTGAAAGGCACTAGTATTTCAAGTTCACACAGACTGTGAATACCCTAGGAGGGATATTTTAAAATCGTTACGGTGCAAATGCGCATGTTGAGGTGTAGGTTTTTTTCGAAATGTAAAGGCAATAGGTTAGGAAAGGTTAGGTTATGTTAAAATTAAATAGGTTTTACAAGGTAGGCAGCTTTAAATGTTGGACGAAGGTGCAGTTAATATCTCAAATAATATAACTATGGGAAATTTAGTTTAGGTTATGTTAGGTTATTGCGAGCGCATGATGAGGTGTAGGTTTTTTTTTTTTCGAAATGTAAAGGCAATAGGTTAGGAAAGGTTAGGTTATGTTAAAATTAAATATGTTTTACAAGGTAGGCAGCTTTAAATGTTGGACGAAGGTGCAGTTAATATCTCAAATAATACAACTATGGGAAATTTAGTTTAGGTTATGTTAGGTTATTGCGAACTGAGATTTAAGAAATCATGTCTAGTTAGGTTACGGTATGTTAGGTATCTCGGCTGAGGAAATTGAAGAAAACTCGTCGCGCGCGACGAGTTTTTTCTTCAATTTCCTCCGAGATAACCTAACATACCGTAACCTAACTAGACATGATTTCTTAAATCTCAGTTCGCAATAACCTAACATAACCTAAACTAAATTTCCCATAGTTGTATTATTTGAGATATTAACTGCACCTTCGTCCAACATTTAAAGCTGCCTACCTTGTAAAACATATTTAATTTTAACATAACCTAACCTTTCCTAACCTATTGCCTTTACATTTCGAAAAAAAAAAAACCTACACCTCATCATGCGCTCGCAATAACCTAACATAACCTAAACTAAATTTCCCATAGTTATATTATTTGAGATATTAACTGCACCTTCGTCCAACATTTAAAGCTGCCTACCTTGTAAAACCTATTTAATTTTAACATAACCTAACCTTTCCTAACCTATTGCCTTTACATTTCGAAAAAAACCTACACCTCAACATGCGCATTTGCACCGTAACGATTTTAAAATATCCCTCCTAGGGTATTCACAGTCTGTGTGAACTTGAAATACTAGTGCCTTTCAATTAACGTGACTAAGGACAATGGAAAACACCTTGCGATTTTCTTAAATTTCAGTTCGCAATAACCTAACATAACCGAAACTAAATTTCCCATAGTTTTATTATTTGAGATAGGCTCCCAGGTTCTAGACATTCGACACATAAAGCTGTTAATGTTGTCAGCCATACGCATATTTATGAGCTATTAGACTTCTAAATAATCCATTCCTACCACCATATAAGTAAGGTTTGTGATATATATATATATATATATATATATGTTATGTTATGCTGCTACCTTTCTGTAATAATATAATTGCTGAAGTCTTGATTATATTATATAGAACTGTGCTATATCTTAAACGCAAAGGGTGATATACTTAAATTCATCAGCCTTTTCGCTAAGTCATATATGTTATCTTTCAACATGCAATTGATATTGGTTTTAGTGTCCTTGTATTCCGCTAAAACACATGTACACATAGTTGTGTTGAATTCTTTGAATATGAAATTCATTTAAATCGTATCTGAGCACTTTTGATTTGCCTCGTATTTGAGTTATAATCCTTCATTTGATAATGCTGTTACAATTTCCGTATTTCTAATTATGATTTCAGATTGCTGGTAATTATTTATACTCTATGCGGACAATGACTAATATCATGCGATTATAACTAAACGCCCTACAACGATTGTTATTATTATGTTGTTGTTGTTCAAACATTACCTAAACAAAGGTATACATACCTTTGGTGGTATAGGAGTTCTTCCCTTTATATTAAATTCATTTAAAACGTATCTGTGTTTAGACCTTTCATTATTAATAGGCTAGGGTAGGAATAATGGTCAATAATAAGGTATTCATAGCATTACAGCCTTGTTGACGTACTTAGGTCATTATTACAGTAACTGTAACCATATGACTTAATTAGTAAAGGGATATGAACTAGGGAATCTGTGGAATAGTACCATATGAATCTATTTCTCAGACCGTATGATAGGCGCAATAAACAGAGAGGAATGTTATACGCGGACAGTAAAATTAAGGATAAATACAAAGGCATGTTGAAAACAATAATACAATGGCTTTCAAATATGTTTTACATAGTTGTGTGATAACAGCCTTAACGATATCTCCAGTCTTTGTTACAACATCGTAAATGGTAAAAACCCCATATACCAATACTACGTCATATTGTTGCTTGGTTAGTTTTGTATAAAAAGACATGTATGTAGGAGGTCTTGATAATTGTGTAAACAGCTCTACAGTCATCATCATCATCTTCTGATTTTCAACTAACAAGGTAACACTACATCTACCGTATTTTATGACATTAGCAATAAAAAAAAAACTTTGTGCGGAAGCTATATTATTGTTGTTATTAAGTTAATTAATTAGACTTCGTTCATGTTTACAGATGACATCATTGGTAGAGAAATTCAATTCAACCCCATCACAACCACGTTGTGTTAGTATATCAGACCTCGAGCAGAACAGCAGTTACGCTATTCTATATGCATCTGTAAAAGAAACCCGATATGGACGTTGTGTACTGCTTCATATTCGTATGAAAGATAGTGCAGAGATGTTATCGGTATTTTTGCCTAGAAAATACACAGAGGTGTTTGAGGAAAGTGAGATCTCGGCTATAAACAGAGGAGAACGTAATGTCTTTCTAGTGTATAAAGGAAAATATCCTAACTCTCAGGCGTTTAACCTATGTCTGATTAATGGTTAGATCACTGTAATGTTATGAGGCCTGTTTACCTAAGTTACAGAGGTATTTTAGGAACAGTTGAT
The DNA here is from genome assembly GCA_964059195.1 of Ectobius pallidus. Classification (NCBI taxonomy): domain Eukaryota; kingdom Metazoa; phylum Arthropoda; class Insecta; order Blattodea; family Ectobiidae; genus Ectobius; species Ectobius pallidus. The sequence continues at coordinate 9,350,715 of CAXKWD010000012.1, forward strand.
GTGCACAGATTAGTGTTAAGTGTCTGCTATCTAATATTAATATTAATAATAATAATCAGATTCACTTTGTATCGTATTTATTGTATTCCTTTCCTCTTTCATACAGAATCCCTTTCCTCTGGATTTAATTATTATTATATAGACTTATTGTCACCTACATTCTATATTCAATCCCTTCCTCTTTCATACTATTTTGACTTAATGTCACCTTAAATCTAAATTCATGCATGCGGTATGCATATTATATAGACCTATTACAATGTGTTCCTTATTACATGCTATGGAGGCGTTGAGGGTTCCAGGAGGTTGAGGCTCCGTGATTCTGACATTCGGCACAATATTTATTTGATTGGGGAGTATTCCTTATTCCATCACCTTATTAATTACATCGGAAGTTGATTACCTTCATGACAACTGTTTACTCAATGTAGATCATACTGTAAGGAGGGAAAGCATATTTATGCAATATGTTTATTGTTCAAACATTCAGACATCAGTTTCGTAAAGCAATAACAAATTCCTGTTTGACATTATTATCACAACACAGCCCCCACCTTGACACGTGTGGTAGGAGAACCCAGCATGCGAACTCTCGTATATATATATATATATGGAACTATTAATTGTCAACATTAAAATCTTAACCATGTCTACATCGCAGGATCTACTTCAGGAGATGGGCAGGGATATCCCTGAAGAGGTTGTTCCTCAGGCCGAGGAATATATTATCCCCGATATGGAGCCTCCTACCTCCACGTCGCCGGAGCCTACGGGATCCTACACAATTAGGATCCATAACGGTTGGGGACATGAGGTTGGGAGTGAGGAGTTCCCCATCCGACACACAGAGGTATGGGGCCATAATCAAGAACATGTAGAACTCTCCGAAATCCTTCCGTGTGGTAACACTCTTGAGGATATGGCTGGAGACGTTATTACCCACACGGATGCAGGACACGATCAGGTGTGCCACGGTTCGAGGCATTTTCATAGATGCCTTTCGCCTCGAGAGGGTAAACATAGGCATTGGAGTACTAAATGCACTAGAAAGTGTAAAGTATTCCTCACATTGAAAAGGGCTGTAAGTAGATTTCTATCAGCTACCTTAACATTTAATTCTAGTATCATATTGTGTTACTTATGTGATGTTATATTGTGTGTTTCAGACGAAGGCTGCATTTTTTCATGACTATAATTGTGGTCAAGGTAGTGCATGTCGAATGCCTGGATGTATTACCAAAAAGACTTTTGGCTCATGCCTCAAAATGTAAACCTATGGTATAGATATTATATATATATATATATAAACGTAATAGTATTGCCTTATTACTTGGGTATGTCTAGATACGTAATATAATCCTGATGTGTTACATAACCTTTCCTTACGTGTATATACTTAGTATTTCAGATTGCTATGGTTTCCTGAGTTATAACCCTTCATTTGTTAATCTTGTTACAATTTCAATAATTCTAATTCTGATTTCAGATTATTGTTAGGATTAAAGACATGGAGGCATTGAAGGTTCCATGAGGTTGAGGTTCCTAGGTTCTAGACATTCGGCACATAAAGCTGTTAATGTTGTCAGGCATACGCATATTAAGAGCTATTAGACTTCAAAATAATCCATTCGTACCACCATATAAGTAAGGTTTGTGATATATATATATATATATATATGTTATGTTATGCTGCTACCTTTCTGTAATAATATAATTGCTGAAGTCTTGATTATATTATATAGAACTGTGCTATATCTTAAACGCAAAGGGTGATATACTTAAATTCATCAGCCTTTTCGCTAAGTCATATATGTTATCTTTCAACATGCAATTGATAATGGTTTTAGTGTCCTTGTATTCCGCTAAAACACATGTACATATAGTTGTGTTGAATTCTTTGAATATGAAATTCATTTAAATCGTATCTGAGCACTTTTGATTTGCCTCGTATTTGAGTTATAATCCTTCATCTGATAATGCTGTTACAATTTCCGTATTTCTAATTATGATTTCAGATTGCAGGTACTTATTTATACTCTATGCAAATGAGGAAAGAAACAAATGCCTGACAAGCTATAGGTATTCTTACAATATAAGAATATAACTACCTAACTGTATGACCATTATAATCATTTCCATTGTATTAGGGTTATAAACCTTCATTTGCTAATGCTGTTACATTTTCAATAGTTCTAAAACTGTTTCTTTATTTAAATACATTTGACCTTGGCATGAAGGTTATTACATTTCATTGTCAGTTAATGCAGTATTCAATGTTTTCTTTAAATGAATGCGTATAATCTTTTTATTTGCACATAAATTAATTATCTAGTGTTATAAAACACATCCACGTATTTTATAAAGTATATGAAGGATATGTTTACTCTTGCTATAACACGATTACGTAATATGTTTATTCATTACCATTCAGGCAATTGCTTCTTTATCAACAACAACATAGCAATCTGATGAATGGTATTCCATGTATAGACATTATCGCCTAAGGGAGGGAGAGAGAGTCTGAGTTTAAACTAATTCTTTGGCATGCGTTCACCACAATGACATGTTTTTATTTAAATAGAATACTTGTTTTCGGTATTAGGATACATGCGACAGTGATGAATGGTTACAAGGAAAGGATGCCAGAGATTTTTCCAGATGTTATGCAATGTAGGTTACTACATTCGTTGTCAAATTATTGCAGTCTACTGTATTCCTTATACTGACTAAATGCTAACGTTTTATTTACATATATGGTATGAATCGATCGGATGCTTTATAGACATATGCATGCGTGCAGTATTTTAGGTTTTCTTTATTCCAACAACATAGCAATCTGATGAATGTTATTCAATGTAAACATACATCGCCTACGGGGGATGGGAGTTTGAGTTTAAAACTATTTGTTATCGGAAGGATGCTGAAAGGAAGAAGAAGAATTGGTTATGTAAGTATAAGCCTATTTTATCTTTTCATAACACACCACCACCATTCTTTGACAACAGTCATTCACTCTCTCTCTAGATGTTATCAGTATGGAATGTTTTTTTTTTTATGTTTTGTTTGTTGATAGTAGCATAGTTTTGTAGATGGCTGCACTGTAGGTATTTAACAACATCAACAACAGGGATTTATTTCCAGATTAGAAAGTGGTTTACAGACTTGTTAAAACCTGTATTTATTGATTTCAGAATGGAAGCAGGTCTATTTCGTTGGACTAGCTCAGTTTCGCTGCAGTGTCTGGAACGCTATGTTCTCATCTTCCATGATTCATAGAGGATGTCTTCGTCATACCGAAGTGTTTAATTATATAGTTTGGTAGGAAAACATGTCTTTAATAGATATGTATACTTTTGAAATAAACCATTCAGCTCTATTATAAACCATTTGTGTATACACATTATTTCATATGAGCGTGACAGCCTTAATATAGAATAAGGTTGTGACGTTCTGAAATGAAACTATACCCTTATCCATTTCATATTCCTTGCATAATCATTCTCATTAGCTGATAGTAATAGTATTAGTGTTCATCGGATGCTGAATGGATGAAGAATTGGTTAAGTAAGTATAAACCTATTTTATCTTTTCATACCTATGTCTACCTTTGCGCAATATTACACTATCTATCTATAAACGAAGGATAGGCACAGAGCATAAAGCCATCCCAGAAGGATACACAACCCTTAAGAATCTAATTAATACATTAGGCTTATATGTTATCATTACGTTGTAACTAAAGGGAAGTGTTTCTTAGTGGGTATTTGCATTATATCCTCTGCCCCAAGCAGATATCTGTATTATCATCTAACTTGTTATTCTAACAGAGTTGTTATTGTGTTTATCTTAATTTCACTGTCGGGTATTGCACAGTACTATTTCTGTAATATGCTAATACACACACACACACACACACACCTTCCTATAGGTTTTATTCCCATGGTTAATACAACGTATTTGAGTTAGCTGGGGTTTGGGGGGCGGCGTTGGTTTTCGAAATGGGTCAGATTGGGGTGGGGGTAGCACGGGCTTATTGCCCACGTCTGCTTTGTTCGAGTCGAATCCCATCATGTCATATAGGACCATAGTACGGGGGTTTGGGGGGTGGGCCCACTGGGGGGCAGGCGTCGGTTTTCGATTGGGGTAGGGGTAGCACGGGCTTATTGCCCACGTCTGCTTTGTTCGAGTCGAATCCCCTCATGTCATATAACGTACATGGCCAAAGGGCCTAAGTAGGCGTCGGGGGCGGCGTCGGTTTTGTTTTGGGGCATAGCTCTTTACGGGGGCTTGGGGGCGGGTGGGCATTAGCACAGGACGAACGGGCGCCTTTCGCTTTTTCGAATCGTCACGTTTCACCTATACGTGACTCTACACCGGGGGCGGCGTCGGGGGCGGCGTCGGTTGGCCGCCATTTTGGATACATAGCTTGACCCATACTACTCTTATGTTACCATAAAGCCGTTTTGGAGATGAAATTAAACAGAAAGCATTATCATTTTCATACTTTTCTCTCCAAAAACCTGCGATATAATATAATAATATACACATTACCATACCTCGTTTTGTTTTCTCTATGTCCAGGGTAGAGAAAGTTATGTGATTCCATTATTTTAGTGGATTTCATTCTGTAATATTTATTTATAACATGAATTATTTTGATAACTTCTCTTATTTGTCAAAAGTGCATTTCATTTGTTTTTTCCAAGCCCATCTGATACCATTTGGCAACAATATATTCTGTGATTTGGAATGGATAATTCTATGTAAAAAGGGATTAAGTATTTTCAAAAACATTTAATTTTTGGCATTTAGAATCAGAATTTTTCAAAATACTTTCTTAGTGAGCACTTACATTATGAAACGAAGGTACTGTCAAAATTCCAAGTCTCTACCTGTTATAGTTTAGGCTGTACGTTGATTCCTGTCATTCAGTCAATCAGTCAGTCATTCATTCAGTCAGTCAGGACAAAGCCTTATATATATATATATATATATATATATATATAGAGAGAGAGAGAGAGAGAGAGAGAGAGAGAGAGATGGAGATATGCATAAACGGCATTATGTAGATTATGTACAACCTGAGGGCGAAATGGCCGTCCGCGCGGCGGATATGAACAGGAAGTAATGCCTAAGGCTTGTAAAAAAATCCGTTAATAAAAGATAGGCCTATGGAACTAAATTATAAGAATTAATTGAAAGGTCTTCGGCTTTAAATTACTCAGAGATAATAAAATCAGGTTAAGTGATGTAACAAAGTGCCAGTATGTTTTTGTTTAATCAGTTATTATTGCAATTATGGTCGCAGATTGGCCGGTTTCGGGATTTGAACCATGGAACTCCAGAATGTGAGGCCAAGACGTTACCATCTTAGCCACCTGGGTCAGTTTAACGGTCCAGTTTGATAAGCGCATGCAAAGCAATAGTGTTATCTGTCATAGCTAACTGTATTTTAATTGCCAAAGCCTTATAAGATCACAGTAAAACAATTGACTATGTTGTCATGATAACTGATTTGCATTTAATAAATTCTTTCGAATACGTATATTACCATTAAATAGGCACTAAATTGAGCATTACTCCGAAACACGTCAACCGATTTTATCCAAAATCAATGGGCATCTTTCCATGGACATTGTAAATGTGTATACCAAGTTTCATAAAAATCTGGTTAAGCGTATTTGAGTTACCGCGTCTTTAAAATAGACACTAAATTGGGTTTTTCTCCGGTACCGGTCTACCGATTTGGTCCAATATCAGTAGACGTCTTCCCACATACATTATAAATGGGTATACAAAGTTTCAGGAAAATCCAATAAAGCATACTTGATTTATCGCGACTTCTTACATATTAACATAAAAGGCACTAAATTGGGCATTATTCCGGTAGTGGCCAACTGATTTAGTCGAATATCAATAGACGTCTTTCCATGGACATTATAAATGCGTATTCGAGGTTTCATAAAAATCCGATAAAGCGTATTTGAGTTATTGCGCCTTTAATATATACACTAAAATGGGTTTTACTCCGGTACCGGTCAACAGATTAGGTTCAAATTCAATAGGGTACTTCTTATGGACGTCATAAATGGGTGTACCTAGTTTCATGGAAATCCGATACAGCGTATTTGAAAAAAGGCACTAAATTGGGCATTACTCCGGTACCGGTGAACCAATTTGGTTCAATATCAATAGGGTTCTTTCCATGAACATTATAAATGTGTTTTCCAAGTTTCATAAAAATCCGAAAAAGCGTATTTGAGTTATGGCGCGTACAGACACACGGACGGACGGACAGACAGATAGACATTTTTCGTCCCCACACACAATCTCATAAAGTACCATACTGGCACTTAATAAAGTTCTTAGGTAACGCTATCATGATTATTTGCTTTGACAAATACATACGAAAGGAATTAGAATTGTACTGTTACATTTGTGTGTTTGGTGGCTTTGTGTCTTCCATTTGTGAGAAATTAAATGTGGTGAGAACCAGGTTGTAAATACTGAATTTGTATACAGCGAAAAGCGTATTGCAAATAAATTATGGGGGAAATATTTTTTTAATAAAATCTTCTTGACTTCCGGGTATCTGCCGCGTCATATTTAAGAAGTGTGCCGACGTTTCGACCATCTTGCCGTGGTCTTTAAAGACGCGGCAGATACCCGGAAGCCAAGAAGATTTTATTGTCAACTCGGGCCGCGGATGCCTACGATCTTATATTAGCCTATATTTCTTTAATATAAATTTCATATTATAGGCCTACATTTATATAAATTTAAAACATAATCCATTCCCCAATGTAGAACAATTAGTCTATTTTCATTATTATTATTATTATTATTATTATTATCATCATCATTTTTATACTATTTCTTCTCATTATTACTATTACTAAGCAATTACACATAACAATTCTTTTTGTAATTATTAATAATAATTATTAAACCTGTTTTCACTTGGGGTAGGACTAGTTATACTATTTCAGGGTTGGTAAATTTCAACTAGGTTCCAAATTTTATTTTTATATTTTCATTTACTAATTGTATTGAATAGACTTGGTAGTACTGCTGGTTGTATTGTAATAAATCTATTGTTTATTTAGTTATGCCGTAATTGTTTGTTCTGTTTATCTCCATACTTGGACTTTTTTTAACTTTCTTTTATGTGAATAACTATTCCTAATTTGTTGGGAATATTTTCATTCTTTTCTCTTCCTTCCTTCATCTCCTACACCTCTGGGAACGATACAGAACGTAAACTTAGATCTCAGTTCGGCTAGGAGAGTAGAATTAGTGATTTCTTTCTATATTCTCAGTTTTTACAAAAATGTATACCAGTATTAATTTCTTGTTAAAGGTAATGGCTTAACACCCGCACGTGCATTAAAATATTATGATAACGCCCACAAAAATGTTAAGCTATGATAACCCCCACATATGAGTACTAAAATATTACAATGCCCACCCGAGTAGGCTATTAAGATTTTGATTTGCTTTGACTTTTTCCGTCCATCGGAACATATTACATATTATGGGACACATCAATATAATTACTAATAAGTGTAATTAAGGAGTTAGTGGGTAATATTTCGCCATATTCCCTCAAAATGATATCGATAAACCAAGATCAGCAGTAGCTGAGTACATAGCTCAACAGCAGCAAGTGAAGAGCTAGTCTTTCCAGACCACAAGCGACTGAAGATGGTGCATAAATACACCGAAATGCATTTCATCATCTAAATGATAAACCGAGGAAGCAGTAAGCCTGTAATTCTGATCCACAACTCTCATAAAGGACTCTCCATGAATGAGCACAGAAGAAGTAAAAAAGAAGTTTCTGTAAATTGTATACTACATCTGTATTAGGTATACTGTAATCATACTACTAGAACACTTCTACATTAATAACCTGAATTTTACCAACGTAACTACTGCAGTTAGCAGTAAAAATAAATACTACAATCTAAAATAATTTTATATTCAATAATAACTTCTGTTTTTAACAGATTACATACATGTATGACTAAATACTACTATTAGTAATTGCAGCACACATCAACAAGATAAAAAGTGTATGTTCTGAATTTAAATAGATATTTTAATGAATTTGTAAAATACTTGATTCTATGACAATGTAAATAGGAATTTTTTTATTGATTATGTAAATATGTGTATTTTTTAGCAATTTCATTTTGTCATTAGGAATTTAAAATGTTGTTTTCAAATTTTTTAGATGATTCGCAACTCAGAATTGGTTATACTATATTAACAATAAATATCTGAGGCTACTGCTGATCTTGGTTTGTCGATATCATTTTGAGGGTATAAGGCGAAATATTACCCACTAACTCCTTAATTACCACATCCCTCAAAGAAAAAAAAATGAAATTAATTAATCCTAATAAGAGTATAAATTTACAGTTATTGGAAATATGTATAATGCGAAAATTCCTTTACAAAATATACAACATAAACATTAACAAAGTATCATATTAATTTACAATGCAAATACAAAATTTATAATACTCTTGTAAGAAAATAAGATAAAAATACAAACACAAAGGCGCTGAGTTATCCTGTTGTGTAAGTAGCTATATCGATAATATTTTAATATTATAAATAAGGCATTATCATGCCCATAGGGGCAATAAGCAAAAATAATGCGCGTAATTGACTAAATAACCTAAACTTTTTTCGGCAATTAATAAAGGTTAGGTTATAGTATCTTCAAAATCAGCAATCAATATTATTTTGGTAAGGAGACAAAAATAATCTTACTTCCACTCGGTTTTGCTTTGTCATTATCGGGAATAAACGACTACAGCCGTCATAATTCAGTAAAAATAGAGATCGTTTCAAGGAAAATCTGATAAGCAAACCATAATGTACTTCCATTAGACTAATATTCTTAAACATTCAACGAATATTTTAAAGTTTTAAATTTATATGTATGTATATACATATATGTATATACATATATCATATAAAAGAGGCTTTATCCTGACTAACTGACTGATTGAATGAATGACTGACTAACTTATTGACTGACGGAGAATCAACGTAGAGCCTAAACTATAAAAGGTAGAGACTTGGATTTTTGACAGTACCTTCGTTTCATTATGTAAATGCTCACTAAGAAAGGATTTTCAAAAAGTTTGATTTTAAATGCCAAAAATCAAATGTTTTAAAGGAGGTTATCAAATCCATATCAAATTCCATGTACACATTTCATGACAACAGTGTATTGTTGGCAGTGGTTACAGGTAGCTTTGGAAATAAATGAAACGGTACTCTACTAATTAGAGAAGCTATCGATAGAATTCATTGGTGTAAATAAATATTGAAGGATGAAATCCACGAAAATAATCCGCAATGATGCAATCACATAACTTTCTCTGCCCTGGACATAGAGAATACCATTTTCTCACTTCACTTTTAGGTGTAGAATAAGAGTTCGTATTGCAGGGACTGCATTTTCAGTTGATTCAGTCTGAGTGTGCGCCAACGAATATGCTATATCAGAAGTCGGTAAAAAACTTATATCATCTGAGACGTTATTCATAGCTGTAGGCTTTGTATTTTTTGTTGAGAAATATGGATGTTTATCATAGGCCCTAAGCATGTAAAAGGTGACAAAATAGGATGGAACGTTTATATAAAAACGATATTTGTGTTAATAAAATCAGGTAAACTGATGTAACAAAGTGCCAGTATGTTTTTGTTTAATCAGTTATGATTGCAATTATGATTTGCATAATACAAAAAAAAGTCAAATTGGCCGGTTTCGGGATTTGAACCATGGAACCCCAGAATGTGAGCCCAAGACGTTACCATCTCGGCCACCTGGGCCAGTTTAACGGTCTAGTTGGATAAGCGCATGTAAAACAATAGTGTTTTTTGTCATAGCTAACTGTATTTTAATATCCAAGGCCTTATAAAATCACAGTAAAACAATAGGCTATGTTGTCAAGATAACTGATTTGCATTTTTTTTTATAAATTCTTTCGAATACGTATATTACCATAAAATAGGTACTAAATTGAGCCAGACTCCGAAACAGGTCAACCGATTTTATCCAATATCAATAGACGTCTTCCCAGGGACATTATAAATGCTTATATCAAGTTTCATAAATATCCGGTAAAGCGTATTTGAGTTACCACGTCTTTAAAATGGACACTAAATTGGGGTTTACTCCGGTACCGGTCTACCGATTTGGTCCAATATCAGTAGACGTCTTCCCATGTACATTATAAATGGGTAGGCTATACAAAGTTTCAGGAAAATCCAATAAAGCATATTTGAGTTATCGCGACTTCTAATATATTAACATAAAAGGCACTAAATTTGCATTATTCCGGTACTGGCCAACCGATTTGATCGAATATCAATAAACTTCTTCCTATGTACATTATAAATGCGTATACGAAGTTTCATAAATATCCGATAAAGCGCATTTGAGTTATTGCGCCTTTAAAAAAGACACTAAATTGAGTTTTACTCTGGTACCGGTCAACAGATTAGGTTCAAATTCAATAGGATACTTCTCATGGACGTCATAAATGCGTATACCAAGTTTCATGGTAATCCGATACAGCCTGTTTGAGTTATGGCGCCTTTCTAATATAATCTATTAAAATAGGCACTAAAGTGGGCATTACTACGGTACCGGTGAACCGATTTTGTTTAATATCAATAGGGTTCTTCCCAAGGCAATTATAAATGTGTTTTCCAAGTTTCATGAAAATCCGAAAAAGCGTATTTGGGTTATGGCGCGTACAGACACACGGACAGACAGACGGACGGACAGACAGACATTTTCTCGTCCTCCACACAATCTCATAAAGTACCATACTGGCACTTAATAAATATGTTTTTATTCTTTTTCTGTTAAATAAATAATTTAAAGAAAACATCTAGCAGTTGATTAAATAATCGTGGACGAAGCCGCGGGCACCTGCTAGTAAGAAATATGTGTGCATATACCGTTTTTTTAGCTTACCAATAGCGTCATCAACAAACGTACGCACGTGAAACTAATAAAAGATTCATTTTATCTTACCTCTTTAAAATAAGACTGAAGGCGAAATGCACGCGGCTTTTCTTATGTTGGCGTAGGACAGTGAACAACAGAAGAAAGAAGAGAAGCCGAAGAAAAGGAGACGGTTTGTTATACTCACGGGTGACCCAGGAAGGAGATGCGTAGCCGTTGTACAAGGAAGAGTTTGTAGACCAGGAAATCGACCGAGTGAGATTAGCCTATATTTCAGTGAACACATGGGAGGCTAAGGAAGCGTTCAGCTGTCTGGCCCTCCCCCTTTCACCCCCCACCCCTCCTCTCCCTTTGCTTCAAGTCACGACACAATGCAAGAGGGTTAACCCCCGGTGGGGGGGGGGGGTTTACATACAAAATATAAGAGGGGGAGGAAAAACAAAAGAAATCTGCCCTACTCTTATCCTTCCCTATACTTCACCTTCTCCTTTCAAAGTTTTTTTATACAGCGGTGACGTATTGTTTTGTTCGCTTTAAAAAAAAAAGTTGTTTGACCTAGAGCGGTAGGGTCTCTAACCCTTCGGTTTCTTAAATGGGGAGTTTATGCAAATTCGAAAGTGAATGCAATTAAATATAGCATTGTTTGTAAAGTTCGGGCTTCATGTTTGATATTAAACCAGTTTCATCTCAAGTTACTCAGTGTTCCGGACAAAATAATAACATACATAGAGATTCCCACTTAATAGTAATCGTCTGGGCATCAGAAATTCTGCAATAGGCCAACTCCTGTGGCAGGAATGGAAAATTCAGCGGTTTACAAGCTTAGCTCGATTCTTGATACAGTTCTAAACTCAACGATCAGAAAGCATCCTTGATCGATTCTTGATACAGTTCTGTAACTCAACGATCAGAAAGCATCCTTGATTGATTCTTGATACAGTTCTATAACTCAACGATCAGAAAGTATCCTTGATCGATTCTTGATACAGTTCTATAACTCAACGATCAGAAAGTATCCTTGATCGATTCTTGATACAGTTCTGTAACTCAACGATCAGAAGGTATCCTTGATCGATTCTTGATACAGTTCTATAACTCAACGATCAAAATGTATCCTGATCCATCAGCATACTCCACTGTTAAATTTAATAGACATGTAAAGCATTTTCTGTAATTTTTTTAGCTTTATACTTAAGACATTTTTGTATCATTCCTTTTATGTATTTATGTTTAACATTTTTTTACTTTCTTTATTAGTTAATAACATTTTTTATACACTCTGTTTCTGTTATACACTCTGTTCTGTAACTCAACGATCAAAAAATATCCTGATCTATCAGCATACTCCACTGTTAAATTTAATAGGCATGTAAAGCATTTTCTGTAATTTTTTTAGCTGTATACTTAAGACATTTTTGTATAATTCCGCATTTTTACTTTCTTTATTAGTTAATAACATTTTTTATACACTCTGTTTCGTTTTCTGTCCTCTTTCTTTCACTTTGATATTTTTGAAACTGCACCCGAGCAGTCTTGCTCATTCGGGTGTATTTCTAAATGTTAATATTTCTTGTCAAAATATAGCCTATATTTATTTTCCTCTTTTTAAATGGTAGTTGTAGTTTTTGTTTAATTTTTGTTTCTGCTTTATTTTACTTGTATACATATGTATTTCTATTTATATAAATAAATAAAATAAAAAATAAAAAGCTGTGATAGATGTGATGATACGATACTGGAAAGAAAATTATGCCATTATCTTATCAGTTGTGTGAACAAAAAGAAATTCGCCCTAAAATTCTCCTTATAAGATGCTTTCGGCCAGGTACAGAAAATCACTTCTTGATCAATCAGATTTGATGTACGTTTAGTTTGATTGTCAATCATTTCAGTGTTGAGTTGCAGAATGGCTAATCTTTGGTCAGGTTACTATGATCAACTGATTCTCGATTGGACGGAGAAACATATGTGGCAACAACGCTAAACCAGGTCTCAGTGCACCGTTCAGTTGTTTCAGCGGCCATTTTGCCTGTGTTGCGAATATACGTATTGGCGTTCTGTGCTTTAATTATTTTACTTTCCTTGTGTATGTGAAAATGTCTGATCACAGAAAAAATCTAGGGGCCCAAATTTGAGCGTGAATGACAAGGTGTTGTTGCTGAATATTTAAGAAGTTACACGAGCATCATTATATTTAAAAAAAAAAAACTGATGCAGTTTTGGCAAAGCAGAAAGAGAATGCCTGGAAAAACATTGCTGCAGATTTCAGGAGATGTAGTCCAGAAGGGTTTAGAACCTAAGAAATAGCCTATATGCCTAGAAGATTTGGATACAGAGTCGTTATGCACAACTGAAATTATGATGGAAAATTAGGCTATTGTGGTTTTTATCTTTCTTTACGTATTACATAGCGTCTTTGCTTATTATGTACAGTAATTAAATTAAGCTAAAATGCAGTGTGTAACTTATTTTCCTTGCACATGACTTCTGTTGGAATCGAGTGTATAGCGTTGTTTTCGGTGCAAGGAACATTACATTATAAATTAGGCGTATTTTTCAATTAAGCATAAACATTGATCTCTAACCTCACATATAAATAGATTACAGATCTCTGTTTACAAACACTACATTAGCAGCAAAGTTGATTAGTGAATAATTATTAGACCAGCAGAATGTTGTTGATCAGGGTTTCAATTTTTGTTCTTACTACTTTTCCTTTTTTCTTTTTACTATTCTGTTCTTTCTTTTTTATTATTATTTTTTAGGTATTGATTTAATATTATATTTTCTTTATATATTTGTAATTTGTATTTTGTATCGTAAATGGCTGAACTGTGCCCGAGCACGAGCGCTTGCTCATTCGGGTGGTCTTGTTTTGTTTTGTATATTTGTATAAATTTGTATAAATAAAATAAATATATAAATATAAATTCTGACCAGAGATCTGTCTGCCCGTTAGCATACAATGTTGTTGGTGCAACCTGATTGTAACTGATCGCCGAACTAACTTCGGTTAAACCCAAATCACAATTGATTTGCTTTTCTGCAACTGGCTGTTAGAAATTGCATGCTTTCGGCATCAGGCTGTATCAGCAACAGTGAATCTTTCTCTCCTTCCTTGCAGGACGCCCTGCATTATGTTGTTTTTCCTAACGTAAATTTCCGCAGATTAAGCGATATTTGAACCTTTAAAAAAAGGCTCCGAAAATCTGGGATAGTCTTATAGGACAAAAAAATGTACACTGAAGTTTCTGTAAATTAAAACCATTATAAAATGATATATCGATTGGCTATCTTGGTAAATTAATATTTAAGGTAGGCCAACCATTTGTAAGCCGCGGAATACCGCGAATTTCGGAACAAAAACCACAAACGCCACAATCCGCGACATAAGACCTTTTATTGGGTATTTGTCAATTTTCCCCTATATAGGCCTACCGGTACTAGCTTACGCCCGAGTTGTTTATTTTGTAATTGAAAATTAACTTATGAAGGACTTTCATTTTTAAATTCTAGGTTCTTATATACGTATTTAGAATTTGAAATAGGAAGAACGACTTATAAACTCAAACTATTCCCTCAGAAAACGCTTGATGTAGCTTGTTATGGTTCATAGAGGAAGTAGAACTTTGCATCCCATCGCTTGTACACAGCAAGCCTGATAGAAGTTCAAATAAGAAGAAACAGAAATTCAGGTAACATAAAATTGTACTATCGTGGCAGAAAATTTTTATTTCTTACTCTCATGTTACCATAAAACCGTTTTGGGGATGAAATTAAACAAAAATGCAAAATCACTTTCATACTTCCCTCCCCAAAAACCTGGGATATAATAATGTACATATTACCATACCTCATATTGTTTTCTCTATATCCAGGGTAGAGAAAGTTATGTGACTGCAATATTTTCGAGGTTTTCATTCTTTAATATTTATTTATAACATGAATTACAATATATTGATAGCTTCTATAATTTGTAAAAGTCCCATTTCATTTATTTGCAAACCCATCTGAGACCTCTGGCAAGAATATGTTGTCATGTGAACTGTGATTTGGATTTGATAATTCTGTGTAAAAAAGGATTAAGTATTAATTAACTTCATCTTGAATAAGAGGGCAATAGAAATTAGGAGTTATAAGAATAATTTCTTAGTCTAAACCCTCAAAAATCAATTAACTAATGAAGCGAAAGACTATAAAGAAACGTGATTAAGTATACTCAAAAGCATTTGATTTTTGGCATTTAAAATCAAAATTTTGCAAAATCCTTTCTTAGCGAACACCTACATTACGAAACGAAGGTACTGTCAAAATTCCAAGTCCCTACCTATTATAGTTTAGGCTCTACGTTAGTCAGGACAAAGCCTCTTATATAATTATCAGGCTTTAAAACTTAGTGCCCGATCGAATATGTTAACAGCAACCGTACTGTACAGACTTTGCTCGGCGTATGCCCTAGCTACCATATGCTAGTTCACGTGATAGTAAACATACCGAAATACAGATATAGGAAGACCACAAAATAACTTCTCATTATCTAAACTCACATTACAAGCATGCAAAACGATACTTTCTCCTGTTTGTGTATAATAGTCCCTCCCAAATGTTTCAATATATGTTTGCGTTTTAGAACACTTTACTTTCGGCATGCCGAACACGTATTATAAATTTAAACCCGCACAATGACAAGGTACACTGTTGACCAATTTGAGAGGCACCGTACCATAAGCGCATTCACTTCTCAGTACTACTATCAATGACTGTCTTATCAGCCTACGCAATCAACCCCCACCCCCTATACTCAGGTTGTTGGTAACCGGAATCAACTCCCTCTGTGGGTTCGGGCACTAAGTTTTAAAGCCTGATAATTATATAGAGATATGTATCACACGGTTCACGCACAATGCGCGTATCGTCTGTTCCATTGCAGTGCGACTGTGCTTAGTTACACCATTTTGAAAACAAATAGAAGAAGTTTTGTTCCGGTAAGGGTAGCCTAGTGTCTTTTCCACTAACTAATTATTTTGCCTTAACATCTACTTCCTACCCTATGGATTATAGTAGTGCGATGGTTGGCAACATTTTTGCGATCAGCCAGAAAACTTAAACAAAAACGAAACTCTTAAAAGTTGTTTCGTAACCAAAATTCATAGGCCGTTGATAGTTCGGGGATCATCTTCGAAGCCTTTATAGAAGTAACACTTTTTGCTGAGAACTTCCGACATTGGCCTCTAAGGTTTCTGTATTATGTCTATTAATAGCAACAATCATTGACACTTTTATTATACGAAAGATAAAGACTAGCCGAGCTCAATAATGCATAGATCTCATTTTGCAAGAAATTGACATTGGCCCTTTTAGAACCAAGCCAAAGCAGCGTCTTTGCAAATCTGATCAGTTTGAGCTCTGAGTTTCTTGATTTTGCAAGTTTTCAAACTGTTCGAAAGTATTCGAAAGTGCCAGAGAAAAAAATTCAAACTCTTGGAAACACTTCGTCGGAAAATCGTAAAAACGTTCTTACGAGTTCATACATATTGAATAAAGATAAACAATACCTATAATCCTCTGCCAATATACAGAATACAGCAGATTCCCATTTAGGAATAGTATATTGCGATACAAGTGCCGTAAGGCATGCATACGGAACGAGGAAATAGTTTGAATAAACGAGGCGGTTGCGCCGAGTTTTTTCAATTTCCGAGATCCCTTTTGTGCTTACGGCACGAGTATTGCATTCTATTTTTTGCACGATGATTATTTATATCAATTTAATTATATTAATTGTGATATTACCTGAAAATATTATGTATATACATTCTTGAAGATAGATGTTTATTTCAGAAAGTGATTCGCATTTGTTGTTGTTTTGTGCTGGGGGGGCCTTGTCCATAAAGGCTTGTATTACGAGGTGTGGCGTGATATTCATAACAGCACTGAAATGCTTACCGCACATAGCAACAACATTGCTTGTGGGAATGTCAACTTACGATCCCCGGCAACAATATTCGTAAGTACCACTAATTAGTTAAGTCGTGAAAAAAACTAGTAATAGACAGTCTTTACTAGGTTTCACAGCAGAGACCTGTATTAACGACATCCCAATTCTGACAAAATTTGTTGGTTTAGGAACATGGAAGTTGTCTATTTTGTCCTCATTGCGATATCCGTACTAGAATCGCTTGAAAAACATATCTAGACTTTTTCAATCTCAATTTCGGAAAAGGTCATTTAAATTCGGAAAAGGTAATTTCAATTTCGGAAAAAGTAACTTCAATTTCGGAAAAAGTAACTTCAATTTTGGAAATAGTAATGGAAAACAAAAGTCTACTTAAATACTGTATATTTTAGTGAACAGTTATTGTATGTGGGGTGCAGAGTATATTTTATTAATCACTAGCATGTGCCCGCGGCTTCGCCCGCGATAATTATTTCAAAAGTTAAAAATTAAGAGCGTAATAGTTAAATCATTATATTTATTAACACCTAAATACGTGGACTACATACCACGATTAGATAGCGTTGCCTGGTAAAAGCGACCTCAGATTCGAGTTCCTTGGCCCAGAAAACCCCTGTATAGTGAGTTTCGTCCAAATCGAACAATCTTTAAACATATTTAGGCCTATATTGATTATCCCTCTTCCGTGTAGGTTGAAAATTTCATGTCTGCGTGCCCTGACATTATAAACAAATGAATCGACCAGCGTGAGCTTACACCATTCAAGCTATCGGGGATGCTTTTTATTTCCAAGCTATGACAAAAATAGCCAAAGCCAACTGTAATTGATTTGACATTGAAATGTATAACTGAAAAATGATGCTTCGAAAACGCAAAAAATGCACGTTTTCTGCCCGTTTTTCACTCATAACTCACGAACGAAAGCAGAAACTAAAATTCCGGCTTCGAGGTGCATTTTCCGACCCTTCAGTCCTCCTATGTTTAAAATTTCAGATCTCTGTGTTGAGTAGATTTCGCTGGGCATCGCGGACAGACGGAAGACAGACACTTCCTTTTATTAATATAGATTAATTTAATTTATGCATAAAACAGTGTTCCGACATAAAGGACATTCCTCTGGGAAACTAAAGAGAGGTGTTAAATTCTGTGTAGTTTCATAGAATATTGTTATATTAGCATTAACTATTCTGTTAGGAAGAATTAATTTTAATAACTAGGCCTAGGCCTATGTGTTTATTTTAACAGTTTCGAAAAAAAGATTACTTTTTTCAAAACTGAAATTACATTTTCCGAAATTGAAATTACTTTTTTTCCGAAATTGCGGTTGAAAAGGTGTAGATCCAATCTCCTTGGTTCACATTCTCTAATTCTTGATTTCTGAAGATAGTTCCAAGAGGCTCTTCTGTCTTCGATATCCTCATCACTTGTGATTTCTCTATGTTGATTTCCTTCCATACTTTCTTCCTTTTTCCACTAGCCTTGCGATCATGGGCGTACGGTATAGGGGGGGTTCAGGGGGTCGAAATCCCCCCGAAACATCTTCAATATTTTTAAGATTATATCATATAACGAAATAAAAGAACACTGTGATTCGGTTGTTATTTTAAAATTTCGTACACATTAAAACATTATTTAAGATTGGTTTTCATAATTGTTCAGCTTAATAACAGTGATGTATTACTAGTATATAAAACCCCTTTTGGAACCTCCCGAACGATTCGGCGGCCTGGTTATCCATGTGGTGTGATCGTCAAGATATCAGGATTTCATTGCATTTCAGCTTAATTCCTGCAAAATTTGAATGTATATAAAAATCTATTCTGGAATGGACTTACGAAATTACTAAGTCTGCAATCTACTTGTCGATGCAGATATACTGATTCATTAGACTCGGTACTTGTGTAACTTCAAATCTGATTAGAGCTTATAAATCTGCTAGTGTCACCACTACTTATGGTTCACACCTTGGATCTCGATATTACCTGATTTCAGTGCTCGGCGTAAAGAGTTCGTGTGGATTCTAGCCCATGGTGTGATTATATCATACAGTATGATGATAATTTTTGTCAAAAGAAAGTTTTTACTTACACACTAGCTCAAAGGAGAAAAGGACAGAAACCTCAAGAAAAACAGTTTCAAAGACTACGCTGCATATTAATTATAGTGTATTATTGATCACAATACAACTGTTTAGTTCGTAAGTGCCAGTATGGTACTTTATGAGATTGTGTGGGGGACGGCAAAACGTCTGTCTGTCTGTCCGTCCGTGGGTCTGTACGCACGATAACTCAAATAAGCTTTATCGGATTTTAATGAAACTTGGTATAGGCGCGTTTATAATGTCCATGGGAAGAAGCCTATTGATATTGGACCAACTCGGTTGAACAGTACCGGAATAAAACCCAATTTAGTATCTAAAAGGCGCGATAACTCAAATACGCTTTATTGGATTTTAATAAAATTGGTATACGCATTTATAATGTCCATGAAAAGAAATCTATTGATATTTGACCAAATGCATTGACCGGTATCTGAGTAACGCTCAATTTAGTGCCTATTTTATGGTAATATATTAGAATTTAACAAATGTAAGTCGGTTATCCTGACAACATATTGTTTTACACTGATCGTATACGGCTTTGGAATTAGCAATACAGTTAGCCATGACATATTCCTTTGCATTTAATTATCAAACTAGTCAGATGTTTATTTCATTGATAAAGTTGAATGCTGTTTATATACAGAAGGTATATTACTGTGAAATAATTAGGCCTACGTAAATTAAGTGGAGTTCTTCCATAGTGTATTTTGTGAAATGTTGACATATGGTATTTTAAGAATTTCTCCTATCAGTGTATAAGAGTTTGAATTAAGGTTAAGTATTTTCTTCCGTAAGTCCTGCTTAATGAATCGATCTGGAGCTTAACTCGGATATAGATTACAAAAATAACTTATTTTGTTCACATCATAATTGCAATTAACTTATCACTGATTAAATAAGAGCCTTCTGTCACTTTTTTATATCAGTTTACCTGATTTTATTAAAAAAGTATTGAGTTGCAGTGTGCGTAAGGACGTGGAGCTGAGACGACCTTACATTGAACCCCTCCCGAACAAAATTTCACCGTACGCCCTGGTGTTAATAGTGTTTCGTCCTATCGCAAAAACTCTAACTCCTTCTAAGGATTACTTAGAGGTTGCACAAGATGGGTGACCTACAAGATCCTTGACACACTTCCACTTTTCGTCCCAGATATTAATTTCCTTCCAGTCACTGACAATTTCTCTCAGTATTTCAATTAAATGTTCCCACTTCACTCGGTCAAAAACTCTTTCGACAATCAATGAAAAATTATTTACCCTGGCACAGTGATTAACACAAGAATTAGCAAAAAGGTTTCCACGTAATTCTTCTGGAATGCTACTTAAGTTGAAATGTTACTTCCATATTGTAATGCAATTTACTGTAATGTTGCAAAAGTGCAGAAGCTCTTTCTGAAATGAGATATATTACACAATCAAATGTTTATAGTTACCAGGTACCTTAGCAACCTTATTCGAGTTTCGAAACCCAAGTCTGCTAGAGGTAAGTTCAGCACCTAGATCTATACCTTTTCAACCTCAATTTCGGAAAAAGTAATTCCAATTTCGGAAAAAGTAATTTAAATTTCGGAAAAAGTTCTTTCAATTTCGGAAAAAGTTATTTCAATTTCGGAAAAAGTAATTTCAGTTTTGGAAAAGGTGAATTTAAATTTCCGAAAATGTAATTTCAGTTTAGAAAAAAGTAATCTTTGTTTCGAAACTGTTAAAATAAACACATAGGCCTAGGCCTAAATTAAATTAATAGTTATTAAAATTAATTCTTCCTAACAGAATAGTTAATGCTAATAATAACAATATTCCATGTAACAACACAGAATTTAACACCTCTCTTTCGTTTCCGAGAGGAATGTCCTTTATGTCGGAACACTGTTTTATGTATAAATTAAATTAATAATTAATAAAATATACTCTGCACCCCACATACAATAACTGTTCACTGAAATATACAGAATTTAAGCAGACTTTTGTTTTCCATTACTATTTCCGAAAATGAAGTTACTTTTTCTGAAACTGAAATTACTTTATCCGAAATTGAGGTTGAAAAGGTGTAGAATTCTAGATACAAAATATATTCTGGCTTTACAACTACCGGAAAAGCTTTTCTACTCATGGGTGGTAATGATTATCAGTCAATAGTTTCTTTTAAGTAAATGGTGCAGAATAAGTTACACAGTATTTATCATATCTACTCTTATACAATTCAAAGGCCCTAAATAGAGTGCTCACTAAATCGCCCACTTCGTGAAACATCGGGTATACTCGGCGATGTTCGTCTCTCGCAGTCTAAACTTTCACGAAGAGTACAAAATTAGGAAAACCGTTTCTTTATTTTACAAGACCTAAGTGAAGTGAACACAATGAACAAATATTCTAATTTTATTTTTACTTACAATTTTCATAGCTCTGAACCACAAACATTCTTAAAAATCCTGGAGTCAATTAATAATGGCGGGCGAAACCGCGTGCACCAGCTGTAAAACATTGATAGTTTAACCAAGGAAGTATCGCGGACAATAAAAAACCAAACAAACCATTCCTTCCCTTGAAAAATTATATAATTTCAGAAAATTACACTGAATTTAGCAAATAAAATTCACATCATATTCATCTGTCAACAAACAGTTAAGGAACAATTCGTATTATGTGTTCACAGGTTCCTTTGGAACTGCATTATCGAATCTGAGATCGTTTTTCCCAGGGGGCGCTTTCTAATCGTGGAATGTACTCTGAAGTCGGAATTTTATCTGTTTATGAATGATTCGCGTGCAAGTGTTAATAAATATAATGCTTTAATAATGATTATACTCTTAATTTTTAATTTTTTAATTAATTGTCGTGGGCGAGGCCGCGGGCACCTGTTCGTATTATACATGTTGATTGCAACAATAAATTACCATACTTCAGTTGTTAGTTAAGTTTCAATATAAAAACAATACCGTTATTGTATTGAGATTTCCATGGGTTCTGATATTGTGCATTGAAGCCATGTTTAGCCTATAACTGTTAATTGTATAAAGAAATGTATTGCACAAAAAAATTATTTTACTTGTGTCTACAATTTTACCTCGCTACATTTTCATGAATTGCATCTTCTATCGCAAAGGAAATATCCTGAAAATCGAAATCCACAAGAGTGCATTTAAAGAAAAACTAATATATAGCTTTGCCAATGTATTACTCATGGACAGCTGTACTGAAATATACACTTTTATGAAAATCTTTTTCATCAAAACTCTTCGTAATATTCTAAAAAAAAAAGAAAGAAAGAAAAATAGCAATAAAAATTTAAAAATGCACACAATGAAGATGAAAGGGACACGGTCTAGTTAAAACACAACATCGCTTCGGTCGGTCAATTATAATTGCTAATTATTTTTATTGCGAATACTTTTAGGTAGATTTCGAACAAAAACTACCTATTGCAATCGATATCATGTCATGACTTTCTAAAAATTCCTTCATATCTTTACGTTTCATGCCTCCCTGATTACGAAACCACCACCCGTTCAAAAAAAAAAAAAAAAAAAATTGTGATATTTAAGTTATCCTATATATATATATCTATATATACACACATCTTTACACGCTAGCGGCCGTAATATTGAAGATATTTGAACCAAATTTTATTATGTTATTTCTAGGCCCAATAGTTCGGACAAGTTCGTTAATGAGCAAAATTGGTCCAAGGGGAGGGACTGGGGAGGGGGTTGAAATTTTGAAAAATTTATATCTCGGCCCCTATGAAGTATAGTGGGAAACTTTGTTTGAATAAATTAGAGTACTCCCTATGGAGTTCACAGTGACATCAACGATTCGGGGGTTTTGGGGGTACGAGTGGGGGTGGTTGGTGGGGGGATGGAAATTCGAAATGTTCGAAACCACGTCTTATGGGGTATCGTTGAAAAGCTCTTGATGAGTACTCTACAAATCAATAACTGGTTTCTCGATAGCTCTCATATAAGGCGATATTTAGCACTTTGAAATATACCTCAGCCTGTAGGCCTGCCTAAAGGGAATTTTCAGTTGTCCAGGTTTGCTTTTCCACGTAGGCACACTGTATGTTTTTTGTTAAAATAGGATTTACACCTACGCTCAACTAGCAGGTGTCCACGGCTTCGTCCACGATAATTAATTAAAAAATAAAGCATTTAGAGCAAAATAATTAAAATATTATTTTTATTAACATTTGCACGCGAAACATTCATAGGCCTAAACTAAACGATTAATAATTAATGAGACAGGTAAAAATCCGGCTTTGAAGTGAATTCCACGATGGGAATAACAACCACAGATTCGAGTTCTCTGGCCCAGGAAACCCCTGTATAGTGAGTTGCGTCCAAATCGCTCAATGTTTGCCCAATTAGGCCTGTATTCATTATCCCTCTTCCGTCTATGTTGAAAATTTCAGATGCCTGCGTGCAGTAGACTTCGCTGGGCACAAACACTTTCTCATATTATTGATAAATACCTAACCTAACCTACTCTAGAAACATATATATATATATACATACATAGGGGAGAGTTGCCGAACTTGAACCGTTGCCTAAGTTGGACCTCCTTCATATTTCGCTATGCGTTAGTAACTTAAACCTACAAGTTGGCTCTACTGGTGAGAAATCTTGTCAAGGACGCGTGATCCAACGGTCAGTTGGCTGCAGCCTTAGAAGAAAGAATAACTGCAATTATTGTGTTCTCTGCGTTTGTGTAACAAGAATCGCGCTACAAATCATAAGCTGTTGTGCAGAGTAAGAGTAAGAAAAACAATTACCTACATTATATTTTACAAGTGCGTTTCATTAGTTAATGACTAGATATCGTAAAACTAGTTTTACATTTTGTGATTCCTTGTAGCATCATATTTTCTTACAGGGCGTCCAGTTGCCGTTGTTGGACCACTGCGTGTTTCCTAACTTGGACCACCATAACTTAAATGCAATTTGTTTCCTAGTTATTCTTTGTTTTTTATTCGAAGCACTTTATCAGTACAAAACAGTTTGCTTCTAATTTACAAATTATAATTAATGGCCTATTATAATAGGCCCTAACCAACTTACTTTAAATGCCATGTGTACCTAATAAATTTGTTAAAATACAGGTTCTTTAAAATATTACAATTATTATTTTTTTACTCACAGTTTTACCATCGGTCCAACTTAATCAACCGAAGGTTCAAATTAAGCAACCTGTTTCCTAATTCGGACCATTTACAGACTTCTAAATTTTAAATTGTAGGCCTTGGAGATATGTATCTATTCAAAATATAATCTACCAGATGGAAGTGTATAAAATGTAGATTATTGTACAGTATACTTTGTATCAATTAAATACATAAAAAAGGCGTGGGGTAACAAAATGTAAAATCGGTCCAACCAGGCAACCCTCCCCTCTATATACTATAGAGTAGGCTGATTATTTTCTATATCTAGCTTAGTTGGAATTGTATTTGTTTAGCTTTCATCTTGATGTAATAATCTATCTTATATGCTTGCATTCTTAAATAATGTGAGATTGATTCCTCATACACTAGTAGATATATGAACGCAAGACTTCGGGTCCATAAAGACCTAAGATCTGCCGTTTATCTTGAAACATATTTAAAAAATGAAAACTCTTACACATACGTTTATCTCCCCAGGATGACGTCAGCAGGAATACTTTTACTAACACTAACGAGTCTTTTCCACTTGGGAAGCCTGAAACTGGACGTAGTTCATGAATCACTGAACACCATGGAGACCGGAAGTCTGGAATGCTTGCTGAACATCACTGAACGGTATCTTAGTCCTGAAGATACGGTCTTCATACAGGCCCCATATCTGCTAGCAGGAAAATATTGGTTCACAAAATGGGAAGACACAATTCAAACAGAGTTGGGTAAACGCTTTGTTCTAGTCAGAGGAATAGATTGTCCACTGGATATCCGTAAAGATCGCGACGACTTTGTGTTGAAACCAAATGCAATTATATTTCTACTAAATTTTCCAAGTTTGCAAGAAAACACAAATTTTCTGTGGAATATGATTTCCTTCCTTAAATTTATACCTCCACAATTTCGAAATCCTTTCGCGAAGGTGATAATAGTGTTACGTAAGGGATTCAAGGAGAACAAATGGAGATCCCGTGACCCAATGCATTTCCTTAGACTTGCTTGGCTAAAGTACGGTGCTATGAATGCTATTGTCCTTGTACCTGATCAACGTTACGGAGACGATCCTGGTATAGACATCTTCAAATGGCTGCCTGGCAAAAAACGCGTGAGATATTGCTTGAAAGATCTTTATAAAGAGGAAGTTGTTCTTATTGACCGTTGGGTTGTTCCAAGAAAAGAATTTCTCCACAACAACGACTTGTTAGTTCCGAAAGTCTACACAGACATGGGGAACTGTTCCGTAGTTGTTGCTTATTCGTATAATCCACCTCTAGTTGACGAACACAAAGATGGTTCTATATATGGAATAGACGTTAATGTTATGAACGCAGTTGCAGATGTTTCCAAATTTACAGCAAAGTTTATTGAAAACAATGATGGAGTATTAGAGAAAATATATGACGAAGGGGGAAAGAACGTTAGGATGGGAGTCCCAATGCATTACAAGCTATCTACTGGTTTTGGTGAATCAATTACTTACTATGCTGAAGAATATGTGTGGTTTGTGGTCATTTGGGACGAAAAGTATAACTGGACAAGTCTTTTGACTCTTTTCAGCACAAATCTATGGATGGCTGTAACATTTGTTTGCATTGTATATTTTGTTGTTTTTTCTCTCTCATGCAAACTCGAATGTGATATCTCTAACAGAAGAGTGTCTACAGTTCGGAAAGGACTTTTAACAATGATTTACCACAGGCTGTTCGAGGTATTCCAAGCAAGTATTGCTGTTCCTATTTCACGCACGCCATCTGGAAGAATATCTGTAGCCTTGTTTGCTCTCTGGCTATTTTACAGTTTGCAGATTTACACTGCGTATCAATCAAACCTCATTGCAGCTCTCAGCAAACGAGACAGATATCCGAAGATATCAAGCATTGCAGAACTTAACGACTCAGATATTGATCTGTACACATTCTATGTCCACAGTACTGATAAAAATAACCCAAACAAGGTGTTAGGTAAAACATACAGCAGAATAGTGAGAAGCCACTTTGATGTACTACAAATCATAAACAATGTAACAGACAGGAAGAGGATGGCGATATTAGGAAAAAGAGACGAAACGCGCTTTATGAAAGGTACAGAAGAATTCTATTTCATTATTGATGAGGTAGCAATCACAACTTTTTACCACTTTATTGTATCTTCCCGATCCCCATTGCAGAAACGCATCGAGTCTATAATAGGAAGACTTATATCTGGTGGAATGATACAGAGGTGGGCAGAAGCTATGTTCCACCAATTCAAGCCGAAAAGCGAGTCACAGCATCCTTACAGATTTTCTCTTGTTATGCTACAAGGTCCATTTTATGTATTGCTGGTAGGAGCAGGGATTGGATGTGTCACATTTCTTGGTGAATTTATAATTGCCAAGTTTTTTCCTCAAACACAAGAAACAAAGACGAAATTGACATCGTTGCCTCATCAGGTCATGACATAGAACTATATGTACAACAGAATCGGTATATATATTAGCTGCAATGTAGATGACTGGCTAGTTAAGTGACAATTTGTAATAACTTGTAGAATTTTGAAAAGTAGCAAATGATGACAAACTTTAACACTGCACTTATATTTCGGGATCTGATTTTTGTTTGCTCAGCTCGACTCCCACACTCTGTAAGGGCAATGCCATGGATTTATCCCTCAAGAACGTCAACTGTTTACATTATCTTGGTCTCTTTGTGATGCACACTGCGGCAGATAATATGGAAACAATAAGCAAAATATTAGAAAGTGTAGTCTTGGCGCAATTCCTTCACAATAGGGTTTTGTCCAGGTAAATCGACAATAGATGCAATTCACTCTGGCTTAACCTTTCTTTATGATTCATTTAGGCAATGTATTTGCCCATGCTCTTATATATAATGGATCTCAATCACATTCATTCATACTCTTCAATAACTCTTTTGTCATCTGCACATAGTCATGTAGTCGAAGTAAATGAAATCAGATCATGCTTGGTTGAAATAAAGTTTAGTGTAACTCAAGGTTCCATCTTAAGCTTTTTCTATTTTTAATCATGGTGCCATGTGGTCGATAAAACAAGTAATGACTGTATAAAATAACATTATGTGCACCACAAGGTTCTATTTTAGGGACTTTTCATCGTGTTCAATGTGTGCCTAACAATGTCTCTGATACATGGGTTACTCTACATGGATGATTCCACGGTTTCAATTATTATCCACATCGTATTATCGGATTTGCAAGTTGTTTCTAGAAATGAATGTCATTTAATTGAGGCTTCTTGTAAATGGGTTTTTAGTAAATATGGAAAATCACTATGAGATTTTAACATTCAGTCTGATACTTGCATCGGCAAGACAAAATGACTAAAGTCTGACCATTCTAAGGAGGAAACCTGAAGTAAACAAAAACCAGTACATCTGTCTCACTCTAGAACATTACTTAAGAGTGAAAGTGAGACTGGTTTTTGTTTATTTCAGGTTTCTTTCTTAGCTCGTCTCGGGTATAGTCTGGGTATTTGTTTAGAGCCTAGATTCGCTTGGCATACTCGTATCAATAAATTGTGCATGTAAAATATGTTCTAGAGTGCTTAATCAAAGAGTTATGTGTGCAATAAACTTGAAATTAGACACAATTAACTACAATTTGAACGGAAATTAGAATTTCAGAATTCAGTTTAGTTTCTCAATCTTGTTTATGAGATATCAACTGTGTTTTAATTGATTTTTATATCCTCCTAAATGTTTATACAACATTCTTTAATGATTGCTTTAAAAAACTACTGATAGATTAATTAATCATACTTTCCGTTTAAGGAATGTTTTACAAAGGAAAATGAAAAGTTATAAAAGAACTGAAACACTGGGACAACCAGAGCCTTGTAATGCATATGATCTGCTGATTAGTAACAGAGAGAGACAGCTTAGGATGGAACTGGCCGAGAAGAATTTCAAGTGTAGCTTACAGCTGCATAATAGGGTGGGTGCTGCATAATTATATTTGTGTGTTTACGGGTTTAGGTTTGTGTTGGTTGGTTTTAATTGTATAATTGTGTGTTTATCAGTGATAATTGCATGCTATATTTTTCCTTGTGCGCAGTTATTGGATTCTGCAAATATTAATGTATACACATATTGTACCAATAAAAGCACTCCATTTATTCATTCATTCATTCATATTTTGAACAAGAAAAACAAGGCCTATACAAGAAA
Organism: Ectobius pallidus; assembly: GCA_964059195.1. Taxonomy (NCBI): domain Eukaryota; kingdom Metazoa; phylum Arthropoda; class Insecta; order Blattodea; family Ectobiidae; genus Ectobius; species Ectobius pallidus. Next base: position 9,379,103 of record CAXKWD010000012.1, read on the forward strand.
TTCGGTTAGTATTATTTTTATGGACACTTTCATAATTATATTTGAAAGGTTAGTTTTGTGGGAAAAATAGCGACATGCAATTTTACACTTGTTTAGCCTAGATTTCCGAAGTATTGTTAGATGATATGGTAATAGGTTAGGTTAGAAATATATATTGTTATTGCAGGTAATAAGAATTAATTACGACTTTTATATTTTTTTTATTTACTGATTTAATTCCATCTGGAACAGATAAAGCCTTAAGGATTTCTCTTCCATTAACCAGAGCCTATACGATGGCATTTTATAAGACACGAGTATGTTTATGAAACAAGCAAAGCGAATTTCGTAATTTTCATAATTACATGTAATATAATTACATTATATTCAAGTTGCATTCGACTGTTTTTGTTTGACGATAATTAAATGTTTAAGTTTTGAGATCTTAAATTGACTGAAACAAACAGGTATGCTGCTCTTCGCAATTGGCTCTATTCGTAGTTCTCGTCTTCTGCGACAGATGGCAACTCATGGCGTCCGCTCAAATCGAGGCTTCTTTTTGGTCGTTTTCTTGAAACCAACGAATTTTCACAACACGAAATGAATTAATTTTATTTTAAATACAGTTCGTTTATCGCGCAGTTTTCAGTTGCTACTGTAAAGGTATCAAGATCGTCCTGAAGAACTCTTCTGTACGTCGAAAAACTTATTTCTACGTCGACTGATGTCTTGGGTGCATAGTGTTCTCATGGTTAGCTTTGCTGGCTACAGATTCGCAGGCCCGGATTTGATCCCCTGTAACTCCTTGGATTTTTCTGAGGTAGAGATGTCTGTAACGGGGTGCACTCAGCCTCGTGACTCAAACTGAGGAGCTACTTGATTAGAGAAGTAGCGGCTCCGGTCAGGGAAACCGCCATTAACAGGCAGACGGACATTCTTTTTTTGTTAGTCCATAACCTGCGTTTTTAGTCACAACATTCAAAGAAGGGGCTATAAGGTATTTATAGCATAATTAGCGTAAAATTGTCCTTTGCGATTCTGTACAAGGATATATGAATACTTCTAACTTTTATTTGGGCAGAGGAAGTTATGTGACTTTCACATCAGACTTTTTTTGCAATCGATTTCCGAGTTAAGCTCCAGTTCGATTTATTAAGCAGGGCTTACGGAAGAACTAAGTACTATTTGGTTAAGCCTATTAAATGTGTGGGTAGTGTTATTTTTCAAAGCTACCTGTAGCCTATTGCAATTTCCAAAGCCGTATATGAACACTGTAATACAATACGTTGTCATGAGAACTGATTTACTTTTTATAAATTCTTTCTAATATATTACCATATAAAATAGGCGCTAAATTGGGCATTACCTCGGTACCAGTCAACCGATTTGGTCCAATATCAATAGACACACGGTCAGACAGATAGATGGACATAGGCCTACATTTTCCCGTCCACCACACAATCTCATAAAGTACCATTCTAGTAATTAATAAAATCAGGTAAACTGATGTAACAAACTGCCAGTATGTTTTTGTTTAATCAGTTATGACTGCAATTATGATATGCAGAATATGTTTTTTTTAAATTGATTTCCAAGTTACGGAAGAAGAAAGGTCTACCATCTCGGCCGCCTGGATCATTTTAACGGTCTAGTTGGATAAGCGCATGTAAATCAATGGAGTTTTTTTTTGTCATAGCTACCTTTATTTTAATTTCCAAGGCCTTATAAGATCACAGTAAAACAATAGGCTATGTTGTCAAGATAACTGATTTTCATTTTTTTTTTATAAATTCTTTCGAATGCGTATATTACCATAAAATAGACACTAAATTGAGCATTACTCCGAAACAGGTCAACCGATTTTATACATTATAAATAGACGTCTTCCCATGGACATTATACATGTGACAGACATTTTTCGTCCCCACACAATCTCATAAAGTACCATACTGGCACTTAATAATTACTTAAATATAATATTTAATTGCCATCTGTAATACAAACTCAAAACACAGAAGCTTCATAATCTATAATACCAGCTTGCAATAATAGACATTTTATGTATAGTGTATTCCAATCAATAAAAACACTATATACCTATGTAAGATGATGCACCATGTCGCAACACCTAACCTGAAATACAGTTCACATACTAGAGTCCTGTTTTCCTATATGTTTGTCCTTTACTTTTCATTTCCGTCTTATTCTGTAGCCTATGTGTAGGAGGCTTGATTTGTGCTTTCTATCTTATTTTCCAGTTTTTGGATTTTGCAGTTAATCTTAGTCAACTCAGATTTTTTTGACTCTACTCGCTAGCAGCTACACATACAAATGTGCATTGTTTATATTACTAATGACTAGGGCAAGGCATTTAACGACCATAAAATTATGAAAAAATGCAAAATAAAAATGCATTTATGACATAAAAAGTAAAAAATGTCCTGAATTTTAAAAAATCACCAATAAATTTACCATTACTTATAATTTGTTTTTTAAATAATGAATTGCTAAAAAAACAATTTAATGGATGACACTGCGTTATATATGAATTTACAATATAAAACACACTTATTTTGTTACTACGAAGTAGGTAAATTTATACTACTTGGACACCCTTAGCGAAAAATAAATTTTCTTAACTGGAATGCCCATCAAATTGCCCCTATGAAATATGTGCCATTTAAAAAGAAAGCAACAAATATTTATTGCTACAAGACAAACTGCTATGGCGTTTACAATAAACATGAATTAAAATGAACTCTGAACACTTGGCGGAGCTTCTCAAATAAAAACGATTCTCTGTCGTCAGAAAGTAACGATTTGTACATAAAAAGCTCCTCTCTACCTCCACTAAAACATAACCTAAAATGCCGAAAATGACCTAAAAATACAGAAAATGGCCTAAAAATACAGAAAATGACCAAAAATTTGCCAAAAATGATTTACCTTACCTCCTAAAAATTGCGAAAAATGCAAAATAAAGAAAAAAATGCAAAATAAAGAAAAAAATGCAAAAACAAATTCCCTTTATTTATTCAATTATTTCATGATACACATTTATATATATTCGAGCTATCTTTTAACCTTCATATAAAAAAGATGCAAAATCATGAAATGCCTTGCCCTACTAATGACACTAGGTTCAAATACTTCAGTGAACGGATATTTTACATCAGTACCTACCAGGACCCTGGACAATGCAACTAAACAACAAGCTATTGTCGAACTAACAACCTCATCTACAACAGATCGGGGAAATTTCTATTTGTCTCACGTATCTCCCTCACAAGTAAAGAAAGCTCTGCAACGGGTAAAAACTAATTCACAGTACACTGATAGAATTAGTATAAGAATGCTACACAGAATCATAGATATCATTCTTCCGACCATAACCTACATCTTTAACGCCTTAGTTGTCACATCCATATTCCCTCAATGATGGAAACAAGCACTCCTACCTACTACAGACCTATTAGTATTTTACATACTTTATCTAAAGCACTAGAACGTATTGTTTACAAACAACTTACTATTTACTTACTTACAAATTGCTCGATCCACTCCAGTCTGGCTTTAGTTTAGGACTTATCACAATACCTCAACTGCTCTCCTTAAAATTGTCGAAGATTCCCATGAGGCCATGGACAGACGTGAGGTAAGTGTATTATCCTCTCCTGACTCCTCAATTGCATTTGATGCAGTGGATACTGACCTCCTAATTGCAAAGTAGAAATCTCTGCATCTGTCTGACGCTGCAGTCACATGGATAGAATCCTACCAGCAGTGTGTTACTGGAAAAAGCAAATCAGAGAAAACAAACGTTAAAACATTATAGAATAACAGTAAAACTGAAGGTTGGAGGTTAAAGTTGCGTCAATACAGATGGCCAAGTGTACAAATAAACATATCTTTAAAATACCATTACAATGGGCCACTCACCCTACTAGAAAACTTCCAAACTCTCAAAAAACACTTAACTAAGACTGATAAATAAATAAATTAAATATCTAACACTGAATTACAATATGGCGAAAGGCAACGCCCGTCTGTATGAAGGAAGAAGCTCTTACGTCAGCAAACTTATCGAGTGACATCACAAGATACCAGAGAGCATAGACAAAGAAATCATTGAGACAGTAATCGATAATCGATATAATATAAGAACAACTCTACTCATGTGAGACCAGGGAGAAAACTTATACATATGTAAGGGAAAAATCTATATGTAAAAAGAAATCTTAATCATGTATGTATTAGGGAAATTAAAGCAAAAAATGTACCGCGTGGGATACGCACGGTACAGGTCTGAACGACCGGTCAGAGTTATGGCTCTGAATAATGAAAAAGCTTATGAAATATAAATTTTAATTATTATTCAAACAAATTGGCTTCTAAATGATTAATTACAAATGTTTAATTAACAAGGCATTTATTTTACACCATCACTTTAAAGAGGTTTTTTGGGCAAACAGTATTTGTCATCGCATAACAAATGCAATGAAATACACTGTCTCCAAGATATGTTAATATTTTTCAAATAAATACCTAATTTACACAATTTATTTATCATAGTGACTCACATCACTCCCAACTAGGTATTAATCTCAGTTCGTCATAATATGTGATGCTTACTTAATGGCAATAGACAATAATTCCTAAGAAAGCTAAAGGAAGTAAAATTTAAAGTGTTGTATGTCCACCTTATACCCTCAAAAACTTATGTAACCTAACACCAACTAATATTTTTTGGGATTGCTTCGAAAAAGTTTTTCAAATTACAGTATTTATTTGCACACTTTTTATTAACTTATTTAAGCTAGAAAGTGTGGAAATAAATACTGTAATTTGAAAAACTTTTTCGAAGCAATCCCAAAAAATATTAGTTGGTGTTAGGTTACATAAGTTTTTGAGGGTATAAGGTGGACATACAACCCTTTAAATTTTACTACTATAATACCACCCTCAAAAGGAAAATATGAAATTTATTAATAAAGCTAAAGGAATATGATTTATTTTATGGAACCCGAAAGTTCATTGCCGCGCTTACCCGAGTCCGCCATTCAACCCTATTCTGTACTAACTCCAATCATCCCTCACAAATCCTACTTCCTTTAAATCCGTCCTCCAACCTACGTCTAGGTCTTCCACGTGGTCTTTTCCCTTCGGGTTTCCCAGTCAATACTTTTGAGATATGTCTTTCCTCCCCCGTGCGTACAACATGTCCAGCCCATTTCATAATATGTGATCGTGTTCAAAATTGCAGTATCTGAACTCACACCTTTTTCCCCCTTAGAAACGAGACATACAGTTATTCTGCGTCAACACATTCACTCACTTATCATATCAGTAACATTTAAATATTTTCCTTTTCTTAGTGGTGTGCATAAGCAATAAGACATTCTTTTCTCCAAGTATTCATTCTCCCTTGCCGTCCCTTCCATAGGAATATCGAGAATTCTCTAGAATGGTACTCACTGTGTCTCTCGCGATTCTCAGACGAAAAACATGTTTCTCACCGGCTCTTGTACAATGACGAAATTATTAATATACAGTGAGTTTCACGCAAGAGTTGGCCAATCATGCGGGTTTCTGCGTCACGGCGGCCACAGCTCCAACTCCCGAGCGATCGGGTGAAATATCCACGCAAATAAAGCCGCGATCGGTGTAATGATTCAGGTTCCCACAATTACAGTTACAATTACAGTTAAAATAACCACGCATGCTTGCATAAATAGCAAGGTTCGCGCAGGCGCACTCATTGCAGGGATTCTAGTGACAGAGTTAAGTGTTTTTGATTCGAGTTACTGTAGAATGTAGGGCGTCACAATAATAAAAAAAGTGGCACAATGAGTGTTTGAACAAGTGTTCTTGTTAATACTGTAGTTCTTTTAATAAACAAAGTATGCACGAATTTATTATGATATTAAAATTGACGAGAACATAATTTATTTTATTTTAAGTTTGGTGGTTTATTACGTGTTTCGTTTGCTACTCTCAAGGCTTCAAGATCGTTCCATGTTCGATTTAACCGATACGGCACCAGTGCTATAATACAAATCGACACGGTAATGAATGCAATCAATATACCGTTACTATTACGTCACATTACTTCAAACAAATCAAATTTTTAACAAACGTTAATATATTTACTTACTTACTCAATGGCAATAGACAATTACTAAGCAAGCTAAAGGAATATTATCTATTTTATGGAACCCGATGGTTCATTGCCGCGCTTACCTGAGCCCGCCATTCAACCCTATTCTGTGCTAACTCCATCCAGTCATCCCTCGCAAATCCTACTCCCCTTAAATCTATCCTAATATTGTCCTCCCACCTACGTCTAGGGCTTCCAAGTGGTCTTTTCCCTTCGGGTCTCCCAGTTAATACTTTTGAGATATGTCTTTCCTCCCCCGTGCGTGCAACATGCCCAGCCCATTTCATCCTCCGTGATGTAATTACCCTTAGTATATCCGGTGAAGAGTACAGGTTATAAAGCTCATCGTTATGCAGTTTTCTCCAGTCCCCATTTTCATCTCTTTTAGGCCCAAATATTTTCCCAAGCACCCTGTTTCCGAACACTCTCAGATTATGTTCTTTCCGAAGAATAAGCGACCATGTCTCACATCCATATAATACAACCGGCAAGGTAATAGTCTTATAAGTTTTTATTTTTAGATTTATGGACAAAAGACGAGAAGATAAGGGTTTCTGAACTGCATAAAACAAGCATTTCCTGATTTGATTCCACACTTAACTTCTCCCTCAATATTATTTGTATTTGTAATTATTATTCCCAGATATTTGAATTTCTCCACTTGTTCGAACGATTTACCGGCTATTCTCACATTTTGTAGCGCATTATTTTGACGTTTCATGACCATATACTTAGGTTTTTCTGTATTAATTTCCAATCCAACATTCCTGCAGGCATTGAAAGGACTTGCAGCATTTCTCCTGATTGTGTTTATGTCATCGCTCAACAAGCAAACGCCATCTGCATAAGATAAAATTGGGTAATTGCCATTTAATTCTAGGTCTAGGGTAAGGTGGTACATTTTCGAACACTTCACAAATATTCTTATTTTATGAACACAATCTGGAAGTAGTTCGTTAAGTGGTTTTAGTAATACACAAAAGGGGGTCAATTCGATGATTAATAATATTTCTCAATCTCTCAAGTGTTTTTTGCAAGAAGAATAACATAGCGCTATTGTCGTAACAAATAGTGAAATTGATAAACAAAACTAAGAAAATTTCTTCTTACATGAGTTTTATGCTTATTACTGGCTTGGAGCGAAGGGTTTTAGGATATATTCATTTTCGTAAGGGGCCAAATAGGGTAGGCTTTGTTGGTATTCTTCAGCCTTTTAGTGATGCTATTATATATAAGACAAGTTCAGCTGTATTGTATTCACAAAGTTGGTAATGTAGTTGACCCTTCACAGAAATATCAAAGTCAAACAGCTGTAAAATTGGTGATGGCAATCAATCTTTCATTTCCAGAATATCGTTGGAAAATGTACCGCAGTAGGTACAATTCTAAACACCAAGTGGATACTATTTCGAACAGTGGCATTTTCAACGAACGAACGGCTTTCTTCCAAATATTATTTTTTATTATCATTATTTATCAATAATATGAGCGTAATAATGAAGTGTCACGTTTTGAATAGGGAGATGACATGATTGGGGCACGTGGTCAGCATGTAGACTCCTACGACAGTTATTGATGGCTTACTGAACCGGAGCCGCTACTTCTTTATGAATTAGCTCTTCGGTTGGTGTCAGGAGGCTGAATGCAACCCGTTCCAGATCACCCTATCTCAGAAAAATCCGAGGAGGTAATTGTTTTTCTTCAGAATCATCAGATTTGCCAGGGCAATGATGAAAACAAATGAAATCTTGTTTGCTAGATAATTTTATGTATTGTGAAACATGCAAGCTTATGATATAAACACGCAAGCAAGCAACTCACTTAACAGAAGTTACTAAAACTAAACTCCGTGGCGCTACATCCCGGGAGGGACTTGGCCTACCACCCGACCGCTGCGTCATCTCCCGTAGGCAGATGGCAGGATTGGGGGGCATGTGGTCAGCATGCCTAACAGAAGTTATGTTTTCACAATTACATAAAATATAAATAACTAGCTTAAAAGACCCGGCGTCGCCCGGTTTTGTATTTTGTAATTGGAAATTAGCTTATGAAGGATTTTAAATTTTAAATTCTAGGTCCTTATATAGGCATTTATAATTTGAAATAGGAAGAACGACTTATTACACTCAAACTATTCCCTCTGAAAACGCTTGATAAAATTTTTTATGGCTCATAGAGGATCTAGAATTTTGCATCCCATCGCTTGTACAGTGCACAGCAAGCCTGGTAGAGGTTTAAATAAGAAGAAACAGAAATTCCTGTAACATAAGATTGTAATATCGAGGCGGGAAATTTCCCACTCTTATGTTACCATAAAGCCGTTTTGGAGATGAAATTAAACAGAAAGCATTATCACTTTCATACTTTTCTCTCCAAAAACCTGCGATATAATATAATAATATACACATTACCATACCTCGTTTTGCTTTCTCTATGTCCAGGGTAGAGAAAGTTATGTGATTCCATTATTTTAGTGGATTTCATTCTGTAATATTTATTTATAACATGAATTATTTTGATAACTTCTCTTATTTGTCAAAAGTGCATTTCATTTGTTTTTTCCAAGCCCATCTGATACCATTTGGCAACAATATATTCTGTGATTTGGAATGGATAATTCTATGTAAAAAGGGATTAAGTATTTTCAAAAACATTTAATTTTTGGCATTTAGAATCAGAATTTTTCAAAATCCTTTCTTAGTGAGCACCTACATTATGAAACGAAGGTACTGTCAAAATTCCAAGTCTCTACCTGTTATAGTGTAGGCTGTACGTTGATTCCTGTCATTCAGTCAATCAGTCAGTCAGTCATTCATTCAGTCAGTCAGGACAAAGCCTTTTATATATATATATAGAGATTGTACGATGTGCGGAATGGAAGTAAACATCTGACTGAGCTTATCGCACTATCGTGAAGTATGGGTTGGTGCGATTAACCAATGAAACAACAGGACACAGTTAGTCAAGGCAAGTCTGTTGTGTACGTTTGCTCCGTACACACCTTGGAACAAGTACAGTATTTTTAAGATAAACAGGGATATACGAGTACATTGTTCTGAAACATTAAAACGAAACGATTTGTGTGTTGAGAATTACAGGACACCTGTTTGTCTAATCATTAGGACAAACTTCTGAATGACATTCTAAACATCAGAAAAATTGACTCTTTTAAAAGGAAGGTAAAGGGTTTCCTATACAAAAATATTTATTATAATTTTAATTGTTAAGTACTAATCCTTTGGCGATTCTATCTATACGACTTGTATGGCAAATAGTTAATACATAAATAAATAAAATAAAATAATTATATAATACCTTATTCTAAACTTTTTTCTTATTTATTTAGCCTAGGCTTTTCGGTCTCATAAAACCATCTTCATGGCAGCTTATTTTGTCTACAGAGAGTGAAGCTATTCTAACAAGTGCGACATTGTAGGTTAAAATCAATAAAACTTAAAAGTTCGAACAACACAAAAGAAGAAAGAAGTGAATTTTACCGATGACTTTATTAGAACAGCTTCACTATTTTTAGACATCGCCTAACTCTACAAAATAAGATGCCCTGAAGATGCTTAAATGAGCCCGAAAGGTGCATGTTAAATAAATAAGAAAAAAGTTGAGATTGAGGTCTATAATAATAAGAGGAAGTGTTTGTCTTTCTGTGCGAGATGGAACGCGAAATCTACTAGCCTACATGCAGAAATCTAAAATTTTAAACATAGATGGACTAAAGGGAGGCCGAATCCATCTCGAAGTCGGATTTTTTGTTTTCTCTTTCGTTCGCGAGTTATGAGTGGAAAACTGGCAGAAATCGTGAATTTTTAGCTTTAATGAATTATCAGTTTTCGTTATTACATTTCAATTGTGAAATCAATTCTAGGTGACATTGCTGTTTTGTTGTTATCATAACTTGAAAATAAGAGCATCACGATTTTATGGAACTATCGATCGTTTAAATTTTGTAAGCCCTCCCTGGTCGATTCATTTGTTTATATGTCAAGGCCCGCAGACATCTGAAATTTTCAACACAGATGGAAGAGGGGTAATGAATATAGACCTAAACGGGTAAACATTGATCCATTTGGACGGAACTCACTATGCAGGGGTTTTCTCGGCCAAGGACCTCGAATCTGAGGTCGCTTTTACCAGGCGACGCTATCTAATCGTGGTATGTAATTGACGTGATTTAGGTGTTAATAACTATAATGATTTAACTATTATGTTCTTAATTTTAATATTTTAAATAATTATCGCGGGCGATCGCTTGATTTTGTAAGTCCATCCTGGAGGATTCATTTGTTTAGAATATCAAGGCCCACAGACGTATGAAATTTTCAACATAGACGGAAGAGGAATATTCAATATAGGCCTAAATATGGTCAAACATTGTTCGACTTGGAGGAAACTCACTGTGCAGGGGTTTTCTGGGCCAAAGATCTCGAATCTGAGGTCGCTTTTACCAGGCGACGCTATCTAATCATGGTATGTAGTCTACATGATTTAGGTGTTAATATATAATGATTTAACTATTATGTTCTCAATATTTAATTTTTCAAATAATTATCGCGGGCACATGCTAGTTAAATATAAATAAATAAACATATGTATGTATGTATTTGGCCCCTGAAGGGGGAAGGCGGGTTGGGACTACCCTAAGCACTTCAGCCTTGTGGCTCATTGTGCCAACCTCCGGAATGGAATGATTTGCAAGCCCAACGGTCCCTCGACAACAGACCCCACCGCGAGCCCCCACGGAACTCCCCTACATCCAACAGATACCTCTACCATGCCACGTGTGCCGCTGCCTCGGTACCTCTTATAGAGCCCCCAGGTTGGCAGCACACCAGCCAGCAACTTCAGGACCACAAGCCACGGGGAGGACGGGAGAGGCCCACAGCAGGTGCTGGGGGCGAGGGTAAACCGAAAACCGTGAAAGGAAACGGGATGATTATGAGGGGGAGTTTGAAGATGAAATGGAGAGTGTTGGTGGAATGAGAGGGGGAAACGGGAGGATCCCCGAGAAAAAACCCCAAAGGTCACGGCTTCGTCCACCACGAATGACACGCCCGCCAGGCCCGGGGATTGAACCCGGGACCGCTAGCATGCCAGGCCCACGCGCTAAGCATGCGCCACCGCGACGGCAAATAAACATAAGTAAACATTATATATTAAATATAAATATATATAAATTATCGTGGGCGAAGCTGTGAGCACCTGCTGGTATTGAATAATTATAATTTTATCGGGTGTTCATCGGTTTCCTCATTCGTAAAGGGAAACGCAGGATTGTATGTTTACTTTTTAGACTCATCACATGATCTCTTAATCATTATGACGGAATGTCATTGAAGATTAATAAAAAAACACAAGTACAAGAATCATTTGTTAGAACGGTCTGCTGGTGAACCTAAAAATTCCAAACTAGATATGTCCTATATAATGCAGTTAATAAATAAACTAAGAGTAATGATAGATGACTTAGGCCTAAAAAAATTAATAGATAATCGTAGGCCAGTAAGTAGATTAGTATATTTTCTCAACCAAATCTGAATTTAAGACAAGAATATAAACATTCAGATCTAATAAGCCCACTACGGTAGTCCATGCATGCCCCCCTTTTATTAGTTATATTTTCTCAATTTCCGAAATATAACGGAGGTTCGAACCAATTAGCTATTCTGTTATTGTGTTGTGCTGAAAAAAGATAAGATCCATACCACCAGAGACAAACTTTTAAGTAAACACCTTACATTAAGTTCATCAAATCAACAGACTTTTCAAAACTAGAATATGGAAAGAAAAACAAAAACAATTAATTGTAAGTGCGATATTGTAAAGAGCTAATGGACATCTCTTTCAGGTTTTACTTTATTATAGTGTAAGATTAGAATCAACTACTTAGATTAAGCAATTATTAATAGATTGTTAATTAATTAACAGATTGTTAAATTATTAACAGATTGTTAAATTATTAACAGATTGTTAAATTATAAAATATAATGTGTATATATATATATATATGTTTGCCAGGTATCAGAGTAAGATAACTACTACACGTTCACTTTAATTTTGCAGACGGCAGAAAGAGGAACTACTATTGTTTTGAATAAACACAGCCGAATGTACAGTCGACAATGCACGAACATTACCGAACTGAAAACAGTACGTCAAGTGATACGGTACAAGCGTCTCACGTCCCGCCTTCCAAGCGGTAGCGCCAATAGGAACACATGTGTACTTATGTATACAGTTCGCAGCGCTCCATCACAATCTGCAAATTTAAAGTGAACAGGTAGTAGCTACATACGTTAAGCAATTATACTGACTGTTAAATTAGGAAATGACGGGGGACATACAGCTTTGGGTGAATTTCCCCCCCTCCCCTTAGCAATGAATTGATCTAAACCTCGCAATCTGACATACTCTTTATTGACTACTTCTACTATTTTAAAAATTATTCAGACTATTACAGTTATGGGTAATTATCGTTACAAAATGGCAGCCACGTTTCATACACTGAAATGCCGTTTCCCTGATAACTTCCACAAATATCAATATTTCTGAGTGATTATTTTTCTGTGTATTTGTTAATATCATATGAACAACACTATCTACAATCATTCATCATCAACATCAACATCATCATCATCTCCTTGCACGTATTAGGCTTTTATCATGTGCCTGTTACGCCTCCAGTTATCAGCTTAGTTGGTCAATCCATCTTTTCCTAGGTCTACCTACATTTCTATTACCAGTTACTTTATAATTTAATATTCTCTTTGTCAATCTTTTATCTTCCATTCGTTGGACATGCATGAACCATTTCTCTCTATTACATTTTATTTTCTCATTTAAACTTTCCAAATTAAGCTGTCGTCGTATTTTATCAATACGTCTTTCATTCATTGTAGATCTCAAAAATGTCATTTCAGCAGCTTGAATTCGCTCTTCATCTTTCTTTAGCATGACTCAATTTTCAGAACCATACATAAGAATCGGAACAGCAACTGTTTTATAAAGTTTAATTTGAGTGTCATCTATCATTAATAGTTTTTTATATAGGCCTTTTAAGTTTTATGAAAAATAAAATCTAAAAAAAATGATTTTTTAAAAAATACTTGTAATGCATATATTCCAAATACTGTAGATGGTGTTGTTTGTATGATGTTTGCATATAGATAGAAAAGAGAATCATTAAAAAATATTGCAATTTGTGGAAATTATCACGGAAACGGCATTTCAGTGCATGAAATGGGCTGCCATTTTGTAATGATAATTACCCGTAACTGTAACAGTTTACTTAATTATGAAAATAGTATGCAATTGTAAAAGTAGTCAATATAGAGTATGTCAGATTGCAAGATTGTAGAGCAATTCATTTCTGAGAAAAAAATAATAATGAAATTCACCTATTTCTCACCTTTGAATTTTACCCAAAGTTTATGTCCCCCTCTTAAGCAGTAGCATTACTTATAATGGGGCATGTTGTTATGAATAAACCATTAATCAATTTAAAACAGAAGACGGGATGTTAATTCTTGAAATTTTCATATCTTTAGACAGCTTAAAAAACTAAGTAATAGTCTACATGGGACCACCTTAATAGGCCTTTGTGTACAGGTAGGGAGAAAATCGGACCGACTAAAATATCTAAGTTGCCGATATGAGCCACTGCGCATGCCTAGCTGCATTCACAGGATAGCAGAGAATATATTGAAATTTGTTCTGGTGTCGACTGTTGACTTAGCCCATTTCGAAACCCGTTAGAAAATAATCTAGTAAAATTCATTTTCTGGGAATAATCCATTGATTAAGTAGTTAAATATTGCGGCAATCGAAAAAATAGTGAGAAAACAATGTGCATTAAGGAAACAAAAAATTTCCTTACTTACTTGGCAGGATTCGAACCGAGAACGTGTTACTTACCAGTCGAACGCGCTGTCCAACTACACAGGTCTAACGAATATGCATGGACACTGGTGTGAACAAGGCTCTGAAATCAGCTACAAGAGTCGGTCCGCTTTTTTTCCCCCTACCTGTAGACTATGCGAGAAAGTTTTTGTCATCTTTGGCACCATTTATTCTTTTTTTAACAAGTTCTAAAACATATCGGTGTCCGGTCCGTTCATAATGAACAGAGATTCTTATGATAATCTTGTTTCGTTTTCAGACGCACCCTTACAGCACTTGCACCGGTTTCTAAGGTCCCACTTGGGAATATTTCATACCTGAGACTGACCCCGTGAGAGCCGAGGGAAATCTTCATTGTTTTTTGCCGCTTACTAACGATATGCATAAATTCAATTCTTAATATAAGGGAGAATTAGCTGTGTCGGATTCAATTATACAGGTTCTTCTGTTTAGGAACTGGCTAAATGTACAGTGGGATCCGGGCAATTCCCAAGCGGGCCATGTGAATCAGTTTCAGTAGCCAGTCCAGGTGTATACAAAAGTTGTTCGTCCAGGAAAGTGGGACAGGATTCTTCAATAATTTAATGGCCCGTTATGAAATGACCCGTGCATCGTATACATGCATGTGTATAGATATATAAACCTGTACATATATGTAATAAAATAAGGTGTCTCTGTCAGGTTGAGGATACAGGATACGTCCTCCAGATATGGAGGGTAGCTGCGAATATGTTGAATAAGCAGACGACATGAGGTGGTCCTCCAGCTTTGGGGTTTGGCCTGAGGTTAACAACCTCTCACAGTAAAAAATATTGTTAAGGAACGCTTGTTGATTTTCTTGTCTTTAAATTCTTCGGAGGTAAAATAGTCCCTCGTTCGGATCTCTGGGTAGGGTCTACACTGAGGGAGACTAAAAATAGTAGGAACTATAGATTTGGAACGTGGAATGTTAGAAGCCTGTAAATCGTAACTTGAGAATATTGGTTAAATACAGGTTAGATGTAGCAGCAGTACAGGAAGTTGATGGAAGGCTGAAGGGTGAAGGTTCAATTCAGACACCTTTTTCTATGGGAAAGGGAATGATAACCATCGAAAAGGGACTGGGCTCTTCATACATAGGAGAATAAATTCAGTCATTAAGAAAGAAGAGTTTATTAACGATAGACTTTTTTTATGTTATTCTAAGAGGACGGTGGTGTGACATCATAATTATGAATGTCCATGCATCAACAGAGGATAAACAAGATGTTGACAAGGACAGTTTTTATGAGGACGAACATTTGATCAGTTTCTGGCATATCACATGCAAATTGTGCTAGGAGATTTCAATGCGAAAGTAGGAAGGGAGGATATTTTCAAGCGAAAGTCACCAATTGCAGAGCAACATCAATGTGGTTAGGTTTTAGTGAATTTTGCCTCCACTAAAAATTTAATCGTAAAGAGTACAAAATTCCCACATTGTGATATTCATACATATAAATGAACTTCGCCAGATGGAATGCCTCATAATCAAATCGACCATGTGCTAATTGATGCAAGTTAGCAGTCTAGTGTAATTGATGTTCGAACTTTTAGGGGTGCTGACTGCTGGTAGTTACGGCTGTTCGGGAGAAACTTTCATTAAACAAAGAAACTAGGCAAGATTTCTATACAGAGACATTCAATCTGCAAAAGCTAGATGGAGAAAAATACAAAACGCTCACCGAGTCGAGATTTCAAATAGATTTGTTGTTCTAGAAATCATGGCAGAATCAGAAGCTAGGGATGACATGAATATCGATAAAACCTGGAAAAGCAATAAATACGATATTCCAGTATTCGCAAAAGAGAAATTAGGTCCGCTATAACTGAAACCAAATAAACCATGGTTCGATTATGAGTGCATGAAATTAGTAAACGCAAGAAAGCAGGCAAAACTACAGTGGTTGCAGAATTCGAATGAAACTACTGTCGGAAATATCAGCAATTCTAAACGAGAAACTTCTAGAACCATTAGAAGAAAGAAAAGAAACTATCTCAAAGACAATGTAAATGAGTTAGAGGAAAATAATAAAGATAAAAATGTTAGTGATCTCTTCAATGGAATAAACAAGCTCAAGAAATGTTTCCAACCTAGACTTAAACATATTTAAGGACAATGATGACTATACTCGCAGCTCCGAATAATATTTTGAATACAGTAGGTGGAAATATTTATTTAATCGATTATTAAATTATCAGGTATGTAGATAGCTGTATGATATTTAATGTGTAACTGTATGTATAGTGTGTCATTTTTGTATATATGTATGACTGGTATTTATTGCAACACCACCGGGTTGTTGACCCACTTGCAGTGCAACAAAATAAATAAATAAAAAAATGTACATGGAGATGTACACACAAATCTCCAGACGTTGACCAAATTCCAGCAGAATTAATTAAGACAAGTGGGGATTTATGTCATATACATAAACTCATTCTTATGATTTGGAGAAAGGAAGAATTTCCAAAGGAATGGAAAATACATTTTATTATTATACCGATCCATAAAAACGGAGATAAGGCCGAATCTAATAAATATCGAGGAATTTTTCTCTTATCAACATCATACAAAATTTTGTCTAATATACTTCTGTTAAAATTAACCCTGTATGCGGACGAAATCATTGGATATTGAGAATGAGGATTTAGGCGAAATAGATAAACCATTGATCAAATATTTTGTATTCGCCAAATCTTGGAGAAAAAGTGGGAATATAATAAGTCAATTCACCAGCTACACATAGATTTAAAAAATAGCATATGATTCAGATAGGCGAGACAAATTGTACAATATCCTCAATGAGTTCGGGATACCAAAGAAATTAGTTAGGCTGATCAACATGTGTCTCAATGAAACCTATAGCAGAGTCAGGATAGGGAAACTCATATCAAGTAGGTTTGCCATAAGAAGCGGTTGAAGCAAGGAGATGCACTATCGCCTCTAATTTTTAATTTCGCTTTGAAATATGACATTAGGAATGTTCAGGAAAACAAGGTAGGTCCAAAATTAAAAGTCAGTCACCCATATTAGCTTATGCAGATAACGTGTTTCTGTTGGGCGATGACATAAACACATAGATAGAAATGCAGAAAGTCTCTTCGATGTCTGGAGAAATGTTGGATTGGAAATTAATACAGAAAAACGAAGTATATAGTTATGAAAACTCAAACTAATGTCAAAATATTAGAATAGCCATAAATAGTCGAACAAGTGGAGAAATTCAAATATCTGGGAGCAGTAATTACAGATACAAATAATATTAAGGCCGAAGGTAAGTGTAGACTCCAATCAGGAAATGCTTGTTTTATACAGCTCACAAACTCTTATCTTCTAGTTTTCTGGCAAGAAATCTAAAAATAAAAATTTATAAGACAATTTCCCTGCCTGTTAAATTATACTAGCTTAAAAGGCCCGGCGTCGCCCGGGTTTTTTATTATGTAGTTGGAAATTAACCTATGAAGGACTTTAGATTTTTAAATTATAGGTCCTAATATAGGTATTTATAATTTGAAATAGGAAGAACGACTTATCACACTCAAACTATTCCCTCAGTAAACGCTTGGTATAGCCTTTCATGGCTCATAGAGGATGTAGAATTTTGCATCCCATCGCTTGTACAGTACACAGAAAGCCTGGTAGGGGTTCAAATAAGAAGAAACAGAAATTCCGGTAACATAAAATTGTATTATTGTGGCAGAGAATTTTTATTTCTTACTCTTATGTTACAATAAAACCATTTTGGGGATGAAACTAAACAGAAATGCAATATCACTTTCATACTTCTCTTCCTAAAACATATTACCTTACTTCGTATTGTATTCTCTATTTCCAGGCTAGAGAAAGTTATGTGACTGCATTATTTTCGTGGATTTAATTCTTTAATATTTATTTATAACATTATTATATTGATAGAAATTTATAAATTGTCAAAGTCACGTTTCATTTATTTCCAAACCCATCTGAGACCAGTGGCAGCAATACACTGTTGTGATTTGGATTTGATAATTCTGTGTAAAAAGGGATTAACTATACTTAAAAACATTTTATTTTTGGCATTTAAAATCAAAATTTTGCAAAATTCTTTCTTAATGAGCACTTACATTATGAAACGAAGGTACTGTCAAAATTCCAAGTCTCTACCTGTTATAGTTTAGGCTCTACGTTGATTCCTGTCAGTCAGTCAGTCTGTCAGTCAGTCATTCAGTCAGTATGGATGTGAGATATGGTCGCTTACTCTTTGGGAAGAACATAATCTGAGAGTGTTCGAAAACAGGGTGCTTAGGAAAATATTTGGGCCTAAGGGAATTGAAAATTAGGACTGGAGAAAACTGCATAACGACGAGCTTCATGACCTGTACTTTTCACCGGATATAGCAAGGGCAATTAAATCACGAAGGATGTAATGGGCTAGACATGGGGGAGGAAAGACATCTCAAAAGTACTGATGGGAGATTGGAAGCGGAAAGACCACTTGGAAGACCTAGACGTAGTTGAGAGGACAATATTAGGATAGATTTAAGGGAAGTAGAATTTGCGAGGGATGACTGGATTGAGATAGCACAGTACAGGGTTGAATGGCGGGCTCAGGTAAGCGCGGCAATGAACCTCCGGGTTTCATGAAATAGATAATATTCCTTTAGCTTACTGAGGAATTGTATATCGCCATTGAGTAAGTAAGTACGCAAAATAACGCTTTAGTGGACAAATATAGTATTGGATGAGTCCGCTGAAGCTGCTTGTCGGACTGGAAATACGCAGAACTGGTAATAGGCCGCTAAAATTGCATATGCAGTTTTATCGGTTTGGTACTCTATGTCATCATGGCAATCTATAAACAAAATTCAGGTGGCATTGACCAGTCACACAAATTTTAACATGGATTTAAGCAAAAGATTGGTCATAAAATAACAAATTTAAGCCAACATATTGTTTCTTTATGATAATCAGAAACTTTACCAGGTTTTTTTTCGCAAAACATGGTAACCTACTTCATCCTATAACAATAAATATAAGCCAACAACTTTTCACATTTTCGCTCACAAGAGAAAAATTTCTTACAATGGATGCACCAGCATTTAACTGCAATAATATATTCATTCTCATAGACTACTGCTGCCGTGATGTTGGCACCGGCTCCAATTCAATGTTTCTGTTTTTGAGTGAAATTTCCTCGGAATTATCCTTCACATTTTCACAAGCTTTTCATAAATACTAGTTCGTAATGCATTTTTGCTTACAAAAAAAGCAACTCATATATTATGCATCTACACCGCATTTCGTATTGGTACGTACGGTTGTGCAATTCAGGTGGCTGTGAGAATACGACGTTAACAAATGACAGACTATACCTTTCATTACAATTGAATCGGTCATTTAAGAAAGGGCTCAATGACACTTTTTTACAAAATGGATGTTATGAGGTAAATGGATTCACCAGGGGTAGATGCATGATTCTTTTAAAGAAAGACTCAATTCCACCTACTAAAGTTAGTTCTACAGCAGCTTGAATATACCATTCAGTTTAGAAATGCCTCAACTCCAGGAATGGAGTCCTTTCAATACTGAACCTTTCTGATACCTAGCAGTGAATGCAAGACTTATGGTCATTGTTCCTTGATTTTGGTTTAATCAAGAGATGTATCTATAAGCTAGATAGAATTCTTTCTATCAGGGAATATGTACAAATCATTGTCAACTCAGCAAAACAAGGAAAATTTACAGTTTTATTGGTATTGGCTGATGACTTTCTACAAGTCTCAACATAGTGGCAAAATTATTGCAAAAGACTGAAACCTAAGTTTTTTAATGAATGTCAGTATGATTCAATGAACTCAGTACAAATTTGTGCTTCAACATACATTAGGGATATATATCAGGCACACCTCTGATGTGAAATATCTGCAACATCAACTGTGAAACTTCCTGATAAGTGTGCTTATGAAAATAATATTCCCATTTACACCAAGCAATATTTGTCAAAACTAATGTGTTATAACGTATACCAGAAGAACATAAGCATTTCTATGTAGATATGTAGATTTTACACTTACTGAATGTTTTCATTGATGTAGGACTGTATTTAGTATTCAATATATTAAGTTTTTCATACATCATATTTCAATGCTACATAAATCAATCATAATAGTTGATTTTATTTTAAAAGTGTGTTTTTGCACAATTTCAATGTTAAGTTTGAGAGATATACTTTTGAAAGGGCTCAATTCCATTACTTTCAATTACTATAATGCATCATGTAAGCACACTGTATTTCCATTTCACATGTAGAGATCTTAAAAGCACCTATTATAAGACATTGCAAATGCAAGAATTTACTAACTGTCAATGTTTCTGTAAATAAACAGTTTTTTCTTTCTCCTGAAAAATGATCTTTTCTGTCATTAAGCCCTTTCTTAAATGACCGATTCAATTAATTATACGGTATTTTTGTAACATTTCCTATAATTTAGAGAACTTTTACTAAAAAAAAAATATTGTATGCACCACATACGCAAAAACTATATCGGACTCATCCTAATCACTATGTTGTTCCTTCTAGTCTGATTTTCAAGACAGTCGAGTTTTTGTTTAAGAGCGACTAGCTTGTCTCTCAATCCCGAAACATCAACCTCGAGGCACTGGATATTGCACTTTTTTAAACCAAGCTTCATTTCCTCTCTGAATTGTTCAAAAACCTTCATTACATCTTACATATTGAAGTTCTGCTTATGGTGATCACTGAAATTATAATCTTTATCACACAGAACAAGATTTGAAGTTCACAAGTACGTAATATACCTCCAAATATGCATACACTTTTATTATAAGTATGACACTATTTGTTTTAAATAATTAAAATGCTTAAACTCGTAGAAATATGCAGGAGATAAATTTTGCTTGAACTAATTGCTATAGTAGATTCGTCCAATAAAATGTTATTCTGCGTACTTGATAGCTTACATAAATAGCTATTTGCAACGGTTTGAAAAATTGAAACTAATTTGGTAAATCAAGGTCTTGACCTTATAATTTAAACGATATGAATAAAAATCTGATGTGAAAGTCACATAACTTCCTCTGCCCAAATAAAAGTTAGCAGTATTCACATATCCTTTTACAGAATCGCAAGACACAATTTTACGCTAATTATCCTATAAATACCTCTTCTTTCAATGATGCGACTAAAAGCGCAGGCTAGGGCCTATATAACAAACTTAAAAAAAAGAACAAGTGACTGCAGACGTTTATTGAACTTTCCGCCGTAAAGAATAATTTCCGAAATTTATCGAATATTTCCCTCAGATACTTCTTTACTCTATACCTGGCCAACAATACATCTTTCTCACTTCACATTCTTATATAGAATAAGAGGCCGTGAAAGAGCGCGTATTCAGTTGTTCATCACGCAAGACAAAATTTCTACAAACAGTGGGTGAACAGTGGGTGGCTTGTAACTACCCACAGAGAATTTTTTCGAAAAAAAGTTTCGAATAAAAGTTTTAGCGCTCAGTAAAAGGAACACATGTGCAAATTTCAAAGAAAATCGTTAGAGCCGTTTTCGAGAAAATCGCGAAAAACGAAAATTTCTTCATGTAAAGTCCCCTTAAAAATAAGAGAAATTTGTCGCCAATCTTCGAATCACATCTTCAGAAGGTACCTGACCCAAATACGAAATTTTGTTTTCATACGATTCTCCGTTTCGGAGCTAGCCTGTTCACAAACTTCCACACAGACAGACAGACACACACACAGACACACACACAGACATGTTTCCAAAAAGATTCATGGGGCCTTGAAACGTGTACCATATGCTAAAAACTCAACTTCGAATTTTAGGGTCGAAAACAATACTTCCTCTACCTATAGTACCCATGGTACAAGCAGAGGAAGTAAAAATAAAAAAAGTAAAGTGATCCCTATACAGGCCATGGAGGCCCAGTGGGTTCCAGGAGGTTGAGACTCCCAGATATTGGACATTCGGCGCATGAAGGTGATAAGGTTGTCAGCCTTACGCACAGGCCGCCTTACCCCCAGGATTGCTCCTGGTACTCATTTCTATTAGAGGCTGAGTCGGCGACCAACTTGCCTCTCAATCTCGAAACATCAACCTTGAGACACTTAATAATGCACTTTTTGAAACCAAGCTTCATTTCCTCTCTGAACAGGTCAAAAAGCTTCATTACATCTTACATATTGAAGTTCTGCTTATGGTGACCACTAAAATTATATAATCTTTATCACACAGAACAAGATTTTGAAGTTGACAAGTACGTAATATACCTCCAAATCCGCATACACTTTTATTATAAGTATGACACTATTTGTTTTAAATAATTAAAATGCTTAAACTCGTAGAAATATGCAGGAGATAAATTTTGCTTGAACTAATTGCTATAGTAGATTCGTCCAATAAAATGTTATTCTGCGTACTTGATAGCTTACATAAATAGCTATTTGCAACGGTTTGTGTTCACGCAAGCTAAGTGTTTTGTCCAGCATATTTATTATGTGCAGTGAATAGTTTTAATTCAAATCATCCGCCAGGTGTTCTTGCGCCAAGTATTAAGTTGAGTAGGCGTATATTTCATCATATCCTGATCACGAGTCTTTGTGTCGGGTATTCCCTCTTTAAAGACGCCTCGAAGAGCGTCAGGAAGCCTCATCAGTATTAAGCCTGCAGTTACACGATCAAGTCACGGTCTGAAACTGCTCCGGTTCTAGTAACAAAAGCCAGTTCGCGCTCTTTGTATTTTCACTAGAAATCATTGGAATAAAACTTCCTTATAAGTTTTATTAATTTCAAGTAAATTACTTATACATAATTTACTTATTCGCCGTATTACAAGTTCATTAGATTCACTTATTAGTTCCAAGTAAGTACATAGCGTGTGACGTCATCACTCACCAAGAAGCTATAAAACGTGAACAATCAAGTGCTAATAACTTAAAATACATTCATTCTACAACAAATTTTATTACCGTTAAATTGAGATATAATTCATTAGTAAATTACAAAATTTACTAAATTACTTCTAGTGGTGCAATCCGGTTCGCGCCAAATTCCAATTCATTGTTTCAACGTGTTTATTCAATTATTATTCAGTGTTCACCTATTATTTCTTCGAGTGATTACAAGTATTAATAAAGTGCAAGTATTTCATTACATTCTAGATTGTTTAACCAATATGTTTCCTTTGATCTCTGTACCCAGTGTCCTCGTGATATAGTCCCTTCTTGCTCTAAATGGTCCTCCGAAATTTTATACTTCTCACATGTACATTGTTTCATCCTTACATGAAGCTACCCTATTAATCTATCCTGCATTTATCCTCTCACGGATATTATCGTCCAATCCCTAACATTGGTCCTCTCACGAGCCTGATCTCAAACATTGGTCCTCCGGGCCGGATCATATTGGAACAATCATATTTACATACTTGTATTCGCAAATACCGTTTCTCGAGTTCGTCTCATTCATCTGTGCTTCCGCGTCGGTCAGTTCGTGAGTTCCAGCAACCCTGAACTTCGCATCGAAGACAGCATCATAGCAGCAGTGATTCGACTCATCGTGGGATTCCGGTCACTAGCGAACTTCAAGAAAGCAGTGAACAGTTAATACATGCATCATCGTGCAGCAGTGGTAGAATTTCAAGTTTCAATTACAAGTAATTTATCATCTCATCATGGAAAGTGAACTGAGAGATTTAACGAAGAAAAGTGGTTTTCTTAAAAGAAGATTCACATTGATTCAGAAATATTGTGACAGTGTTACGGAAGAAGTAGACGTGTTTAGACTTAAAGCTGAATATGACAGTATTCAGGAGCTATGGGACAAGTTTGAGTGTTTACAAGCTCAAATTGAATCTCTAATTGAAGCCGAAGATGAAATAGATTGTCATATGCAGTATTATGAAGAAATACGAAACAATTATCAAGTGCTTAAAGCAAAGTTAAGTGGTCTTCTATTTCTACACGAGCAGCAAGTGCATAGTGCGAACTCTGTGAACAGTCAACGATCTAATCACAGTGTTAACTCTCATCACACATGTCAATCTTCTGCTTCACAATGCAACAATAGAAATATACAACTTCCAAGGATTCAAATTCCTGTATTCAGTGGGGATGTGACTAACTTTAAACACTATCACGACACTTTCAGTAGTTTAGTGGTGAACAATGATTCATTGGATCCCATCCAGAAATACCATTATTTGCTGAGTTCTGTTAAGGGACAAGCCCACGCGCTCCTTCAGAATCTTCCAGTCACGAATGAGAATTTTCCAATAGCATGGAATTTATTGTGTGCAAGATATGATAATACTCGAGTTATTGCCACAGCTCATATAAAAAATCTACTTTCATTACCAATAATGAAAGATGAAAATGTTACAGACTTGCGAAACTTACTAAATCAGTTTCAAAGCAATCTTAACGCCATCGAAGCTCTCAATATTGAAATCCCATTACACGAAGTCATGTTCATTCAATTAATATTGGATCATCTTGGTGAAACTACACGCAAGGAATGGGAAAGCAAAATTGACTCACAAAGGTTCACACCGCTTCAAGAGTTGATGAACTTCCTAGAAGCCAAGGCTCATTCTTTAGAAGTGCTATCCAATTCTAACAATGTGTCAAGCCCATCCAAAGAAAAAAAGTGAAAGACATACACAAAAGAAATCTGTAAAAACGACTCGTCAATCTTATGTTGCCATCAAAGGTGATACATGTCCTTGTTGCAAGGAAAGTCACAATTTATATAAGTGCGACAAATTTTCACAGTTGAGTGTAGATCAACGTTGGGATTTTGTGAAAAGCAAAGGTTTATGTGCAAACTGTTTCTCCAACGGTCACAAAAGAGACCATTGCAAAATCAAGTCATTCTGTAATTGTGGAAAGGCTTCACACAGCAAACTGTTACATAATAACACACGAGACAGTAAAAAGGCTCCTCGACAACTACATCAACCGTCTGAATCTACAGATAATGTACCTGCTAGTTATTGTTCGATAAAAGAAAATTCCAACCAAAGGGAGATTTTATTAGCAACAGCAGCAGTGCATCTTGAAGATAGACAAGGAAATTTAGTGTTATGCAGAGCGTTACTGGACTCAGGAAGCCAATTGAACTTCATAACTGAAGGTTTAGCCAAGAAGTTGCAGCTGCCAACCACAGATGTCGACACTCAGATACGAGGTATTAATGGCACCTCTTCTTGCAATCACAGTGTTAAGGTTAATCTGCGATCCAGAATCCAGAATTTCCAGGCTGAAATGAGTTGTCTAGTAATCCCTCACATTGCAAACAAACTTCCTTCAGTCCGTATTGATCCCACAAAATTCAATATTCCTAGTGAAATTTCATTGGCAGATCCTAAATTCTATATCCCTGGTGATGTCCAGCTTCTCATTGGTGCTAGCTTGTTTTACCAACTATTCACTAATGAAAGAATAGTCATTCCTAATAACCCTATTCTTAGTAACACGGAACTAGGTTGGATACTTAGTGGAACTATTCCCAAGAAGGCAATCAAATCCAAGAAGGTCACATTCGCTCAACACAATTTATTTGTGACTGTTGATAATGTTGATACACAGTTAAGACGATTCTGGGAACTAGAAGACTTTCCTAAACCAGTGTTTACTAAAGAAGAAAGGGAATGTGAAGAGCACTTCGTACAAAACACTATTCGTGCAGATGACGGTGCTTTTATAGTGCAATTACCCAAGAATCGATCTGAAGACTCCTTGGGAGAGTCCAGGCAACAAGCCGTAAAACGCTTAGAGCATCTGGAGCGAAAATTCCAAACCAATTCTGTCTTGCAAGAAGACTACAGGAAGTTCATGCAAGAATATGAAGAATTGGGACACATGAAAAGGGTTTCACTCCCTCAGCCAGGTGAAAAATGCTTTTATTTACCACATCATGCTGTGATAAAACCATCATCCACCACAACCAAAACCAGAGTCGTATTCGACGCTTCTGCAAAAACATCTTCAGGCAAGTCCCTAAATGACATTCTGAAATTAGGGCCTACAGTGCAAGATGACCTATCATCAATTATAATTCGTTTTCGAACCTATAAATATGCATTCTCAGCTGACATTTCTAAAATGTACCGACGCATAAAAATGCACGAAAGCGACCAGAATCTTCAAAGGATTGTGTGGCGTTCTAATGCAAATGAGCCCATACAAGACTATGCATTAACTACCGTGACTTATGGTACTAAATCAGCTTCATTTTTAGCCATAAGATCCCTGCATCAGCTGTCGATAGAAGAAGAAGCTAGATACCCTCTTGCTTCCCAAGCTGTTAGAAATTCCTTCTATGTGGACGACTGCCTGACAGGACATGATAATCTTCAAGAAGCGCTACGCCTTCAAGAAGAATTAATCCTCATGCTTGACAGTGGCGGATTTCCACTGCGAAAGTGGTGTTCCAACCATGAAGCATTGCTGGAATCTGTACCGTCATCTTATCGAGAGACCCAGTTGCCTCTGTCTCTTGATAACAGTGAAAATGCACATGCCCTTGGTTTACTATGGCATCCTGCAACTGATAACTTCCAGATTCAATCCCATCCTTCTCTCCAAACTCATACTCGAGTTAAACTTACCAAGCGTACTATCCTATCAGTCATATCATCCATTTTTGATCCTTTAGGCCTTGTCAGTCCTATGGTTATCAATGCCAAAATCTTCATGCAATCATTATGGATTGAAAAGCTTGGCTGGGATGAGGAGGTACCTTCACACATAGCAGAGAAATGGATTGAGATCTGCGACATTTTAGGTACAATACACACGATGCGTATTCCACGATTTGTTCTCACACATGGTACCCTTCAAGATATACAGATCCATGGCTTCTGTGACTCTTCAGAAAAGGCCTACGGTGCATGCATATATCTCCGTTCTGTGAACATTGAAGGTGAAGTTACAATTAACTTGCTATGTTCCAAGTCTAAGGTTGCCCCTCTTAAAAGGCAAACCATTCCACGTCTTGAACTTTGTGGAGCATTGCTGTTATCTAAACTGTACAACAAGGTGTTGAATGACCTTAACATTCAAACCTCACAAAATTATCTATGGTCAGACTCAGTTATTGTTCTGTCGTGGATAAAATCAGATTCACGAAAGTGGAAAACATTTGTGTCCAACCGTGTGTCACAAATACAAGAACTTTCTGAAACAGCAGCCTGGCGACATGTTTCTACAGAAAACAACCCAGCTGATCTCGTTTCAAGAGGTGTATATTCTGAACAATTGTCTGATATTGATTTGTGGTGGCACGGTCCTAAGTGGTTGGCTCATAACACAACATTATGGCCGGAACAGCCAAAACAATTAAGCCCTCCAGATTCCTCAGAGCAACTTACTTCCATCTGCCTGGTAGCTACTGTAGTAGAAGATAGTTTTATTACAAGATTCTCTAATCTCAAGCGCCTGCAGAGAGTTACTTGTTATATGTATAGATTTATTTCTGCCTGCCGCCATGAAAACAAATATCATGGACCTCTCGCAGCAGAAGAATTACAAAAGGCTCTACAAGTTTGTGTTAAAATTGTTCAGAAAGAAGCTTTCTCTCAAGAGCTGAAAGATCTTAGCAACAGCAAGCAAACTTCAGTGAAAAGCTCTATCCATGCATTAGTTCCATTCCTAGATCAGAACAACGTTATAAGAGTGGGTGGACGGTTGGAGAAATCAGATCTTACACATGATGCAAGACATCAGGTTATATTGCCATCCCGACATCATTTAACAGTTCTGATTGTAGAATATGAGCATCGCAAGCTATTACATGCTTCGCATCAGCTGCTTATAGCTTCATTACGACAAGCCTACTGGATACCTAGTATTCGCAGAGTAGTAAAATCTATTTTGCATAGATGTCTCACGTGTTTCAAGCTAAAAGCAGAAAGTTCTCAACAATTAATGGGAAATCTTCCTAGCTATAGAATAACTCCTGCTAGACCTTTTCTCCGCACCGCAGTCGATTACGCTGGACCCTTCAACATAAGATATGGGGCTCCACGCAGTAAAACTACTGTAAAAGCTTACATCGCTATTTTTGTCTGCTTGGTAACAAAGGCCATTCACATTGAATTAGTTTCTGATCTAACATCAGATGCCTTCATAGCAGCCCTACGAAGATTTACAGCACGTCGGGGACTCTGTAAAGAAATCTTCAGTGACAATGGCACTAACTTTGTGGGAGCAAACAACAAATTAAGGGAGCTCAGATTGCTATTGCAGTCAAGAGACTTTCAAACTACAATTCAAAATTTCACTGCAAACCATGATTATAGCTGGTCGTTCATTCCTCCAAATTCTCCCCATTTCGGTGGTTTACATGAAGCAGCAGTGAAATCTATGAAGTTTCATCTCAAGAGAGTTATGGGAGCTCAAATTCTCACATATGAACAGCTTTCTACGCTTCTATCTCAAATCGAAGCGTGCTTGAATTCTAGACCACTTGTTCGTCTAAATGATGATCCAGCTGACTTGTCATACCTTTCTCCTGGTCACTTCTTAATTGGAGAACCTCTCACATCTCTACCTTCACCTCCTCTTACAGAAGATAAGAGGTATTTAGAAAAATGGCAGCTGTTACAAAATCATTTGCAACACATATGGAAACGCTGGTCATCCGAATATCTTCACTCACTACAACAAAGGCAGAAATGGACCTGTTCCAGTAACAACATTCAAGTTGGTACTGTCGTCATCTTGAAGGAAGACAACATTCCTCCTCTTCAATGGAAGTTAGGCGTGATCACCGCTACTCATCCGGGAGAAGACGGCTTGGTTCGAGTGATTACTGTGCGCACTTCCAGTGGTGAATATAAGCGGCCCATAGTCAAAGTGTGTCCTCTACCCCAAGACGAGTAGCATATGACACTTTCTATGATCTTATATTCAAGATTCTCCACTTGAAGTCCATTTCTCATCTATCTCTGTAACAAATCGTATTCTTGCGAGATGTGTTACATGTATTTTTCTTTCTATCAATCTTGCTATTTGAAAGACCTCTCTCTGTTTTTCAGTTCAAGAGTTTTGACCTACGCTAGCTTGAATTTCTTCATGTTGACATTCAGTTCAAGGGGATAAAATGCTTTGTCATTGATCAGCTCATTGTCTATTGTCCATTTTTTTTCCTTTGTAGCACTTGCCTTTTGCTACGTAGATGTATTACTCCTTATATACCAACAACATCCAATAATCAACACTTCCCATTTCTCCCTTGTGCTTGTATTATTGATGTTTTGGTGTCCCTTATCTACATTAGTCCTCGGTCATAGGATCGCAATCCTAGCCACAACTACTACATGGTTTATATAGTCTTTGATCTTGACGTATGATGTCTGACTCCTAGTCCTCATACATTAGATTACTAGGCGAGCCACTACTTACTACATGGGTTTTATGTGCTTTGAGCATACTGTATGACTGATCATAATAATTGTCATACTTATCTTTGAAGTTCTACTACATTTCCATTTTCTACATTCTATGATTACTTATGAATTATCGTTATCATTCATTGGAATTCTCAATCACCATGTTCTTGATAATTGCCTACATTCTTTTATAATTATCATGTATCTTTTCCTTATTCCAATGCATACTCCGATAGCAATGTTCAATCCTATTTATCTATTGAAGCTTTTCTTTGTGTCGCTGCTCGTCTTGGGTCACACTTGGCTACCTTCAAGACGTCTTCAGCTTCACTTGAACTCACATGTCTACGTATCTCCTCTGATTTATATTGTGTGTCGTGTGCTTATACGTAAATAGTGAAATCAGTGCTTTCTATTCAATATCATATTCTTGCAATATATGTAAGAAGTAATTTTCCAATACATATCACAGGTATACATCCAATTAGAATCAGTGCTTGTTTTGTGTACATACAAGTGTCTCTCTATTATAGCTTGCCTTCCTGTTATGTTTTTATTGACGTTAATAGTCAATGGCGCGGAGTATGTTCACGCAAGCTAAGTGTTTTGTCCAGCATATTTATTATGTGCAGTGAATAGTTTTAATTCAAATCATCCGCCAGGTGTTCTTGCGCCAAGTATTAAGTTGAGTAGGCGTATATTTCATCATATCCTGATCACGAGTCTTTGTGTCGGGTATTCCCTCTTTAAAGACGCCTCGAAGAGCGTCAGGAAGCCTCATCAGTATTAAGCCTGCAGTTACACGATCAAGTCACGGTCTGAAACTGCTCCGGTTCTAGTAACAAAAGCCAGTTCGCGCTCTTTGTATTTTCACTAGAAATCATTGGAATAAAACTTCCTTATAAGTTTTATTAATTTCAAGTAAATTACTTATACATAATTTACTTATTCGCCGTATTACAAGTTCATTAGATTCACTTATTAGTTCCAAGTAAGTACATAGCGTGTGACGTCATCACTCACCAAGAAGCTATAAAACGTGAACAATCAAGTGCTAATAACTTAAAATACATTCATTCTACAACAAATTTTATTACCGTTAAATTGAGATATAATTCATTAGTAAATTACAAAATTTACTAAATTACTTCTAGTGGTGCAATCCGGTTCGCGCCAAATTCCAATTCATTGTTTCAACGTGTTTATTCAATTATTATTCAGTGTTCACCTATTATTTCTTCGAGTGATTACAAGTATTAATAAAGTGCAAGTATTTCATTACATTCTAGATTGTTTAACCAATATGTTTCCTTTGATCTCTGTACCCAGTGTCCTCGTGATATAGTCCCTTCTTGCTCTAAATGGTCCTCCGAAATTTTATACTTCTCACATGTACATTGTTTCATCCTTACATGAAGCTACCCTATTAATCTATCCTGCATTTATCCTCTCACGGATATTATCGTCCAATCCCTAACATTGGTCCTCTCACGAGCCTGATCTCAAACAGTTTGAAAAATTGAAACTAACTTGGTAAATCAAGGTCTTGACCTTATAATTTAAACGATATGAATAAAAATCTTAATTGTTTTACCTATGAGAAAAATGTTACATAAAACAGTACAAAGTGGCGATTTGGTAACAAAATTTTGCCAGCTACTGTTGTATTTATTTGGCAAGATTAATTGAGGGGTCTATTAGCAAAACCGGCAATCTCTATTTTGAAGAAAGATAGAGTCGCTGATTTCTAATGAAAGTTTAATGCATTTTTTGGTACATATTTAGTGTATGTGTTACAAATCCGACTTCCCACATAAGGAAGGAACTCAGATTTGTAACACATACACTAAATAAGTAGCAGGAAACGGGTTAAACTTTCATTAGAAGTTAGCATATCTATCTTTTTTTTTTTATGGAGATTGCCGGGTTTGCAAATAGACATCGCCTTCACAAGTCTTAAGTTGAGGGGTCTATTAGCAAACCCGGAAATATCCATTTTGATAAAAGATAGTGATTTTAACTTCCAATAAAAGTTTAATGAATTTCCTGCTGCATATTTAGTGTATATGTTGCATATCAGACTTACCACATAAAAGAGGAGCCCATATTTTCAACACATACACTAAATACATAATAGAAAATGTATTAGACTTTCATTAGAAGTTGGCATCTCTATCATTTATCAAAATGGAGATTGCCGGGTTTGCTAATAGACCCCTCAATTATTCTACTTTCATTTCTTACTCACTGATATGTTAAATTTATCATGTGAAGTCAGTAAAGTCCTATAATGTTACTGCAATAGCATATAGATAGAAGTTTCTTAAAAATCATTAAAAAATTAAAACAATACTTCTGTTTTGTTGTAGGAACTTTTATGAGGCCGTTCGGATCCTACAGGACACTGATCTGCTGGGAGAGAGATAACCTTTGGAGGGCAGACATACCTTTTCGACCAGACCACGACATGGAGGGCCTCCCCAGATGGATGATCAGCACACCTCCTACCATCGAGACACTCCAGTCTCACACACATTCAATCTGAACAAGGCCGTGGACGGGATGAAAATGATAACGACGGCCAGATGACATCTGGAAACCACAAGGAATTAATGATACCCAACGTTTAACTCAGATATGAGGAAAAACCCAGGAAAACCCCCACCTAAGAAACTTGACTCGACCAGGATCGAACCCTGGTTTTATCCATGAGAAGAACGAACGTATCCACTACGCCACGCTGGTGGACTAGATTATTATTATAATAACAACAATAAAAATATTTTTTAAAAAATATTTCTTGTAGTAGCCTATATTGCACTAATATTTTAAGAGTAAACTGTGCCAAAATTTTAATATTTAAGTACTGGACTTGGCATGTTCTTGAAATCTCTGCAACATTCAGCTGTAGCTATATCCTATATTCGAACGAGGTGTTTATTGGCATCAGAAGACACGTTTTACTTCAAACTACAACGCGATGCCAAAAACTTTTACTTGGGACGTTTTTGAATATAATATATATATATATGGTAAGGTGGTACATTTTCGAACACTTCACAAATATTCTTATTTTACGAACACAATAAACATAAGATAAGTTCAACTCTATTGTATTCACAAAGTTCGCAATGTAGTTGACCCTTCACAAAAATATGAAAGTCAAACAGCTGTAAAATTGGTCATGGCAATCAATCTTTCATTTCCAGAATATCGTTGGAAAATGTACCGCAGTAGATACAATTCTAAACACCAGTGGGTACTATTTCGAACAGTGGCATTTTCAACGAAAGAACTGCTTTCTTCCAAATATTATTTTTTATTATCATTATTTATCAATAATATGAGCGTAATAATGAAGTGTCACGTTTTGAATAGGCAGCTGACAGGATTGGGGCATGTGGTCAGCATGCCGACTCCTACGACAGTTATTGATGGCTTACTGAACCGGAGCCGCTACTTCTTTATGAATTAGCTCTTCGGTAGGTGTCAGGAGGCTGAATGCACCCCGTTCCAGATCACCCTACCTCAGAAAAATCCGAGGAGTTACCGGGGATCGAACCCAAACTTGCGGGTCCGTAGTCAGGAACCACTAGACCATAAAGGCGGTCTGTCATAACTAGGGCCCGGATTTGTATGTAAAAAAATATTTTTTTTCCTGATTCGTACATTCCTAAAACAAAGTTTTATATCCAAATCGAGGTCCGGCAAACGCAAATTCCAAATTTTATTTCACATAAAAACACATATTTTACAAAAAGAGTTATGTGAATAAATATTTTCGATATTTTCTCCATAAATACATATTTTAGTACTTTTCCGGATTTTTTATGTAATTTTTTTTCCTGATGCTCATATCAAGTTCCGAAAACAGCAAATTCTAAATTTTATTTTACATAAAAATACATGTTTTACAAAAAAAGTTATATGAATAAATATTTTTGATATATTCTCCAATATTTTAGTACTTTTCCTCATTCTCTTTTAACATTTTACAACAAAAATTTGTATCTCGAATGAATTCAACACAAATGCTTCACTTGCAATGAGGTGAGAGTGATTCACTTGCACTTGCTTATCGGGGAAGAACAGAACCCAATCTCAACATTGCGTAATTCAGTTAAAGAAATGCAATATATTGAAAGGCAACTTAACACTATCTCAGGTTCGAAAATAGAAGTTCTAATAACAAAATTTAAAGGTATGTTTGAGAAAAATGGTGGCTACTAAACCCTCTGCAAAGTCAAGTTTTGGAAGGTCAAAACATAAGTGATCTTGATCGTGTGTGTGTTAGTGATATACAGTACGCCTCTTCAAATATGCAAGGTTAACATTGTGTGATGTAGAACGTTCCTTTTCTCAATGTAAGGCATTATTCTCGGATAATAGGCAAGGATTTGTGATCCATAATCTGGAGATGACATTTGTTGCGCACTGCAACTTCAGTCAGCATTTTACATCTGATGTTTTGCTGCAATTGGTGAGTTTTAGTACACATTCTGGTGTTTTTTTTTCTTTTTCAGAAAAATATTTTTTTTTAGTTTTAGCACATATTTTTAAAATTTTAGCACATATTTTAAACATTTTTAGCACATAAAAAATAAATATTTTTAAGTTTTTTAGCACATAAAAATCCGGGCCCTAGTCATAACATCAAGAGCAATAATAAAAATACTTAACAGCTTCATGCTATTCTGTATTGCATAAATTGCTGAGATGTAATAACAATGCAGAGGAAATGTAGTTCATATCTCTTCGTTGAAATAATACCACTGTTGAAAGATGTATCAATGCCATCATTTTATATTTGACTTGCACAGTTAATAATAATAAACATGCAGAATGCAGTGATAGCAAAACAGCTTTTCCGTGCAAGACTTAAGCGAGCGTTAGCGGGTTAAAGTACTGTTCGAAATTGTACCTAAAATGTGTTCGTATTTGTACCTCGAGCTAGTTTTTGTAAATTACTACATTGTTGAAATTCCGCTCACGAATGACCATTGTTGTGCCACTGACTTACGCATTAAAGACTACGCTATTTGTTGGTATGAGTTAAAAATTTGCCCTCAACAATATATTCCAGTAACACAACGAGGAATTATAAGCTATTTTATAACGTGCCATTTTTCCAGCATGGAGTTCTTACCTTCGATTGGAAAATAATATTTTATGGCCGAATGAGACAACTCAAAACATCATTCTCGCGGATACAGATCAACAAAACAATCAGTATGGACGCTATATAATTAAAAACAGGTTGGCTAACATTTGAAACCCAAAAGTGGATAAAAATCTTAGTCCGTTCAGAATTGTACCATCTTCGAAAATGTACCACCGTACCCTATATATATATCACTTCTATGAAGTCCTGTACGGATTAATACTGATACATTGAAAAAATGCTGTTCATTGTGATCAAATATTCGATTTATGTTAGCGTATTTTCAGTCTTCTGCACGTCATTCAAAATGTTGTTCTTCTTAAGGATTTTATTTCTGTGTTGTATTAGAAGTAAGGGCAGTGTTCCCAGCTCATAGGACATGTTCGAGGGAGTGGCATTCCCTAATTTTCCGTTTTAAGGAGTAAAAACATGTTTAATCACTCAGTTTAGCTGTTGCTTTTGATTTGTAAAGATAACAATGTTGACATGTAGTGGTGGCTAGTGTAAAATAGAAAGACTTGAACAGACAGGCGTTACATCCTTTCTAAACGGTGTTCACCACAGATCAGTAAACTTCCCAAAAACGCTATGAGTATGAAATATTGGTTAATGGACTCCAAAGGGAAAACATAAACAATAAAATCTTTTTATTCATTGCGAAAATAGTGTTTATAATAATGTATTATGAGTGGTTGAATGAATCAGAGTTATTTATTATCTTGTATTTATGATTAAATAGTTTTAAATTATGTTTTTGTAGTGTATTATCTGATGTATGATAAATATTCTTCAATTAATTATTTCGCGTACTGTTATCAATCGGTTAATATTATCAGATTAGCTGTGTCCTTAAATTATCTCAATATATATATATATGAAATGTAATGTCTCAAAAACATCTAAACAGATAGAGCTGAAATTCTCCATATACATAGTTTTAGACCCGGAAATGTTATAAACTGTAGTCGTTCATTCACCTCCACTGTTTCACCTAACATGATAAAAATGAGTTAAATAAACGTAATCCATGACACACAATAAACAGATGCACATCAATACTTCATGGCCTGCTGGTAAAACCAAAGATCCTAATGTTTTCCTTTCTGAGTAATGCTATCAATTGATGCCACCTTATTCTCTCTCAGACCGTCTAAATTGTACCAAGATATCAGCGCCTTAGGTTTTCATGAGAAATGAACAGCATAATAGTGTACTTTAATTAAATTCAATGCCTTGTCAAAATAAAACAAGTGAAAATCTACGTCTGTTATTAGTATTGGTTAAAATCTATTATGTAGACAAATCTATAATTTAAATTTTTAAAAATGTACACGTTAAACTAAGCTTCACTATATTGACTTCAATAATGTCAAGTTAGAATAAAATCAGGTAAACTGATATAACCAAGTGCCAGTATGTTTTTTTTTAATCAGTGATACACGCAATTATGATAGGCCCATGCATAAAAGTTATTTTTGTAATAGATGTCCGAGTTAACTCCAAAAACAAAATGTGCCGGCAATAATAATAATGATGCAATAGACCTACGATTCGCTGATATCTCTGTTTCAATTTAAAGCAGCCTTAAAGGTTATGAATGAATAATAAGCATATGAAATCTATCTGTCAGGAATTACATTAGGTATATTGCTGCACAGGAACGATAAGAAAAATACTCACAGTAAAATATAGCCTAATGTAAATATCGGTAGTCTACATAACCATAGAATAACTTACACATTATAATATCAATATTCAACGGCTAGTTGTTATAAATCGTTTATTTAAGTTATTATTTAGCCACACTGACATCGTTATGAAGAAACAAATCAATGAAGGCTGCTAACAATATGAATAAACGATTGGCAATTTGTAAAGTTTTTTTAATAAGCTTACATTGTGGGCCTTGAAAGAATATTGATTACAAAATTAATATTGATATACGCGTTACTTCGGTACCGATCAACCGATTTGGCCCTAATTCAATAGGCTTGTACCCAAAAACGTCATAAATTCGTATACCAAGTTTCAAGAAAATCCGATAAAGCGTATTTGAGTTATCCACGCCTTTGTGATATATTACCATAAAAAGGCACTAAATTGGGCATTATTCCGGTACCGCCCAACCGATCTGGTCCAATATCAATAGACATCTTCCCATGGACATTATAAATAGGTATTCCAAGTTTCATGAAAATCCGATAAAGCGTATGTGAGTTATGGCGCCTTTAAAATATACACTAAATTGGGTTTTACTCCGGTACCGGTGAACCGATTTGGTCCAATTTCAATAGGGTTCTTCCCATGGACATTATAAACGCGTATGCCAAGTTTCATTAAAATTCGATAAAGCGTATTTGAGTTAGAGCGCGTACAGACACACGGACGGACAGACGGACAGACATGTTTCGTCCCCCACACAATCTCATAAAGTACCATACTGGCACTTAATAACCTAATAATTTAAAATCTACGCCTGTTTGTAAACGTTGGTTCTAGAAATTAAAATAAAAGAAAAAACTATATACACTGAATAATATGTCACTGTACTCGTACATTAATTCTCTAGACCTATAACAACTTATATAAGTTACACTGTACATATAGGCCTACACTATCCAGTCGTAATATCAGGATGATGTGTTTTGTGTTAATAGCTGTAATCAGCGGTTCCCAAACTTTTTTGTCCTGGGACCCACCTTCACCTAGAAACTTTTTTCGCGACCCACTACTACATAATGATAACCAATATAGGCTATATAAAATACAGCACATTTTTTCATATGCCTCTCAACAGTTTTATTGTGTTCAAATGCCTTTTATTCCTTATATTGAAAACAAGTTTAATTTGACCCATAGTTTGGGAACCACTGGCTGTAATAAAAGTTAAAAACACTGTGACTATAGTTTCACTTTTCTGGTGGTTCTATTTTCTTGGCTATCTTCTGGAAGTATCTGCTAATTTTTATTATTATTATTATTTATTTATTTATTACAAGAGATATTACAAGAGGTATTACATTTAGTAATACACCCGAATGAGCAAGACTGCTTGTTCTGATATATTCATTCTCTTGAAAGCATATGCGCTAATTAACGGAATATGCATTTCGGCACATGGTGTGCAATCTTCAGTTCCTAAATATATAAATATATATACACAAAAGAGGAGAAATGGGAAAAAATCGTCAAAATATGTGACTTATGTATGTTAACATGAGAGTTTGTTTACTAACCTTTAGTGTATTCATACAACCGTCCTGTCTGGTGTCAACAACATTACTGAGTACCGGTTTATTTATGGCTGTTGGGTGCGTTCTCTAATCAATTCAAACAAGGGGTTATATTCAATAGGATTCTAATTAATAATTTTATGCTTGTGTTTATATATTTCTAGTGATTCCATGGTGTTCAGATTAGGTCCCATATTATGTTTATGTAAAACATATTTATGTATATTTTCTATGGTGTTAAGCTGGTGTTTTTCATTCAATAGGTGCTTTGCGTATGCCGACTTTCGTTTATTAAATCTGTAGTCATTAGTAGAGACCGGATTTTAAAGGGAATTCCTTTTTTTATATTTCATCACAAAACGTGATAAAATTGAACAGGACATTACTGAGTAAGTTTCAACTCCAAATGGCCTGGTTTTAACGTCCCTTTTTTTCCCTTTTTTAGGCTCATCTCCCTTTTTTTAGGAACTTTTCCTTTCCAGTACCTTTTTTGCTGATTTATTTCGAAAAATTCGTAAATTTCCCAGTATTTGGCAATATGAAAACATTAAAAATTGATTACACTGATTCACAATTGAAAAAATAATTCCTCCCAGCAGAATAGAGCGTTACAGGGAAATCACAGGCTTGCCATTACCTATGTTTCCCATTATAACAAGGTGGGGGACATGGATTTCGTGTGTTATTTTCCTCTGTGAGAATTTCAACAAAATAAAAAAATGTCTTCAGTCATTAGATGTTACAGAATCAGCAGCTGTAGTGCAAGCAAAGGCTTTACATAAAACAAACATGTAATTCTCTGTTCAATTTTTACACTCTCTTACTTTTATATCCCTTTTTCCCACCTTTTTTGGCAATAATTTTCCTTCTTTTCCCACCTTTTTTTGGCAATAATTTTCCCTTTTTTCGTCCTTTTTTGGGTGAAAATTTTCCCTTTAAAATCCGGTCTCTAGTCATAGCCTATGTTCATGAAATCTCTGTTTGAATTTTCGTCCGGTCTAACCTATATATACATTATCGCAACTACTGCATTTTAATTTCTATACACCGTTTTCGCTGACTTTATCTGTCTTGTTATTATTCACAATGCATATATTTATTTTTTAATTTTTTTTGTTTGCTTTATAAGATATTTTAAAGTTGTTCTGTTTAAGTATTTTTGTTATCTGATGAAACTCGTCAGCTCGCGTTGGATTTATTAAGACTATTTCATAAATAAAAATGTAACAGATTATACAAATAATAATTACTTTCGTGCTATGTTGTAGGTCTGTATAAACAAAACTAACAGCTGTGAGATCACGGCATACTATGAATCAACCATCTATGAATCGATTCAGGTTACCTGTTGTGACCAGTGTTACCAATGGTGCATATAAGACATAGTTAACTTAATTCAGGTAAGCTAACAGCAGAGCACGAACTGGCTTGCACCGAATCGAAATTGTGTTTTTAATCAATGTACTCTTCTATTGTTTCAATTTCCAAACAAGTTATGTTGTATAAAATAATCTGTTTTCATTCTGCTTAATGAAAGCATGTGAAGTATTAATCACGGCACACTGATGCTTACGTGTCCACTAATGAGCAGACCATTTTACCCGATAAAATTGTATCCTCGCTATTCCTACAAGAATATTGTACGATAAACGGTCGTGATTGGTCTATATCCGAGGAAATGCTAAACTTTGTTGGTCAATATCAAACCCGCGACGTATGAGTGGAATAGTCAGTGTAATTGAAAGTAGCATGGTCTATTTCTTGCTGTGGTTCTTTTCCCTTATTGGGGTCAATTGACTAATTTTGTTTTGCTCTTTGTATAAGGATCTTTTTTTGTTTTCTCAACAAATTTAGAATTGTCTTTTACTTCCTCTGCCCGTACCATAGGTACTATAGGTAGAGGAAGTATTGTTTTCGACCCCCAAATTCGAAGTTGAGTTTTTGACATATATACACGTTTCAAGGCCCCCTGAATCCAAAAATACTATTTTTGGAAACATGTCTGTGTGTCAGTGTGTCTGTGTGTCTGTGTGTGTGTGTCTGTGTGGAATATCTGTGAACAAGCTAGCTCCAAAACGGAAAATCGTATGAAAACAAAATTTCGTATTTGGGTCAGGTACCTTCTGAAGATGTGAGGATAAGATTGGCGACTATTTTCTCTTATTTTTAAGGGGACTTTACATGAAGAAATTTTCGTTTTTCGCGATTTTCTCGAAAACGGCTCTAACGATTTTCTTTAAAATTTGCACAAGTGTAGCTTATAGTGAGAGCTAAAACTTTTATTTGAAACTTTTTTTCGAAAAAATTCTCTGAAGGCAGTTACAAGCCACCTACTGTTCACCCACTGTTTGTAAAAAGTTTGTGTTGTGTGGTGAACAATTGAATACACACTTTTTCACGGCCTCTTATTCTATATAAGAATGAAGTGAGAAAGACATATTGGAGGGAAATATTCGATAAAGTTCGGAAATTATTCTTAACGACGGAAGTTTCAATAAATGTCTGCAGTCACTTGTTTTTGTTTGCTATATAGTCTGCACTTTTTTTAGTCGCATCTTTTTCAGAGAAGAGGTTATCAAGTATTTATCGTATAATTAGCGTTAAATTGTGTCTTGTGTTTCTGTACAAGGATAGGCCTATGTGAATACTCCGAACTTTTATTTGGGCAGAGGAAGTTATGTGACTTTCACATCAGATTTTTTCTTGCAATATGTATGTTCACCAATTGATTGCATTACTATAAATTGCCCTCAAAGGATCAATATAAAATTCATTAATTCCCTTTCCGTGGCCTGTTTCATGAAAAACTCTGTTTGTATTGTTGTGTAAAATATTAGTCTACAGTCAGGAAAGAACAGAGAGAATCATAAAACAATGCCATGAGAGAAATTCGCAGTTATATTGTAGCAATAGGCACAGCAACTTTTACAATGAAGATCATAGTAATGTATACTTGAGTTTAACCCAAAAGTAAAACCACCTCACCATCTCGCGACTTCGCTGTAGACTTAAAGCTCAAAAGCAATCCAGCTCACCGCCTCATTAATTCATTGGAGACTTGTGTTTAATTCAAAAGAATATTGGCGAAGACAACCATAGGCGTTCCGATGCAACAAATAAAATTGCCCTAGTGAGTAACCCATAAGAACGCCCTAAGAAAGTTTTTTCTCCGTACTTTAAAATAGGCTAGTGCTTTTCCATTCCGGAATAGGTAGAAATTAAAAAAAGATTGATGAGAATTATGTTCACTCTATTTTGAAATATGGTATCGTCATCTGTCATAGTCGGCACTTGTTTATTAAACAAAAGCAAATCATAAGAATTATAATGGGGATCGAGAAAGATAGCAGCTGTAAACAATATTTTGTTAAATTGAAAATATTGACCTTACCCAGCATCTATATTTTTGAAGTATTAATCCTTATGTTCAAAAACAAGTCATGCTACCCTCTAAATGAAGATATCCATTCTCATAGTACTCGCCACTGTACTAACTTCCATATCAACTCGCATGGTACTATATTGTATCAGAAAGGAACAAACTATCAGGGAATAAAACTATTTAACAAATTGCCATCCCAAATAAAAAATCTACCTAACCTCAAGACATTCAAAAAAGAGTTAAAACAATATCTAATTAATAAAAGCTTTTACTCGCTCGATGAATTCTTTTCAAATACAGATTGATAATATATTACTAAGTGATAATGATTTGTATTTGTTCTTCATTTTGTACTAGTAAATATGTAAATTTTTTTGTTAAGGGTTGTTAATTATTTATCATATCTATGTATTTCTTATTTTTTTGCTTTGTAAATATGTGATATTGTTTGTTGTAGGTTAGTTAGGTTCATTTTGTATTTTTAATTTATGTATATTTATTCCTTTTAAGTTTTTCTAATTGTTCTACATTTTTGTACTTGTAAATATGTAAAATTATTTGTTTTAGTTAGATTTGTACTTTGACAATTCTGATGTCCGAGGATACAATGTACCCTCTTGCTGAAAGATGCAATAAAGAACAGAATAGAAACGCAATAGACTCTCTCTTCACCTTAGTTTCACCTCTCCCTTTTAGGGACATTTAAGCGACCCAAGCCGCCCGGGCCTTACAGGGCTGTCGGGGGAAGGATTAGCTTTTGGATCACATACATACTTTTTTGACCAGACAAGGACATGGAGGGCCCCCCGGATGAGTGATCAACCCAATGCCGGGACCACCTCCGAGACAAGACGATCACATAGGACGAGACACACCATTCACACACACACACTCACTCCAAACAAGGCGAGGATGTGATGAAGATGATAATGACGGTCAGCGCAATAGACTCAATTATTATAATTTTATTTTTATTACTTTTATTTTTATTACTCTTTCCTTGAAAAAAATACTTTATGCGTATCTCTCTCGTTCTTTTTCCTCTCCTAAAAATTCCAATCTCTCTCTCTCTCTATTATATTTTTAATCTTCTCGTATATTTCATCTTCATTCTC
The DNA here is from genome assembly GCA_964059195.1 of Ectobius pallidus. NCBI lineage: Eukaryota > Metazoa > Arthropoda > Insecta > Blattodea > Ectobiidae > Ectobius > Ectobius pallidus. Next base: position 9,421,467 of record CAXKWD010000012.1, read on the forward strand.
TTTGAATGCAGAGAAACCTGTATCGGTGTCCTTCCTTTCAAGAGCTCGCCTTGTTTAACGACCAATATTTCTAAAATCCCATAAAACCACGGTATTTCTTTTACCTCCAATCAGAGACCACATGCATTCCCGAAAATAGACTAGCCAATGAATATCAGTTTTCTTAAGGAGGTACGTAGGTAAAGCTTGAAGTAGGCCTACTAAAATATTAACCATAAACCATTCAAGCTTTTCCTTCCTTGTATACATGCTTCACATAAAACTGCAAATTAATTTAGTGAAAATCCAGTTTTTTAACAAGTCACTTAAACATTTTGAACATGGAATTAAATTTTTGGAATTGATTATTCAATAAACGGTGCGAAATACGTTGCACAATCTTTCTCGCAAACTTAAACTTTGTTAGTAAGCATCCACACCGAAGTAGCATAGCATGCGAATCGCATTACCTGGATGCAGGCTGCACATAGAGTTGGATGGTTCACAGTTTTGCATTCATACCGAAGTAGCATATATGCGATCTGCAGTTTAACGTAAATGATATATTTTGACTTGAAAAATTGAGAAACCCATTTTAAATAATGTAATTTACCTAAAGAGGATATAGTTTCAGCAATTTTAATCCAGGCTTTTTTCATTCTAGTTTCGATTACCATATCGTATAGTCTACGCATGTACAAATTGTATGTTAAATAGCTCTCTTTCCAGCAGTTTTCATGACATCTTTGCCATAATCTACCGCTACACAAGCGAATATGTGTTGAATTTTCTTAACAATTAGAAAAACAGCTGAAAAGGCAACTGTACGCATGCGTCATCCCGAGTAGCGTCGCATATAATAAGTCCATATCTATCCGAAGAAATGAATGTCGCGAGATTCATTATTGCCACGCTACTTCGGTATGAAGACTTGAACTTGTTTATTTGGGATGTAAAATGAGTAGCGCACAACCTGCATCCAACTATTGCGACTCGCTTGCTACGCTACTTCGGTGTGAATGCTCCCTTAAGGTTTATTTCATTAAGCTTTTTACGTTGACAGAAGAAACCAATATGTAGGCCTACAGTTCAAAAATTAATGTACCATTTACAGGTTAAATATAATAGGAATCTTACCGAATTTTGCATAATATTCTTATAGCCAGGGCCGTGGAAAGAAAGCAAAGGCCCCAGGAACAAATTTTCCCGGGCCCCCGTCAAATATTAAATTCACTACCGAACTCGCCCTTTAACAACAACAAATGCAACACAGAGATTATGTAATGATATTACATAATTATTAAGAGCCAGAATGGTACCGGTACTTTATGAGATTGTCAGGTAGACAGTACTCTCCGTGTGTCTGTAAGCGCGATAACTCAAATACGCTTTATCGGATTTTAATAAAACTTGGTATACCATTTATAACGCCCTTGGAACGAAGCCTATTGATTTTGGACAACATCGGTTAGCTGATGCCGGGCACGAAACGGAAAAATACATTAAAATGTTCTAATTTGGAACAATTTTATCTGTATGTACCAGTTGAATCTTTTGAAAATTATGATTTTAAATGCCGAACGTTAGTGAGTCCTACTATTGAGTCCAAAAGTATTTCTGCTTCTACTTTTCAAAAATAGCCATTTTTCTCCAAGAATAATCCGTTTCAGATAACTGATTAATTCAGTGTCACCGTTATACGACAGGACAATGCAGATAAAATAATCACATAAAACATAAGCTGTTTATTGACTTATAAAAAAATTTATTTTAGAGTAAATTTAGAAAGTAAAAAATAAAACCTGGTCGGCCGGGCCCCATCCTCCCTCTCATCGGGCCTGCTTATAGCATCACATATGTAACTGAATTGTAGTAGCCTACAATGAACAGAATAAAATGTAGCCTACCTCAGAACCAAACGAAACTAAGTCACAATTAAGAAATTTAACACGAGATAAAAAATAAATCAAAACCTACGCGTTTAGAGCTTTACAATACGAGGGGCGTAACTTTCCCTGTTGCCGTTTACAGCAACAAAACACAATTTCAAGGAAATATTATTGCAACAGACACAACCAGTGTTCAGCTATTTTTCAACATATTCGCCACCGGAATTGAAACATTTGTCTTACCGTGGCACCAACTTTTGAATACCTGTGTCGTAGAAGTGTGCCTCCTGGGATTTGAACCACCGTGTGACAACCACCTTCGCCTCTTTATCATTCTCTGTCATTCTTTGTCATTTCGTGAGGTGTAGGAAAAGATGGAAATCACTGGGAGCGAAGTCTGGGCTTTAGGGTGAATGTTTAAACACCTCCCAGCCGAACTTCTTCAGGAGACTTGTTAGTCAGTAGGCTACTTCTTAAGGGACCCCTTGCAACTAGATCAGCTGTTAGTGGTTAATTATTTTCACGTAAGTAATACTTCCATTGTTCCCCATCGTAGCAAAATAGTATTCCGTACACATGCGTTACGTGCATTGGAAAATCTCAGAAATTAAAAAGAATAGACCTTGGGTCGTCCTTCAAATTCTTCCTCGATTCTCCAATGACACTCTTGTATAGTAGGCCCTATTACGCTATGCTATTTGTAAAATTCAACCTTAGTCTAGGGTCTGTCAGAACTTCGCCTTTTTGTCTCTATCATTTCGCTCTTCTTCCCAAAACATAAATATTTATTGCTAGCATGTGCCCACGGCTTCGCCCGAGATAATTATTTCAAAAATTAAAAATTAAGAGCATAATAGTTAAATCATTATATTTATTAACACCTGAATTACGTGGACTACATACTACGATTAGATAGCGTCGCCTGGTAAAAGCGACCTCAGATTCGAGTTCCTTGGCCCAGGGAACCCCTGTATAGTGAGTTTCGTCCAAATCGAACAATGTTTGACCATATTTAGGTCTATATTGATTATCCCTCTTCGGTGTAGGTTGAAAATTTCATATATCTGCGTGCCTTGACATTATAAACAAATGAATCGACCAGCGTAGGCTTACAACATTCAAGCGATCGCGATGGTTTTATGTCCATGGCATGACAAAAATAGTCAAATCCTACTGTAATTGATTTGACATTGAAATGTATTACTTAAAACCGATGCTTCGAAAACGCAAAAAATGCACGTTTTCTGCACGTTTTCTGCCCGTTTTTCACTCATAACTCACAAACGAAAGCGAAATTTAATATTCCGACTTCGAGGTGCATTTTCCGACTCTTCAGTCCACCTATGTTTAAAATTTCAGATCTCTGCGTTGAGTAGATTTCGGTGGGCATCGCGGACAGACAGACAGACAGATAGACAGGCAGACAGACAGACAGAAAGACAGACACTTCCTTTTATTAATATAGATAACGAGGGTTCGGATGTTTATGACATATCATATTTTTGTCCTGACCTCCATTCTTGCCGCAAACATTATTAAACATGAATTGCAGATTCGTTATTCTAATCGGACCGTTTTTATTTTGCATATAAAAAGTCATATTTTGGTCTTTTTTTTTGGTTTTGGTAATATTTGGTCACATTTGTAATTTAACGTCATATTTCAGTTATAAATTCGGTAAAGGAGCACAATTATACAGTGTATTCACTAAATGGTCGAGTTAAATTTGAAAGTTATGTAATTAGTTAAATTTTTATGTCCAATAAATGGGTAAATAAATTTTAAAATTAATACAATTGATCATATTTTGTAGGGACGCTTAATCCAGAAAATATTTGGAGCGGAGGAAACAAGCAAATTCTTTAAAATTCGAAGATCTTTGTAAATAAAACGGTCAATTGCCTGTAAAATTGTTAGAAAATTATTATCTGATTGAATTCATGTGATGTAATAATTTAGTGTAATTAACCTTTTTAAATTGGAACGTTTATTTCTAAAAAAAAAAAAGTGTTTTATCAGGTCATATTTAGGACTTTTAGTCATATTTAGTCATTTTTAAGAGCATATTTGCAGTAATTTTTTCCGCTTTTCTAATTCATGAACATCCGAACCCTATACAGGATGTTAATGAATAACACCGAAATATTTTACCTGTGTATAGCGGAGACATAGACAAGCAACTTTTAATAGTAGACCTTTGGTCTGAGGATTAAATTTTTCCTGTTACAGCATAAAATCTCCCAGGGCATGGCCGCCACTACTTCTAACATTTGAAAAAATGCAAAACAAAGGAACTGCGTTGTTAACACTGTAGTCAGTAGTTATGAATAATAAAAAAAAAAAAGACTAATGCAGTGGCGACCAGTCATTTGATTAGTCTGTAAATTTTGAAGATTTTGAAAACTCAAAATTATGATGAATGATTAAGAATCTGGTTTTTATCGACCACTAAGAAGGCATGAAGTCAATTTATTGAAGATTTTAACCCTATTTCGCTTAATTATTGACTTATGAGCACCAAATTTTAATGTCTTAAATGCCCTGTAGCATACAGGTGGTACCAAAAATTTAAGGCCACCAGCATATTTGAAAGAAATGCGTATGTGCTTTATACTTTTGGGCTGAACAAACTGATTTTTTGTTTGTTTATTGTGATTGTTATGAGATGCTTGGAAATGAAAATAAAATGGAATTACTGGTATTTTCTTCACTTTTACGATTTTTTAAAAAATATATCGATAATTTAAAATTACTACATTTTATAACGTTTCAGGGCATGGGAATTCTATAATAATACAAATAAGGGGTTACTTTTTTGTATGATGGTACATGTATAGTTACACAACAAATTGATGCCTAAGGACACTATCTGGATGTGTTTTTGTAAAAATTAATACAGGTGAAACTTTTTTTAATATTCCAGAAAAAGTTACTACGATTAACACATTTGAAAGAGTGAATGTCGAGTATTCTCAATTAAGCTATTGGCATCGTAACAATGCCGGATACTAGTCTGGAGCTACTCAGGATAGTGCAGCACGGTCCACATTTAAAATTATTCATTTCCTGTACTCGACATTCACTCTTTCAAATGTGTTAATCGTAGTAACTTTTTCTGGAATATTAAAAACAGTCTCAGCTGTGTTAATTTTTATAAAAACACATCCAGATAGTGCCCTTAGGTATCAATTTGTTGTGTAACTATACGTGTACCATCATACAAAAAAGTAACCCGTTATTTGTATTATTATAGAATTACCATGCCCTGAAACGTTATAAAATGTAGTGATTTTAAATTATCGATATATTTTTAAAAAATCGTAAAAGTGAAGAAAATACCAGTAATTCCATTTTATTTTCATTTCCAAGCATCTCATAACTATCACAATAAACAAACAAAAAATCAGTTTGTTCAGCCCAAAAGTACAAAGCCAATACGCATTTCTTCAAAATATGCTGGTAGCCTTAAACTTTTGGTACCACCTGTACACATATTACGTCCTAGAGCAAAAATCTCTTAATAATTAGTTGCTTGTCTATGTCCCCTCTATACACAGGTAAAATATTTCGTTGTTCATTAACACTCTGTATAATGAATATTATTATTATTCATCGATACGCACACGAATGCACTTATCTAGCTGACATGTTTGATTTCTTCTCGCCCTTGAGTTTCTCTGTCGAGTTTTGCTGATTTTTACAAATTTGGTTGTCCACTAGCATAGGATTCATATATTTTTGGAACAAAAATACGGGACACTTACAAATACTCAGAATAAATAAGAGACAGCCAATAAACATATTAGGCCTACAGTTATTGTAACAATTGTCATCCAAAACATTATTTCTTTACAAAGAAATTCTTGTTATTTACATTTAGCCTACTTGTTTCCATATTTTTCAGATGAATGTACTGGTACTTCATTTAAAAGAACTGGATTCTACACTATATAATCATACAAATCTACACAGTCTTTCTTGAAGAACACTTTAACAATAAGCATAGATTTCACTGTGTCTATGGAAAGTCTGTTTTTCTCGTAAGACCAGAAACAGTTCATTTAAGAGAACAGCCTTTCAATACTTGCATTAGTTCCTGCAATAGTGAAAACAATCTCTAACTGGCTAAACGTGCCTAATTTCGCAGTATCGTTTTTATTTTATTTACTGTTAAACGATGCTTTGAAGGACTAGAAACTGGTAACTTTGTTCACAGTAAATTCTTTGATTTAACAAAGGCTTTCGACACCGTGTGCCACAGTTTTCTTCTCCAAAAGCTTGCTTTCTATGGTTTTGGTAATGCAAGTGTTGAGCTATTATCATCTTATTTAAATGGAAGATACCAATCCGTGTGTTTCAATGGTAAAACCTCTGAATTTAAGCAAATTATGAAAGGTGTCCCTCAGGGCTCCGTTCTTGGGCCTGTTCTATTTATTATATACATAAACGATCTGTCTGTAAATGTTCAAAATGAATGTCTGGAAACTTATCTATTTGCTGATGACTTGGCACTCAATGCAGTCCATAAGAATTCTGATTTTTTAACTAACACGGTCGATCAAATGTCTACTAAGGTTCTTGAATGGTGTAATGCTAATAAGCTCAAATTAAATGATGCTAAAACAGTTGATTTGAAATTTAATATTAGACCTCAAGAGTATGATCGAGACAAATACTTTAGATTCTTAGGCATTCACATTGAACCTGGCTTGGGCTGGACATCTCATACAAACTACGTTGCTAGCAAAATTAGTAAAAGTTTATTTATCTTAAGGCTACTAAGCCACAGCCTAGGTCCTGCTTCCTTATTAACTGTTTACTATGCTTTTGTTCACAGCCACCTAAGTTACGGAATTCTGTTATGGGGCAATCATTCTACTGCTAAGAAATTATTTATTTTGCAGAAGAAAGCTGTGAGAATTATCAGCGGAGCTCCCTTAGGATCTCATTGTAAACCTTTGTTCTCTAAATTAGGGATCTTGAGTTTGCCATCAATGTATGTCTTGAGCTGCCTGCTGTATATGAAAAATAATGTTTGCACTTCCACTGCTAATCTTTATACTCATAATTATTTAACTCGAAATAGAGATAACGTTTATCCGAATAAAAACAAATTCAGCATCGCTCAAAAAAGTTTTGACACAGTCTCTATCAAATTATTCAATAGTTTACCTGATGGCATTAAGAAGTCAACCCTACAAGCCTTCAAGAGGGCACTCAAGACTAATTTGGTGGCCAACCCAATCTATGACCTTGACGAATTTTTCAGTATCAATTGGTAGCCCATAATGTTTTGTTTTCTGACGTTGCTATACATTCTGTGAATGTCTACAGCATAAGAACTCTATCTATCTATCTATCTATCTACTGCAAAATCAGGAGTAATGGAAACATTTTTAAAAATTTACAAAATAGAAGAGAAGATGCCCTCTTTGATGAATAAGATGAAATATTTCCACTACTGTTCCCAATTTTGCAATAAATAAATTAACAAGATACTGCGAAATGAGGGGTACTGCAAAATTAGGCATGTTTGCTATATTTAAATGTAACGACTATCGATCCACATATCGACCAAATAAAGTAAACTGGTAGCAGTGCTGATAACTTCTGAATAGAATGTTTGAATTATGCAATTACCAAATATTTACGAACTATGGGCGTGCTGCTTTGTTTAAAACTTATCAAATACGGGATATTTTGGCGTCCGACAAAGTTTCTAGGGACAACGGGACAGGGCTTTGAAAAAAGGGACGATCACTATTTTACGGGAGGTAGGCCTATATGAACCCTACTAGCACTATCTAACTTTCATTGAGAGCGTAAGTTTGAGAATGCTTTTGGACAGTCTACCATTGTTCATTCTGAGAATATGACCGTAAATTTTAATCGTGCATTCCTTGATTTCTTATTATTCATGTTATTAATATACCATTTCATTCTGTAGGCTTATTGTAATTTATGATTGGCTAAATTTTATCAGGTTATTACAATTATTACCATTACTATTATTGTTATTACTGTAAAACCACTGTATAACGATATTTGTGGGCCCTAGGAGATTGTATTGTTATATCAGGGTTATTGAATTGAGGGGTTGTAATTTACCACATATTAGAAAGATTGCAAGCAGAAAACTGTGTAATCCGTACAGAATAATTCATGGAACGGACATGCAAAGGAGTGTGAAATTATGAATCACAAATGCAAATCTTAAAAAAAAAAAAAAATCAAACTCCTAGTTGGTGGGAAGAGAGAAGAAAACGAGAAGCAAATTCAACACATAGCTAAGGCAAAAGTAAAATAGTTGCTCCTTATGGTATTTTAATGGCACATTATGTACAGGTAGGGATAAAAAGAAGCGGACCGACTAAAATATCTAAGTTGCCAATATGAGCCACTGCGCATGCCTACAGCATTCACAGGATAGCAGAGAATGTTTTGAAATTTATTCTAGATAGTATAGACAATCAATTTAGAAATAATTTCAAACATTTCCGTTACATCTCTTAAATTTATTTACGTATCACAATGCTCTGAAATCAGCTACAAGAGTCGGTCTGCTTTTTTCCCCCTACCTGTAGGCCTGCATGTTGAAGTAACAACCTAACTCGCAAAATGTTTTGCACACATAAGGGATGATTTTAGAATCACTGATCCTATTTTCCACCCCTCATTAATTTTCTTTTCTGGAATTTCTAAGAAAGGTAACAGATATCAGGCACCCAGAAAACAATATTGGTGGCTGAGAAGGATACTGATCTGATACCAGCTATCATCCATAGGGCTAAGCTACTGGTTTGCAGTAACAATTCAACCTCCAAATATCATTATAGAAGGGTGTTTCTAAAACAGCTTCTGCGTTATAATGAGTTACATTTAACATTATTAAGATAGGAAATTCGACGGGACCAAACAAAAATATTGCTATATCGATCTTCGTTATACAGAGGTTGACTGTATTCCTAACTTATTACTGTAGTTACTGTTAGTATTATCACCAATTTAATCAGTGAATATAATATTTTTAACGTTATTAAAAAAAATTAGCAAGAAAAAGTAGGAAGCTGGTAATATGTGATAGCAGCAAAGTTAAAATTAACCTTAGTATAAAAAGTTAAAACAACAATTATCATAATAATAATAATAACCATACAGAAATTTCTCTCATGAAACAAAGCACAAACTTTTGGATAATATAGGCCTACTTCTGTCAAATAACCCCATATGCCGACGAAACGATTGGAGATCATCAATGTGGATTTAGGCGAAACAGATCCACCATTGATCAAACATTATGTATTCGCCAAATTTTGGAGAAAAGTGGGAGTAGGCCTATAGGCCGAATAATTATGTTCCCCAGCTATTCGTAGATTAAAAAAGCGTATAATTCAGTTAGGCGAGACAGGTTATAGGCTACAATATCCTCACTGAGTTTGGGACACCCAAAAATGTGTCTAAATGAAACCTAGGCCTATAGCAGATTCAGGGTACCAGATAGATTTGCCATTAAAAGCGGCTTGAAGCAAGGAGCTGATGCTCCATCACCTTTACTTTTTAATTTCGCTTTGGAATATGCCATTAGGAAAGTTCAGGAAAACAAGGTAGGCCTCTAATTAAATGGCAGTCACCCGATTTTAGCGTATGCAGATGATGTTTGTCTGTTGAGCGATGACGTAAACACAATCGAGAGAAATGCAGAAAGTCTTTTCGATGCCTGCAGGAATCCTGGATTGGAAATTATACAGAAAACTAATTACTTGGTCATGAAACGTCAAAATAATGCGCTACAAAATATTTTGATAGCAGCTAAGCATTCCAACAAGTGGAAACATTCAAATATCTGGGAGCAATAATTACAGATACAAATAATGTTAAGATAGAAGTTAAGTGTAGCCTCAAATCAGGAAATGCCTGCTTTTATGCGTTCAGAAACTCTTATCTTCTCATCTTCTGTCCAGAAATCTAAAAATAGAAATTTATAAGACAATTATCCTGCCGGTTGTATTATATGGATGTACTCATCGGGAAGAACATAATCTGAATTTGTTCGAAAACAGGGTGCTTACGAAAAAATGAAAATGGGGACTGGAGAAAGCTGCATAACGACGAGCTTCATAACCTGCACTCGTCACCGGATATGGTAAGGGTAATTAAATCACGGAGGATAAAATGGGCTGGACATGTTGCGGGCATGGGGGAGGAAAGACATATTTCAAAAGTATTGACTGGGAGACCCGCAGGTAAAGTACTAATTGGAAGACCTAGGCGTAGGTGAGAGGACAATATTATAATAGATTTAAGGGAAATAGGATTTGCGAGGGATGATTGGATGGAGTTAGCACAGAATAGGGTTGAATGGCGGGCTCAGGTAAGCGCGGTAATGAACCTTGGGTTCCAGAGCTTACTTATGAATTGACAATTGCCATTGAGTAAGTAATAATAACAAATGTTTGACAATAAGAATACAAGAATGTATATGAAATACACATCGACACAGAAATAAAGGCTGCAGGCACTCTCCATCAATGTTAATACTGTGGATATGATGAATACGCGGAAAAGTGTAAATCTCAATAGTTGCTTATTTAGACGCTGCAGCACGTGGCGTTGCTGTTTACCACATACATATAAACTATAACATTGTTTAACTAACTCCCAGTTAAATTTTAACTTCAGTACCCATCGGTGTTTTAGACATATCTTTCCGTGTATATGTGTGTGCTTTTTTTTATCTTTCCCAGCCATGCCGTCGCAATGCTTGCATCCCTTTCTGTTTTCATCCCTCTCTGTTACACACTCCTCCCTTCCGTTCGTCTCTTCTCTCTTTGGATTCCCATCCCCACCACATTTCTTTGTGTCACGCCCCGTGGGTTCACAAGTGCCCTCCCTGCACCCCAAACGCACAACCCCTATTCTATACAGAACTGGTCCAAAGCTCCTCCCTCCTGACAAAACATATCCTTCCTACCATTTTCGGGCCAATGTTGCCACAGCTTTTACAGCTGATAACGATAATTTTGCATGTCTGACTGTTGAATCCGGTTTTTAAATCATTTTTAAAAGGGGGGGGGATGTTTGAATGACAGTGACATACACTGAAATGTTGTCCACAATGCATGAACAAAAAATGCTTATATTATGAATGTATTCCATACACATTAAACTTGTGCTCCCAGTTTTTTCCTAATTTCTTCATTCCAGCATGTGTAATACCACTTTTTTCTTAGCCCGAAGAAGGAAGAACGCCGAAATGTTTATTACTACAGCTTCCTACCTGGGTGGAACCTGTTTGGAACCTGTTCACCTTACTATAATGCGGTCAATTAGAATGGCATGCATACTTCATAACTGCATTTCCTCATACAAAGGCGTCGGACTTCCGAATTGACGGCCGATGCCAATCCATTAGTTGGTGGCGCCACGTGGGTGCAGGACTTGACGGCCGATAGATGGGGGATCGCCGCCAAGCTTAGCATTTACTTCCCGTGAGAGGGTGGCGCAACTTGCGTGCAGAGTTTGACGGCTAGTTCATTGGGGGTCGCCGCCAAGCGTGGTGGTTATTTCCCGTTAGAAAGTAAGATCAAGTGGGTACAGGCCTATTCAGAACAAAACTGTTAAAATATAATTGTAATACTCTGTAGATTCCTTTAGTGTGAAACTAGTGTATCCTACTGGCCAGTCAAGAAGTTAAACAATGATTTTGTACCTACAGTAATCACAAGAAAAGAGTTTAAATATCGTAAAATAATGATTTGGATAATTTTTTTAGTATTTGTTCTCTAAAACAGCTGCTTGTCGGACTGGTAACACGCAAAAAAAAATTCATTTTAGCAACCAAGGCCGCTAAAATTGCATAAAACTGCATTCAAACTGGATTCAAAATGCAGTTTTATCAGCCTAATACTTTAAAGTCGTCATGGCAATCTATAAACAAAGCCCATTATGGCATTGACCAGTCACACTAATTTAACATGGTTTTAAGTATATAACTGGTAATAAAACAACAAATTTAAGCCACTATGTTTCGTTATGATAATCAGAAACTTTACCAGGGTTTTTCGCAAAACAGGGCAGCCTATTACATCATATAGCAACAAATATAAGCCAACAGCTTTTGACATCTTCGTTCACAAGAGAATCATTGTTTACCACGGATGCACCAGCATATACGGTAATTGCAATACATTCCTTCTCATAATCATGTTGCTCGCACCAACTCTAGTTCAAAATTTCTGGCTTGGATTGAAATTTCCTCGGGATTATCATTCATATCTTCCCAAGCTTTTCATAAATACTAGTTCCTATGCATTATTGTCTACAAAAAGCGACTCCTGTATATAATGCATCTATACCGCGTTTCATATTGGTACGTACGGTTCATTGTTCCTAGATTCAGATGGCTGTGGGAATGGGACGTTAAACAAATGGCTGACAAGCTTTCATTATAATTAATTATATGGTATTTTTGTTTCATTTCGTATAATTTAGAGAGCTTTTACTAAAAAATATTGTAGGCATCACGTACAAAAGAACTTTATCCGACTCATCCAGTATTTCAGCCTTGGCTTACGCCTCAGCCGCTAAAGCGTTATTTTGCGTTCTTCATACATAAATAGCTGTTTTCCGGTACCAATGAGTTTGATCAATAAAATAATTATGTAGTACCGGTTTCCTCAACTGTATATTTATTATGTTTAGATTTCTCGGTTACATTGTGCATTCTTGTATCTAATAATACCATACAAATAATAAATAGTAAATTATATATAGTGATGATAAATAAACTTAACTAAATGATAAATAGTAATCTAATAACTCCTGCATGAGGGATTTAAAAAAATACACAATATAAACATAGCGATAGGCCCTGTCATGAATATTGTGAATGCATCTTGCTACTCTCTATTAAAATACATCGCCAGCCTCATAAAATCGCAAATAAATTTAAACAACTCATCTGCCATCAATACTAAATACGATATAATAGACAAGACACAAGAAGAATCAATCAACATGAAAACCCAACCAATGGCATTGTACTTATAATGAATGTACAAAATATATCTTGGTAACGTCTTGGACTCGTATTCGGGTGGTTCCAAGTTCAAATCCCGTGGCCGGCCAATTTGACATGGTTTTTTTTCATGGTTTTTCCAATCGTAAAGGCAAATGCCGAATTGGATATTTACATACCATGAATCATCCTCACCATTTCATCCTGTATCATATCCATTTAAATTAATATCAGTTGAAATTTACTCCATAAAATACACCAACAATACAAACAATTGACCACCAACAGTTCCATGGCCTACCCTACTGTACAGATCCCGAACTCCTGGTATGGCCTCGTAGCTAAAAGGAGTAGGCCTATAAATACAGCTGAAATAAATAAATAAATATATAAATAAACCTGCGGTATCTCTCTATATATAAGAGCCTTTGTCCTGAAAAACTGAATGACTGACTGACTGACTTAATGACAGAGAATCAACGCAGAGCCTAAACGATAATAGGTAGGGACTTGGAACTTTCACAGTACCTTCGTTTCATACTGTAAGTGCTCAATAAGAAAGGATTTTGCAAAATTATGATTTTAAATGCTAAACATTAAATGTTTTTGAGAATACTTAATCCCTTTTTACACATAATTATCAAATCCAAAGCACAGTTCACATGACAACATACTGTTGCCAGTGGTCTCAGATGGGTTTGGAAGTAACTGAAATGGGAGTTTAACAAATTAGAGAAGTTATCAATATAATTCGTGTTATAAATAAATATTAAAGAATGAAATCCACGAAAATAATGCAGTCACATAACGTTCTATACCCTGGACAAAGAGAAAACAATACGAGGTATGGTAATATGTATATTATTATATAGCTGGTTTTTGGAAAGAGAAGTATGAAAGTGATATTGCATTTCTGTTTAATTTCATCCCCAAAACGGTTTTATGGTAACATGAGAGAGACAAACAAAATATTCCGCAAGGACAATACAATTTTATGTTACCAGAATTTCTGTTTCTTCTTATTTGAACCCCTACAGTGCTTGCTGTGTACAAGCGATGGGATGCAAAATTCTACATCCTCTATGAGCCATAAAAGGCTATACCAAGCGTTTTCTGAGGGAATAGTTTGAGTGTGATAAGTCGTTCTTCCTATTTCAAATTCTAAATACATACTGTATATAATGATCTATAATTTAAAAATCGAAAGTCCTTCATAAGATAATTTCCAATTACAAAATAAAAAACCCGGGCGACGCCGGGCCTTTTCAGGTAGTACATTATAAATTATGAACATTAAAATGTTGTTTATTTAACCCGATCCAGTTCTTTATGTAACTGTAGCAACATCACTTCTGCTGTCTAGTTCTAGCAATAAGATGCAACCGTTATAAATTCTCATCCTTTTAGCCCACCTAATCCCGAATGTGAGAATTATTAACCGTCAAGCGAAATCTAATTCTCCGAATCTTCTTTTACTCACGTTTGCTGGATAATAGTCTGTGCCGGTTCTTGAATGAAAAAGAACCTGAAGAAATGCACGACGTCCCAGATGGGAATGTGTCTATTCAAGAAACCTGTACGCTATGGAATTAATTGTACAACAACTTAAGTGGTTAAGTTTTATGATTAGGGTGGATTCTTGTAATGGGATAGTCCCGTGGCGAGTGTGTCCAGCAAGCACCGGTTTTAAGGCAGGTTTAGAATCTTTGTCTACCAAACATAAGAGAATTTCAAAGGAAAATACTTTGCATTAGTTGAATATCAATATAAGTTGAATATGCTATACTAAGCCGACGAGCTACGTTAGAAGGGTCCAGCTGTAGCCCTGGCTTCTGGGTTATCCTTTACGACAGTGGCTTTTTGGGTCCATGGATCCCTTGACCTCAACATAAACACTCGCAGCTCCTTTTGTACACGACTTCTCACTCGAAGTGTCGGGTAAATGAACTTAAGTTTCGAAAAGACTAGTTACTTCTTGCGCAGTCGCGAATTTATCTGATGGAATTCGTCATGGGTTTATTAATTCTATTCCATGCATAAAAATGTAACGGATTATACAAATAATAATTACTTTCGTTCTTTTTTGTATAAAAACATAACTAACAGCTGCGAGTTCACGGCAAACTATGAATCAACCATCCATGAATCGATTCGAGTTACCATGGCCTTGTGACCAGTGCTACGATTCGAGTCACCATGTCTAGTGCTACCTATTGTGCATATAAGACATAGTTAACTTCATTCAGGTAAGCTAACAACTGAAAATCATAAAAACACACGAACTGGCTTGCACTGAATCGAAATTGTGTTTTTAATCAATGTACATTTATATTATTTCAATTTCCAAACAAGTTATGTTGAATAAAATATACTTTTTCGTGCCGCTTAGTGACAACATCTGACTATTATTCACTGCACACTGATACTCGCGTCTCCAGTAACGGGGAGACGATTTTATCACGATAAAAGACCATCTTCGCGATTCCTACAAGAATATTGCAAGATAAACGGCCGTGATTGATCTACATCGGAGGAATTGCTAAACGTTATTGGTCAATATCAAACAGGCGGCGTATGAGTGGTATAGTCAACATAAAACTGTTTGATCAACTTTTAATTTTATCACATCTTATTCTTGCAAAGAAAAGAATGGGATGGATGAGCTTGCTTCTTCAAATCTCGGCACAAGATCGGAAACTGAGACTTTCATCTCTTTCTCCATGTTCGGTCTTGATCTATATTTGAGGAGTCTATTAGTAAACCCGACAATCTCCATTTTATTAAATGATAGAGACGCTAACTTCTAATGAAAGTTTAATGCATTTCCTACTACATATTTAGTGTTTATGTTGCAAATCTGAGTTCCTCTCTTAGGGTGTGTTCACAACAAAAGCTTATTGCGAGAATGTCTTATTCAAGTGATAAAGAATTATTTTTGCTTGAAAATATAGATTTGAAATTGCGCAAAAAGAAAGTCGGTATACATGAAATTACTGCGGAAGAGGTAGATTTGGTGAATACCACCATCTGTTTCCCCAATTGAGGTTCTTTCCTTATGTGACAATGGAGCTGAGCACATTCAATTATATCCTCAAGAAAATTGAAACTACTTCAGACAAGTTTTGGGGAAACTGGCATAAGCAGGCAATCCATCCGGAAGAACGGCTAGTTATTTCTTTGAGGTAAGTCTGTAATTTGTTTCAAATTATTTTTTAGTAACCACTTACCATAAAATTTCTATGCAGATATTTTTTTTTTAAATACACTTTAAGATAAAACTATTTTAGCTTATGTTAGGTTTTTCGCTATTGTGAAATTACCACAATTGAAAAAAAAACTTCAAATATTAATTTGTAGTTACATAAAGGTATTCATTTTGACGTTTTATCAGTTCATCGACGTCCATGTTCACTTGTTCCATGTCACTAGTTGTCAGCGACTGACTGCTACCAGCACTAGGAAACAAGTAGGCCTATCAAAGATTCTTGCTTGCCGGTCAGCGCTTGCAAGTCGGAACAAGCTCTTTCTGTGAACGCACACGCTTGATACAATGTAGACTTTTTTGTTTGTTTGTTTGTTTGTTTGGCGCCGACCGGCGCTTCTTAGCAAAGCTTTCTTTTTGAACGCACACTAAATATGTATCAGGAAATGCATCAAATTTTCATTAGAAGTTAGCATCTCCATCTTGTTACAAAATGGAGATTGCCGTGTTTGCTAATATATCCCTCATTTGATCCCGATGGCTGCCAATGCTGAAAATCCGACCTCACATCAGTAGGATGTTGTAAATGTAATCAAAACTCTTACAGCCTTATTACCTACTGCGGACACTCCTGCTTCACCAAGTTCCAAAACTCAAGCAGTGATGAAGAACTTCTACTTCATTATGAAATCTTAAGAAATATCAATAATTCGCTCTTGTTAATTTACTTCTTCTGGGAAGTATTTCAGAAAATGACCAATAAATTCAGTGAAATTGTCCACAAACAGAGAATTGAATTCTTCGCTAGCCGTAAGTCACTGTCTTCTAAACCGTATGTAGAGCAGGGACACTGTAATGTACATCTATTTCAGGCTGAAACTTGGTCTGACACTTGTAGATTGTTTACCTTGAAGGGATAAATTTAATTAATTAAGTTTTCAAAGATTTCTTCAAGGTATGACAGCTTCAAAATAAAGTCACTGTCCATGGACTTCCCGGAACCCAGATGTTTCTCTTCAACAAGATAAATAGTGGAAGTTGTGAACCAACGGTAGGGTTAAGTTAGCTTAAATATAATAAACTGTTACATTTTAAAGAGGAATATAATATTAGAACTCATAATATTATTTATTAGTTAACAAAATCTTGCTTCATAGAGATATGAACACTACTCATAAAATCTCTTCACTTCTAATATTACTAGCTTAAAAGACCCGGCGTCGCCCGGGTTTTGTATTTTGTAATTGGAAATTAGCTTATGAAGGATTTTCAATTTTAAATTCTAGGTCCTTATATAGGCATTTATAATTTGAAATAGGAAGAACGACTTATTACACTCAAACTATTCCCTCAGAAAACGCTTGATATAGTTTTTTATGGCTCATAGAGGATCTAGAATGTTGCATCCCATCGCTTGTACACAGCAAGCCAGGTAAGGGTTCAAATAAGAAGAAACAGAAATTCCTGTAACATAAAATTGTAATATCGAGGCGGAAAATTTCCCACTCTTATGTTACCATAAAGCCTTCATACTTTTCTCTCCAAAAACCTGCGATATAATATAATAATATACACATTACCATACCTCGTTTTGTTTTCTCTATGTCCAGGGTAGAGAAAGTTATGTGATTCCATTATTTTAGTGGATTTCATTCTGTAATATTTATTTATAACATGAATTATTTTGATAACTTCTCTTATTTGTCAAAAGTGCATTTCAATTGTTTTTTCCAAGGCCCACCTGATACCATTTGGCAACAATATATTCTGTGATTTGGAATTGATCATTCTATGTAAAAAGGGATTAAGTATTTTCAAAAACATTTAATTTTTGGCATTTAGAATCAGAATTTTTCAAAATCCTTTCTTAGTGAGCACCTACATTATGAAACGAAGGTACTGTCAAAATTCCAAGTCTCTACCTGTTATAGTTTAGGCTGTACGTTGATTCCTGTCATTCAGTCAATCAGTCAGTCATTCATTCAGTCAGTCAGGACAAAGCCTTTTATATATAGAGAGATTAGTCGATTAGTCAGCTGATCGATTTGGAGGCTAGGCCTATGTCTGCATTGTTCGTGTTTTTTCCCTTAGTCTTGTTGTCAATATTATTTCAAAGCAGCACGGCCATATATCTCCATAAATGTAACAAATAATACGTAGCTCTAAGAAATGTATAAATCTGCTAGGCACTTATTCAAGGCTTGTGTACTAAAATCTAACCTCAAATCCTAAAAACTTGTTATGACAAAAATTCCTTTGAAAGCATATGTAAGCTTTTTCTAAATTGATAATTAAATCAGAGTGATTCACTTTCCACAAATTTAAGATAAGGAAATCTGAATTACGTGGGATTGAGAATAAGTTATGAGTCCAAAAACACTTATAGAAAAATAGCTAATATTATCAGTAAATTTTATTTGTTCTGCAGTCTATGAAACAGTTTACTAATAATATTAGCAACATTTACTAATAATTTAGAGCCATGAACTCATAACTAATACTATTAGAAAATATTCTTATGAAACAGAAGACTAATAATAATAACTAATATTATTGTATTGGCAATAATATGAGTGTAAAAGTTCCATGAAACAGGGCCCAGGGAGCCATGACGCACAGTTTGAAAACCAGAAGATCCTAGCGCAGCGCTTCACAAATAGCTGCACACTGATAGCATAACTTTAGAGACGATGTCATGCAGCTAGCTAGACACGACACATCAGAAAATTTATCTTACCTTAAAATATTAAATATGACGGGCGTATGAAAACAAACTGTAATTCTACTCTTCCTAAACAGTGGTCCCTTTCGTCTCAAGGCGAAGGAACCAAACGACTACACGAATAGGAAACGCATTAAAACCATTGATCAATTACTTAGGGGTACCCTAGACAAAAACAGACTTTCAGAGCCCATTTCAACTTTTTGCAAATCAAGGCCAATAAATTGCTCACAGGTTTCTTCAATAGCTGGAAGACCATCTTGGGGCCTTAACTCAGAAAGCTTAAGACAGAGGCGCAGCTGAACCAATAGGCCTACTCTTATATTGTGACTCTGCTTTCCATGAAGCATTAGAGAGACAGTGCTCAAAAGAAACTACGAGGGTCGTCCAGAAAATAAGTTCCGATCGCCGACAAAGAAAACTAAAACATCAATAAGCAAGAAATATCTATTGCAACATTTACAAAGATTTATTGACTTCTTCTCTACATACTCGGTACCAGTATCGAGGCATTTATCTTAGCGGTGTGCCAACAATTGTATCCTTTTAGCCCACCTAGACCCGAATGTGAGAATTATTAACCGTCATGTGATATCTAATTCACCGAACCTTCTTTTACTCACGTTTGCTGGATAATACTATATACCGGTTCTTGATTGAAAAAAGGAACTGAAGAAAAGCAGGACGTCCCAGATGGGAATGTCTCTATTCAAGAAACTTGAACGCTATGGAATTGATTGGACAACATCTTTAGTGGTTCAGTTTTATGATTAGGGTGGATTCTTGTAATGGGATAGTCCCGTGGCTAGAGTGTCCTGCAAGGCAGGTTTTGAATCTTTGTCTACCAAACATAAGAGAATAACAAAGGAAAGTGCTTTGCATAAGTTGAATATGCAGTACTATGCCGACGAGCCACGTTACAAGGGTCTATCTGTAGCCCTGACTTCTACGTTATACTTTACAACAGTGGCTTTTGGGTCCACGGATCCCTTGACCTCAACATAAACACCCGGGGCTCTTTTTGTAAACAACGTCTGTCGGCTAAATGTACTGAAGTTTCGAAAAGAGTACTTACTTCTTTACAGTAATTATTATTTATCATAGGTAATCCCACGAGAGTTGACGAGTTTATCGATAGATTCGCGACTGCGCAGCAGGAGCGAATTTATCTGATGAAACTATTCAACTCGAGTTGCATTTATTAAGACTATTCCATGAATAAAAATGTAACGGATTATACAAATAATAATTACTTTAGTGCTTTGCTGTATAAAAACAAAACTAATAGCTGCGAGTTCACGACATACTATGCATCAGCCATCCATGAATCCATTCGAGTTATCACGTCCTTGTGACCAGTGCTACGATTCGAGTTACCATGTCCAGTGCTACCTATTGTGCATATAAGACATGTTAACTTCATTCAGGTAAGCTAACAACAGAAAATAATAAAAACACACGAACTGGCTTGCACTGAAACGAAATTGTGTTTTTAATCAATGCACATTTCTATTATTTCAATTTCCAAACAAGTTATGTTGTATAAAATAATCTGTTTTCGTGCTGTTTAATGGCAGCATGTGTCGTATTAATCACTGCACACTGATGCTTTCAGGTTCAGTAACGAGCAGACCATTTTACCCAATAAAACACCATCCTCGCGATTCCTACAAGAATATTGAAAGATAAACGGCCGTGATGGGTCTATATTCGAGGAATTACTAAACGTTATTGGTCAATATCAAACACGCGGTGGATGAGTGAAATAGTCAACATATAACGTTTTTATCAACTTTCAATTTTATTATATCTTATTCTTGCAATTAAATCAATGGGGAAGGATGAGCTTGCTTCTTCAAATCTCGGCACAACATCGGGAACTGGGACTCGCATCTCTTTCTCCATGTTCATTCGTGATGTGTATTTGAGGGGTTCATAAGCAAACCCGGCAATCTCCATTTTGAAACAAGATAGAGATGCTAACTTTTAATGAAAGTTTAAATACTACATATTTAGTGTATATGTTGTATATCCGACTTTCCACATAAGGAAGGAAATCAGATTTCCAGCACATACATTAAATATGTACAAGGAAATGCATTAAAATTTCACTAGAAGTTAGCATCTCTATCTTGTTTCAAAATGGAGATTGCCAGGTTTGCTAATAAGTAGACCTAGGATTTTAGGCTCTACAAAGATTAGTTTTAAGCATCTAAAAATAGGCTTTTAAAACAAGTAATTAGGCTTTTAAAAGCGAAAATAGGCACATAAAATAAGCTTTAAAATGTGTAAATAGACAGAAAATAGACTTTAAAATACTACAACATGCTCTTCAACTGTAACGTGATCTTTTTTTTTTTTACTGCAAAAAACGTGGTATACCTATTCTTAACAGAAATAATTGCAAAATTAAGACAGAATTAAACATACATTTATCAAAAACAGTTTTGGATTATATGAAAAATTGACACAGTATGTGCCTTCTTACTATATACATCTGCTACTTGTTGTTTTGAGCGAATCCTCCCCCCGTCAGTCAGCATTCCTTTGGCGACAAGTGTTTGGGAAAATCAAGTTTTTGTGAAAAACCCACCCTCTGCTGTTCAGGGATGTCCACTAAATGATTGTAAAAGTTACATAAGTTGAATTTTATTTTAAATGTACAGAATAGGCATTTTAACCACTAAACTATAAAAATATTCTCCAAAGGTCCAAATAGGCATTTTAGAGCACTATAAAACTCTATAAATATAAGTGATATATAATGAAATGTCAAGATATTAAAAAAAATCATGTTATTTCATAAGGAACAAAATAGGCATTTGCCTTAACATCCCAGGTCTACTAATAAGATCTCGCATTTGATCTTGATGGCTGCCAATGCTGAAAATCCAACCTCACATCAGTAGGATTTGCAACTCATATAATATTATTAGTTCATTAGTCAGCTGATCGATTTGGAGGCTAGGCCTATGTCTGCATTGTTCGTGTTTTTTTCCTTAGTCTTGTTGTCAATATTATTTCAAAGCAGCACGGCCATATATCTCCATAAATGTAACAAATAATACGTAGCTCTAAGAAATGTACAAATCTGCTAGGCACTTATTCAAGGCTTGGAGTTTTTCAATTGGCCTAATCCTTCTGGTGGCACTATGGCCCTGGAGTCGACTGAGCCTCTAACAGAAATGAGTACCGGGAGCAATCCTGGGGGTAAAGGCGGCCGGTGCGTAAGGCTGACAACCATACCACCTTCACGTGCCGAATGTCCAAAATCTGGGATTCTCAACCTCCTGGAACCCTCTGGGCCTCCATGGCCTGTATAGGGATCACTTGACTTTACTTATGGGGAATTTAAATCCTTCTTTGACAGTTTGGAAATTGATTATCCAACTGGCATAGATTGCCTTTGCCTGCACCCCAAACAAACTGTAGAACATTTATTATTTGAATGTCCATTGTACGGGAGAAATGGTATCTCAGGGAACTCACCAAGCCCTGTGCCAAACATCCTTCAAGCAACCTCTAATCAAAACACTGAAAAGAAATGCTGTTTAAATGAACAAAAGAATTTCCAATCATATTTAAAAGAAGAAAGAAAAAAAACGTAATGGAACTCAAAACTGTACAAAGATTTAAGTAAGCTATAGCTAGCCTTTGTATCAACTACAGTTCTAGCACAGATGTAAAGTAGGGCTTACAGCATAGGAGGTAAATAATAATAATAATAATAATAATAATAATAATAGAATGGACAACTGATTATACTAGTTAATGAGTTTCATTTTTCCTGTGGTATAGTTGAATATATGGTAGTTTTGTAAAATCCGCCTATATACCACTAAATATAACAATAAGCTGAAGTTTATATGAGAGAGAGGCAAAATAATTGAATAAACTATGAAATAATGTGGGTTTATTAAGTTATTTTAAAAGGTAAGTATTGTATATTTAGTACATCAATTAAATCTACAATATTAAAATATCATTGAGCTCAATGAATAGTCAAATTGGATAAAAATTGTTATTCTCTTAGTGAATAATATTATATTTATGAAGTTAATCTAGTCACTTATTGGAATTAAAATATAACTGGATTAAAATGTAAGCATATTTGAATTAAAACATTCAAATATTGTCAACCAAGCACTCACCACAGCATGACACCCTCTAGACATCGGTATGACTGATGATGACGCCTTGTTTCGTCGAAATGCATCTCATTACAACATAAACAAATAAAGCTGAAGATTATTGAGAAAATTCACTACATTATAATACATCAAGTTCTACCTTTTGTTTTAAGAAGAGGAACTTTTAAGCAGATTAGTGGTATATAGGCGGATTTTACAAAACTACCATATATGATTATACTAGATCAATAAATAAATCAATAAAAGGTACAGCAGACGAATATTCCGAATGTGTAAAGAAACGCAGAAAGGCAGAAAATTACTAAATGAAACAATAAATAATCTTCACAATGCGTTTTACATGTTAATAAAAACAAAACAGAAAATAACAACAAATTCCATCAATAAAGCAACACCATCACTACTCCCAGAGATCGTCTCTATTAATGAAAGGGCTTAAGGGACAACGTGAGCACAGCTTGAAGACAGTTTAGTTCACACAACATAAGAAGAACGAAGAGTCAATTTTACTGTTTTCTTTTTTAAGAACAGGCATCTAGTAATCTATATTAACAAAAGGAAGTGTTTGTCCTTCTGTCTGTCCGCGATGCCCAGATAAATCTATTGAATGCAGAGATCTGAAATTTTAAACATAGATGGACTGAAGGGTGGGGGAATGTATCTCGAAGCTGGATTTTTAATTTTCGCTTTCGCTCCCGAGTTAGGAATGCATCAATATTCGATAGTCAAAACAATTGCAGGTTGGTTTGCCTTTTTTTGGTCATAACTTGGAAATAAAAGCATCGCGATATTTTCAACATGGAATTATCGATAGTTTAGATTCTGTGAGTTCATCTGAAATTGACGGAAGAAGGATAATGAGTGTAGACCTAAATGGGCAAACATTAATCGACTTGGAGGGAACTCACTATGCAGGCGTTATCTGGGTCAGGGAATTTGAATATTTTGTCATTTTCACCTAGCTGCGCTTTCTGATCGTGGAATGGGCTCCAAAGTCGGATTTTTAGCTGTTTCATTATGATTTATTAATCGTTTAGCTTATGTTTTCCGTGTAAGTGTTAATAAATATAATGTTTTAATTATTTTGATCTTTTAATCTTCGAATTAATTCTCATGAGCGAAGCCGCGGTCACCTGAAAGTATAGCAAGTGTTTGTCTTTTTTGTTTTTGCTAGTTTTCCAGCCAAATCTACTGCACGCAGAGATTTGAAACTTTTAACATACATGGACTGAAAGGTGGGCGAATGCACCTCGAAGCAGGATTTTTAATTTTCGATTTCGTTCGAGAGTTATGAGTGAAAAACTGGCAAAGAAAGTGATTTTTAGCATTTACATTAACAATCGTGACTAATTGCAGACGGCCTTGATCTGATTGCCTTAGAAAACTGAGAAAAAAGAACATCGCTTAAATTGATCGGTTTTCCCTTTCTACTTCTTCTTACATTTCGATATGAAATTAACCTGGAAGAAACATATAGAGCAGGTAACTGGAAAAGCAACTAAAAGATTCAATCTTTTGAAAAGACTGGCAGGAACAAAATGGGGTAGTTCCAGAAAAACCTTAAATACAACATACAATCTCTATCTCTTCTCTCTATATATAAAAGGCTTTGTCCTGACTGACAGGAATCAACGTAGAGCCTAAACTATAACAGGTAGAGACTTGGAATTTTGACAGTACCTTCGTTTCATAATGTAAGTGCTCACTAAGAAAGGATTTTGAAAAATTCTGATTCTAAATGCCAAAAATTAAATGTTTTTGAAAATACTTAATCCCTTTTTGCATAGAATTATCGAAACAAATTCACAGAACATATTGTTGCCAATGGTATAGGTGGGTTTGGATTAAATGAAATGGATGTTTGACAAATTAGAGAAGGTATCATTATAATTCATATTATCTATATTAATAAAAGGAATTGTCCTCGATGTCCAGCGAAATCTACTGAACGAAGAGATCTGAAATTTTAAACATAGGTGGGCTGAAGGGTCGGAAAATGCACCTCGAAGCCGGAATTTTAATTTTAGTTTTCGTTCGTGAGTTACGAGTGAAAAACGGGCAAAAAACGTGCATTTTTTGCGTTTTCAAAACATAAGTTTTCAGTTATACATTTCAATGTCAAATAAATTACAGTTGGCTTTGGCTATTTTTGTCAAACCTTGAAAATAAAACTTTCGCGATCGCTTGAATGTTGTAAGCCCAAAATATGGTCAAACGTTGTTTTATTTGGACGAATCTCACTATACAGAGGTTTTCTGGGCCAAGAAACTCAAATCTGAGGTCGCTTTTACCAGACGATGCTATCTAATCGTGGTATGTAGTCCACGTGATTTAGGAATTAATCAATATAATGATTTTACTATTATGCTCTTAATTTTTAATTTTTGAAATAATTATCGCGGGCGAAGCCGCGGGCACATGCTAGTACTTATATAAAACCAGTCTTAAAATACTGTGGAGAAATCATCATAATACGGCAATCAATGGAATGGAGGCACACTTCATCCCCAGCAAAGGTTAAGCCGAAGCAAATCTTGACACCTTGAAAAATGATGTGCACAGTATTCTGGGACTGGAAAGGCATCTTACTCATTGATTTCTTACCGCGTGGGCAAACAATCACAGCAGATGCTTATTGCGAGACACTTCGGAAATTGCGCCGTGCAATACAGAATAAGCGCCGAGGATTGCTGTCAAAAAGTGTTGTTTTCCTTCACGACAACGCACGACCACACACTGCAAATGTGACGATAAACCTCCTACAGGGATTTGGCTGGGACGTGTTTGACCATCCTCCGTACAGCCCTGACCTCGCTCCTAGCGACTTTCATCTGTTCTTACATCTCTAGTCTTTCCTTGGCGGTCAACACTTCAACAATGACGACGAGCTGAAAGAAACTGTTTCCAACTGGTTGAAGACACAGGCGGCAAATTTCTATGAAGAAGGTATACAAAAACTTTTGCCACGCTATGACAAATGCCTGCAAAATTCCGGCAGTTATATGGAAAAGTAGTTTTAGAGTTGTAGAATTTTGTGCAATAAATAACTTTTCTGTATCTGTACACAATTTAATTTTATTACCAAACGGAACTTACTTTCTGGCCGATCCTCGTAGTAGCATCAGAAGCAATAAAAAGAACTTTAGAACAAACACAAAACCAAGCCCTGCGTTTAATAACAGGAGCAACAAAAACTACACCACTTGAAGCTCTTCACGTAGTTTCCTCAAACAAAGAAATCGTAATGGAACTTGAACAAGAAGCACTACTTAGTTATGAAAAGCTTAAAGACTCCCAGACTCAGATAAATTGAATAAATATCAAACTTTTAAACAAAAAATGAAAACCCAAATTGGATTCACACAAAAAGTTACAGAACTAGCAGAAAATCTAGAAATACAAAAAAATAAAGAGAATATTATATAGGCCTATGTTATCAGTCCTTTTGACACTGAACTAATTGAACATCATTTAAATTTAAATAAAAGCAGGTAAACTGAAGTAAAAAAGTGCCAGTATGTTTTTGTTTAATCAGTTATGACTGCAATTATGATATGCAGGATACAAAAAAAAGTCGAATTGGCCGGTTTCGGGATTTGAACCATGGACTCCAGAAGGTGAGGTCAAGACGTTACCATCTCGGCCACCTGGGTCAGTTTAACGGTCTAGTTGGATAAGCGCATAAAATCAATAGTGTTTTTGGTCATAGCTAACTGTATTTTAATTTCCAAAGCCTTTAAGATCACAGTAAAACAATAGGCTATGTTGTCAAGATAACTGATTTTTTTTTAAATAAATTCTTTCGAATACCTATATTACCATAAAATAGGCACTAAATTGAGCATTACTCCAAAACAGGTCAACCGATTTTATTCAATATCAATAGACGTCTTCCCATGAACATTATAAATGTGTATACCAAGTTTAATAAAAATCCGGTAAAGCGTATTTGGTTACCGCGTCTTTAAAATATACACTAAATTGGGGTTTACTCCGGTACCGGTCAACCGATTTGGTAAAATATCAGTAGACGTTTTTCCATGTACATTATAAATGGGTATACAATGTTTCAAGAAAATCCAATAAAGCATGTCTGAGTTATCGCGACTTCTTATATATTAACATAAAAGGCAATAAATTGGGCATTATTCCGGTACTGGCCATCCGATTTGGTCGAATATCAATAGACGTCTTTCCATGGATATTATAAATGCGTATACGAAGTTTCATAAAAATCCGATAAAGCGTATTTGAGTTAGTGTGCCTTTAAAATATACACTAAATTGGGTTTTACTCCGGTACCGGTCAACAGATTAGGTTCAAATACAACAGAGCACTTTTCATGGGCGTCATAAATGGGTATACCAAGTTTCATGGCAATCCGATACAGAGTATTTGAACTATGGCGCCTTTCTAATATAATCTATTAAAATAGACACTAAATTGGGCATTACTCCGGTACCGGTGAACCGATTTGGTTCAATATCAATAGGGTTCTTCCCATGGACATTATAAACGTGTTTTCCAAGTTTCATGAAAATCCGAAAAAGCGTATTTGAGTTATGGTGCGTACAGACACATGGACAGACAGACAGACAGACAGACAGATGGACAGACGGAGAGACAGACGGACAGACATTTTTTCGTCCACCACACAATCTCATAAAGTACGATACTGGCACTTAATAATGGAAATAAAAACATGATCCGTACTATCCAAAAACTTGGTAAACGTGTAGTAATACAATGGATTCCAGCACATTGTGAAATAGAAGGAAATGAAAGGGCGGATATATTAGCAACGAAAGGGTGCACAATCAAGCAGAAAGAAGAAAACGCCTTCTCTTATGAATCAATTAAAAGAATCATCAAAAAGAAAATGAATGATACCTACCGTGCTAAATTAACTGAAAAAATGGGAAACAGAAATATAAAATTACTATTAGAAAACCCTCTAGTAATACCAGACATGACTGCCTAGGAAAGCACCTACATAGAACTGGAATATTCCAAATTCTTTACTGTGTTGTCAAGAAGTTGAAATGGATAAACAACATATAGAACATTGTGCAGCTCTTCAAGATTATCAAGACCTGACTTCTAAATGTTGGGAAGCAAGAAGGAGAATGACTTCGTTGTTAACTCCAGAGCATTAGATGCATACACGGACACACTTCTTCTTACTCAATATAGTGGCCTCAGCAAGAATAATACTATGAACCCTTTAGCCTGTAGCCTACAGCCTAAAGAAGCTTTGTAATAGCAATTTATGTATCAAGTACGCAAAATAACGCTTTAGTGGACGAATCTAGTATAGCGGCCGAGGCGAAAGCCGAGGCTGAAATACTGGATGAGTCCTCTAACGTTTTTGCGTACGTGGTGCATACAATATTTTTTAGTAAAAGCTATATAAATTATATGAAATAAAAGAAAAATACCGTATAATTAATTATAATGAAAGGCAGTCAACCATTTGTTGTCATATTCTCTCTCAAGGCCATCTGAATCATAAAACAATGACCCCTACGTACCAATACAAAATGTGATATAGATGCATAGGCTAATATATGAGTGGCTCGTTGATAAACAATATTGCATACCAACTATTATTTATGAAAAGCTTGTGAAAATATGAATAATAATCCAGAGGAAATTTCAATCCAAGCCAGACACATTGAATTGGAGCTGCTGCCAGCAACTTCACGGCAGAGGTAGCCTATGAGAAGGGATATATTACGGCATTTAAATGCTGTTGCGTCCATGGTAAGGAATGTTTTTCATGTGAACCAAAATCTGAAAAGTTGTTGGCTTATATTTGTTGTCATGGGATGAAGTGGGCTACCGTGTTTTGCGGAAAATCCTGGTAAAGTTTCCGGTTATCATAAAGAAACGTGTTGGCTTAAATTTGTTGCTTTATGACCAATTATAAGTTATGCGTAAATCCATGTTAAAGTTAGTGTGACTGGTAAATGCCATCTGGGGTTTGTTTATAGATTGCCGTGACGACTTTAAAGGACAAGGCCGATAAAAGTGCATTTTGAATGCACTTTTATGCAATTTTAGCGGCCTTGGTTGCTAAAATGCATTTTTTTGGAGTGTTACCTATCAGAAAATCCGCTGTTTTAGAGAGCGTGTACTAAAAATGCAATTTTTCGGCGTGTTACTAGTCCGACAAGCAGCTGTTTTAGAGAGCGTTTACTAACATTTTTTTTTTTGGTGGAATAAATTCACAATTTATTTATGTTCTCGGCTGACGCATTATGAGCAGTGTTAATAGAATAAAGATAAACGAATCGTACTGGCCAAAGTATGCCAGGATCTATAATTGTACCTTCTGCTCTTACACTGAAGGTATCACTAATCAAAAAATCCCTTTAGGCAAGCCTACAGGCTGAGGTAGATTTCAAAGTGCTTATGGTTTAATTTACTGTTGCTGCATAGCACTCTTCTTCTTTAGCCTTGGCATGGCAAACCCGCAATAATAATTGCAAAAAATAGGAAAGAGCACTTTTTCAAACCTTCAAATCTCGCCTTAAATGAGAGCTATCGAGAAACTAATTATTGATTTGTAGAGTACTCATCAAGAGCTTTTCAATGTTACCCCACAAGACGTGGTTTCAAAAATTTCTAATTTCCATCCCACCCCCAAAACCTCCGAATCGTTGGTGTCACTGTGAACTTCATAGGGAGTACTCTAATTTATTCAAACAAAGTTTCCCTCTATACTTCATAGGGGCCGAGATATAAATGTTTTAAAATTTCAACCCCCTCTCCCGACCACCCCCTTGGGCCAATTTTGCTCATTAACGAACTTGTCCGAACTATTGGGCCTAGAAATAACATAATAAAATTTGGTTCAAATATCATCAAAATTATGGCCGCTATCGTGTAAAGATATAAATATATATATAAATATATATATATATAGCCGATATATAAATATCACAATTTTTTTTTTTTTAACGGGCGGTGGTTTCGTACTTAGGGAAGCATGAAACGTAAAGATATGGAAGAATTTTTCGAAAATCATGACATGGTATCCATTGCAATAGGTAGATTTTTCTTCGAAACTACCTAAAAACGCAGAAATTAACAATCTAGATTAACAACTCGGAGATTTACAGCGCACTAAAACGAACTATAGGCTACATCTTAGCTGAAAACAGAAGGAGAGCCGAAGATCCTGGTTCAAATCCCGGCAATGGCATTGAATTTTTCAGTCTGACTCAACTTTTCCCCCTGAGCCTACACACGGCCAAAGTGAAATAATTATCATGACACTTAATATAGTTCAACCGGAAGATCTATAACAAAGAGAAGTTTGTTTTTGTACAATACCTGGTCTTTTATATAATACTAGCTGAAAAAGCCCGGCGTCGCCCGGGCTTTGTATTTTGTAATTTGAATTTAACTTATGAAGGACTTTCGATTTTGAAACTCTAGATCCTTATATAATAAGTATGTAGAACTTAAAATGAAGAAAAAGACTTATCACACTCAAACTATTCCGTCAGAAAATGCTACATATAGCTTTTATGGCTCATAGAGGATGTCGATTGTTGCATTCCATTGCTTCTACACGCCATGCCTGAGAGGGGTTGAAATAAAAAGAAACAGAAATTCCGGTTACATGATTTTATTGTCTTTACGAAAAATTGTATTTCTCACTCCCATGTTGACATACAACCGTTTCAGGGCTGAAATAGAAGAGAAATTCAATACCACTTCCATAATTTCCTCCCTAAAAGCCTTGGACATAATATACTGCAAGCATAGGACTGAAAATGTTCCATTCCTGAATGACATTCTTCTTCTTATGGTGAGGAATGATATGTACTGTAAATAGATTATTGGGCAACACTCACCAATGTTTGTTGATCCCTTTGTGAAGCCGTTGTCAATAGTTGCTTAATCTTGCGTGAAGCCTTCGTCTTCTTAATAAAATAAAAAACACACACATTATATAAAACGTAAACACTAAAAATTGCAACTTCACAACAGGAATCACATCACAACGTTTCACGAGACCAGAAAAACGACTCGCGTTTTCAAGTGAATATTAGCGACGAGATGTTCGGTCGCGAAGTCTTTGTGAGACGATCACAAAGACTTCGCGACCGAACATCTCGTCGCTAATATTCACTTGAAAACGCGAGTCGTTTTTCTGGTCTCGTGAAACGTTGTGATGTGATTCCTGTTGTGAAGTTGCAATTTTTAGTGTTTACGTTTTATATAATGTGTGTGTTTTATTATTTTATTAAGAAGACGAAGGCTTCACGCAAGATTAAGCAACTATTGACAACGGCTTCACAAAGGGATCAACAAACATTGGTGAGTGTTGCCCAATAATCTATTTACAGTGAAAATGTTCCATCCCATGCTTAGAGCCTATGATAAACATCCCTATTTCTCAACTAATACAAAGCCTACAGCTATGAATAATGTATCAGCGGATAGGATTTTTTACCGACTTCTGATATAGCATACTCACACACTTAAGGTGTCCCTGCAATACGACCTCTTATTCTACATCAAAATGTTATATGAGAAGTTGATATTTTCCCTGTCGAGGGTACAGAAAGTTATGTGACTGCATCACATTGTGCTCTATTTTCGTGGAATTCATTCTTCATTAATTAATTATTTTCATCGCCACACACCCTATATTCTTAATATTTGGGGTATTAATTATAAGTCATTTTTCCGAAATATGTGAAAAAAATTTACTTCTTTACTTTCCACTTGCTTTATGATATTTCTTAAATCATGTCTGCGGACCACCTGCACCATAGGTTGAGAAACGCTGGCATAATGTACTATTTTACTATGATAATGAAAATTCCATTTTTGGTTAACGTGTGTTGAAGTATTTTTGATCATTGTAATTTTTTGTTAATTAGTGTATAGCTACGTAGCAGTTTATGCATTTCATTATTCTTTAACGTTATATGGTGAAAATTACTATACTATGTTTCAATAATCGATTAATCTTTCTTACTTTTAACAGATAAATTAGCTGCAGAACTTGGGCCCCTAAAACTCGGCGACGGAATTCTCAGAAATAACATACAAGTTAAACAAACTCAAGACTATTCCTCAAAGCAATATGTACATATATTGGAATCTTTTGATAACAGAGAGAGAATGCTCCCAATGGGGAAAAAACATTGAAGGATGAAACTCAGTTATTAAAAAAAATTGCCTTAGTGATACTGTTCTCTTGTTATGAAGTGCACTAAGAGAACAGTATCAATAACTTTCTATTTGATGCCTTGTATGGAATGGTCCTATTTTTCTCTCACATACGCTGAATAAAGAAATAGCTTATAAGCCCGGGCATCACCCGGATTTTTTATTTTGCAATTCGAAATTAACTTAGGAAGGACTTTCAATTTTTAAAGTCTAGAATTTTAAAATGACGAAGAACGACATCAAACTATTCCCTCAGGAAACTCTTGATATAGCTTTTTGTGGCTCATAGAGGATGTAGAAATTTGCACCCCAATGCTTCTACACTCCATGCCTGGGAGAGTTTGAAATAAGTGAGCATTCACACCGAAGTAGCATAGCATGCAAATCGCACTACCTGGATGCAGGCTGCACATCGAATTGCATGGTTCACAGTTTTGCATCCATACCGAAGTAGCGAATGCTATCTGCAGTTTAACGTACATTATATATTTTGACTTGAACAAGTGAGAAACCCATTTAAAGTAATGTAATTTACCTAAAGTCGGCCGCGGTGGTCTAGAGGTAGCATGCCCGCCTCTAGATGCGCAGGGCGCGGGTCGGGTCGATGGATTTTTCAGGACGTAAAAATCCTGGGCACGGAGTCCTCCGGGAGAGACTTTAAGCTGGGGGTCCCGTGTCGTAGATTTACGGCACGTAAAAGAACTCCAAACCTAAATTAGAGCCTCTGGACAAAATTTCTCGGCCCTTTCACGTCCAAGAAATACTTAGTTTCCAGAGGGGGGTTGCGAGGCGATGGGCTTACCACCTGTCCCTCTACCCTCTCTCGGAAAATAAGCATATCAAAATTAGTATAGGTACTGTAACCTCCACTTGGAGGCCCCTTCGCCCCACCTGGGGATCATAGGGTAATAGATAGATAGATAGAATTTACCTAAAGAGGATATAGTTTCAGCAATATTAATCCAGGCTTTTTTCCTACTAGTTTCGATTGTCATATCGTATAGTCTACGCACTGTAAACACAAAGCATAGCATGACATCTTTGCCATAATCTACCGCTACACAAGCAAATATGTGTTGAATTTCTTAACAATTAGAAAACAGCTGAAAAGGCAACTGTACGCATGCGTCATCCCGAGTAGCGTCGCATAAAATATATCCAGAACTATCTGAAAAAATGAATGTCGCACTCTGCGAGCTGCACTATTGCCATGCTACTTCGGTGTGAAGACTTGAACTTGTTTATTTGGGATTTAAAATGAGTAACGTGGAGCGTGCATCCAGGTAGCACGTTGCAAGTGGCATGCTACTTCGGTGTGAATGCTCCCTAAGAATAAACAGAAATTCTGGTAACATAAAATTGTATTGTCTTTATGGAATACTTTATTTCTCACTCTCATGTTACCATACAACCGTTTCGGGGCTGAAATCAAAAAGAAATTCAATATTACTTTCATACTTTCCTCCTCTGAAACCTGGGACATAATATGCCTATAGCCTACTACGGCCATAGGACTGAAAATGTACCATCCCATTTCTTCTTTTAGATCCTTAGAGCCTATGATAAACATCCCTATTCCTCAACTAATACAAAGCCTACAGCTATGAATAACGTATCAGCGGATAGCCTTTTTACTGACTTCTGATATAGCATACTCACACACTTAAGTTGTCCCTGCAATACGACCTCTTATTCTACATCAAACTGTGAAGTGAGAAAATATTTCTTATGTCGAGGGTAGAGAAAGTTATGTGACTACATCACATTCAGCTTTATTTTCGTGGATTTCATTATTCATTATAAATTAATATATTTTCACCAATCTACTCTTATACAATTCAACGGCCCTAAATAGCGTGCTTGCTCGCTCGCCCGCTTCGTGAGACATCGGGTATACTCGGCGATGTTCGTCTCTCGCAGTCTAAACTTTCATGACGACTACAAAATTAGGAAGGAAAACTGTTTCTTTATTATATAAGGCCTAAGTGAAATGAACACATTGAACAAATATTCTAATTTTATTTTTACTTACAATTTTCAAAGCTCTGAACCGCAAACATTTTTAATAAACTACCAGTGTAATTTTCTTAAAAATCCTGGAGTCAATGAATAATGGCGGGCGAAGCCGGGGGCAACAGCTGTAAAATATTGATGGTTTTATCTCTTGAAATAACGCTGATAATAACAATCCAAACAAACCATTCCTTCCCTTGAAACATTATATAATTTCTGAAAATTACACTGAATTGATAAAATAAAATTCCATCATATTCATGTCAATAAACAGCTGAGAAACAATACGTATTATGTGTTCACAGGTTCTTTGGAACTGCATAATCGATTCTGATATAGTTTTCCCAGGGGGCGCTTTCATGTCGTGGAATGTACTCTAAAGCAGGAATTTTAGCTGTTTCATTAATTATTAATGGCTTAGTTTATGAATGATTCGCGTGCAAGTGTTAATAAATATAATGTTTTAATAATTATTATACTCTTAATTTTTAATTTTTAAAAGAATTATCGTGGCGAAGCCACGGGCACCACCTAGTGTATTACCTTACATCGATATCATCAGAATTTGTTAAAGTCCAACATTATGTAGTTACCAAAGCCCTATGTTAAAACTGTAAACAACAAACTGTTGTCATGTGAACTGAACACCATTTCATTTTTTCAGTATAATATTATCAGAAATTATATAATTTTCAAGGGAAGGGCTGGTTTGTTTCAATTTTAATGTTGACCGCGTTACTTCCCGGGCTTAACTGGGTATGTATGCAAAATTTCGTGTAAATTGGTAAAGAAATGTAGATTTGTATAGAGAACATACATACATACATACATACATACCTCCACACTTTCGATTTTATATATATTTGATTACTGTAATTTGTAGTACCACCATCTCCAAGTGCTAAACATCGAAAGTATCTATATAATTAGGTAGATCTGAAATTTTAAACATAGATGGACTGAAGGGTGGGCAAATGCACCTCGAAGCCGGATTTATAATTTTCGCTTTCGTTCGCGAGTTATGAGTGAAAAACGGGCAGAAAACGTGCATTTTTTGCGTTTTCAAAGCATCAGTTTTCAGTAATACATTTCAATTGTCAAATCAATTTCTGATGGCTTTGCCTACTTTTGTCATGACTTGGAAATAAAGAATCGCTTCATTTTGTAAGCCCACCCTGGTCGATTCATTTCTTTATAATGCCAAAGCCCGCCGATATCTGAAATTTTCAACATAGTCGGAAGAGGGATAATGAATATAGACTTTAAATGGAACATTCATCAATTTGGACTGAACTCACTATGCAGAGGTTTTCCCAGGCAGAAAACTCGAATATGAGGTCGTTTTTCCTGGCGACGCTTTCTAATCGTGGAATTCACTTCAAAATAAGATTTTTAGCTGTTTCATTAATTTTATTAATCGTTTAGTATTTGAAAGTTTCGCGTGCAAGTGTTGATAAGTATGTTTTAACTAGCTTAAAAGGCCCGGCGTCCCCCGGGTTTTTTAGTTTGTAATTGGAAATTAACTTATGAAGAACTTTCGATTTTCAATTATAGGTCATTATATAGGTATTTAGAATTTGAAATAGGAAGAACGACTTATCACAATCAAACTATTCCCTGAGAAAACGCTTGATATAGCTTTTTATGGCTCACAGAGGATGTAGAATTTTGCATCCCATCGCTTGTACACAGCAAGCCTGGTAGGGGTTCAAATAAGAAGAAACAGAAATTCCGGTAACATAAAATTATTGTATTGTTTTTGCAGAATATTTTATTTCTCACTCTCATGTTACCATAAAACCTTTTTGGGGATGAAATTAAAAAGTAATTCAATATCACTGTCATACTTCTCTCTCCAAAAACCTGCGATATAATAATATCTACACATTACCATACCTCGTATTGTTTTCTCTATGTCCAGGGTAGAGAAAGTTATGTGACTGCATTATTTTCGTGGATTTCATTCCTTAATATTTATTTACAACATGAATTATATTGATAGCACTGCCTTCTCGACTGTATTGCTCGTGCTTTTGTAATTTGTGAAAGTCCCATTTCAATTGTTTCCAAACCCATCTGATACACTAGCAACAATATCTTCTGTGATTTTGTTTTGATAATTCTGTGTAAAAAGGGATTAAGCATTCTCAAAAACATTTGATTTTTGGCATTTAAAATAAAAAAAATTCAAAATCCTTTCTTAGTGAGCACCTACATTATGAAACGAAGGTACTGTCAAAATTCCAAGTATCTACCTGTTATAGTTTAGGCTCTACGTTGATTCCTGTCAGTCAGTCAGTCAGTCAGTCAGGACAAAGCCTTTTATATATATAGAGATTATTTGGGTATTAATTGTTTATCTTCCAATTAATTTTCATGGGCGAAGCCACGGGGTTCTGCTAGTCTTCTAATATATAAAATCGAAAATGTGTGGTTATGTGGGATTGTATGTAGGCCTATGTATGTATGTTCCCTATACAAATCTACATTTCCTGACCAATTTTTACGAAATTTTGCACACATACCCAGTTAAGCCCGGGAAGTAACGCGGTCAACATTAAAATTGAAACAAATCAGTCCTTCCGTTGAAAATTATATACTTTCTGAGAATATTATACTGAAAAAATGAAATCCCATTCAGTTGTCATAACAGGGTATTGTTTACAGTGATCACATGGGGCTTTGGGAACTACAATGCTATCTGATGCTATCGATGTATTACATTGGTGAAAATAATTAATGAAAAATAAAATCCACGAAAATAAAGCACATTGTGATGCAGTCACATAACTTTCTCTACCCTCGACATGGAAAATATTTTCTCACTTCACATTTTGATGTAGAATAAGAGGTAGCATTGCAGGGGCAGATTAAGTGTTTACCAATGAGTTGGCCTATGCTATATCAGAAGTCGGTAAAAAGAAATCCTATCCACTGATACGTTATTCATTGCTGTAGGCTTTGTAGGCCTATTAGTTGAGAAATAGGAATATTTATCATAGGCCCTAAGCATCTAAAAGAAGACAAAATAGGATGGAACACTTTCAGTCCTATGCCCGCAGTATATTTTGTCCCAGGTTTTTGGGGAGGAAAATATGAATGTCATATTGAATTTCGTTTCTATTTCAGCCCCAAAATGGTTTATGGTAACATGAGATTGAGAAATAAAATTTTCCATGAAAACAATACAATCTTATGTAACCGGAATCTTTTTCTTAGATTATTTCAATCCCTCCCAGGCATGGTATGTAGAAGCAACGGAATGCAACACTCGACATCCTCTATGAGCCATAAAAAGCTATATCTAGAGTCTTCTGAGGGAATAGTTTGAGTGTGATAAGTCGTTCTTTGTCATTTCAAGTTCCACATACATATTATACAAGGACCTAGAATTTGAAAATCGAAAGTCCTACATAAGTTAATTTCAAATTACAAAATACAAAATCCGGGCAACGCCGAGCTTTTTCAGCTAGTCTACAATAAAGTGCATTTCATTCCAAATAAACATTAATTGTAAGTACTTTGCTAAACAGGAAGTGTAAATTCATTGTTAATCTGAGAAATGTAATGAAGTATAAATAAACTAGCATGTGCCCGCGGCTTCGCCCGCGATAATTATTTCAAGAATTAAAAATTAAGAGCATAATAGTTAAATCATTACATTTATTAACACCTAAATCGCATGGACTACATACCACGATCGGATAGCATCGACTGGTAAAAGCGACCTCAGATTCGAGTTTTTTGGCCAAGAAAACCTCTGTATAGTGAGATTCGTCCAAATAAAACAACGTTTGACCATATTTAGGGCTTACAACATTCAAGCGATCGCGAAAGTTTTGTTTTCAAGGTTTGACAAAAATAGCCAAAGCCAACTGTAATTGATTTGACATTGAAATGTATAACTGAAAACTTATGTTTTGAAAACGCAAAAAATGCACGTTTTTTGCCAGTTTTTCACTCATAACTCACGAACGAAAACTAAAATTATAATTCCGGCTTCGAGGTGCATTTTCCGACCCTTCAGCACACCTATGTTTAAAATTTCAGATCTCTGCGTTCAGTAGATTTCGCTGGACATCGAGGAGAATTCCTTTTATTAATATAGATAATATGAATTATAATGATACCTTCTCTAATTTGTCAAACATCCATTTAATTTAATCCAAGCCCACCTGATACCACTGGTAACAATACGTGCTGTGAATTTGTTTTGATAATTCTATGTAAAAAGGGATTAAGTATTTTCAAAAACATTTAATTTTTGGCATTTAGAATCAGAATTTTTCAAAATCCTTTCTTAGTGAGCACCTACATTATGAAGCGAAGGTACTGTCAAAATTCCAAGTCTCTACCTGTTATAGTTTAGGCTGTACGTTGATTCCTGTCATTCAGTCAGTCATTCATTCAGTCAGTCAGTCAGGACAAAGCCTTTTATATATATAGAGATTGGTTACAGAATTAGAACTACATGAATGTAACCAGAGAAGGATTCAGGAGGCCATGACTCAGTGAATGAAGCTAGCCAGAGGCTCTGGAATTTTTACTGTTTACACAAAACAAAATAAGATACTAGCTTAAAAGGCCCGTAATTTGAAATTAACTAATGAAGGACTTTCAACTATAAAACCCTAGGTCCTTATATAGGTAGGCCCTATGTGGAATTTTAAATGAGGAAGAACGACTTATCACACTCAAACTATTCCCTCACAAAACGCTAGATATAGCTTTTAATGGATCATATAGAATGTCGATTGTTGCATTCCGTTGCTTCTACACACCATGCCTGGTAGGGGTTGAATTAAGAAGAAACAGAAATTCCGGTTACATTAAGACTGTATTGTCTTGACGGAATATTTTATTTCTCACCCTCCTCCCCAAAAACCTGGGACATAATAATAGGATACTGCGGGCATAGGACTGAAAATGTTCCATCCTATTTTGTCTTCTGTTAGATGCTTAGGGCCTATGATAAATATCCCTATTTCTCAACTAATAGGCCTACAAAGCCTACAGCAATGAATAACGTATCAGTGGATAGGATTTTTTACCGAGTAGCACACTCGTTGGAACACTCCCAGGCTGGTTTAAGCTGTCCCTGCAATACGACCTCTTATTCTACATCAAATTGTGAAATGAGAAAATGATATTTTCCATGTCAAGGGCAGAGAAAGTTATGTGACTGTATCACATTGTGCTTTACTTTCGTGGATTTCATTTTTCATTCGTAATTATTTTCACCAATGTATTACATCGATAGCATCAGAATTCGTCATAGTCTAGTACTGTATTGTGTAGTTCCCAAAGCCCTATGTGAACACTGTAAAAAATATTGTTTTCATTATAACTGAATTGCATTTTTATTAATTCAGTATATTATTCTCAGAAATTATATAAATTTTCAAGGGAAGGAGTGGTTTGTTTGAATTTTAATGTGGGCCGCATTACTTTCCGGGCCAATGAAAATGTGCAAAATTTCGTAGAAACTGGTCAAGAAATGTAGATTTGTAACGGAAACATACATACATACATACCCACATATCCACATACTTTCGATTTTATGTATTAGAAGCAGGGATGGGTCGATACCAGATTTTCTGGATACTCGATACTCGATACCGTCAACATTTCCAGTTTCAATAAATAGGTACATTAAAAATTAAAAGTTGAGAGAACTGTGTAATACTGGAACTGTGTAATACCAACTAAATTAATTAAGTGTACATTTTAATGAGAAAATTGAATATCGTCAGTAGCGTATAATTATTTTTAAACTCTACGTTAAAACTAAAATTAGTTTTTCAAACAGTCCACTTACAAGTTTTTGTTAAAAAATTACAATAGGGTTTGGACAGTTGTTGGTTGTTATTGAAACGTTTGACAGGAAAGGAAACAATTAAGAAACTCTTCTGCTTGGATTTTAAAAGTAGGAAAGTCTTTATTTATGACTAGACTGAAGTCGCCGAGTGGTTTTCTTCATTTCAAGGAGAAATAGAAGTATTTACTATATTTAGTAGACTACTAAAAGCAGAAAGATATAGACTACCGCATTTCCTTAAATTGCAGATTACCAAAGTATCGAAAAAGCACCGAGAGAGTTTTCTGAGGTATCGCTCGATGCCGATACCATGCAAGTATCGAGAGTATCGAGGTATCGGAAGTATAGAGAACCCATCTCTAATTAGAAGTATTATACGTTATCACCACCGTCTAGATTACCCACTCTGGAGTCTGTATTAGTGTTAGTGGATTTGAACTCAATAGATTGATCTATCAAGTTATGCAAGAGCAGAAATATATTAACGTAGCCTACTATATTAAAATGGAGGCATGGCACTCTTTGTTTTTCAAGACGCTGGATTCAGAATAGTCGATGTATCCTCCTTTTGTATTGAGAAACATTGTGAGGTTATTGCTATAGACATAAAATCACGTAAACTGATGTAACAAAGTGCCAGTATGCTTTTGTTTAGTCAGTTATAATTGCAATTATGATATGCAGAAAATAAGTATTTTTTATTAATTTCCGAGGTAAGCTCCAGATTCATTCATTAAGTAGAGCTTCAGGGAGAACAAAGGTCTAGTTTTTTAATCAGCCTTAAATCGTTCAGCATCAGCAGAACTATACAGATTTGTGATATCTTGACAATCGCACACTCACATAAATAAATGGTGCAAAAATATATTGCACAAACTTTCTCCCATATACGTGTTAATGGCTAGCACAGAGAAAAGTAAATTAAAGAGATAATTCAATTTTACTTATTACATTTTCATAAAAACTAACAAATATCTAGAACGGAAAGCATCAGGGTCGATCTTTATGTTCAATGCTTTTACTGTGAAATAATAATAATAATAATAATAATAATAATAATAATAATAATCAATGGCAGTAAAACTGTATATTATTAGTACTAATACTACGGGAAAATTCAAATATAAATCGCACCTTGGGATGAATTTGTCCCACCCAACCCACCCTCACCGATGCAGTTTCTTTTGTACCACGATCTAGCAAATTCTTCTGTCCTTGTATTATGAAGAAACTCGTGATCGGACGTTGGAGGTGTGACGTCATACCGCTAGACGAGAGGTGACAGGCTGACAAACCTCGCGGGAGATATAATATGCCACATTTTCGAAACCTACAAACAGTGTATCGTACATTATTCGAAAATGCAAGGGCGCTTCGCTACGGCTGCCGCATCCGCTTCGCGCACTTTAACTATGTGGTTAGTGTTATGCATTATTTAGTTATATGTAGAGGGGGATACAAGGCACTTGCGACAATATACGAGGACAGTTGGTCACTCTGCTTCGCTCAGAAACAAAATACATCACACAGTCCATGCAAATGTGAATATCGAATGGGCGGAGCTTAAGGAGCGACTTATATTTGAATTTCGCCACTACTGCTACTACTTAGGTTATATTGCACGCTTTAACTGCATGTAGGTCATATAACGTGTTTTTAGTATGTTTGCGTGAACCATTAGTCTATAGTAACAGCTCATTCGCGTCATCTGTTTCTATTGTTTAGTGATGTCTTCTTATGTAATATTCAGTTTAAACGATTATAATATCCACTGACATAGCGGCGATGAGTTATGGAAAATAAACAAGTCCTACAAACCCGGCGTTCGCCTTTGCGAACGAGGAAACCAAGTCAATTCGGGCGGCCACGAGGTTTGATTTGAACTCAGGACCTCTTCCCTGTTAGCCTATACCACCTCGCTGTAATTGGTTTTGGCGTGTTCATTACGACTGAGCTAAACTGACTGCATTTGCAACAATAAGTACATTAGGCCTATAGTTTTCTTGTTGCTAGGGGCAACAAAATGTCATTCATATTTCAATTGACATGTATGTTCTGAAATTCGCATTTAAGCCGTCCTTATTTCGTTTTTATCTTGATATCTATTAAATGTATAAAGAAATGTGTTAAACAAAAAATGTTCATTTTGAATTTCTCTACAACTTTACTGTGGTAGGTTTTCCTGTATCGCCTACTGTAATGGATATAATCTACAAAAATTGAAAATGGATACGAGTAAAGTACCCCTTAAGTCATTTTTGCAGAAATACGGATATAGCCATTTTATTGGTCATAGATAAGAGTTTCCAATTTTCAATTTTTATTAAAAACGTTAGAGCCATTTTTTCAAAAATCAAAAATTTTAAAAAAGTTTTCATGAAAAGTCCCCTTAATATTTCAGTTGTAAAGCTAAATTTCTGGGCGGTTCGACGAAATTTAGAAAAAGTCCTTATTTCAAAAAATGAAGTAAATACAACGAGCCGTTTACCCGCTGTGCTTGTCCACGGACAGACGGACAGACGGACAGACGTCATTCCAAAAATACTTTTTTCGGTTTCTAGGCTTCATGAAACATGCTCTCCCGGTGTTATCTCGACTTCGATTTTTTGTCACGATCACAATACTTTCTCTATACTACGTATATGGGAGAAAGTAAAATACGAAAAAGAAATGTCAAATTGGCCGGTTACGGGAATTGAACCAGGAACAACCAAAATGTGAGTCCATGACGTTACCATCTCATCTACCTCATAATTATTATTTACAAAATCCGTTACAGTTTTCTCATGAACAGTCTTAATAAATCCTACTCGAGATTACATATGAACATAATATTTGGAAAGATAATGTTTTTTACTTCCTCTGCCCGTACCATAGGTACTATAGGTAGAGGAAGTAAGTTATTGTTTTCGACCCTAAAATTCGAAGTTGAGTTTTTAGCATATATACACGTTTCAAGGCCCCCTGAATCCAAAAATACTATTTTTGGAAACATGTCTGTGTGTGTGTCTGTGTGTCTGTCTGTGTGGAAGTTTGTGAACAGGCTAGCTCCGAAACGGAGAATCGTATGAAAACAAAATTTCGTATTTGGGTCAGGTACCTTCTGAAGATGTGATTCGAAGATTGGCGACAAATTTCTCTTATTTTTAAGGTGACTTTACATGAAGAAATTTTCGTTTTTCGCGATTTTCTCGAAAACGGCTCTAACGATTTTCTTTAAAATACTCACATGTGTTCCTTTTACTGAGAGCTAAAACTTTTATTTGAAACTTTTTTTCGAAAAAATTCTCTGAGGGTAGTTACAAGCCACCCACTGTTCACCCACTGTTTGTAGAAATTTTGTCTTGCGTGATGAACAACTGAATACGCGCTCTTTCACGGCCTCTTATTCTATATAAGAATGTGAAGTGAGAAAGATGTATTGTTGGCCAGGTATAGAGTAAAGAAGTATCTGAGTGAAATATTCGATAAATTTCAGAAATTATTGTTTACGGCGGAAAGTTCAATAAACGTCTGCAGTCACTTGTTCTTTTTTTCTAAGTTTGTTATATAGCCTGCGCTTTTAGTCGCATCATTGAAAGAAGAGGTATTTATAGGATAATTAGCGTAAAATTGTGTCTTGCGATTCTGTAAAAGGATATGTGAATACTGCTAACTTTTATTTTGGCAGAGGAAGTTATGTGACTTTCACATCAGATTTTTTATCTAAAAATGATAAAACTATTTTCAGAAAGTTATTTATTGGCCTAATCTGTTTTGTATCTGAAATATCGTTTCTATGACATATACTCAATAGTGGACAGAATATGTTCTCATAAATTCCTACTTCCAAAAAAAAAAAA
The DNA here is from genome assembly GCA_964059195.1 of Ectobius pallidus. Classification (NCBI taxonomy): domain Eukaryota; kingdom Metazoa; phylum Arthropoda; class Insecta; order Blattodea; family Ectobiidae; genus Ectobius; species Ectobius pallidus. The sequence continues at coordinate 9,465,292 of CAXKWD010000012.1, forward strand.
GCTACTCTCAGTACATTTCATTTTAATTTGATGATGATGATGATGATGATGATGATGACTGGGAAGCACATCCACGCATGTCAAGCCGGGTTTATTTTAAGTGGGTCCTCCCCATCCATTATCACATGTACAAGGGCTTGCCTTCAGCAACATGGAAATATATAAACGTAAGAGAACATTTTTAATTTCCACTCCCCACTCTTCTAATTTTCCACCAATCCCGTACTCATATGCATAGGCATTGATTTTAACAATGTTTAAAATAATGGTGAAAATATGTAGTAATGAGTTCTACATGTAGAACAGGCTACCTATCCCACAGAAAGGCTCATGTCCGTTCATTATATAAGTGAAGACACAATCGAATATCACTCATAGTGAATGTATGGGCCCCTGATAAATATCTGGGACAGAGGTCAAAAGTATTAAATTCATAAATATTTAAATAAATAAAATTTTAAAATACCTGATTTTATGACACGTTTAGGTGAATTTTCTTTTATTCAAGTGAAATTAGAACTATGAGTTTTATATTTATTTCATACATGTTTAATAATAAATTCCATTAAACTCATATTGATACATATATGGGTGATTCTTCAAATACGGGAAAATTTGTGTTCCGGAGTGATATTTCCCTTCAAATTCAACTTTAAAAAAAATTGAAATATAAGTTTTGTTCTACTACTTCCATACCACAACTGCCACTTTGAAATGTCGCTAACTTTAAATTCTGATACTCCAAAATCAAATTTAATTCAATAAAATGTCATCCACATGCCCTGTCCCATACCCCGGTTTTGTATATTCTAATGCATTTTTCCACAAAACAAAATGTTATTTCCTTTTCAACTTTTTCCTGCCAATGAGTATGAATGTGTGAAGAATATTAACCCCTAAAAAATAAAATGAAATAAAATTGTCACCCCACCTAATGAACATAAAGAATGTCCCAAGGGTTTTTGGTCATCCACATGGCTGAAAAGAATGGATTTTTTTTTTCTGCAGGAATAAGAAATTTGTATAACTGGCAACAGTGTTAGAAAGCTAACAGGGCAGCTTGTGGTTGAATTGTAAGGTTGAATTTTGCTTGCTTACAAACAGTTTGGGATTAGGAAAGGACTTTGCATCATTTTCAAGGAAAGCGTTTTTATTCCACGTCATTAACATGACTTCTAGAAAGTAGGCAGAAAGTGAATATTAATTAATTTTGATTATGCATTATGATAAACCTACCAATTCAAAGTACCTGACTGAAGTTGAGCCTACAGAGGTTTAGGAATGGCTTGCTGAGACCATTTAAACTCCTTTTTTGTCATCCACATGCCTAATTTTTGTGTCATCCACATGCCTCATAAAGGGGTATGTGGATGACTCAAGTCATGTAGATGATAAATGCAGGGTACCGGTACCTATTGTGTTTGTGGTGTCTGTGGCCTGTACTTAAAATCTTAAAACTGATTAAATGAATTTCTGCTCGATTTCCCCCCCAAAACCGTAAAAATACAGTCTAGTTAAAATTACGTTGATTCCGGAGTATGCACACAAATTTCCAAATTTGGTGTAAAATCAACTGAAGTAAACTGATATGAAATCACATAAAGAAAAGCAGATTGTAGCCAAAGTTAGTAATTAATGTTGCCATCTGCCATCCACATGTACACGGATGTCATTCACATGGCTTGAAAAAAATAAAAATATAAACTTTCTAAATAGACTGTAAATATATAAGCTGGTGTTTTAATATTATCAAGTAACCCCTGAAGTATTTTAGTAATTTTTTTGAGATTCTAAAAACAAACTAAAAAATTGAATCATAAAGAAGACCCCGAAAATGCGGGGTCGTCTAATAGGAGATATACAAAAAATAGACTGAAATTTATATGAATTAAAATAATTATAAAATGATATAAGTTATTCTGATTTCAAGATTACATTATCTTGATAATTGATTATAATCTCTCTCTCTCGAATCCTGTGCCCCTATGTTGGTGCGAAGGGCCTCCAAGTGGAGGTTTCGGTTTACCACTGTGAATTTGGTTACGCTTATTTTCCTAGAGAGGGCAGAGGGTCAGGTGGTAAGCCCATCGCCCCATAACCCCCTCCGGAAACTACGATATTAATTGGACGTAAAAGGGCCGAGAAATGTTGTCCAAAGGCGCTAATTTAGGATTGGAGTTCTTTTACGTGCCGAAAATCTACGACACGGGCCCCCCAGCTTAAAGTCCCTCCCGGAGGACACCGTGCCCAGAATTATTACGTCCTGAAAACCCTATCGACTGCGGCAGGGTTTCATCCCGCGATCTTCGGATCTAGAGGCGGGCACGCTACCTCTATAGAGCTCTGCGCTTTTAAGATGGCCGCCGAGAATGAGGTATTATCCACTTCCGGTTATCTCAGAGGCCCGTGTTTACACTACAGTTCTGTGCTTTGTGTCTTGTTTTGGAAGTAATTATGCCGATTAACTCCTATGTTCTCGGCTGTTCGGCCGTTGGAAACAAAAATTGAGGACTTAGTTTTCACAGTTGTCCAAAAGAAAAGGCTATTTTTCAAGAATGGATGGTAAAATTACGCCATGGAAAAACACCTTCCCAGTTTTCTCGTGTTTGCAGCTGTCACTTCACAGAAGATGATTTTAACGTTCCTTTGAGCAGTTATGGTGAGCATTTCATGTTTTCTAGAGTGATTAAGATAATTTTGATATAGTAGATGTTGAGAAAAATATATAAGCCTACTAGCTTAAAAGGCCCGGCGTCGCTCGGGTTTTGTATTTTGTAAATGCGAAAATAACTTATGAAGGACTTTCGATTTTCAAACTCGAGGTCTTTAAGGTCTTTATATAGGTATTTAGAATTTGAAATGGGGAAGAACGACTTATCACACACAAACTATTTCCTCAGAAAACGCTAGATAAGCTACAGCTTATTATAGCTTATAACAGATCCCCGCGGCTTCGCCCACAATAATTAATAGGAAGATTATAAATTAAGAGCAAAATAATTAAACTATTATATTCACTAACACTTTGCACACAAAACATTCATAAGTCTAAATTAAACTATTGATAGGCCGAATTAATGAAACAACTGTAAATCCGGCTTTGAAGTGAATTCCACGATTAGAAAGCGCAGCATGGGAAAAATAACCTCAGATTCGAGTTCCCTGGCCTAAAAAAAAACCCTGCATAATGTTTGTCCATTTAGGGCTATATTCACTATTCTTCTTCCGTCTAGGGTGAAAATTTCATCTGTCTGCGTGCCTTGACATTATAAACAAATGATTCGGCCATGGTGGGCTTACAAAATTCGAACGATCGCGATGCTTTTATTTCTAAGGTATGACGAAAGTAGGCAAAGTCATCTGCAATTGATTTGACAACTGAAAACTGATGTTTCGAAAGCGTAAGAAATGTACGTCTCAATCCCGTCTTCACTCATAACTCGCGAACGAAAGCTAAAATTTAAAATGTAGCATGCCTTTGCGGGAATGTATTCAACAACTTCCCAAAGTTTCATGGTGATCGGATGAATGGCATAGTAATGCATAAAGGACAGACACACATACATTCATTTTTATGTAGGCTATATAGAAGATCTATATAGATTACCCGTCGAGCGTTGCTGCAATCTCAGAAGATTATGAGAATTGAAATCGATTAAACTCACGATGAAAAAAATGTGTGTAAATGTATTTGACAGACAGACATATATTCGTTTTTATTTATATAGATGAAGAATGGAATAAGCCTACTGAGGCCATAGTTTCTATATTCATTTGTCCAGACTTATAATTTCGTTACATTTCAGGCAGATTTAACGACCCTACATAAGAGATTTTACTTATGATTACATATAGAAATGTTGTAGCCTGGACCCCGAACTAAGCAACTTCCCCGGAATTTTCTGTAAACCATCTTTCATAAGAAGCATATTCCACGTTAAATAAATATTTAATATTACCTTATCATCACCTTATCATTAACTTCTCTGGCGTTTATAATAACATGAGATATCCATTGCCTTCCAAAGCGATCGCGATGCTATTGTTTCCAAAGTATGACAAAAATAGACAAAGCCTTCTGCAATTGATTTGACAACTGAAATGAATAACTGATGCTTCGAAAGCGTAAAAAATGCACGTTTTCTTGCCGTTTTTCACTCATAACTCGCGAACGAAGGCCAAAATTAAAAATGTAGTGTGACAGAAACCTTCCCGGGAATGTACCCAACAACTTCCCAAAGTTTCATGGCGATCGGATGAATGGTGTAGTAATGCATAAAGGACACACACACACACACACACACACATACATTCATTTTTATATATATAGATGAAATAATAAGTATACCCGACCAACTTACCCTCGTTTAGGCATGTTAAATTAGCATTTCATCTTTTCAGTGTAATTTTTGTTGCCAATTTATTTTAACATTTAAGAATGTCAATGTCAATCGAAATTTCTCCCGTAACCGATAAAATGGCCAATCTGTATTATAATTGAGTAAAAAACAAACCACATACACATTTTTAGGTTATGTGCTTTGCAGATAGCAAACTCAACGTTGTTTTTGTCCATCAACACGTTCACTTCAATGCACTTGATGAATTTTCTAATTGCTAGAGTCCGGCCAGCTTTCATACTGCTGCCTGCCCTACGCTTTTCGAGCCAAGTGGTTATGGAGTCTTCGTCAAAAAGTTTAAGCCGTTCTTTCTTGAATGAATTTATCGGCAAGACATTTGTCGAAGGAAAGTCGTGGGTAGACTACTTTCTGGTTCTATAAGCTCAACTTCGAATAAGGCAAAGTTCATATCCGGATTTTTCTTTCGCCAGAGCAACCTGCAACCAAAACAAACAGCGTCGTATATTGGACTGTGTTCAATAAGCTATGATACGAAAAAGCTCATGCATTTGTAAAACAATATGCGTGGAACGCCACGCGACAGAAGTGAAACTTGTTTTATTTTTTTAATATTTTTTCAATTTTTGATAATTGGATTTTTCAATTTTGCATTATTTGACTATTTAATATTGGGTTTTTGGACTTTTTAAATTTTGGAATTTTGTATTTTTTAATTTTGGATTTTTTAAATTTTGCATCTTTGAATTTTAATTTTTTAATTTTGGACTCGATTTTTAGATTTTTAAATTTTGGATTTTTTTTTAATTTTAAATTTTTTAAATTTTGGATTTTTTTTAATATTTAAATGTTGGATTTTTGAATTTTTAATTTTGGATCTTTGAATTTTTTTTAAAAATTTTGATCCTTTAGGCTAAATCGTATAGCAGTTGATTACTCCTAATCATTGAGTTGATTGTTTTCTGTGTAGTCCGTTCCGTCACACCTCATTAATTTCGTGACGATTTTGAATGTGACACTAATTTCGTGATGATTTTTGAGCGTGACACAAGCTCTGGATTTACCCCTATCGCGGCTAAAGAAGTTTCACTAAAAAAAAAACATGAAAATAAATCTAAAAAAATATTGGAGACCGCAGGCATACTGCACCATATTAGAACAGTTAGCAAACGTTTCAGAAGACAGGTAGCTTTGATTTCTCACCTTGCAATCAACTCTTGCTTCGTTAACTTTGAAATATTTGTTGCACCATCTTCGAATAACATCCTTTTTAACTCCTTCACTGTAAAATTGGAGAACCGTCCCAAACTCATATTGAAAACACACAAGAATGAGGAAACCGGAAGTTCACAATACCTGAATGTGGAGAGCAGCGCGCTCAAGTGGCAGGAGGAAAAACTAAAAAAGCCCAGAGCTCTATACCACCGCAGCCGACTAATTGATAATAATAATAATAATGATTATTATTGAATAAGTACCATTTGCGGGCAAATGTTAGCCGCGAAATAACGCGAATTTCGCAAATAAAACCACAAATGACATAACTGACGAAATGAAACGTATATTTGGTAGTTTTCCATTTTTCCCTATATACCCGTACGTGTATCACAAGGCTCACGCACAATGCGCGTATCGTTCTGTTTCATTGTGGTGCGACTGTGCTCAGTGACGCCATTTTGAAAAAAAATATCGAGGAAGCTTTGTTCCGGTAAGGGTAGTCTTTTTAACTAACTGTGGTTATTTTCCCCTAACTTATACTTCCCATCCTATGGATTACAAAAGTGCGCTGGTTAGCAACAATTTTGCGATCAACCAAAAAAACTGAAACAAAATGAAAGTATCTGAAATTGTTTTGTAAACATAAATTTATAGGCCGTTGATAGTTTGGGGGTCGTCTTATAAGACAGGTATATGCTAAAACTACAAAACTTCGACGAAAATTTATACCTCGTCGTATCTTAAGGTGGTTTCATCTGCGGAAATATACGTTAAATGTTTTCTATGTGGAGTATTTTAAGATATTTTACTGTGATAGTGTTTTTCATAAATTTCCCGTTCATGCTGTTATAGTGAAAAGTTAAGTTTCCAGTAACCAGGGCCGGCAACCTAACTTACCGTACTCATTGCCGCAATATTTACACAGGTGCATCTTAACATGAAATCCGAGGTCAGTGTCCAGGAACTAGTACTACCCGCGCGCCACTTCTTGAGCGCTGGATTTACGGGGAAGTGAGGGTCGGGGGGAACAAAACATAGCTATTCCGCCAGTCTTTCTGCAGTGTTGTCAACCAAAGAAATAACGTTTCAGCAGAATCGCGCGTATGGTATTTTATGTAGTGACTTTAATATACAACGATTTTAATGCAGTCCAATAATATAACGTGGTGACGGTATTGCGTAACAATTAATTACACGTCATAAGCCTTTGGTTATCAAATAAGTCATCAAATAAGAATATTATGCATAATATAGGCTCAATATTTTTACACTGGATGACTAATTTTAAGCATAAAGAAGAGTCTTAGCAGAACATGCTTCACCATTTCGTGTTTTAAAACGTAAGAGAGGTAAGGCATCTAAAAGTGGAGAAAGCTATAGGCCTAATTTTAAACGTATTTAATACAAATTGTGAAAAGTTCGCTCAACTTTCAGTCCATGAAATTGACATCAGAGTTCACGGGATCGTCAGAAATTAGCACATACGGAATTCTTAAAGAGGTGAGGAAAGTGTTGGATGTACAATGAAGTGTTTGTGAAATCAGCAGTTCGAAAGATTGTATTTTTCCCCATAACTCGATGCGTCAGTAAAGATAATGCCAATAAATAAATAAGAATCCTGAGACAGAATGAAAGCTTAGTATTGAAGCCACTAGATGTCAGGGTGCATAGCGTACTTCGTGTTTCAATGTTGTCAGCTTAACCTACGAAGTTGAACGAAACATACCGAATAAGGACTAGGGAGCCGAGCGCTCAAGAAATCGCGCGCGGGTAGTAAGCACCATGCGATGAATTGAACCTGATAATTTGTTAGTAACGAAGGAAAATAAGAACATGCATAATGAGCAATAGCTACTTTTTAGGGCAGTGCACCAAGATATAATAATAACGTTTTAAGGTCGGTAGACTTGGAGCCTAGCTTCTGAAACATATGTTTGTATTTAGTTATTATTTTACGAAAGAAAGACAGATTTTTACCCTTTCATAGAAAAAATTATATCCAACACGAGTGTAGAAGTTGTAACAGAATCTAGGAAATAGATAATAGTATATTGCGATACAAGTGCCGTAAGGCACGTTTACGGGTCGAGGAAACAGATTGAAAACCCGAGGCGCAGCCGAGGGTTTTTAAGTTTTCGAGACCTGTAAATGCCTTTACGGCCCGTGTGTTGCATGCTATTTTTTGCACGATGATTATTTATATCAATTTAATTATATTAATTGTGATATTACCTGAAAATATTATGCACATACATTCTTGAAAATAGATGTTTATTTCAGAAAGTGATTCGCATGTGTTTGTTGTTATAGGAACCGAATATTTGTCCTGGGGGCCGTGTCCATAAAGGCTTGTAATATGAAATGTATCGTAATGAATTATGACGTGGCGCTTGGACCGTAAGTAATTTAACCTCATCGCAACGCCCTTAGCAACACGATTGTGTGGGAATGTCAATTTACGATCCATGTAAACAACTTTCGTAAGTAACACTTACTAGCTAAGGAGTGCAAAAAAGATATAATTCTGTTAAAAAAACACTACCCATCCCTCTTTGGAGGGGCGAAAACAATAGTATATTGCGATACAAGTGCCGTAAGCGGTGCATATGGATCGAGGAAAGAGTTTGAAGAAACGAGACGCTTGCGCCGAGATTTTTCAATTTCCGAGATGCTATTTTTTGCATGATGATTATTTATATCAATTTAATTATATTAATTGAGATATTACCTGAAAATATTATGTATATATACATTATTGAAGACAGATGTTTATTTCAGAAAGTGATTCGCATGTGTTTGTTGTGATGGGAACCGAATATTTGTCCTGTTAAAGTCACCACAAAGTGGGGGGCCTTGGTCCATAAAGGCTTGTATTATGATTTTACTTACGGCACAGTGTGCTTTTTGTAATTTTTACCGCACGGAAATTAGTTTTGTTTCCATAGCAACAAGATTGCGTGCGGGAATGTCAAGTTACGATCCACAGCAACAATATTCGTAAGTACCACTAATTAGTTACGTCGTGCGAAAAAATATATTGTTATAGTTTGTTTATATATTTGTTATAGTTTCCGCCTAATTAATCAGTGCAGTTAGTGGACAGCCGTGTCGAGTTTCGATTTGTGACGCCATGGGGGCAAACCGGAACTATTTCCGGTTGACTTTATTATTAATTATTATTATTATTATTATTATTATTATCGTCAACATTATCTTCCGTTAAGTGTCAAACAGCAGCAGGGTTGCCAGACGTCCCGGATTTTACGGGACAGTACCGTATTTTTTTTAATTGTCCCGCGTCCCGGGGAGTTCCTAACCGGGACGGCAATTGTCCCGTATTTCGGAGAATTTTGAAACCTCCCCAAAAAATACGCCAGGATTGAAACTTTTTGGAATTGGTAAAAGGTAAATACCAACGGCATATTTCTTTCAAAAATATCTGTTTGGTTCTTTTTCTCTGGAGTTATTTGCAAGGAATCTTTACCTTGCCTTATAATCGTTGGTTCTCTACTCTGAGTAGTATGACATATTTAACTGTCTGCATTTGTTATTTTTGTTTAAAGAAGATACTCTTATAGCCTAATAGTTTATGACAATATATCATGTTTTGATTTAAAGTTTTGATTTGAAGGTGATAATCTATTTTAACATAGATAAAAATTAGTAAAAAAGTTGTGTGTTAAACCATTTATATGGTAATAAATATTGTTCTTTTTCATGATAACATTTAATACAGTAAATTTAATATAATTCTCACATAACTTCTCTTATATAATTACTATTTCTTACTGTTTTCCCACCTCCGTGAATGCGCCATTTTCTAATCTTGTTAATTTAATGCAAAATACATTTAAACATTGAAATCTTCACTTTTTTGGAGAATGATCCAAATACAAGTATCAACAGAAAGTCGTTTACTGTTTATTAATTAGCTGCACTGTGATGCCAATATCACAACGAAACTATCGTTATTAAATAAAGTTTACAACTTCTGAGATACGAGCCGTCGATTTCGTCGACCACGCATCTGTCCCTTATTTTGATTTCAGATAACTGGCAACCCTGAACAGCAGGCATCATCAACAAAAACGTTAAACAGAAACATATATTAATACACAAGAGGAGAACACACAAAACATAGAATAAAGAAACAAAAACAATAATAATTAATGCGTGTGTAATATTGTAAAGAACTAATGAACATCTCTGTCAGGTATTATTTTAACATAGTGTAAGATTACAATTAATACTTAGATTAAGCAATTATTCATGGATTAATAATTACTTATCAGATTGTTAAATTATAAAACATAATATATATGTTTGTCAGGTATCATTATAAGTTTAAAACTAGCTACGTAAATTAAACAATTATTAATGTAATGGGGCATGCTGTTATGAATAATAACAATAAAAACACACACACAAAACAAATATAAATTACTAGCTGAAAAGGCCCGGCGTTGCCCGGGCTTTGTATTTTTTAATTTGAAATTAGCTTATGGAGGACTTTCGATTTTGAAACTCTAGGTCCTTATATAATATGTATGTAGAACTTGAAATGAAGAAAACGATTTATCAAACTATTCCATCAGAAAACGCTAGATATAGCTTTTTATGGCTCATAGAGGATGTCGAATGCTGTATTCCGTTGCTTCTACACATCATGCCTGGGATGGGTTGAAATAAGAAGAAACATAAATTACATAAGATTGTATTGGCTTGACGGTAAATTTTATTTCTCATTCTCATGTTACAACCGTTTCGAGGCTGAAATAAAAGAGAAATGCAGTATCACTTTCATACTTTCCTCCCCTAAAATCCGGGACATAATATACTGCGAGCATAGGACTCAAAATGTTCCATCCTATGCTTAGGGCCTATGATAAATCTCAACTAATACAAAGCCTATGGATAACGTATCAGCGGAAAGGATTATTTACAGACTTCTGATATAGCATACTCACACACTTAAGTTATCCCTGCATTACGACTTATTCTACATCAAAATGTGAAGTAAAAAAATATTTCTTATGTCGAGGGTAGAGAAAGTTATGTGACTACACCACACTTTGCTTTATTTTCGTGGATTTCAATTTCGGTGATTATTTTCGCCAATATATTACACCAATGGAATCATAATTCGTTAAAGTCCAGCTTTATATAGTCGCCGAGGCCCTATGTCATCACAGTAAACAATTCACTGTTGCCATGTGAACTAAACAGCATTTATTTTTTTCAGTATAAAATTCTCAGAAATTATATAATTTTCAAGGGAAGGAGTATTTTGTTTGAATTTTAATGTTGACCGCTATACTTCCCGGGCTTAACTGGGCATGTGTGCAAAATTCCGTGTAAATTGGTAAAGAAATGTAGATTTGTATAAGGAACAAACATACATACATACATACATACATACATACCCACATATCCACAAACACACATTCGACTTTATGTATAAGACTCGCTTCGCTGACGTTCTCGGGAAATGTTTTTTAAAAGATCTATGGGAGATAGTATTTAGTCTGCTGTATTGGCTACTACTTTTTTGCCACATTAAACCTGAAAAAATAAACGTGGGAAGACTTTGGGATTTTTTCGGAATTTTCCTGTCGGTTGCAAGCTAATATGTATCAGTTTGCCAAGTCTACGTTTTCTAGATCAACTGGAAGTGTACGTACATTTATGGTGTATTTTATGGAGTAAATTTCAACTCATATTAATTTAAATAGACATGATACAAGATGAAACTGCGAGTAAGATTCATGGTATGTAAATATTCAATTTGGCATTTGCCTTTACGACCAGGGAAATCATTGAAAAGTAGAAGTAAAATTGGTTATAATATGTTTTAAAGAATGCGGGACTTCATCTCCAAATTATAATTAAAGAATATAAATTATGAAATTTCTTTAAAAGATAGAAGAAAATTTTGTTGGTTCTGGACAAAAATATGTTAATTGGATTTAATTATTATGAACCTGAGACTTCAGAACGCAAGTCCAAGACGTTACTATCTCGACCACACCGTTAGGTTTACGGAAATATTTATTTCTAAACTTTCAGTGCCATACGTGAACACAGTTTGATAATACCGTTGCCTTGGAAACCGATACCTTTTTCGGGAGTTTTCAGGGCTAAAAATTAAAAAAAAACTGTTACTTTTTGGAATTTTCCTGTGGTTTACAGCCTAAAAGCTATATGTGTACCAAATTTCAAGTTTCTAGCTTATCTGGAAGTGGACAAACATTAATGTCAGTGAGCCGAACCGAGCCCTTTTTTGGGAGTGTTTAGGGCTAAAAATTAAAAAAAAATAAACTTTTTGGAATTTTCCTATGGTTTACAGCCTAAAATCTATATGTGTACCAAATTTCAAGTTTCTAGCTCATCTGGAAGTGGGCAAACATTAATGTCGGCGAGCGGAGCTGAGCCCTTTTTCGGAGGTTTTTAGGGCTAAAAATTGGAAAAAATAAACTTTTTGGAATTTTCCTGTGGTTTACAGCCTAAAAGCTATATGTGTACCAAATTTTAAGTTTCTAGCTTATCTGGAAGTGGACAAACATTAATGTCACTGTGCCGAACCGAGCCCTTTTTCGGGAGTGTTTAGGGCTAAAAATTAAAAAAAATAAACTTTTTGGAATTTTCCTGTGGTTTTCAGCCTAAAAGCTATATGTGTACCAAATTTCAAGTTTCTAGGTCATCTGGAAGTGGGCTAACATTAATGTCGGTGAGCCGAGCCGAGCCCTTTTTCGGAAGGATTTTAGAGCTAAAAATTGAAAAAATAAACTTCTTGGAATTTTCCTGTGGTTTGCAGCCTATAAGCTATATCTGTACAAAATTTCAAGTTTCTAGCTCATCTGGAAGTGGGCGAACATTTTTGTCGGTGAGCCGAGCAGAGCCCTTTTTCGGGAGGTTTTTAGGGCTAATAATTAAAATAATAAACTTTTTGGAATTTTCCTGTGGTTTGCAGCCTAAAAGCTATATGTGTACCAAATTTCAAGTTTCTAGCTTATCTGGAAGTGGGCAAACATTAATATCGGTGTGCCGAGCCGTGCCCTTTCTCGGGGGGTTTTTAGGGCTAAAAATTAAAAAAATTAACTTTTTGGAATTTTCCTGTGGTTTACAGCCTGAAAGCTATACGTGTACCAAATTTCAAGTTTCTAGCTCATCTGGAAGTGGGCAAACATTAATGTCAGTGAGTGAGTGAGTCAGTCAGTCAGCCGTGTGGCTTTATATTATAGGGATACACCAATATAACACCATCCAAATCCGTTCCAACAATTAACATAATAGTATGTCAGTTATTATAATAGGCCTATACCATTAAATAATGTGTAAAGTCGATTTCAGGCTACAATTAAAAAATTCCTCAGTTCTGTTCATTGGATTAGATATGAGCCAGATTTTTAGTCAGTTTTTAAAACATTCAAAAGGTAAGTTAATGGTATTTTCGGGCAAAGCATTGACTTCAGTTTTCGGGAATTACGAAATGGGTCTGATTAAAACCCACTTCCGGTTTCGGATGAATTATGAAATAACTTCCGGTATTAGTGCGCAAAAGCGCGCTCTTGCGTGATGTTCTTAACCTAACAACGTCACATCTCCGGTTACGCCATTTTAACCTTTACAAATTGTAAAGAGCTTATAATTATGTGTTAAACTTCATCCGTCATCTATAATAATAAGAGGAAGTGCTTGTCTGTTTATCTGTCTGTGTGTCTGTCTGTCTGGCTGTGCGCGGTGCCTAGCGAAATCTACTGTATGCAGAGAACTATAATTTTAAACCGAGATGGACTGAAGGGTGACCGAATGCACCTCGAAGCCGGATTTTTAATTTTCGCTTTCGTTCGAGAGTTATGAGTAGACCTGGGATTTTAAGGCAAATGCCTATTTTGTTCCTTATGAAATAACATGAAATTTTTTAAATATGTGGACATTTCAAGATAAATCACGGACATTTCTAGAGTTTTATAGTACCCTAAAAGGCCTATTTGGACCTTTAGAGCCTGTTTTACTATTTTAGTGCCTAAAATGCCTATTTTATACATTTAAAATAAAATTCAACTTCTGTAATTATTACAGTTTTATAATGGACATCCCTCAATGAAAAGAGGAAACAGCAGAGGGGGGTTTTTCACAGAAACTTGATTATTCCAAACAATTGTCGCTAAAGGAATGTTGACCGGCGGGGGAGGGGGAGGATTAAGGAGGAAGGAGTACTATGTCAGGTTCACCAGTGAAAGAACATCTGTTTAAGTGAATATAGTTCGAGATGCCTAATTTTGCAGTTAATTCTGTTAAGAATAGGTATACCACGTTTCTTGCAGTAAAAAAAAGGATCATGTTACAGTTTAAGTGTATATTGTAATATTTTAAAGTTATTTTCTATCTATTTACACATTTTTAAAGCATATCTTAAGTGCCTATTTTCTCTTTTAAAAGCCTACTTACTTGTTTTAAAAACCTATTTTAGGTGCCTAAAACTAATTTTTTTGGAGACTAAAATCCCAGGTCTAGTTATGAGTGAAAAACTGACAGACAACGTGAATTTTTTTGCTATCTTCCGTTTTCGGTAACACATTTCAATTGTGAAATCAATTGCAGGTGGCTTTGCCATTTTTTTGTCATAACTTGGAAATAAAAGTATTGCTACTTTTTTCAATATATCGCATGAAATTATCGATCGTTTCGATTCTGTGAACTCACCCTGGTCGATTCGTTTGTTTATAATGCCAAATACAATAGAAGCGTTTTCTAATCGTGGAATGCACTCCAAAGCTGAATTTTTAACTGGTTTGGTTATAATTATTAATCATTTAGTTTATGAAAGACTAGCTTAAAAGACCCGGCGTCGCCCGGGTTTTGTATTTTGTAATTGGAAATTAGCTTATGAAGGATTTTCAATTTTAAATTCTAGGTCCTTATATAGGCATTTATAATTTGAAATAGGAAGAACGACTTATAACACTCAAACTATTCCCTCAGAAAACGCTTGATAAAGTTTTTTATGGCTCATAGAGGATCTAGAATTTTGCATCCCATCGCTTATACAGTGCACAGCAAGCCTGGTAGAGGTTTAAATAAGAAGAAACAGAAATTCCTGTAACATAAAATTGTAATATCGAGGCGGGAAATTTCCCACTCTTATGTTACCATAAAGCATTATCACTTTCATACTTTTCTCTCCAAAAACCTGCGATATAATATAATAATATACACATTACCATACCTCGTTTTGTTTTCTCTATGTCCAGGGTAGAGAAAGTTATGTGATTCCATTATTTTAGTGGATTTCATTCTGTAATATTTATTTATAACATGAATTATTTTGATAACTTCTCTTATTTGTCAAAAGTGCATTTCATTTGTTTTTTCCAAGTCCACCTGATACCATTTGGCAACAATATATTCTGTGATTTGGAATGGATAATTCTATGTAAAAAGGGATTAAGTATTTTCAAAAACATTTAATTTTTGGCATTTAGAATAAGAATTTTTCAAAATCCTTTCTTAGTGAGCACCTACATTATGAAACGAAGGTACTGTCAAAATTCCAAGTCTCTACCTGTTATAGTTTAGGCTATACGTTGATTCCTGTCATTCAGTCAATCAGTCAGTCAGTCAGTCATTCATTCAGTCAGTCAGGACAAAGCCTTTTATATATATAGAGATTCGCGTGTAAGTGTTAATAAATATGTTTTAATTGTTTTCCTCTTAAATTTTAATCTTCCAATTAATTATCGTGGGCGAAACCGCGGGCACCTACTAGTTTCGTGCTTCGCATTATCTTTGTACTCAAAGGCACACGAACTCACAGAGTTTAATTTTACATGTGGAATTACATTACACATGACGGGTCCACGGAAAGAACATGCTAAGTCGCTTTTTATATATTTTTTTATTTTTTGTCATCTGTGTTCTTATAGGCCTATATAAACTATCTTTGTAGCACTTCAGAAAGGAAAAGAGCCTGCTCAATCACAAGATACGGAGGCAAAAATAATTAGGGTACAGAAAAGGAAATCTATTTGTTTTTAAAATATAATTTCCACCTATGTTCAGTATTTACAATAGTATAAACCTAACCTACACTAAACACATAACTTATCTTATTTTAGTATGATATACATATATATATATGTATATATATATATAACATAAGTGATATAAGCTACTGGTCTGGAAATATAAAACTTGTGTACAAACAATGTTAGTCATAAATATAAGAAACTGCCACCTGCAAGTGCGGTCAGCAAGATGAAACAGTTGAACATATATTGTACACATGTTCACGTTATGAACTGGAGAGGATTGAACTTCTTTTGTGTCTGAACAGAATAGACTTAGAGTATGTCAGTCCCATTGGACACGTCCTTGCTGACAAAAACGGACACAAACTTTTTCAATTGTTTGTAAATAGAATATTTTCGAAGCTTTAACTCTCACACTTTTATTCAGTCATTGGGGTATTTACTTACCTAACTTAATGTATTGCTCAGTTAATTTATTTTATCTTGCTTAGTTAAGCTATTTATTCCAACAATATCTTATCTATAATTTAAGGTTATGTTTATATAAAAACGAATTCACACAATTAACTTTAACTTAAGACTTACCATATCGTAAGACATAAGAAACTGTAGGACTATTGTAGACATTACGCCTGGTAAGAACTGTACAGTATTGTAAATAGTGTATATTAGACATTCAGATTCCAATACCAGGATAACCTATTGTAAATAACATTTGTGACATCTCCAACCCTAATGTACCTTCGGGTGAAATAGGGTTTTGTGTAATGTGGATATTCAATAAATAAATAAGTAAGATTTCTTTATAACTGTTAAAAATGTGTTTAAAGTCCAAAAATATAAAAGTCTTAAGCTAAAATGCAGCTGTTGTCTTCCTATACATTGACAGTAGACTAAAGTTCTAATTTCCTATCACACATATCTCTATCCTTGTTTCCCATAATGTGATGTCACACATTCTCTATTGTAAACTTGCTTATGTTAAATTAATATCAGTACATTATAAACTACTGTTCATTAATGTTATTTTCTTTGTATACATTTTTGTAATTTTCTATTGATATTATAATAGCATGTGTTGGGATGTTTGGTCTTGTTTACATGTTTAGGGCTTTTCTAATGTAAATCTTTTATAATTTCTCATGATTTCTTCACTTAGTGCATTTGTTGTATATTCTTGTACTTTGACTTTGTCTATTACTTCTGGCTTAACGATAATAAAATAGTTATTATTATTATTATTATTATTATTATTATTATTATTATTATTATTATTATTATTATTATAATAACCTACTACGCGTTTCGACGATAATACGTTATCTTGAGGTAAAATTCTGCACGAATTGTACACAGTCTGTTAAACTGTGTGATGGATGGTCAGCCTTCTGTCGATAGAGGTGAATTGCCGTAGGAGTGCATTGAGGATGACGTATTATCAACGAAACGCGTAGTGTAGGAAGAAGACACAAGATTTTTAATTTTATGGACTTAAATCTTAGTAATATGTACGACTAACGTATTGTTTGTACACAAGTTTTATATTTCTAGACTAGTAGCTTATGCTACTTATATTAGACTATAATAAGATAAGTTGTGTTTTTAAAGTAGGTTAGGTTTCTACTATTTTAAATATTGGGCAAAGGTGGAAATTATAATTTAAAATCAAATATACAGTTCAATAGGAAAATGAAAATAATTGAAAAAAAGAAATCTATACCACAGAGGTAATCTATAATAATAAAAGGAAGTGTTTGTCTTTCTGTCTGTCTGTCTGCCCGCGATGCCCAGCGAAATCTACTGAACGCAGAGATCTGACCTTTTAAACATAGGTGTGCTGAAGAGTGGAAAAATTCACTTCGAAGCCGAAATTTTAGTTTTCGCTTTCGTTTGCGAGTTATGAGTGAAAAACGGGCAGACAACGTGCATTTTTTGCGCTTTCGAACCATCAGTTTCAGTAATACATTTCAATTGTCAAATCAATTGCAAGTGGCTTTGACTACTTTTGTCATGTCTTGGAAATAAAAGCATCGCGATCGCTTGAATTTTGTAAACCCACGCTGGTCGATTCATTTGTTTGTTTTAAAGAGTTCGTGTAAAGCAAAGCGTTTAGAAGCAGCTAAGACATTTTCTGATGAGAAAAATTGTTGTTGGTAAATACAGCATGGGTTTATTTCCGAAATAATTGAGAAAAACAGTGACTGTAATTTAACAATATCTAAGGTGCAAAGATGATTGCAACTATAGAGAAAACACTCTTGCTTGAATAAATTGAATGACAATATTCGTGATTTAGAGAACGCATTAAAAATATTCTGGATCCAAAATAATAATAATGATAATAATAACGATGATGATGATAATAATAATAATAATAATAATAATAATAATTTTTTTATATTAAAGAATATTCCACAATACAATGGTTTTCCTTCATCCCACAACAATCTTTTGCCTCCATAAGTCCCTGTCCATAGAATCTTCTTCACTTAATCCTTTTCTCGCCATACTCCTTTTCACCCCATCCATCCAGCACTCTTTGGGCTTCCCTCTTCTTCTGTTTACTTTTACTTTCCAATCCAAAATTTTCTTGGGTATTCTATCCTCTGTCATTCTGAGTACATGTCCATACCATTTCAAGCGTCTTTCTACTACAATTTCCTAAATATTCTTTTCAACTTGCATTATTTCCCTTATTCTATTATTCCGAATTTTTTCTTTCCTGGATTTTCTTGCTGAACGCCTCCAAAAATCCATTTCTAATACAATTAATTTGTTTGCTTGTTGTCTAGTTATGGTCCAAGTTTCAGCGCCATATAATGTTGTACTTTGGAATAATGCCTGACATACTAATTTTTTAGTTCTATGTATAATATTTTTACTCCATAAGACTGAATTTAGCATTCCTATAATTCTCTTCCCACCCGTTATTAAGTGCCAGTATGGTACTTTATGAGATTGTGTGGGGGACGAAAAATGTCTGTCCGTCTGTCCGTCCGTCCGTCCGTCCGTGTGTCTGTACGCGCTCTAACTCAAATACGCTTTATCGAATTTTAATGAAACTTGGTATACGCGTTTATAATGTCCATGGGAACTGCGCCATACTCAGTTACGAGTGTTTTTGGAAGTCTACTGATCTGTGGGGAACACCGCGTAGCAAAACATCTAACACCTGTCTGTTCAGGTCTTATCATTTTACACTAGCCATCACTGGAGGTCAACACTATTATCTTCATAAATCAAAAGCTTCAGTTTAACTGAGGGGTGAAACATGTTTTATTTGCTTAAAAGAGAAAATTACGGAATGCCACCCCCTGAAACTGGTCATCATGTGATCAGGGAACTCTGCCAATAGAAATACAATACAAGTTCAGTTAAAAACGAAACCCTGAAAAACGAAATTTTGAATGTCTTGGAAATAAAGCCGGTAAACGGAAAATGTGATAACATAAACCAAAACTTTGATCACAATAAACAGCATTGATTCAATGTATCAGTATTAATTCGTACGGGACTTCATAAAAATTACATTACCGAATGGTAACAAAATCCGCGAATACATTAAGCGGAGTTCACAGTAATGATAACTTAATAAAATTGCTATTAGTGTCTACTCCTTGCATAAAATAGACTTAAGGTCATAAATCACAAATATTTACGAAACCAGTAAGTCAAATATGCCTATTGTGGCCTAAAAAGGAACTTACAAATACTGTATAGGCTACTATTTCCAAAATGTTTACACAATGTTTACATTTCATTAACAGAAATTGGTGAACAAAGAATAAACTAATTTCGATCTCTAATATCTTACACACTCAAAAAGAACAAAGATCCATGCTGTTCCATATACAACTCGAAAACACATTTTTAATAGGCATAAATTTATTTCACAGCCTTACGGCCTTAGGACTTATAATTCCACAGGAATACTCTTTAGAACAGATAACTTAGCAAACATTGTCAGGATATCCTGACCATTATTCAAGGGAACACCAGTTTCTTTAAAATTGCCACATTCTTAGTGAGCAAACAGAGCATCCTGAATGGACTTAATGCAGATTCACAGCTAATGATGATATAGTTTAATTTTGTAGAACAATTATTATCTTTTACGGAAAATTTTTGGTTATTAAGTGCCAGTATGGTACTTTATGAGATTGTGTGGGGGGACCGGAAAATGTCTGTTCGTCTGACAGTCCGTGTGTCTGTAAGCACGATAACTCAAATACTGTACGCTTTATCGGATTTTCATGAATCTCGGTATACGGATTTATGACGTTCATGGGAAGAAGCTATTGAATTTGGACCAAATCGGTTCACCGGTACCGAAATAAAGAGTAATTAACAGTCACGTCTATTATAATATAATCTTCGTTCTCCGACAATTCGAAGCACTTTGATTGGCTCGTGGCCTACCAATCACCGGGCGAGCTTCCACAACTAATGTCCTAATGTAAACAATTCTGTAAATAGAAATAATAGGCGAAATTACTTATTAAA
Source organism: Ectobius pallidus (assembly GCA_964059195.1). Classification (NCBI taxonomy): domain Eukaryota; kingdom Metazoa; phylum Arthropoda; class Insecta; order Blattodea; family Ectobiidae; genus Ectobius; species Ectobius pallidus. The sequence goes on from CAXKWD010000012.1 coordinate 9,485,402, forward strand.
GAGCATGCTTTCATTTCCGGTTTAATATACCGGTAAGCAATAATTTTGTATTATTCGCACACTTTATCTTGAGCTTCACACTCCATAATGCTGAAAACCGTCCATATAAAGAAGGCCTCGCTCGAAAAAATGAAGATCGCGACCCGTCCCCAGTATTGCCATACCCAAAAACTTCCCGTTGAGGCATTCTTGAGCTACCGTCAATTTTTTTATTTGTTTACATCATATTATTCTGAAAATGACAGAATAAATCTAGGAATATTAGAAGAACAGTACTGGTGTTGTGGAAATGGTCGATATAAGTGACAACGAAGTTAAAAATAAAGATTCTTTAAACCAAGAAGTATCGGAAATCAGCGAAATAATGAACCAAATAAATGAAATGGAAAGAAAAGCAATTTAATGTGTTTCAAGCTGAATCTGTCGTTGGAGAAAAGAACAAGTCAAGTTTTATTATTTCGTTGTATGAGTTGTGTTGTATTAATTACCTACAAACTTTCGCGAAAGGCATTTAGTTAAATTACATCAATTCAGGCATGTGAAAGTGCGTATTCAAGTAGGCCTACATGTATAATGCTACGACTTTTAAACGATTTTCTATATTCTGAATACCGGGAGAGAAATTGTCTAAATAGGCCTAAATATATTACTTTATTCATTTCTCCAGCTATATATTCTACTATAATATCTGAATCAATATAAAATCTTTAGTTTGGTAGCGAGAGTTGAAAGTGCTACAGATTACAGTTAGTTCCATTGTGACCCAGCATAAAACTACACACGTTATATTTTCTGGTAATTGGCAACCCTTCAGAAACAACGTCAATTTCAACTCACCGCCTTCTGCAATAGTCAATCTCTTATACTGCATGCAATATCAGCTCCCCTCACCCCCGCATTTTTTTGGCTCAAGATAAAGTGTGAGCATAATAATGGATATAAGACGCTACAATATTATTGCATGGCCTACAATAAACATAACGTAACGAAATGTCAATCGTTTATTGATTTGTTATTGTTTGCCCGCTCTGATTGATTAATTTCTTCATGACGATGTCAGTGTAAATAAAAGATTTAAAATACAACTAGCCGTTGAATATTGATATACGAGTATTGTGCTTCTATCGACATGTACTCGTATGGCTACCGATATCTGCATTAGCCTATGTTTTATTGTGAGTATTTTTCTTATTCGCTGCTGTGGAGCAATATACCTAATGTAATTTCTGACAGATTGATTTCAGATTGACTTTAATTCATTCACAACCTATACGGCTGCTTTAAATTTGAAACAAACATGTCAGCGAATCGTAGGCCTAGTACATCATTAATATTATTGTCAGTGCATTTTGTAAGATGTTGACATAATTATTTTAAGAATTTCTTATATCAGTGTATACCAATATGAATTAAGGTTACGAATCAAACTTTAGACCTTAGTTCTTCCGTAAGCCCCGCTTAATGAATCGATCTTGAGTTTAACTCGGAGATCTATTACAAAAAAAAATCTGATATGAAAGTCACATAACTTCCCCTGCCATATAAAAGTTAACAGTATTCACAAATCCTTGTACAGAATCGCAAGACACAATTTTGCGCTAATTATGCTATAAATACCTTACAGCCCCTTCTGTGAATGTTGCGACTAAAAACGCAGGCTATGGATAAAGAAAAAAGAAGATAAACAAGTGACTGCAAACGATTATTGAACTCTCCGTCGTTAAGAATAATTTCCGAAATTTATCGAATAATCCCCTCATATATTTCTTTACTGTAAGCATGGCCAACAATATATCTTTCTCACTTCACGAACTTATATAAGTTAGAATAAGAGCCCGTGAATGTCCGCGTATTGAGTTCTTCACCAGGCAAGACAGAGTTTCTACAAACAGCCATCCTTCAGAGAATTTATTTGAAAAAAAGTTTCAATTAAAAGTTTTAGCTCTTGGTAAAAGCACTCCATGTTCTAAATTTAAAGGAAATCGTTAGAATCGTTTTTGAGAAAATAGAAAAAAAAATCTTCATATAAAAACCTCTTAAATATAAGAAAAGGTTGTCGCCAATTTTCGTGTCACAGCCTCAGAAGGTACCTTACACAAATAAAAAAAACTGTTTTCGTACGATTTTCCGTTACAAGAGGCCGTATTGCAAAGAGCGCTTATTCACAGTGGGTGGCTTATAACTACCCTTCAGAGAATTTGTTCGAAAAATGTTTCAAATAAAAGTATTAGCTCTTAGTTTAAGAAACCCACGTGCAAAATTTAAAGAAATTCGTTAGAGCCGTTTTCGAGAAAATCGCGAAAAACGAAAATTTCTTCATGTAAAGTCCCCTTAAAGATAAGAGAAATTTGTCGCCAAACTTCGCCTCATATCTTCAGAAGTTACCTGACCCAAATACGAAATTTTGTTTTCATACGATTTTCCGTTTTGGAGCTAGCCTGTTCACAGACATCCACACAGACAGACAGGCAGACAGACACACAGACATGTTTCCAAAAATAGTAATTTTGGATTCGGGAGCCTTGAAACGTATATTTATGCTAAAAACTCAACTTCGAATTTGGGGGTCGAAAACAATACTTCCTCTACCTGTAGACTCTATGGTACGGGCAGAGGAAGTAATACCTTATTTTCTGCATATCATAATTGCAATTTTCACTCACTAAGAAAGCATTCTGGCACTGTGTTATATCAGCTTACCTCATATTAATCATTTGTAATAATATTAGAGGAACTGGATTCCTTACAAAGCACAATTTTTCATAACCGTGTTAAATGAACAAAATGTTGAAGTACTAGGAGGTGCCCGTGGCTTCGCCCACGATAATTCTTTTAAAAATTAAAAATTAAGAGTATAATAATTATTAAAGCATTATATTTATTAATACTTGCACGCGAATCATTCATAAACTAAGCCATTAATAATTAATGAAACAGCTAAAATTCCGGCTTCAAAGCGCCCCCTGGGAAAACTATATCAGAATCGATTATGCAGTTCCAAAGAACCTGTGAACACATAATACGTATTGTTTCTCAACTGTTTATTGACATGAATATGATGTGAATTTTATTTGATCAATTCAGTGTAATTTTCAGAAATTATATAATGTTTCAAGGGAAGGAATGGTTTGTTTGGATTATTATTATCAGCGATATTTCAAGAGATAAAACCATCAATATTTTACAGCTGTTGCCCCCGGCTTCGCCCGCCATTATTAATTGACTCCAGGATTTAACAAAAAAATGTACACTGGCAGTTTATTAAAAATATTTGTGGTTCAGAGCTATGGAAATTGTAAGTAAAAATAAAATTAGAATATTTGTTCATTGTGTTCACTTCACTTAGGCCTTATATAATAAAGAAACGATTTTCCTTCCTAATTTTGTAGTCGTCATGAAAGTTTAGACTGCGAGAGACGAACATCGCCGAGTATACCCGATGTCTCACGAAGCGAGCGAGCAAGCACGCTATTTAGGGCCGTTGAATTGTATAAGAGTAGATGTATATTTTGAACGCTTTACAGTGTTCTGTAATCAAAATCAAACGATGACTTCGAAATACAGTATATGAGTTCTTGGGTAAATTTTACGATTTTGAGCCAAACATTTTACCATTAAGTCCAAAATCAGAATTTGTACAACGGGAGTAAACTATGATAATTCCAGTTGTGCCCTTTACAAGCACTTGAGGTTATTTGATCTTTTCAGCAAATGTAGTACTGCATTTTGATTCTCCGTACCAAAAATAAAAGCAGTTGGTTTTTAACTTTACTATTATGAACGGAAAAGTAAACAATTTTTGTATCTGAAAACTAAGAAAACGGACTTGTTATTCATGATGATTCATGGAATGTAAATATCCACTTTGGTATTTGCCTTTATCACTGGGGAAACCATGAAAAAACCCATGTCAAATTGGCCAGACACGGGATTTGAATCTTCGAGTGAAAGACGTTACCATCTCGGTCACCTCGCTCGGTTAAATATGTAAATTAACATAAGCATTTAAACAATAAATAAATTCCTGTAACACACTAAAAACAATACAGTAATTAAGTGAAATAAACCTACAAATGATCCATTTCACTTGCATAAAAAGGATCTTCATTGAAGTTCTCCAGTTTCAGATTCTAGGTTATAGCTGAGCTACTAAAGTGATATACTTAATTATAGTCTTTCACTCATACACAATGTAGGCCTATATACAATAATCTTTTGCAAAATTTCCATACGTAAATTATAGCCCTATATTTTATGTTTTGTAAAAATTAATTCTGGTAACTTAGCTGTATTCTATTTTCATAATCAACATCCCAAAGAATGTATAAATTTACTTACTCAATGACAATAGACACTTCCTACGCAAGCTAAGGGAATATTATATATTTTATGGACACCGAAGATTCATTGCCGAGCTTACCTGAGCCCACTATTCAACCCTATTCTCCAATCATCCCTCGAAAATCCTACTTCCCTTTCCTTAAATCTATCCTAATATTGTCCTCCCACCTATGTCTAGGTCTTCCAAGTAGTCTTTTCCCTTCGGATCTTCCAGTCAATACTTTAGAGATATGTCTTTCCCTCCCCCATGTCCAGTCCATTTCACTCTCCGTGATTTAATTACCCTTAATATATCCGGTGACGAGTACAGGTTATGAAGTTCGTCGTTATGCAGTTTTCTCCAGTCCCCATTTTCATCTCTCTTAGACCCAAATATTTTCCTAAGCACCCTGTTTTCGAACACTCTCAGATTATGTTCTTCCCGAAGAGTAAGCGACCATGTCTCACATGTAGGCCTATATAGTACAACCGGCAGGATAATTGTCTTATACATTTTTATTTTCAGATTTCTGGACAGAAGATAAGAGTTTCTGAACTCCATAAAAGCAGGCCTTTCCTGATTTTAGTCTACAATTAACTTATCTTATGAAAATTACATTATGACTTTTTTAAACTTCACTGTTTGGAAATATGGAATACCTTTGAAACATTTAATTTTAAGAATTCACTTCGTAAAGTTCACAAATCAACCTTAAAGGGGCATGGGACTATTCACTAATGATGTATTAAATTTATGGTTAAGCCATTAGCTCAAATTCACCAGCTCTTAAGCAATGATTCAGCTACTATGATTGGATCCAGTAATAAATACTTGTCATCCTCCCTGACAAATAAATTCCCTTTTAGAGGAAAATTTTTCTTTGGATTTTCCCATGCATACGCCATTTTTCTTTTAGTTAAAGAGAGACTATATTGATAAAGTTGAACCTGTACTGAATAACAAACAAGGAAGTATATAGCCTAGTTGTGACAATGGCATGTATTTGTGAAGAATATTAATGAAAGAATTCACCTGACGTTGGGGAGTTGACAATGCAGGTGGATGAATCCTATTCTTCAAGGAATTCCTGTTGAGCGGGGTTCCAGAGACGATAACCTGTTTGCTTCAGCTTCCTCCTCCTGTGCATAAACAATAACAATAAACTATAATTATAATAACAATGATGTTGATAATGATTACGCTTCACACATTGGTTACAAAATCAGATGAGTTATCTATTATTCCTGCCAGGAGGGAGATAGTTCAGTTCCATATGCGGTCTTGTGTTGAAGATTTTTCTATTAAATGATTAAGTGAACAATATTTCTATTGAAATCACTGTATTTGTGTAAACTGTTGTAACAATTTTATTATAATAACTTAGAAGTTTGTCATCCTTTGTAATACTGTCCCTTAATGTGAGCAATTGGCTCGTTGGGACCTTTTGTTAAATAAATAAATAAAATAAAAATGAAGTGAAGGACACTGACATTTAATTCCGTGCATTAAAATTTCATTACAGTATTTTCCAATAGTGTATCATGTCTAAATCAATTACATACTTATACAAAAAATAAAACACACTTTTTTACTGACTATTCCACTCATACTCATGTTTGATATTGACCAATAGGCCTAACGTTTAGCAATTCCTCTGATATAGACCAAAAACGGCCGTTTATCTTACAATATCCTTGTAGGAATCGCGAGAAGGCTGTTTTATCGGGGTAAAATCCTCTGCTCGTTACTTGACACGAAAGGATCAGTGTGCAGTGATTAATACGTCACATGGTGCCATTAAGCAGCACAAAAACAGATTATTTTATGCAACATAACTTGTTTGGAAATTGAAATAATAGAAATGTACATTGATTAATAACACAATTTCGATTCGGTGCAAGCCAGTTACTGTGCTTTTATTCTGATCTGCTGTTAGCTTACCTCAATGAAGTTAACTATGTCTTATATGCACCACTGGTAGCCCTGGTTACAACATGGTAAATCGAATCGATTCATGGATGGTTGATTCATAGTAGGACGTGATCTCGCAGCTGTTAGTTTTGTTTTTATACAACAAAGCAACTATGCAACTATTCAAAGCAACTAAAGTAATTATTATTTGTATAATCCTTTACACTTTTATTCATGGAATAGTCTTAATAAATCCAACTCGAGTTGACGAGTTTCATCTGATAAACTCGCCGACTCTCGTGGGATTACCTATGATAAATATATATGTTACCGGCAATGAGTGAAATCCGGCATTCTATAGAATGCCTAGGTAATGTATAGAATGCCTAAAATCGAACGTCATAGTATGAAATGATAGATTTTTATATATTGCCTAGGCATTGTATACTTTGCCGGATTGTCTGCCGGCAAAGTATGTAATACGCCTAATCCGGCAATTTTTCCCGGTACCACTGTTTAATAATAAAGACAATGGTGCTAATTGATAATTGATTGAACTCAGATCGGAAGAACAAAATAGACTAAAAGCATGCCGATGGAGTAGAATTGAGGGTAAATTTGTATAACGGTTTTAAAAAATGCAAACAACCAAATACCCTGAACTGAAATTATTAACAAAATCACTTTGTATGAAATAATCTCTACTATATGTCACAAATATTTAGTGTAGAATAACTCATATCTTTAAAACGTTTTTAGACTTTTTGAAATAGGAGAATTAAATAGTCTGCTAAATTTTCTATGTGAGATTCGTTATCATTATATTCTGATAAAATACGTTTTCGTGAAAAAAGAACATTTTCTGAAATAAAAATTCTAAATTGAAATATGGTGTAATGAAAAATTACAACTCTGATTATGTAGTAGGACTTCTTTGTATAAAATAATGGCCGGTTTCTATAAACTCGCGAATTACCTATGGGTAAATTACCCAATGGACAGAATTTACACAAGAATAACATCACACAAACACAAATAATTTAAAGATAGCAATCACATACACTTGTGACGAGTTTCTAGATAAATGTCCTCTGAGTAAATATGAAAATGACAGAAGAAATGTTCCTACAAACTCAGGCTAGATCTTTCCAAGGGTAAATCGTCGGGTTAATTTATCCTTTTATGGATGGCTGGATAAAATTTAACCTCTTTGTAGGATCAGTAACAATGAGAATCAAAGCCTTCTGAATTAAATTAGCTGTCCAACTCCAAGGCCTTGCTCATTATATCATTGTGGTTGAAATGGGACTAATTTATCCATGGATAATTTACTCATAGGTAATTCACAAGTTTGTAGAAACCGGGCATAAGACAGGCTGCTGAGAAAATTAGGTTGCAATATCATTGGCAGGTGAGTACTTACTGTGTACTATACATTACCTAGGCATTCTATACATTACCGAGGCATTCTATAGAATACCGGGATTTCACACATTGCCGGTAACATATATATATATGCATTTAGTACATGTGAAAGACCTACAACAATCCCCACAACGTTTTGGGTACAGGAACACAGAACTAGAAACAATTCGAAATTAGATTTGCCGTCATTCAGATTAAATACATGCATAGACAGTCATCTATATAAGCAATATACATTTTTAATGGGTCGCCCAGTTCTGCTGTTAAACTGCCTACAAACAATTCTAAGAAAGTCCTAAAAAGCTGGCTCATATGAAAAGCATTTTATAATGTACTAGCTTAAAAGGCCCGGCGTCGCCCGGGTTTTTATTTTGTAATTGGAAAATATCTTATGAAGGACTTTCGATTTTTAAATTATAGGTCATTATACAGGTATTTAGAATTTTAAATAGGAAGAACGACTTATCACACTCAAACTATTCCCTCAGAAAACGCTTGGTATAGCTTTTTATGGCTCATAGAGGATGTCGAATTTTGCATCCCATCGCTTGTACACAGCAAGCCCGGTAGGGGTTCAAATAAGGAGAAACATAAATTCCGGTAACATAAAATTGTATTGTCTTTGAGGAATATTTATTTCTCACTCTCATGTTACCATAAAACCGTTTTGGGGATGAAATTAAACAGAAATGTAATATCACTTTTATACTTCTCTCTCCAAAAACCTGCGATATAATAAAATATACATTACCATACCTCGTATTGTTTTCTCTTTGTCCAGTGCATCACATTGTGCATTATTTTCGTGGATTTCATCTTCAATATTTATTTACAGCAAGAAATTATATCGATAACTTCTCTAATTTGTCCAAGTCCCATTTCATTTATTTCCAAACCTACCTGTGACCACTGGCAACAATATGTTGTCAAGTGAATTGTGATTTGGATTTGATAATTCTGTGTAAAAAGGGATTAAGTATTCTCAAAAACATTTAATTTTTGGGATTTCAAATAAAACATTTTCAAAATCCTTTCTTAGTGAGCACCTACATTATGAAACGAAGGTACTGTCAAAATTCCAAGTCTCTACCTGTTATAGTTTAGGCTCTACGTTGATTCCCTTGTCAGTCAGTCAGTCAGTCTGGACAAAGCCTTTATATATATATATATATATATATATATATATATATACACACACACATATATATACATATACAGATATGATTTCCTAAACATGAATGCTGTGACTTACATTTTTAACTAGGCCGGATTAATATTCGTAAGTAGGTTGATATTTTTTATTAATCACTGACGTAACATAATATACTGTTTAATTTTACTTTAAGTTTTAAGGGTTTTGACGAAATCTATTGTATAGGCCTACATGTAATACTTAATGACGAATAATAAATCTTGGATCTAGTTAATCAATTATTTCAATGACTAAAATGGCACCAAATTAACCTAAATTCACTGTAAAGGATTTATTATAGAATCTAATTAATGTGAGTGGTCAAAAGTTATATGAAGTCAATATTGTTCTAGTAATATGTGATCAACTTATTAGTAAAGTCGTATACCTGTAGCGATGTTGTGAGTTACAAAATTAACGAATATTTATACAGAAGCAATAAAGTTATTCTTCACAAATGCAAGCTAATAGCTAATAAGTAATAACGCAAGTGAATTAAAAAGGTGGGTAAATTAGTGAGCTAAATGGTAATGGCTGTTAATATCTACGATATAACAAACGCAACCAATTTATAAACTGAACTGACGGTGCATTGAACTCATTCACAAAGGAAAATGTAGGCCTACTCACTCAGAACAGTATGAATTCCCCAAAAATAGCAAACAACGTAATTTCTGAGATGATAAAATAGCCAAGAATAATAATCCCTTCCCAAATATTACACCAGGGCTGTTGAACATGTCGGCCTGCGACCTTACTTTTTTCGTCCTCTAAATGTATAAATACGAAATTTATAAAGTCAAAATATAGATGTTCCCTCTCTGATAAGTCACTTACTCAGTTGCTTCCTTTTTCAACAACAAATATTAAAGTTAATATTGATGAATTAGTTAGTGAAAACCAACATCCTCAAATTTCCCACTAAAATTGTCGTAATTTGATATTTTTTGAATAGGGTAATTCCGGGAGAGATGGCCACGCGGGGGAGACGACCAATCGCTCTGATTTCAAGGCCGATAAACATATTTGAACATAACTTGGTAGGCGGCAAGCTTTTGGTACTAAGAGTCGATTGTTGAACACCTGCGCTGTTTATATTTAGAAATTCGCGATTTATATAACATTATTGTTTTCTAACTAGCCATTTATTTTTTGTATACTGAATGAAATAAGCAGAAATCCGACATTATTACTAACACTTAAACAATACTTACTGTGTGAGGTGAGCGAACCTTATATATTTCACTTGCATTGCGTGTTCTGTTCTAAACATTTCCATTTTTAACTACTGACTATGGTCATCTCACCTTTACAAATAGGAGAGATGGCCCACTGTTTTTCCGGGAGAGTTGGCCAACAACTTAAGAGCCATATTTTCAAGATCTACTGATTTTTTCTAACACGAAATTTAAAAATTTTCACTTAAGACTAATTTCCATCGATTCTCAATTACTTATTTATTTTTATTGCTAGGGAAATGACATAAAGGAACATATTAATACGTACACCTTAATGAAACAATTTTGAAAATCCAATCCAGAAAGATGTATGTAAATAGATACGACTTTGACAGTGTACCCATAATTAAATAAATTCTTCAATTCATTTTCAAAATTATTTATTTATTTATTTAAAAGCGGTCCTGGAAGTCGGTATGCCGACCAGGTGCTCTCGATCCTGTCATCAACTAACGAAGTCGAAAGATGCAGATAAATGATGTAGAGGTTAGATGGTGTGCCCTTCCCCTCCATCGGATGTAATAGCATGCAGTAGAGTTTAGTTATCTTGTCAGAAATGTATCAGAACTTTTCAGTTACTCAGAATTGATTCTGTTTTCCAAAACATGTTTATTTTTACGTTGTAATAACTTATTTTAGCACTTAAGTTTATTTTGTTTGTATATATTTATAGAAGTACAGCTACCTAGTCTTTCTACTTTGTTACTCTTCGAAAATGGTGTGACCGACTGTCCCTATGTCCTATAGCAATCTCCCCCTGACACCTCGGGTGAGATGGCCAACGTACCGTTTTTTAAAATGTTGGGATTTCTCACCCTAAATTACTTTTTTTCTCTATAAAACATTATGTTATGAAAATGTGACATCCAGGGACCTGACTGAACATTTTGCACACGAATTATCTTGAAAATCCTTCAAGTTATTGAGCATTTAAAAAAGCGTGGCCATCTCACCCGGATTTACCCTAAATTAAAATAATAATACAAACGCGTTTTTTTCCTTTCTATACCATACCTATTAAAATGCACTGATACAATTACATACGATGCATTTTATAATGCGGCCCTCCAAACCGCGTTTTTTTATAAGCGGCCCTTGAGGCACCTGCAGTCGGATAGTCCTGTATTACACAATCTACCAGATAGAGTAAAATGATCATTTACTTTTAACATATCCTCAAGGTCACAAGAGGTCAAATACAAGACGAGCTAATCTCCCAAATACGAGGCGAGTCCATAAAGTAAGTTTCCTGGGGCCGTTTACAGAAACAAAACACAATTTCATGGACATATATATTCCAACAGATACAGCAAGTGTTCAGCGATTTTTCAACATATCGCCACCAGAATTCAAACATTTGTCATAATGTGAAACCAACTTTTGAATACCTGTGTCGTAGAAGTGTGCGCCTGGGATTTGAACCACTGCGTGTCAGACATCTCCTCCTCTCTGTCATTCCCTGTCATTTCTCGAGGTGTAGGGAATGATGGAAATCACTGGGAGCGAGGCTCGGTGGATGTTTAAACACCTCCAAGCCGAACTTCTGCAGGAGACTTGCTGGGAGGTATTTAAACATCCACCCTACAGCCCGGGCTTCGCTCCCAGTGATTTCCATCTTTCCCTACACCTCAAGAAATGACAGGGAAGGACAGCAAATGACAGATAATGACAAAGACCAGGAGATGGTTGTCATACAATGGTTCAAATCCCAGGTGGCAGACTTGTACGACACAGGTATTCAAAAGTTGGTTCCACGGTATGACAAATATTTCAATTCCGGTGGCGAAAATGTTGGAAAATAGCTGTGACACTTTCTGTATCGGTTGAAATATAATAAATGTCCATGAAATTGAGTTTTGTTTCTGCAAACGGCCCCAGGGAAACTTATTTTATGGACGCGCCTGGTCTTGTGCTTGTACTCATCAATCTGTAATACACTAAATAAACAGCCTAGACATGAAGAAAATGCATAATTTGAAATTCCCAACTAATAATTAAGGAGGTATATAGAAATCGGTGTCTTCATTAAAAGGTTATCATCCTCGCATTTCATAAATGAAAGCCGGAAATTATCCACAGCGAACCCCAAGAAAACAATACTTGACATAGGAAGAAGTCAGCTTCTTAACGAAAACTACCAAAATAGGAGTATGTCTCCTTAATTAGGAATGCGGTTCCCCAAGCCCTTAACATGGAAAGGCAAAACCTTCATAATTCATTCATATTCTTAACAAGGTGGATATCCCTGGAGAAATTCATTAGGCAAGTTTGTTATTACCAGGGCTAGGATTTATATGTAATTACATATTTCTTAATTTCACATATAGACACATTTTTTTCACATATCTCCATCTATTATGTTGTCCTCTATTCAAATTAAACAAATTTATTTTACATATTTTTCCATATTTCTGACATTAGTACATATTTACTGTATATGTAAAATAAATATTTGTCCATATTTAGTGATTTTAATGCAATATTCGTACATATTTCATTCTTAAGAGTAAAACTATACAAATTATTGTTGTTTTCAGTGACAGAAAATATGGCAGCACAGGATAAGTTTACAGTTATGTAGAGAAATGAATGTGTGAAAAATTATTTGTGTTACATTGAATCAAATTTTTGTAATATAACAAAAATAATTCAGAAACTACAAAATAATAATCTCACATTGACATTGTGAAAAACATGATTCATGAACTCAAATATATACATGGACATTTAGCCGATCTTATCAAATGTAAAGTGGACAATGTGTTTTCAAGAAATCCAGGTTTTGAAGAAATGTGTAAAATCAGTGGCTCGTCAAATGTAAAACTAGAATCAGTGAATTTTAAACACGCGCCAATCACTTCATGTGCAGTAGAACGAAGCTTCAGCCAATACAAATCACTTTTGAAAATTTAAAACAACATTTTGTGTCACACTGTTATGGTAGCAGAAATAATCAGTGAATGAATACAAATAAAGTAAGTGATCTGAAAAAAAAATTGAATAATTTAATTTATGAATCCAGTATTTGCAATGCCTTTTTATAGGTTCTAAAAGTAACAAAATGTAGTGTCTAGTGGTTAAATTTGTTCTGATGTCCATATTTTACAAAATATATTTGCATATATGTACGTATTTTGACATTTTTAGTACATATCTATGTACATATTTTGACATTTTTAAGTACATATATATGTACATATTTTGACATTGTTTAGTACATATAAATCCTAGCCCTGGTTATTACATACGCGTATTCAGAACAAAAGACAGGAATCATATTCCTATAGATAACTACTAAACTGCTTAAATTAATATTTATGTTAAGAAAACTCACTATGCAAAACAAGTGGAGTTTATTTTCTTCATTAAGCACTCGACACACTTTCGCCCCGCACTACATACAAACTTCCGATTCTAGGTAAGTGACAGTTAGGTTAGGAATAGTGATATTAGAGTTAGTGACATCTAGAGCTAGAGTTAGGAACAGAGATATTAGTGATATCGTTATCAAGTTTACAATCTCAGCCTTGTTTCTGGACCACGTGACCCATGCACCACTAGCTGCCAGTCGTGGTAAAATCCCATAGGCGCGGACCCATATTTAGAACCGAGATTCTCTTCATAAAACACTTATAGGCCTATCACATGAATTTTGTTATAGATAGATGTGTGGAGAGGAGATGTTGTCTCGGCGAATGATTTGGTCAGACCCACCCGCCCTAATTGATACACTTTCTTTTATATCACGATCTAGCGAAAACTTCCTTATTCGCCGCCATTTTTCTCCTCGCTTCAACAAATGTCTCAATCGGGGTGCGACTAGATAGAGAAGTAGCTAGGTGTACCTAAATGTTCCAAACAAAACAGTTTTGATTTTCACTGTGGTTTTTATTTTATGCCCCAAAATGTTTAAAAAATTAGCCCTCGTATTTCCGAAATTGAAGTTACTTTTTCCGAAATTGAAATTACTTTTTCCGAAATTGAATTTACTTTTTCCGAAATTGAAATTACTTTTTCCGAAATTGTAATTACTTTTTCCGAAATTGAGGTTGAAATGGTGTAGATCCTCTATGAGCCATAAAAAACTATATCAAGCGTTTTCTGAGGGAATAGTTTGAGTGTAATAAGTCGTTCTTCCTATTTCAAATTATAAATGCCTATATAAGGACCTAGAATTTAAAATTGAAAATCCTTCATAAGCTAATTTCCAATTACAAAATACAAAACCCGGGCGACGCCGGGTCTTTTAAGCTAGTATATTATAAGGCTTTGTCCTGACTGACTGACTTAATGACAGAGAATCAACGTAGAGCCTAAACTATAACAGGTAGAGACTTGGAATTTTGACAGTACCTTCATTTCATAATGTAGGTGCTCACTAAGAAAGGATTTTGAAAAATTCTGATTCTAAATGCCAAAAATTAAATGTTTTTGAAAATACTTAATCTCTTTTTACATAGAATTATCAATTCCAAATCACAGAATATATTGTTGCCAAATGGTATCAGGTGGGCTTGGAAAAAACAATTGAAATGCACTTTTGACAAATAAGAGAAGTTATCAAAATAATTCATGTTATAAATAAATATTACAGAAGGAAATCCACTAAAATAATGGAATCACATAACTTTCTCTACCCTGGGCATAGAGAAAACAAAACGAGGTATGGTAATGTGTATATTATTATATTATATCGCAGGTTTTTGGAGAGAAAAGTATATGAAAGTCATAATGCTTTATGGTAACATAAGAGTGGGAAATTTCCCGCCACGATATTACAATTTTATGTTACAGGAATTTCTATTTCTTCTTATTTAAACCTCTACCAGGCTTGCTGTGCACTGTACAAGCGATGGGATGCAACATTCTAGATCCTCTATGAGCCATAAAAAACTATATCAAGCGTTTTCTGAGGGAATAGTTTGAGTGTAATAAGTCGTTCTTCCTATTTCAAATTATAAATGCCTATAGGCTATAAGGACCTAGAATTTAAAATTGAAAATCCTTCATAAGCTAATTTCCAATTACAAAATACAAAACCCGGGCGACGCCGGGTCTTTTAAGCTAGTATATTATAAGGCTTTGTCCTGACTGACTGACTTAATGACAGAGAATCAACGTAAAGCCTAAACTATAGTAGGTAGAGACTTGGAATTTTGACAGTACCTTCGTTTCATAATGTAAGTGCAGACTAAGAGAGGATTTTGCAAAATTTTGATTTTAAATGCCAAAAAATCAAATGTTTTTGAGTATACTTAATCCCTTTTTACACAGAATTAGCAAATCCAAATCACGGTTTCAGGTAGATTTGGAAATAATTGATACGGGACTTGGACAAATTAGAGAAGCTATCGATATAATTCATGTAATAAATAAATATTAAAGAATGTAATCCACGAAAATAATGCATATAGAGAAAACAATACGAGGTATGGTAATATGTATATTATTATATTGCAGATTTTTGGAGAGAGAAGTATGAAAGTGGTATTGCATTTCTGTTTAATTTAATCCCCAAAACGGGTTTATGGTAATATGAGGGTGAAAATAAAATTTTTCTGCCACGATAATACAATTTTATGTTACCGGAATTTCTGTTTCTTCTTATTTGAACCCCTGCCAGGCTTGCTGTGTGCAAGCGATGGGATGCAGAATTCTACATCCTCTATGAGTCATAAAAAGCTATATCAAGCGTTTTCTGAGGGAATAGTTTGATTGTGATAAGTCGTTCTTCCTATTTCAAATTCTAAACACCTATATAAGGACCTATAATTTAAAAATCGAAAGTCCTTCATAAGTTAATTTCCAATTACAAAATAGAAAACCCGAACGACGCCGCGCCTTTTAAGTTAGTACACTATAAGTTATTAGGAAAATTCTTTAGTGGAAGTTTTTTTGATGAGCATGTGTGGATTTGGGTGCAAGATATGCCGGGCACAGCTCAAGGTAAATAATCACTGCTGTTGATAAGGCGATCTGTACCACAGCATTACCGGGAGAGATAGGGGCATACATCTAGATTGTAGTCCTGTCCTTCACAACGCTTATTAGCTTTGTCATATCTGCTCGACATGGACGAGTGTGGGGATGCGATAGGCAAGCCAATCAATAGAGCAATCGAGAAGTCGCAGAATTTGAAAGCTGCATTCCACGCTCACAGCCAGAACTTGTCTCTACTATTAACTGAAATAAATTACTGTCGTAATACCATTATATATTATTACTACCTTAAAAGGCCCGGATTCGCCCGGGTATTTTATTTTGTAACTGGAAATTATCTTACGAAGGACTTCCGATTGTTAAATTATAGGTCATTATTAGGGACCGGATTTTTAGGTTTTTAAATCACTGTTTTAGGTTTTCCATTAGGTGAAATAGTTTTTTTTAGGTTTTTGTCCAAAATATCGTTTTCGGGTAGAATAATTGGTTTAACGAATTTGAATGTGCTACATAGGATTCAATACATAATTAACACGTCTTCTTAAAACACAGTGTGACCACTCATTGTGAATAACAAGACAGTACTAAAGGTTAAGGCAAACAAACGCTTTAAAACACAGAAATCTATATCCTTGTTCATACACAGCAACAATGGTTCTCCGTACGAATATTTTAAAAGGAATACGCCGGTACTCTACACTTCCTCTCTTGATACTGTCCATCCTAGACGACAATGGGTTGAACGAAACGCTGGTGGTATTCATTTCAACCCGACAAAAATTATTCTCTCTCCGCAAAATATCGATTTCTCAACTGACAAACAAAAAATACAAAACAAAGTAGCCTAAATTAGATATTTTAGGTTTTATATCCCGTTTAGGTATATTTAGGTTTTTATACCCCATTTAGGTTTTTTTAGGTGCCACAGAATTAATGTGGGTGAATCCTATGGACATGATTCGAAAAAGTGTATGAGCGCTTTTTGTTTTGGAAGCAAGGAAAAAAATAGGTAAAAATCTAAGAATCCGGTCCCTAGTCATTATATAGGTATTTAGAATTTGAAATACGAAGAACGACTTATCACACTCAAACTATTCCCTCAGAAAACGCTTGGTATAGCGTTTTATGACTCATAGAGGATGTAGAATTTTGCATCCCATCGCTTGAACACAGCAAGCCAGATAGAAGTTCAAATAAGAAGAAACAGAAATTCCGGTAACATAAAATTGTATTGCTTTTGCGGAATATTTTATTTCTTACTCTCATGTTACCATAAAACCGTTTTGGGGATGAAATTAAACAGAAATGCAAAATCACTTTCATACTTCCCTCCCCAAAAACCTGGGATATAATAATATCAACTCTTATACAATTCAACGGCCCTAAATAGCGTGCTTGCTCGCTCGCCCGCTTCGTGAGACATCGGGTATACTCGGCGATGTTCGTCTCTCGCAGACTAAACTTTCATGACGACTACAAAATTAGGAAGGAAAACCGTTTCTTTATTATATAAGGCCTAAGTGAAATGAACACAACGAACAAATATTCTAATTTTATTTTTACTAATTTTCATAGCTCTGAACCACAAACATTTTTAATAATCTACCAGTGTAATTTTCTTAAAAGTCCTGGAGTCAATGAATAATGGCGGGCGAAGCCGGGGGCAACAGCTGTAAAATATTGATGGTTTTATCTCTTGAAATATCGCTGATAATAATAATCCAAACAAACCATTCCTTCCCTTGAAACATTATAAAATTTCTGTAAATTACACTGATTTTATAAAATAAAATTCACATCATATTCATGTCAATAAACAGCTGAGAAACAATAGCCTACGTATTATGTGTTCACAGGTTCTTTGGAACTGCATAATCGATTCTGATATAGTTTTCCCAGGGGGCGCTTTCATGTCGTGGAATGTACTCTAAAGCAGGAATTTTAGCTGTTTCATTAATTATTAATGGCTTAGTTTATGAATGATTCGCGTGCAAGTGTTAATAAATATAATTATTATACTCTTAATTTTTAATTTTTAAAAGAATTATCGTGGCGAAGCCACGGGCACCTCCTAGTAGCCTACATATTAGCTACCTTGTACGGAATTATCTATGAACAGGTTAGAGAAAGTTATGTGACTGCATCATATTGTTCATTATTTTCGTGGATTTCATCTTCAATATTTATTTCCAAACCTACCTGAGACTACTGGCAACAATGCACTGTTTTCATGTGAAGTTTGATTTGGATTTGATAATTCTGTATAAAAAGGGATTAAGTATTCTCAAAAACATTTGATTTTTGGCATTTAAAATCAAAATTTTGCAAAATCCTTTCTTAGTGAGCACTTACATTGTGAAACGAAGGTACTGTCAAAATACCAAGTCTCTACCTATTATACTTTAGGCTCTACGATGATTCTCTGTAATTAAGTCAGTCAGTCAGTCAGTCAGTCAGGACAAAGCCTTTTATAGCCTATATAACTTAGAGAGATTATCAGATGTAGCGTTAAATAATTGCAAATGAGGTTTAGATCTTCATATTTTCTCTCCTTAGGTATCATATAATTTAAAATTGTTTTGGCTTGTGCGATTCCTGGTGCCGGTACCAGAACAGTTGAAGCGTTTAGTTTTATAAGGGTCTAAGTGCCAAAATCATGATTTTTTAGCTTGAAATTTTAAATGGATTTATGTACCCAAACCAACGAATTTCAGAAGGGTCCAAGGTCCAGGGAAAGCCACATTAGTAGCAATAAATTCCAAGATATAGCGCTGGGTCTATCTCCGGCATGTCTTTCTGTGGGTCTAAATCTTGTTTTCTACATGATTTTGGCACTTAGACCCTTATAAAACTAAACTCTTCATGCTATACGGTCTTCGCTTCATGTTCGTCACTTGTTTTTCGTTCTCGCTGTTCCTGATTTAGGCTATCGATATTGATATAGTTTTTGGCGCAAAGAAACAAGCGTACTGAAAACTGGGCATGATTTATACTTTTATGTTCGGACATACTATAATAAGCTGATCTTAAAATCTTGATAAACATTCCACCTTAACCCTTAACATATCTGGGTCCAGTCACAATATCACCCTTTACAAGATAGAACATAAATGCATAAAAGCGCATTAAAATATTTTTGTCATAATATAATAATAATTAAGGAATCGCGCACAATGTGCATTATCTTAACCTAAGACTTAACCTACCCAGTCCTGAACCCGGGAAAGGGATTTTTCAATACTGAAAAATCCCCGACCCGGCCGGGAATCGAACCCGGGCCGCCGGAGTGGAAATGAAGATGAAAATTGGTTTCTTCTGCGTGGACTCCAGATGCGTCATTTACTTAAAAGAATATGCATGCAATGCGCCATCCTCAGATCAGTGTATCAAAGGAGTGTGGTGTTGATTACTACTCAAGACGGAACTGAAGATGGCGCATCGTATACGCCGAAATGCATATTCTTTTAAGTAAATGACACATCTGGAGTCCACGCAGAAGAAACCAACATTCATCTTCATAATTGAGACATTTATATTATGACAAAATAGTAGGCCTATATTGCGATGAAAGTGCCGTAAGCGATGCATTCGGATCGATGAAAAAACGAGGCGCATGCGCCGAGTTTTTACAATTTCCGAGATCTGTTATGCGCTTACGGCACGAGTATTGCGTGCTATTTTTTGCACGATGATTAATTATATCAATGTATTTATATAAATTGAGATATTAGCTGAAAATATTATGTGTACACACCATTGAAGATGGATGTTATATTTCAGAAAGTGATTCGCATGTGTTTGTTGTTATGGGAACCTAATATTTGTCCTGGGGGGGCCTTGTGCATAAAGGCTTGTATTATGATTTTACTTGCGGCACAGTGTGCTTTTTGAAATTTTTACCGCACGGAAATTTGTTTTGTTTCCATAGCAACAAAATTGCGTGCGGGAATGTCAACTTACGATCCACGGCAACAATATTCGTAAGTACCACTAATTAGTTAAGTCGTGCAAAAACATTTTAATGCGCTTTTATGTATTTTTTGCACTCCTTAGCTAGTAAGTGTTACTTACGAAAGTTGTTTACATGGATCGTAAGTTGACATTCCCAAACAATCGTGTTGCTAAGGGCGTTGAGATGAGGTTAAATTACTTACGGTCCAAGCGCCACGTCATAATTCATTACGATACACTTCATAATACAAGCCTTTATGGACACGGCCCCCAGGTCAAATATTCGGTTCCCATAACAACAAACACATGCGAATCACTTTCTGAAGTAAACATCTATTTTCAAGAATGTATTTACATAATATTTTCAGGTAATATCACAATTAATATAATTAATTTGATATAAATAATCATCGTGCAAAAAATAGCATGCAACACACGGGCCGTAAAGGCATTTACGGGTCTCGAAAACTTAAAAACCCTCGGCTGCGCCTCGGGTTTTCAATCTGTTTCCTCGACCCGTAAACGTGCCTTACGGCACTTGTATCGCAATATACTATATGTTTTATCTTGTAAAGGGTGATACTGTGACTGGACCCTTATAAGTTTTATGTTAAGGGTTAAGGTGGAATTTTTATCATTATTTTAATATTAGAACCCTTATCGGAAAAATGAAGGTTCTTAAAAGCTGATCTTCATTATGGCATCGGTGTGGTATCGATTATTATCGAACACGGAATGATCTTGAGACCTCAAGAGTATCAGCTGAAAACTCCATAATAAATAGCCTATATATAAAATAAAATCAATTCTGTTCACGTTAATTTTAATACCACACTAAACTGAATTCATTTCATGTTGTCAAAATCCGTTGGTTTCGAGAAAATTACCAAAAGGAAGATTCTATTTTTACCGACGCCATGAACTGCCATCTCTCTTAGAAGACAAGAACTACGATAAATTATCTGATGTGAAGGTCATGGCGGGCTAATTGAGTTTGGTTGAGTGAATCTATAATCTCAAAATTTAAACATTCAGACTAATTATTGTCGAACTAAAGCAGTCGTATGTAAACTGCCTATAATAGTAATTTAGATATTAGTATGAAAATTATGAAACGGGCGAGTCTTAATAAATGTCACTAGAGACCTGTTGCATAATGTAATATTTCGGACCATGTGCGTGGTCTATTGGTTAGCATCGCTGGCTAAGGAACCACGTACCTCCTCGTTATCTCCTTAGATATTTCTGAGGTAGGGAAATCTGGAACGGTGTGCACTCAGCCTCGTGTGTCAAACTAAGGAGCTACTTTCTTAAGGGGAAACAAAATTGATTTATGAACGAAAATTGTGGTTTTCTTTTTCTTTTTGCATTTCAGTATAAGGACTTTCCTCTTTAAAATGTTGTCTCAAACATAATTATTAAATGCCAGTATAGTACTTTATGAGATTGTGCGTGGGGACGAAAAATGTCTGTCTGTCCGTCCGTCCGTGTGCCTATACGCGCCATAACTCAAATACGCTTTATCGGATTTTCATGAAACTTGGTATACGCATTTATAATGTCCATGGGAAGAACCCTATTGTTATTGAACCAAATCGGTTCAAAAGGTACCGGCGTCAAACCCAATTTAGTGTTTTTATTTAAAAGCGCCATAACTCAAATGCGCTTTATCGGATTTTCATGAAACTTGCTATACACATTTATAATGTCCATGGAAAGACGTCTGTTGATATTGAACCAAATCGGTTGGCCGGTACCGGAATAATGCCCAATTTAGTGCATTTTTATGGTATTATGTAACAAAAGGCCCCATAACTCAAATATGCTTTATCGGATTTTCATGAAACTTGTTATAGGCTAAGCATTTATAACCTCCTTGGCAAGAAGCCTATTAATTTTGGACCTAATCGGTTGACCGTTACCAGAGTAGCAACTAATTAAAGGTCAAATGTTTTTTTTAAATTTTTGTCCACTGGTATAATTTCACGGTTAACACTATTCCTTCACACATGCTTATCAAACGACATCGTCAAACTGACTGAGTTGGCCAAACGGTAACGTCTTGGACTCGCATTCTGCAGGTCCCCGGATTGAATCCCGGAGTCGGCCGATTTGACATGGATATTTTTTATTTTATGTGAGTGCGTTATTGTCAAGGTATCACAAATCTGTAGTTCTGCTGACGCTGGTCGATTTTAATCTTGTTAGAAAAAATTATTTTCTGCATATCATAATTGCAATTATAATTGATTCAACAAAAACATACTGGCACTTCGTTATATCAGTTTATCTGATTTTATTCTATAATAATTCTATTCAAGCTACTTTTTTTCTGAGAAGATCCAGGCTATGCCAAAGGGATATTTCAATTTTGAAGCTTGTTTCCCGCAAGTTTACTTTTCTCAGCTTCTACTTAACCTACAATCTTGAAGATTTCAGGATTTGTTTATTAAAATATCTTACATACATTGAAAACACACTTTTCTGAATTTCTTTATTTATAAAATACTAGCATGTGCCCGCGGCTTCGCCCGCGATAATTATTTCAAAAATAAAAAATTAAGAGCATAATAGTTAAAACATTATATTTACTAACACCTAAACCACGTGGACTACATACCACGATTAGATAGCGTCGCCTGGCAAAAGCGATCTCAGATTCGAGTTCCTTGACCCAGAAAATCCCTGTATAGTGAGTTACGTCCAAATCGAACAATGTTTAATCATATTTAGGTCTATGTTGATTATCCCTCTTCCGTGTAGGTTGAAGATTTCTTATGTCTACGGGCCTTGACATTCTAAACAAATGCACCAGCGTGGACTTACAACATTCAAGCGATCGCGATGCTTTTATTTCCACGGTATGACAAAAATAGCCAAAGCCAAATGCAATTGATTTGACATTGAAATGTATTACTGAAATCTGATGCTTCGACAGCGCTAAAATCACGTTTTCTGCCAGTTTTTCACTCATAACTCGCGAACGAAAGCTAAAATTAAAAATCCGGCTTCGAGGTGCATTCTCCCACCTTTCAGTCCATCTATGTTTATAATTTCAGATCTCTGCGTTCAGTAGATTTCGCTGGGCATCGCGGACAGACAGACAAACACGTCCTTTTATTATTATAAGATAGCATGTGCCCGCGGCTTCCCCCGCGATAATTATTTCAAAACTTAAGTGCATAATAGTTAAATCATTATATTTATTAACACCTAAATCACGTGGAGTGTATTCCACGATTAGGTAGCGTCCCCTGGTAGAAAAAACGACCTCAGGTTCCAGTTCCTTGGCTCAGGAAACCCCTGTATAGTGAGTTTCGTTCAAATCGAACAATGTTTGACCATAATTAAGACTATGTTGATACCCTTCTTACGTGTAGGTTGAACATTTCATATATCTGCGGGCCTTGACACTCTAAATAAATGAATCGTCCACGATGGACTTACAAAATCAAGCGATCGCGATGCTTTTATTTCCAAGGTAGGCTATGAGGTATGATGACAAAAATAGCCAAAGCCAGCTGTAATTGATTTAACATTGAAATATATTACTGAAACTGATGCTTCGAAATTGCAAAAAATACACGTTTTCTGCCCGTTTTTCACTCATAACTCACGAACTAAAGCGAAAATTAAAATTCTGGCTTCGAGGTGCACATTCCGACCATTTAGTCCGCCTATGTATAAAATTTCAGATCTCTGCGTTGAGTAGATTTCGCTGGGCATCGCGGACAGACAGACAGACGGAGGACAGACACTTCCTTTTATTAATATAGATTTGGAGGTCATGAGGTACTTAAAAAAGTTGATAAGATTTTTCAATAAATAAAGAAATCATATTTCAGGAAATAAGTGCATTCATTAAAATTCCTTTCTTCAGTACTGACACTGTAAGAAAAATCAAGTCCCCGGTTTTAGCAGTTTTTATTTATTTATTTTTATTTTTAGGAAGGGTACATTGCATTTAACGTTGTAAAGATAGGCTATTCGTTTCCCCTTAAGAAGTAGCGGCTCCGGTCACGGAAACCATCATTAACGGCCGTGGGTGTCGGTATGCTGACCACTTGCCCCCGATCCTGCCGTCTGCCTACTGTAGATGACGCAGCGATCGAATGGTAGGCCTAGATCTTCAGGGATGCAGCGCCACTTTATATTAATTTACAATGAATTAGTAAACAAGTTATGCTTAAACTTGACAACTATATGATCACTGTATTGCAATTTTAATCAGCTAAAATCTAAATCTTCCGTCACCTGCTCTACAATCAATTTAAAAGTGCATGTAATTATTTTTGTTTTTATTATTGTTATAAAGCAATACAAATTATAAGTTCAGATTAGGGTATACCGTGGGGCAGCTGGTTGAGGAATTTTGCTATAAGAGAGTGGATTCGACCCCAATGAGGTTATTAGGATCTGTCAATTGGTGATTGGTCTACAGCCCCTTCACAGAAGGCCGCCTTGGCAGCGCCAACAGGTGTTATTATTATTTTAAGGAAGCGCCCACCACAACATGTGTGTGGATACTTTTAAAATAAAATCAGGTAAACTGATGTAACAAAGTGCCAGTATGTTTTTTTAATCAGTTATGACTGCAATTATGATAATTATGCAGAATGTGTTTTTTTTTAAAATTGATTTCCAAGTTAAGCTCCAGATTTATTCATTAAGCAGGGCTTACGGAAGAAGAAAGGTCTACCATCTCGGCCACCTGGGTCATTTTAACGGTCTAGTTGGATAAGCGCATGTAAATCAATATGTTTTTTGTCATAGCTACCTGTATTTTAATTTCCAAGGCCTTATACGATCACAGTAAAACAATAGGCTATGTTGTCAAGATAACTGATTTTCATTTTTTTTATAAATTCTTTCGAATACGTATATTACCATAAAATAGACACTAAATTGAGCATTACTCTGAAACATGTCAACCGATTTTATCCATTATGAATAGACGTCTTCCCATGGACATTATAAATGTGTATACCAAGTTTCATAAAAATCCGGTAAAGCGTATTTGAGTTACCGCGTCTTTAAAATATACACTACATTGGGTTTTACTCCGGTACCGGTCAACAGATTAGGTTAAAATTCAATAAGGCACTTCTTATGGACGTCATAAATGGGTATACCAAGTTTCATGGAAATCCGATACAGCGTATTATTAGAAAGGCGCCATAATCTATTAAAATAGGCACTAAATTGGGCATTACTCCGGTACCGGTGAACCCATTTGGTTCAATATCAATAGGGTTCTTCCCATGGACATAATAAATGTGTTTTCCAAGTTTCATGAAAATCCGAAAAAGCGTATTTGAGTTATGGTGCGTACAGACACACGGACAGACGGACAGACAGACGGACAGACATTTTTTTCGTCCACCACGCAATGTCATAAAGTACCATACTGGCACTTAATAAAACCAGGTAAACTGACATAACAATGTGCCAGTATGCTTTTGTTGAATCAATTATAATTACAATTATGATGTGTAGAAAATAATTTTTTTTAATCAGATTAAAATCGACCAGGAATAGCATAACAACAGATTTGTGATACCTTGACAAACGCGCAATCATATATATATTTTAATCCATGTCAAATCGGCCGGCTTCGCGATTTGATCCAGGGACTTCCAGGATACGAATCCAAGACGTTACCATTCGGAAAACTCAGTCAGTTTGACGGTATAGTTTGATAAGCATATGTGAAGGAATAGTGTTATTTGTCAAATCTAAAATGTATTGTATGTATGTATGTATTTGGCCCCTGAAGGGGAAGGCGGGTTGGGACTACCCTAAGCACTTCAGCCTTGTGGCTCATTGTGCCAACCTCCGATAATGTATTGACTTTTGAAGTTCTTAAAACACACCTACGTCAACATTTCACAAAATTCCGTGGCATATAACTCGGCTAATTATTTCACAGTAATGTACCATCTGTATATAACAGTATTCATGTAGTACTCAATTTCAACTACATCAACGAAGTAAACAAACATCTGACTGCATTGCATCAAAGCCCTCAATGATAAAAAAAATGCGGCATTGTAGTATAGACATGATTTTAAAAAAAATGGGACATTTAATTAGTTATTACTCTGGTATCGGTCAACCGATTTGGTCCAAAATAAATAGGCTTCTTGCCATGGACGTTATAAATCGGTATACCAAGTTTCATAAAAATCCGATAAACCGTATTTGAGTTATCGGGCCTTTTCTTATATAATACCATAAAAAGGCACTAAATTGGGCATTATTCCGGTACCGGCCAACCGATTTGGTCCAAGATCAATAGACGTCTTTCCATGGACATTATAAATGCGTAAACCAAGTTTCAAGAAAATCCGATAAAGCATATTTGAGTTATGGCGCTTTAAAAATAGACACTAAATTGGGTTTTACTCCGGTACCGGTCAACCCATTTGGTCCACTTTCAATAGGGTTCTACAAGGTCCATAATTCAAAATAAATTCTGCAAAATAAGTTGCTCAAACTTTCTCGCACATAGGCCTATGTCGTGTTAAAAGTTAGCACAGAAAAACGTAGGCATATAGGCTATGCGAGAAAGTAAAAATTACGAAATAGAGAAAAGCACAAACGCCATTATAAGAAACATAAGTCTCAGCGCATAGCCTATTATAAAATAAAAAGTAAATAAAAAGGTATAAAGGAATTCAATCCAAATAAAACGTTTTGTCTACAAATAAGAAAATTTTCTTTTATCTCTATTAAGGAAATCTGAATTTCATATTCTTCATTCATAACTCTTAGATGAAGTCTCGCATTCTTGACATGATAATGGCACGTTTTCGTTTAATCTACACCCTCACTGCGGAATCGTCGTTCCTTTCCTTTTATTTTTGTAATCGATCTCTGAGCTAAGCTCCAGATCGTTTCATAATTTTAGCGGACCTGGTTCGATTCCAGAAAGTTTAAAGAACTTAGACTATCTAAAACAGTTATTTATGATCCCAGGGTTAAAAAGGAGATTTTATTTTGGGAGGAGGTTATGTTTGCGAAACTAGTCCTTTTAGGGCAAGTGTAGCAATCCTACGAATAAAAAAAAAATCATTTTACCACGTGTATCGTAGTATATTAAAAAGTTATTCCTCAGGTTCGCGAGCGACCCCTGGTGATCCCGTAAGGGGATATTCTCAGCGTATTTGTTACCGGGGTGCGCCAGTCCCCTACCTACTTAAACCTAAGGATACACACACACACCCAGTCCTGAACCCGGGAAAGGAATTTTTCACTACTGAAAACTCCCCGGCCGGGAATCGAACCCGGGCCGCCGGAGTGGAAGGCAGGCGCGCTACCGACTCACCCACGGAGGCGGACATCGTAGTATATATATATATATTACATTTATTACATCAATTTTTTCCTAGTGGTGATAGAATTAAGAGGTGATATTATATGAATCGAGTTCCAATTAATATCAGTATTATTTTACAACGTTCCGAATGCTTAACTATGTGGATAGTATTATGCATTATTTAGACTATCTGTACAAAATTTGTTACTTGAGAAAGTGAGTTGTAGAATTAATTTTCATGTAACATGTAGACGTGGTACCAACCGCAGTCAATATAACAGTGATCTGCATTGCCGGCATGGCGGACGAATAATAGTAGGTTTGTTCGCAAAGCAAATCCGTGACTGCTTGAGAATTGGTTGTACTGCGCATGTCCAGTCTGTAACTTACCCGTGATTTGCACTTTGCGAACGGTTAGAAGAATTTGGAATCGATAGTTTCTGCGTTTAATCGATATGATATGCAAATAAAATATATATTTTCCTGTATACATGTTATACATGCAATATACATCGGCAATATAAACTATATTTTGGGAAACTTTTAATTATCTTCCATTATTCATACATATAAGTAGCCTATGCTTATAAATCTGGAGCAAGTATTTGGAGGGAGGAGTCAGGCGCGTGAAAATAGGTTACTGCGCATGTCTCTAATAACAATTCATGGTAGAGCCTGCAAATTTTTCTTATAGTACAGAAACTGTCCGTGAGAGCTTTGCGAACAGAAGATTGAAATCAGAATCACGGATTCTCGCTTTGCGAACGTGTGTGGAGAAAGAGCGCATGCGCGAACGATTTGTTCCCGGTTTCTGACTGCTTTGCGAACAAACCTAGTGTTGGCAGCATAGTACGATCGTTCGTAGACAACTGACAGACCGCATAGGCTACGCCCTATAAGCAAACCAGCAGTAAAAGATAGAGTAGGCCCACATAAATGTTACAAAATGATGACCAAAGCCGAAGTAAATGAAATCAGGTAAACCGATATAACAAAGTGCCAGAATGTTTTTATTGAATCAATTATAATTGCAATTGTGATATGCAGAAAATGTTTTTTTATCAGATTAAAATCAAACAGCATTAGCAGAACTACAGATTTGTGATATCTTGACAATCGCACACTCATATAAAAATAAAAATAAAAAATAAAAGAAATATAAGAAAAAATCCATGTCAAATTGGTCGGCTCCGGGATTGGATCCAGGGACCTCCACAATACGAGTACAAGACGTTACCATTTGGCCAACTCAGTCAGTTTGACAGTCTAGTTTGATAAGCATACGTGAAGGAATAGTGTTATTTGTCAAATCTCTATATATATAAAAGGCTTTGTCCTGACTGACTGACTGAATGAATGACTGACTGATTGACTGAATGACAGGAATCAACGTACAGCCTAAACTATAACAGGTAGAGACTTGGAATTTTGACAGTACCTTCGTTTCATAATGTAGGTGCTCACTAAGAAAGGATTTTGAAAAATTCTGATTCTAAATACCAAAAATTAAATGTTTTTGAACATACTTAATCCCTTTTTACATAGAATTATCAATTCCAAATCACAGAATATATTGTTGCCAAATGGTATCAGGTGGACTTGGAAAAAACAAATGAAATGCACTTTTGACAAATAAGAGAAATTATAAAAATAATTCATGTTATAAATAAATATTACAGAATGAAATCTACTAAAATAATGGAATCACATAACTTTCTCTACCCTGGACATAGAGGAAACAAAACGAGGTATGGTAATGTGTATATTATTATATTATATCGCAGGTTTTTGGAGAGAAAAGTATGAAAGTGATAATGTTTTCTGTTTAATTACATCCCCAAAACGGCTTTACTGTAACATAAGAGTGGGAAATTTCCCGCTTCGATATTACAATTTTATGTTACAGGAATTTCTGTTTTTCTTATTTAAACCTCTACCAGGCTTGCTGTGCACTGTACAAGCGATGGGATGCAAAATTCTAGATCCTCTATGAGCCATAAAAAAACTATATCAAGCGTTTTCTGAGGGACTAGTTTGAGTGTAATAAGTCGTTCTTCCTATTTCAAATTATAAATGCCTATATAAGGACCTAGAATTTAAAATTGAAAATCCTTCATAAGCTAATTTCCAATTACAAAATACAAAACCCGGGCGACGCCGGGTCTTTTAAGCTAGTCTAAAATATATTCCAACTTGAAATTCAGTGGAAAATAACTCCGCTAATTATTTCTCAGTAATGTACGTTCTGTATATAACAGTATTCATGTAGTACTCAATTTCAACTAGATCAACGAAGTAAACAAACATCTGACTGCATTGCATCAAAGCCCTCAATGATAAAAAAAAAAAATGCGGCATTGTAGTATAGACATGATTTTTAAAAAATTGGGACATTTAATTAGTTGTTACTCTGGTATCGGTCAACCGATTTGGTCCAAAATAAATAGGCTTCTTGCCATGGACGTTATAAATCGGTATACCAAGTTTCATAAAAATCTGATAAACCGTATTTGAGTTATCGGGCCTTTTCTTATATAATACCATAAAAAGGCACTAAATTGGGCATTATTCCGGTACCGGCCAACCGATTTGGTCCAAGATCAATAGACGTCTTTCCATGGACATGATAAATGCGTAAACCAAGTTTCAAGAAAATCCGATAAAGCATATTTGAGTTATGGCGCTTTAAAAATAGACACTAAATTGGGTTTTACTCCGGTACCGGTCAACCCATTTGGTCCACTTTCAATAGGGTTCTACAAGGTCCATAATTCAAAATAAATTCTGCAAAATAAGTTGCTCAAACTTTCTCGCACATAGGCCTATGTCGTGTTAAAAGTTAGCACAGAAAAACGTAGGCATATAGGCTATGCGAGAAAGTAAAAATTACGAAATAGAGAAAAGCACAAACGCCATTATAAGAAACATAAGTCTCAGCGCATAGCCTATTATAAAATAAAAAGTAAATAAAAAGGTATAAAGGAATTCAATCCAAATGAAACGTTTTGTCTACAAATAAGAAAATTTTCTTTTATCTCTATTAAGGAAATCTGAATTTCATATTCTTTATTCATAACTCTTAGATGAAGTCTCGCATTCTTGACATGATAATGGCATGCTTTCGTTTTATCTACAATATAATTCCGGAACTGGCATTCATACCTTTTATTTTTGTAATCGATCTCTGAGCTAAGCTCCAGATCGTTTCATAATTTTAGCGGACCTGTTTCGATTCCAGAAAGTTTAAAGAACTTAGACTATCTAAAACAGTTATTTATGATCCAAGTGTTAAAAAGGAGATTTTATTTTGGGAGGAGGTTATGTTTGCGAAACTAGTCCTTTTAGGGCAAGTGTAGCAATCCTACGAATAAAAAAAAAATCATTTTACCACGTGTATCGTAGTATATTAAAAAGTTATTCCTCAGGTTCGCGAGCGACACCTGGTGATCCCGTAAGGGGATATTCTCAGCGTATTTGTTACCGGGGTGCGCCAGTCCCCTACCTACTTAAACCTAAGGATAATAATAATAATAATAATAATAATAATAATAATAAAATTTTATTGTCATTAAGCAAATTGCAATAGACAAAGTCAAAATCTTAAAATAAATAATATACACAATCTATCATAACAATAAAATGAAAACATGATAAACCTGTTAAGACAAGAATATAATAATATAATAAACAGCGTCCAGCAAATTACAGAAATTACAGTACAAATTTCTTATTTGTTTTGATCAAAGAATTCTTGAAGGGAATAATAAGGGGAATTTACTAAGAAATTATATAGATTATTTTTAAACAAATTCACTGGTTGCTCTGCTATTTCTAAAGGAAGTTTATTAAACATAACTAAACCTAAAACTCTGTAGCTATTGTGAGATTTCGGTAACCTATTAAATGGAATGTCCATGTGTTTATTTCTCCTTGTATTGTAGTTGTGAATGTCTTGTCTGAGTTGATGTTCTGCTATGTTATTTTTTGTGTGGAGTAATACGTGATATATATAGAGATTTATTACTGTCAGGCATTTTTGTTTAATAAACAGAGGTTTACAGTGATCTAATTTTTGTGCATCCGATATTATTCTAATAGCTTTTTTTTGAAGGAGTAGTATATTATTAATGCAAGCACTATTTCCCCAAAGTAAAATACCATACGAAATTATACTTTGAAAAAAAGCAAAATATGCAGATCTCATATAAATACTTGGAACATGATTTTTTAAACTTCTAAGTAAAAATACAACTCTAGATAATTTGGTTGATATATATGCTATATGATGTTCCCATGTCAACTTCCTATCAATATAGACCCCTAAAAATTTGACATTATCTACACTGATGTGTTCAGGTAAGTTTCTTAAGCTGAGGTAAAGTTCCTGTGTCTTGTTTTCATTCATTAAAAAACCATTTACTTGAAACCATGTTGATGCCTCAGACAGAGTGACCTTTGTTAAATTTTGAAGCGTTTGAAAATCTGAACTATTATTTAAAAAAGTCGTGTCATCTGCATAGAGTATTGTAAGACTGTTTATAGCCGACGGTAAATCATTTATCATTAGGGTAAATAATAACGGCCCCAGTACCGAACCCTGTGGTACTCCATGTTTGACATTGGCTATGTTCGATTTTTCCCCACCTATACACACTATTTGTTTTCTATCGTCAAGGAATGATTTAATTAGACTAATACTTGATCTACTGAAGCCATAATAATCTAACTTATGAAGTAACATTGTGTGATTAACAACGTCAAATGCTTTACTCAAATCACAAAAAGTTGCCTGAGCATAGCCCTTCGACTCAAAAACCTGCATTACATTTCTAACCAACAATTCCAACGCACACACACCCAGTCCTGAACCCGGGAAAGGAATTTTTCACTACTGAAAACTCCCCGACCCGGCCGGGAATCGAACCCGGGCCGCCGGAGTGGAAGGCAGGCGTGCTACCGACTCACCCACGGAGGCGGACATCGTAGTATATATATATATTACATTTATTACATCAATTTTGTCCTAGTGGTGATAGAATTAAGAGGTGATATTATATGAATCGAGTTCCAATCAATATCAGTATTATTTTACAACGTTCCGAATGCTTAACTATGTGGATAGTATTATGCATTATTTAGACTATCTGTACAAAATTTGTTACTTGAGAAAGTGAGTTGTAGAATTAATTTTCATGTAACATGTAGACGTGGTACCAACCGCAGTCAATATAACAGTGATCTGCATTGCCGGCATGGCGGACGAATAATAGTGTTGGCAGCATAGTACGATCGTTCGTAGACAACTGACAGACCGCATAGGCTACGTCCTATAAGCAAACCAGCAGTAAAAGATAGAGTAGGCCCACATAAATGTTACAAAATGATGACCAAAGCCGAAGTAAATAAAAACAGGTAAACTGATATAACAAAGTGCCAGAATGTTTTTATTGAATCAATTATAATTGCAATTGTGATATGCAGAAAATGTTTTTTTATCAGATTAAAATCGAACAGCATTAGCAGAACTACAGATTTGTGATATCTTGACAATCGCGCACTCATATAAAAATAAAAATAAAAAATACAAGAAATATAAGAAAAAAATCCATGTCAAATTGGTCGGCTCCGGGATTCGATCCAGGGACCTCCACAATACGAGCACAAGACGTTACCATTTGGCCAACTCAGTCAGTTTGACAGTCTAGTTTGATAAGCATATGTGAAGGAATAGTGTTATTTGTCAAATCTCTCTATATATAAAAGACTTTGTCCTGACTGACTGACTGACTGACTGACTGAATGAATGACTGACTGAATGACAGGAATCAACGTACAGCCTAAACTATAACAGGTAGAGACTTGGAATTTTGACAGTACCTTCGTTTCATAATGTAGGTGCTCGCTAAGAAAGGATTTTGAAAAATTCTGATTCTAAATGCCAAAAATTAAATGTTTTTGAAAATACTTAATCCCTTTTTACATAGAATTATCAATTCCAAATCACAGAATATATTGTTGCCAAATGGTATCAGGTGGGCTTGGAAAAAACAAATGAAATGCACTTTTGACAAATAAGAGAAATTATCAAAATAATTCATGTTATAAATAAATATTACAGAATGAAGTCTACTAAAATAATGGAATCACATAACTTTCTCTACCCTGGACATAGAGAAAACAAAACGAGGTATGGTAATGTGTATAATATTATATTATATCGCAGGTTTTTGGAGAGAAAAGTATGAAAGTGATAATGCTTTCTGTTTAATTTCATCCCCAAAACGGCTTTATGGTAACATAAGAGTGGGAAATTTCCTGCCTCGATATTACAATTTTATGTTACAGGAATTTCTGTTTCTTCTTATTTAAACCTCTACCAGGCTTGCTGTGCACTGTACAAGCGATGGGATGCAAAATTCTAGATCCTCTATGAGCCATAAAAAAACTATATCAAGCGTTTTCTGAGGGAATAGTTTGAGTGTAATAAGTCGTTCTTCCTATTTCAAATTACAAATGCCTATATAAGGACCTAGAATTTAAAATTGAAAATCCTTCATAAGCTAATTTCCAATTACAAAATACAAAACCCGGTCGACGCCGGGTCTTTTAAGCTAGTCTAAAATATATTCCAACTTGAAATTCAGTGGAAAATAACTCCGCTAATTATTTCTCAGTAATGTATGTTCTGTATATAACAGTATTCATGTAGTACTCAATTTCAACTAGATCAACGAAGTAAACAAACATCTGACTGCATTGCATCAAAGCCCTCAATTATAAAAAAAATGCGGCATTGTATCTCAACTGTTTGTTGACAGATAAGTATGATATGAATTTGATTTGATAAATTCAAGTAATTTTCAGAAATTACATAATTTTTCAAAGGAAGGAATGGTTTGTTTGGATTTTTATTGTTCGCTTATTTCCAGGTTTAAATTATCAATATTTTACAGCTGGCCCGCGGCTTCGCCCGCCATTATTAATTGACTCCAGGATTTAACAAAAAAATGTACACTGGCAGTTTATTAAAAATATTTGTGGTTCAGAGCTATGAAAATTGTAAGTAAAAATAAAATTAGAATATTTGTTCATTGTGTTCATTTCACTTAGGCCTTATATAGTAAAGAAACTGTTTTCCTAATTTTGTACTATTCGTGAAAGTTTCGCTGATTGGTTGGCCTCTAACCAATCAAAATGCTTCGAATTGTTTTTAGAACGAAGATTACATTATAATAGATGTACTCGTTATTTCGGTACCGGTCAACCGATTTGGTCCAAATTCAGTAGGCTACTTTCCATGTAAGTATACCAAGTTTCATGTAACTCCGATATAGCGTATTTGAGTTATCGCACCTTTTTTATCGACCACCAGAAGATGATGGGAGCGAACAAGGCTCTCGAAACTAGTCCTGTGTTATTAAAAGTGACGTAAGTGGAGAAAAAAGTGTTTTTATCATTCAGACTTTTGGATTTTACAAAGAATGTTGTCTCCGAACGGCCAAAAGGCATGAATGACGGCCTATCATAACAAAACAGACATCACGTCATGCTTCAAACAGAATTCGCAACATGAGTTAACAGACTCTAGTCTCTAACGTCAAATATCTTAAGCCAGAAGGGCCGAAGATAAAATTTACACAAGGGATTAGAACATAGTATATTGCGATACAAGTGATCGAGGAAAGAGTTTGAAAAAAAGATTCAATTTCCTAGATTCGTTATGCGCTTACGGCACGAGTATTGCATGCTATTTTTTCCACGATGTTTACTTATATCAATTTAATTACATTAATTGTGATATTACCTGAAAATATTATGTATATACATTCTTGAAGATAGATGTTTATTTCAGAAAGTGATTCGCATGAGTTTGTTGTTATGGGAACCGAATATTTGTCCTGGGGGGCCTTGTCCATGAAGGCACGGAAACTCTTATCGCACATAGCAACAAGATTGCGTGCGGGAATGTCAACTTACAATCCACGGCAACAATATTCGTAAGTACCACTAGTTAAGTCGTGCAAAAAAATAAATAAATAAATAAAAGACTTGCATAGTAATACGGAACTGCTGACCCATCACCAGAAGCCGGAAGCACCCAGTGATGCCAACTTATATGGGTCCTTCGGTCTCAAATCCCCCCAGTAATTTTCCGTGTACTATTATCATAATTATTTATTGTTGTTACTAAAAATCCTGTTCTAGAATCACTGTATAAAGAAAACCAGTCTATTATTGATATACATGGTACGATCTCCTCTTGTTCCAATTCAATCACGATCGTTTGAAATCGTTCTTCATTCAAATTATATGATTCTCGATGCTGTTTCCACAGCCGAAATATCTTTTTACGCTTTGAAAATATTACGGAAATTTTTGCGTTTAGAAAAACACTTAATCGCACTGTTTTTCTAAGTAGGTCTATTAACCATGTTGCTTTTCTAAATAGGTCTATATATAAGAAGGGCGCGGGAAAGTTAAATCATAGAAATTAGATGATACTTGTGATATTACAGGAAGGACATTATTGGACAAGGCAAAGAATTGTCATATAGCCTAGGTCAAGAGTATGAAGTACAAGATATTTGTTACTGGTTCAAAGGGGAAAATCAGAGTGGAACAAACACGAAGAAGGAATTAATAATTAAGAAAGATTGGTTAGGACAATAAACCAGGGGGAAATGTAATTTACTAGGAGGTGCCCGTGGCTTCGCCCACGATAATTCATTTAAAAATTAAAAAATAAGAGTATAATAATTATTAAAGCATTATATTTATTAACACTTGCACGCGAATCATTCATAAACTAAGCCATTAATAATATTAATGAAACAGCTAAAATTCCGGCTTCAGAGTACATTCTACGATTAGAAAGCGCCCCCTGGGAAAACTATATTATTATGCAGTTCCAAATGAACCTGTGAACACATAATACGTATTGTTTCTCAACTGTTTATTGACATGAATATGATGTGAATTTTATTTGATCAATTCAGTGTAATTTTCAGAAATTATATAATGTTTCAAGGGAAGGAATGGTTTGTTTGGATTATTATTATCAGCGATATTTCAAGAGATAAAACCATCAATATTTTACAGCTGTTGCCCCCGGCTTCGCCCGCCATTATTAATTGACTCCAGGATTTTAAAGAAATTTACACTGGTAGATTATTAAAAATGTTTGTGGTTCAGAGCTATGAAAATTGTAAGTAAATATAAAATTAGAATATTTGTTCATTGTGTTCATTTCACTTAGGCCTTATATAATAAAGAAACGGTTTTCCTAATTTTGAAGTCGTCATGAAAGTTTACACAGCGAGAGACGAACATCGCCGAGTATACCCGATGAACTCACGAAGTGGGCGAGCGAGCAAGCACGCTATTTTGGGCCGTTGAATTGTATAAGAGTAGATAGGGGGCATTGGTATATCGAAATGGGACAACATTACATAAATATAATTCTAATTGAATCAAATATCAGTACAGAAAAATTACTTGAGTATGCAATTAGTAAGTGCAGATTTTCACAAAAGCTGATAAAAACACTGTTGTAAACAATTATCGGAATTAGGGAAAATCTTTCTCTCCATGGAGTCCAGGTTTTGTGGCAGTTTGGCAAAATATAACACAAAATAGTTCTGTAACGATAGCATCACATAGTACAACAGTCATCCCACGAATTAAAAATATTTTAGTACAGTACTTGCATTAATACCCTAACCTTCTTTACGGTCTGATTTCTCTTTAATAACAGAATAGTTTAATTTCACTAATGTCGATTTCTATTTTCATATGTATAGATTTTTCTCAGGCATTATATCTAGACATAGCTACTGCCAAATGGTCATCATTTCGAATCATAACAGAAATCATAGCCTTCTGTAATACTGAATGTTAACCTATGTCCTCAAGAGTCAATCAAAATACTTCGGGGCACCGAATATCGGATAATATAGATGTTACTAAATAATACTTTACTGCAGTCATGTGTTTGCGGACAGACTTTCGTATTCAATGCAAGCGAACTTGGTAACATAATGGCAGTCGGCCTACCTAACCAAACTATAAACATAACTTCACTATCTGTAGTGTTTCTCTGCCACCCGAAAAGTTATTCCTAATTCCATTACAGTGTGGAGTTATGGGTAACAGGACATCAATAGCTACAGAACACAGATGCGAATGTGTGTATTACTCACGATAGCGAACTAGGCGGGTGTTGTCAAGACGTAATCACGACAAGAGAAGCCAGTCACATCGAGTGAAATATGAAGACACAATAATAACAAACCGTATAGTATTACCACTGTCACTACTGAATATATCACATAAAATATAAATAGAACACAGCTTCACACACTACAACACCCACAGTCCACCATTTGCATCGGCTAATAGAAACAAGATTCTTTAAATCGATCGATAATGACTCGATAGACAGCTAATGCCTTCACTAATACATGTATCGAACACGACGCACGGATGGCGCTGATTCCTCGTGATTTCCAATTTTAATCATTTGTCTCACACTTGCTAAGTTATAGATTTCAATGTATCGTTTTTGAAGTGAAACTTCTTCAGCCGCGGTAGGGATAAATCGAGAGCTTGTGTAACGCTCAAAATCGTCACGAAATTAGTGAGGTGTGACGGAACGGACTGAACAGAAAACAATCAACTCAATGATAAGGCTTATCCAAAATTTAAAAAATAAAAAAAATAAGAAATCCAAATTTAAAAAAATATAAAAATCCAAAATTAAAAAACGAAAATAAAAAATTAACAAATAAACAAATAATTCAAAGATCCAAAATTTAAAAAATCCAAAATGCCAAAATTAAAAAATTCAAAGATCCAAAATTAAAAAGTAAAAAAATCCATAATTTAAAAAATAAAAAAATAAAAAAATCCAAATATCCAAAAAAATTTAAATAAACAAATTCAAAATTTAAAAACCAAATATCCAGAATTTAAAAATAAAAAAATAAAAAACAAAAAATCCAAAATTTAAAAAATAAGAAATTCAAAATTAAAAAATCAAAATATCCAAAATTTTTAAAATAAACAAATTCAACATTAAAAACCAAGTATCCAAATTTTAAAAATAAAAATTCAAAAATAAAAAACAAAAAATCATAAATTTAAAAAATTAAAAAATCCAAAATTATAAAATCCAAAATTCAAAATTTAAAAATAAAAATTTCCAAAATTAAAAAAATTAAATTCCAAAATTTAAAAATTGAAAGATCAAAAATTAAAAAAGGTTCAAAAACCCATATTAAAAAATCCACAATCCAAAAGTGAAAAAATGCAATAATCCAAGACTGAAAAAATCACAAAATTAAAACAAGTTTTACTTCTGTCGCGTGGCGTTCCACGCACACTTTTTTTTTTAAATTTTTTG
Organism: Ectobius pallidus; assembly: GCA_964059195.1. NCBI lineage: Eukaryota > Metazoa > Arthropoda > Insecta > Blattodea > Ectobiidae > Ectobius > Ectobius pallidus. The sequence goes on from CAXKWD010000012.1 coordinate 9,524,099, forward strand.
AGCTGCATTTATACTCTTTTCAGCTTCGAGGCCACATAAGGAGTTCAGAATCTGTCAATACAGTAGGATAGCTCTGAACTGAGCCAACACAGCCAGATACCGCATTCCATGTTGGTTTGATGGGGTCAGGATTTTATCTTTTTAAATTTTATCACTGAGATTGACCACAAGTTGATCGAAATATAATAATAATAATAATAATAATAATAATAATAATAATAATAATAATAATAATAATAATAATAATGTTTTATTTTCTTGGCAGAGTTAAGGCCTTAGGGCCTTATCTTCCACTCAACCACTTATCAAATATATTTGATTTTTAATATTTTAAAACTTTTATATTGACAAGGCGGAGTTAACGCATTTTAGATTGACAGACGGACAGAAGTCATTCCAAAAACACATTTTTTGGTGTTTTCCCAGTGTTATCTCGATTTCGATTTTTTTTGTCACGATCACAATACTTTCTTTATACTACGTACAATATATGCGAGAAAGTAAAACGAGAAGGAGGTTCAAACAAACCGGAATAGTCTCAATGAGACCGGCATATGTACGCTGTGCACATAGGCGTAGCGAGGGGGGGGTTTTGGGGGTTTGAACCCCCCCCATTGATTAAAAAAAGGAAAATTGTATAATTTTTTTAAGTCTGCCCATAAATTGCTTAATAGAAGTATAAAGCGTGGGAAGCTTAAAACTCGTTATTTTGCGTCTTAATTTTTAAAATTTTCCGGGGAAGGACCCCCGGAAGCTTAAAACTCGTTATTTTGCATCTTAATTTTTAAAATTTCCCGTGGGAGAACCCCCGGAAGCTTAAAACTCGTTATTTTGCATCTTAATTTTTAAAATTTTCCGGGGGAGGGCCCCCGGACCCCCCTCTCCTTCCATACTCGCCAGACCCCGCGGATGTTATAACCCCCCCCATATGGTCGGCCTGGTTACGCCTATGGCTGTGCACTATACAGAGTGTTTCAAAAATACTTTTACAAACTTCGGCCATGTGTTGAACAGTTCCTAACGAGAAAACAAAGGATTATGGGACCTATATTCATATGAACTTTTTCCCTTCTTTTGGTGTAAGGAACCCATGGCCGAAGTTTGTTAAAGTATTTTTGAAACATCCTGCATTCTGATGAGTGGATATCATGTTATGAATTATATTCAGAATCCTTCCTCACCAGCTTTAGACGAGAAATTAGGCCCTACCTTTTCGGATTCTGAGTAGAAGTCCATAATTTGAATAAGCCGGTGACAAACTATATCCACCACTTACCAAAGAATACCTAAAACCATAATTTCAAGATTTAATTAACTTGCTAACTATTCATGAATCAGGTAGTTTTGTTCTTTTAAGATTGTTACAGCTACATGTGTACCAAATTTCTAGTTTGTAGCTCATCTGGAAGTGGGCAAACATTAATGTCAGTGAGTGAGTGAGTGAGTGAGTGAGTGAGTGAGTGAGTGAGTGAGTCAGTCAGTCAGTCAGTCAGTCAGCCATGTGGCTTTATATTATAGGGATTACTTTGTATCTATACAGTACAGTATGTGTACAGTGAGTCCCACGCAAGAGTTGGCCAATGACGCGGGTATCTGTGTTGCGGCGGACACAGCTCCAACTCCCGGGCGACCGGGTGAAATATCTACGCAAATAAAGCCGCGATCGATGTAATGATTCAGATTCTAACATTTACAGTTAAAACTTCAGTGAAAATAACCATGTACCTCATCACAAGACATTTTGGAAATTTCTCCTCTTGCATCCACACAATACTGGTAGCTTTTTAGGAAATTTTCTTTCACGGACATAAGTTCAGCTTCCGAGATAGAATTAATTTCTCTTGTGATATTGTATGGGAAATTGACCTATACGCTTTATTTTTCAAGTTTCCCCATAAATAATATTCACATACTGTTAGAAGAACTTAGACAATATCACATAGGCCTATCACAAGAGAAATGAACTCTGTGTCGGAAGCGGAACTTATGCGCGTGAAAGAAAATTTCCTTAAAAGGTGCCAGTATTGTGGGAATGCAAGAGGACGACATTTCCAAAATCTCTTGTGATGAGGTACGTGGTTGTTTTTATTGTAATTTTAACTGTAAATGTGAGAACCTGAATCATTACACCGATAGAGGCTTTATTTGTGTAGACATTTTACCCGATCGCTCGGGAGTTGGAGCTGTGCCCGCCGCGACGCAGAAACCCGCGTCATTGGTCAACTCTTGCGTGGGACTCACTGTATTTTGTCGTATTCTGAACAGGCAGATTACGACCATGTTAATTTTTAATGTTTCGGAGGTCTATTGTTTTGTTACTTATTATTAATTTAATATCATAACTTATTTATTATTTATTTATTATAATTCTATAATGGAGTTAGAACATATATTCCGGCCACCATTCACAATCAGATTGTGAGGTTTTTGCTATCTATTAATAGCAAAATAATTATTGTACTCAACAATAAAAATGTTATGTATTTGAATTCACTGTAAGGTCCTTAAGAAATTCAATTAAATTACAACTTAGATTCATAAAGATAAATGTTAGATAGGCAAAATATGATAGGCCTAACGGGTTATAGTCTGCATGTAACTCAGTGAGCATCAGTCTACTAGATATATATAAGTAATCATGAATCTTTGTTCGACATTACATGAGAATATCATAGGAGACAAATTCCTCCGACACTGGGACTTGAACCCAGAACCTTTGGCTATTCACGCCAATTCTCTACCAACTGAGCTAAGCCGGAGTTCAATTCTCAGCGCCAGATGGAACCTCTCCCCTATGACTGATTGCCCTTAATGGTCTACCTCACTGACAGACAATTTATGTCATATGCAGTACTGTGAGGCACACTAATTAATTTTCTCATATAATGTAAAACAGAGACAATCTGTGGTTCATGAATGCTTATATATATATATATATATATATATATATCCATCTTGAATGTTAACTGTACAATTATAGTAGGAGCCCGGTCACAAAAATCACTAATTAGCGTTCCTCACAGTACTGCATATGACATAACTTGTTTGTCTGTGAGGTAGACCATTAAGGGCAATCAGTCATAGGAGAGAGGTTCCATCTGGCGCTGGGAATTGAACTCCGGCTTAGCTCAGTTGGTAGAACATTGGTGCGAATAGCCAAAGGTCCTGGGTTCAAGTCCCAGTGTCGGAGGAATTTTTCTCCTATAATATTCTCTTATCATTCTACTGTTGATATCATACTAAAGCAATTCAATTTGTGGGTTGAACTAAAATACCTTATTTAGGAGATGTGTAGGCTACGTTCCTGTTATCAATTATTCTTGTGCAAAGGAATAATTCTTCTTCCTCACAGACGCGCCCCGATCCTTTGGCATCCTATAGGGTTTCTTCAAGCACATTTCCTACCAATTCTTGATATTGGTATAAAAATATGTTATCTGAAACAAGGAAACATTGCATTACTAACATTTGAAATCAAGTTGAGTAATAATACTAACTAGAGATGGGTCGATACCAGATCTTCTCGATACAGTTACAGGATTTTTTCCTCGATACTCGAGCAGCCATGTTTTACAGAAAAAACAAAAACAGTTTTTTAAGTAACAATGACATCCACAACCATGACACCAGAGGAAGCAATAATATTCATATCAATAAATACAGAACATTCAAATATACAAAATCTCCTATGCACACGATTAGTCTTGTCATTAACAAGTTACAAACGGAAATAATTGATGTAAATGAAGTAAACTTATTTAAAAGAAAACTGAAACATTTTTTATGCAGTAAGACATATTATACTTTTAATGATTTTTTGTCATGACTAGACTTTCTGTACTTTTTGTATTTAGTTATTGTTTCACTATTATATTTAAGTTACTCTGTATTTTTTACATATTTTATTAATATTATCATTGCTTTCTTTGATCATTGTATTAATTATCATATTGTTTTACAAGACACTGTGTATTTTGACTAAGTCTACCTATAACTGTATAACTTACAGACGTAATAAAATAATAATAATAATAATAATAATAATAATAATAATAATAATAATAATAATAATGATACCGTCAACATTTCCAGTTTCAATAAATAGGTACATTAAAAATTTAAAAAGTTGAGAGAACTGTGTAATACCAACTAAATTGATTAAGCGTGCATATTTAATGAGACAAAATTTAATATCATCAATAGCCTATAATTATTTTTAAACTCTACTAAAATTATTTTTTGAAAAAGTCGACTTACAAGTTTTTGTTAAAAAATTACAATGGAGTTTGGACAGTTATTGGTTGTTATTGAAACGTTTGACAGGAAACGAAACAATTAAGAATCTCTTCTGTTTGGATTTTAAAAGTAGGAAAGTCTATATTTATGACTAGGCAAAAGTCACAGAGTGGTTTTCTCCATTTCAAGGAGAAATAGAAGTATTTACTATATTTAGTAGACTACTAAAAGCAGAAAGAGGTACCGCATTTCCTTAAATTGCAGAATTAACAAAGTATCGAAAAAGTACCGAGCGAGTTTTCTGAAGTATCGCTCGATGCCGATGCCATGCAAGTATCGAGAGTATCGAGGAATCGAAAGTATCGAGGACTCATCCCTAATACTAACTTATTATTATCGTAAGGCGTTTCAAAATTTATATCTTCTTCTTCTTCTCCTCATAATCCTAGGCTGTTGGGAAGTAAGTCATGCCATCTATCCCGGGGTCTCATAGGGGATCTCTTACCTGTTTTAATCTTATCTCGTACGATTTTTGGTAGTCTCTCCTCGTTTATTCTTGTCTTCTCCATCTCCGCTTCTCTGTCATTCTCTGCCATTTCTTGAGGTGTAAGAAAAGATGAAAATCACTGAGAGAGAGGTCTGGGCAGTAGAGTGGTTGTTGAAACACCTTCTAGCCGAACTTTTTCAGGAGACTTGCAGGGAGGTATTTAAGCCTCCACCCTACAGCTCGGATCGCACACCCAGCGATTTTCATCTTTTCCTACCTCTACAAGAAGTGACTGTGAATGAATGAGAATGGTAGAGATTGACAGAGAAACGGAAGGTTATCGCAGAATGGCTCAAATCCCAGGTGGCAGACTTCTACGACACAAGCGTTCAAAAATTGGTTCCACGGTATGACAAATATCTCAATTCCGGTGGCGAATATGTTAAAAAAATAGCCTAACACTTGCTCTATCTGTTGCAATAAATATTTCCATGGAATTATGTTTTGTTTCTGTAAACTTACTTTATGGACGCGCTTCGAAAATCATGCAATTGACAAAATTTATTACCTGCCCATAACGAAAGAATGTAACAAAATAAAAAATTAAATATTTTGAGAACTTTAACAATCCACAATAAATATATCTCTGAAATAGGTAGGCTACTGGGAAATCATCTGACATGACCATGATCACCAACTTTCCTTATAGTATAGAAACTTGTGTTTTATTGGTATATTTTCTTTTACCATATTTTGTATCCAGTGGTAATAGAAATAAATGGTCACATTATATGACTCGTGTTCCTATTGATATCAGTTTCCGCTCCGTATGCTTAACTATGTAGATTATATCAATATGCATTATTTAGATATCTGTACAAAATTTGTTACTTAAGAAAGTGAGGTGTAGAATTACAGTGGTACCTTGAGATACGAGTGCCCTAACATACGAGTTATTTGAGATACGAGCTGTCGAGCGAGCTAAGTTTTGTTTTGAAATACGAGCGACATTTGAGATACGAGGAACGGCCAGCTGCGACGCTGCACACGGCCCAACAGTTTACTGCGCCTGCGCGTCGTGCGTCTCGCGCATTATCCCACGTATTCCCCCAGTGTGCTTGTTTACCTCGCTGTCGAAGCATCTTTGCTAAGTTTTTCTAGGGCTTTGCGCTTTTTGTGCATTTACGTTCTTTATCACATTTCTTTTTATAACCATGAGTCAAAAGAAAGTGTAACAAATATTTATTTATTTATTTTTTTATTTATATTTATACAAAATATTTATACAAAACAAAACAAGACCACCCGAATGAGCATGCGCTCGTGCTCGGGCACAATTCAGCCACTGTACACTTTAAAAAACCAGTTTTTTTGCTTTACATTCTCTTTTATTATGTTTTTATACAATATTTGTCATTTATAAATACATTTTTCTTATTCAAAAACACGTAACAAAAACAATTGGGGGTAGCATTTTTGGGGCTGGAACGGATTAATGCCATTTCAATTAATTTCAATGGGGAAAATTGCTTTGAGATACGAGCAAATTGACATACGAGCAAGGTTACGGAACGAATTAAACTCGTATCTCGAGGTGTAATTTTAACGTAACACCTCCCATTTGGTACAAGTCCCAGTCAATACAGCAATGCAGTATAACAGTGAGCTGCATTGTCTGCATGGCGAACGAATAATGGCATTGGCAGCATCGTACAATCGTCCGTAGACAACCGACAGACCGCAAAACCTCACGTAGCAGCAACTGCAACAGTCAAATCCCAGTCTTTTTCAATTTGCCAAGCCAGCTGAATACACTGAAAAGAATATGTTGTCATGGATATTTCACATGCAGTTTGAAGTACAGTGTTTAGTGTGTTCAGTGTAAGATTATTTATTATATAGTTCAGAATATATTTACATTTTAAACGAACAATGTGTTAAACGTAAACAGAGTATGCTATGTCAGAATCTGGTTAAGTCCTATCCACTGATACCTTATTCATTGTTGTAGGTTGTGTATTATTTCAAAAAGGATAAGACAACAGCAATAATATATGCGACTAGCTTGAAAGTCCCGGCGTCGCCCGGGTTTTTTATTTTGTAATTGGAAATTAACTTATGAAGGACTTTAGATTTTTAAATTCTAGGTCCTAATATAGATATTTATAATTTGAAATAGAAGAACCCCTTATCACACTCAAACTATTCCCTCAGAAAACGCTTGATATAGCTTCTTATGGCTCTTAGGGGATGTAGAATTTTGTAGTACACAGCAAGCCTGGTAGGGGTTCAAATAAGAAGAAACAGAAATTCCGGTAACATAAAATTGTATCATCGTGGCAGAGAATTTTTATTTCTTACTGTCATGTTACCATAAAACCGTTTTGGGGATGAAATTAAACAGAAATGCAATATCACTTTCATACTTCCCTTACCTCGTATTGTTTTCTCTATTTCCAGGTTAGAGAAAGTTATGTGACTGCATTAATTTCGTGGATTTAATTCTTTAATATTTATTTATAACAATAATATATTGATAGCTTTTCTAAATTGTCAAAGTCACGTTTCATTTTTTCCCAAACCCATCTGAGACCAGTGGCAACAATACACTGCTGTGATTTGGATTTGATAATTCTGTGTAAAAAGGGATTAAGTATTCTCAAAAACATTTGATTTTGGCATTTAAAATCAAATTTTTTTTCAAAATCCTTTCTTAGTGAGCACCTACATTATGAAACGAAGGTACTGTCAAAATCCCAAGTCTCTACCTGTTACAGGTTAGGCTCTACGTTGATTCCTGTCAGTCAGTCAGTCAGTCATTGAGTCAGTAAGGACAAAGCCTTTTATATATAGAGATGATGATAATGATGATAGTAATAATAATTTCATTTTCATTTGTTTATTTAGAGAAGCTACATACAATTTTTACAAATTTTGAACAGTAGGCTTCTTATTTAATAATTGGATGATATACAATAGTAATAGATTACATATACAAACAGGAATTACATAATGATTCTTTATAAGACATATGACTTGTGAATATGTCTAGTCAGCTTTGTAAGCCTCATTGATCAATTAGGTATTTTGTGTGGTCAGCATGTTTAGACTAGTCATCACATTCCAAGTGGTGAAATGTCTCTGTTCAGTTGTTGCAGATTTGCAGATTTGATATGAAATTATTCTGGTTTAAAGAAACCAGGTCAAACACTTATATTTAAAATATTTTAGCATTTTGGAATTTCTTGTTAGCCGAAATACAACAACGGAAAACTGGCAAAGTATATGGTTGTTTTACCAAAAATAATGAATGATTCCTTGTCAGTCTTGTGTGTGGAACTCTAAGTCCAGAGTTTTCAAGAAATGATTTACAATCTATATTACCTCGAAAAACATTTACTATGAAGTTTGCATCGGATGAGTTGCGTCTTTCGTATAGTGATTCCAGTTTTAGAAAAGCGAGAATTTGCTTGTACTGCAGGTCTTGATTTTGGAAAAACTTTCTTCGTATTAATGAAACAAATTTGATTTGTATACGTTCTAATTTGTTGCTGTCAGATATGGTTATACTGTTCCAAGATACACTTGCATAGTCTAAGACACTTAGGACAAGAGATTTATAGAGAGTGATTATTGATTCCAGGCTTTTTAGTTTAGTAGAAATAAAACGGATTAATCCCAGAGTTTTTAGTGCTTGGGTGAATATGTGTTCAATGTGGGCATGAAAATATAGTTTTGAATCTAAATAAACACCCAGGTATCTGATTTTGTCCGAACGTGTGATGGTATCTTGGCCAATAAAATAATTAAATATAATAGGATTAGTTTTTCTACTAAAAATTACATTGTAAGTTTTACTGGAATTAATAATCATTCTATTTGAAGAGGCCCATTGACTTATAAGATCAATATTGCTTTGCAATAATTTACAGTCAGAAACACTTGAAATCTTTTTCCAAATGCATAGATCGTCAGCATACGCTAGGCTATTACATTTTAATATGTTAAATAAATCATTAATGAATACAACGAACAAAAAAGGGCCGATTACTGACCCCTGGGGAACGCCTTGTGGTATATTGAAGGGCTTAGAAAGGCAGTTTGCTATTCTAACACAGGCAGTCCTGTTTTGCAAGTAGCTCGTAAACCAATTTATATAGTTTCCATGTAATCCTAAATTGGTCAGCTTCTGCAATAGTAAATCATGATTTACAACATCGAAAGCTCGACTTAGGTCAAAAAATATGGCGTCTGATTGGGACTGTGTGCAATTTTCTTTAACTATGTCATTAAGGAGGGTAACAATGTTGGTTGTGGTTGATTTATTTTTAGTGAAACCGTGTTGGAAATCATGTAGTTTACTTTTGCAGAAAAATGAAACATGATTATGGATAACTGACTCGAAAATTTTACTAAAAGTATTCAATAAAGATATTGGTCGAAAGTTCATTACTTCCTTACTTTTCCCTTTCTTGTGAACTGGCCTGATAGCACAGTTTTTCCACAGGGATGGAAAAGTTTCTGTTTTAATTGATAAATTAAAGATATATGTCAGGACTGGTGATAATATGGGAGCACATCCCTTCACAATGAAGCTTGGAATTTGATCTGGCCCACTAGTCTTGGATGCTTTGAGTTTTCTTATCGATGACAGGACATCCAGGTTTGAAATAGACGGGACATATAAACAATCTGAAGTGTAAGTTTGGAGTTGAGGTACAGGCTCTGTTAAAATCGGTTTATTCATAGACTCAAAATGCTCTGCAAAAATATTCACTAGAGTCGTAGGCTGAGTGATGATGGAATTGTTTACTTTTACTTGAAGGGAGGGGTCACTTTTATTTCTTAATTTTGAGACATACCCCCAAAATTTAGTTGGGTTTGTCTTTAACTCATTGTCAATTGACTTGTACCATTGTTGTCTATCAGAGTTAATAGTAATTTTAACTAATCTACGATAGTTCGAAAAAATTTGATAGTAATGATCAGAAGAGTGCTTTTTGTAAAGTCGATAAAAATGTTTCTTTTTCCTTATATATAGTTTAAGCTCCCTCGAAAACCAGGCAGGATATTTTGATTTGAAAACAGCGGTTTCAGGAATTGATTTTTTAATAGCATCCTTGACTAAATATGTTAAATTTTCCACCGCAGTGTCAGGTGATGTCTGATTATAGACTATCGACCAGTCTGATTGATCTAAGGTGTTATATAGTTTAAGATAATCTCCTTGATGGTAGCATAAAGTTTTTACTGAAGTTTGTGTGTCTGTGTTTACTTTCCGTTTTATATTTATGATGATGGGGGGATGAGGGATATCAATATTTACCAGGGCATAATCAGCTATTGATACCGTGGTTTCATCCATGTTGGTAAAAACTAAATCTAATAGGTTGTTACTACACACAGTGTCATTAATTTGGTACAGATTTAAGAAGGAACAAGCGTGGTGTACTGTTTCACCTTTAACTTTATGATAGTGGTATAAGTTAGTTGAGTCACCAGAATTCCATTTGAAACCTGGTATATTCAGATCGCCAAGCAATATGGTCTGGTAATTGTTGCAGTCTAGATTGTTTTCTAGAAAAAGGAAATATTGTTGGAATGCAGCAATACTGGTATTAGGTGAGAAATAGTGACAACCAATAAGAATTGGTTGGTCGTTTTTACATGAGATTTCAATCCAGACACATTCTTCAGTTTGTTCTAAATCTGGTCTTCGTTTATGTCTGACACTGTTGCTAATAGCGATTAGGGAGCCACCCCCGCGAGTTTATAATAATAATAATAATAATAATAATAATAATAATAATAATAATAAGAGATCTAATAATCTAATATATGACTAGAAAGAAACATTTTACCTAAAAAAAGGACATAAAAAGGAAAGCGGATTATAATAATCGAAAACACTTGTGAATCTCTTACTAAGAAATCAATACATAGTTGAGCATTCGAAGAAGATAGCTTTTAAATTAGCCTTCTGTAACGTAAGCCTATACTTAGCAGTGAGATAGTGGGCCTATCAGATACGTTTCATATCAGATTGTCTCTCCAATCAAAACACAACGAAATTGTCTTTAATGATTTTCAAATGAATGAAAATTACTGTCTCCAAGGAAAGGTTCGCGACTAAAACCCCATCACGATTAGAATATCATTAACAATAATTGCACATCTTTAACATCCCTATAGCTTCCACACATCAGACAGAACACAAGAGACAGTGATACAAGTTTGTTTGTAGTTATCCTCTTTCTTCAATATTTCTTATTTTCATAAATGAAAATGCGGTATGTATGCCTACAGCTTTTTAAAAATAATTATTGGCGTTAAAGGAATATTGTACTCAAGGGTGGAATCTACAGTGAGTCCCACGCAAGAGTTGGCCAATGAGGCGGGTTCCAGCGTCGCGGCGGGCACAGCTCCAACTCCCGAGCGAATGGGTGAATTATCTACGCAAATAAAGCCGCGATCGGTGTAATGATTCAGGTTTTCACTTTTGCAATTGAAATTACAATGAAAGTAACCACGTACCTCATCACAAGAGATGTTGGAAATGTCCTCCTCTTGCATCCACACAACACTGGTGCCTTTTTAAGGAAATTTTCTTTTACGCGCGTAAGTTCAGCTTCTGTTGTGATATTGTTCTTCTAACAGTATGTAACAATTATTTAGGGGAAACTTGAAAAATAAAGTGTAGGCTATAGGTCAATTTCCCATACAATATCACAAGAGAAATTCACTCTGTCTCGGAAGTTGAACCTATGACCGTGAAAGAAAATTTCCTAAAAAGATGCCAGTATTGTGTGGATGCAAGAGGAGAACATTTCCAACATCTCTTGTGATGAGGTACGTGGTTATCAAGTGCCAGTGTGGTACTTTATGAGATTGTGTGGGGGACGGAAAAATGTCTGTTCGTGTGTCCGTCTGTCTGTCTGTCCGTGTGTCTGTACGCGCCATAACTCAAATATGCATTAGGCTATCGGATTTTCATGAAACTTGCTGTACGCATTTATAACGTTCATGGGAAGAACGGTTGACCGGTACCGGAGTAATGCCCAATTTAGTGCCTACTTTATGATGAAATATAATTAAGAATTTAACAAATACAAATCTTTTATCCCTTTTTTTTTCTTCTTTCTTTTTTTTTTTTAATATACATTTTGACCGATCAGTAAACACTATACAGGCCATTGTTAAACTCTATAACATCACATAATAATAACCTGTTGAGGTACGCCTTAGTCAGCTCCTCTAGCTAAAACACAAATTGATAACAAAAGTTGCGTTAGTGCACATACTGTTTTCTGATATTTAACAGTTAAGATAGTAGGCTTATTTACACAGGATTATCACTTTCTTCTAGTTCACTTAGTACATCTTGGGGAAGTTTTCTTTTCAGTCTTGATCTGTTCAATGACTTTTGTCCAATGTTATAAACAGATGCACCAGGAACAGCTAGAAGTTTACTGTAAAATGATTTTGAGAGGGTTTGAATGTATTCTTGAATCGGGAGGATTCCAAGTTCATTATGTAGTTGACTATTTCTTACGTACCAAGGCGCATTTGTAGCTTTACGAAGAAATTTATTTTGCACAACTTGTAATCGGTGAATGTTCGTCTTGCTAGCTGCACCCGATATTGGTGCTGCATATGTGATGAGAGGTCTTACAAGAGATGTGTACAGTAGCATAGAGCATTCCAATCCAAGTGATGTGCGTCTATTTACTAAGGGATAAAGTTTTATAATTCGAGAAGTAGCAAGACATTTAGCGATATGCGCCACATTGTGAACCATTCCGTCATTAAAGATAGTGATGTCTGAAGAGAACTGATAGCAGTATTTATATCAGAGTGTGAACAGAAGAGAACTGTATCGTCTGCGTACATTGCTGTACACGTAGATTCTAATGTTGGAAGATCGTACATAAAGATGTTAAATAGTAAAGGAGCTAATATTGAGCCTTGTGGTACTCCAGCAGTTATTGACCGGAGAGTTGATTTGAAACCATCAATACGTACCAGAAATTGGCGCTCTGTTAGAAAACTTTTGACAGTATGTATAAGGTAATCTGGTAGGCCAATTCTATATAATTTTAGCAGCAATCCTTCATGCCAAACCCTGTCGAAGGCTTGAGCAATATCTATAAAAAATTGCAGCAGTATGTTCTCTTCTATCAAAACCTTTAAGGATGGATTGGGTGATTCTTAATCTTTTATCCTGACAACATATCGATTTACATACTTCATATACGGCTTTGGAATAGTTAGCCATGACACATTCCTTCGCATTTAAGCTGAGACGTACGGTGATAATAACGAAGTAAATTGGAAGATTTAATTATCAAACTATTCAGTGTTTATTTCGTTCATCAAGTTGAATACAGAAGACATAAACTCTGAAATAATTAGGCGTACATACATTAAGCGGAGTTCTTCGCCAGTGTATTTTGTGAAATGTTGACTAATTATTTTAAGAATGTCTTAATCAGTGTATACGAGTTTGAATTAAGGTTAAGAATCAAACTTTAGACCTTTGTTCTTCCGTAAGTCCTGCTTAATGAATCGATCTGCAGCTTAACTCGGAAATTGATAACATAAATAACTTATTTTCTGCAAATCATAATTCCAATTAAATTTTACTGATTAAACAAAAGCAGACTGGCACTTTGTTACATCAGTTTACCTGATTTTATTTTCTTTGTAATTCCAACTGTAAATGTGAGAACCCGACTCATTAGACCGATCGCGGCTTTATTTGCGTAGATATTTCATCCGATCGCTCGGGAGTTGGAGCTGTGCCCGTCGCGACGCAGAATCCCACGTCATTGGCCAACTCTTGCTTGGGACTCACTGTATAAAGCTCTACCAGGTAAGCATGCTCAGCCAGCTCCGTAGAAAGCGATAAAGAAATGATAAAGAATGTCACACAGTTGACTTCCGGTTGCTGCTGGCCACTAATAGTACTGAATATAGCACTAACTTCTGGAACCTAACTCTTAACATTACAGAATAAACATTTTATACCAATTAGTTTCAGGTTGTTCTAACTATGCATAAATGAATGACAAGGGAGTGTCTATTAAGCGTGTTATTAATAGGGCAAAGTATTTAATGACCATAAAATACTGAAAATATGCAAAATAAAAATGCATTTATGACCTAAATGTATTTAAAAAAATTACCCAAAATTTAAAAAAAATGATCAATAAATGTACCATTATTACTTATAATTAGTTTTTAATAAATATGTCCCTAAAACAATTTAATGGATGAAACTGCGTTATATATGAATTTACTACATAAAATACACTTATTTTGTTACTAAAGAAGTAAGTAAAATTATGATTTCTGAACTGGCATGCCCATCAAATTGCCCCTAGTAAATATGTGCCATTTAAAAAGAAATAAAAAATCCTCATTGCTACAAGACAAACTGCTGTGGTGTTTACAATAAACCTGAATTAAAATGAACTGTGAACATTTGGCGGAGATTCTCAAATAAAAACTATTATATGTTGTCTGAAAGTAACGATTTGTACATAGAAAAGCTCCCCTCTATCTCCACTGAAGCATGAACTAAAAATGCCGAAAATGACCTAAAGATGCCAAACATTACCTAAGAATTTACAGAAAACGACCTATCTCTTGAATATGACGAAAAATGCAAAATAAAGCAAAAAATGCACAATAAAGCAAAAAATGCAAAATAAAGCAAAAAATGCAAAAAACAAATTGCCCTTATTTAATCAGTTCATTATACACATTTATGTACAGTATAATCGAGTTATCATTTATCCTTCATATAAAAAATATGCAAAATCATGAAATGCCGTGCCCTAGTTATTAATCTTCTGTGATGTGACCTCATTTTGGTGACCCCTTGCATAAGGGTTGTCTTACGAGCCTAAAGCTTTAGGTAGCTTACCATTTATAATGTTACATAAACGTGGGATGAATTTGAAAACTATACCTACTAAAAGAGTTTTTTTTTCTTTCTTTCTTTCAAACTCTCTTTTTCCGTCTTTTAGTTTATGTTTGGCATTAACTCCAGACAAAAGTTTTTGGAATTACTTTTAGAATGTAAACTAACTCTAAACGGATGCAATATTCTTCATACTAAGAGAGATACAGTGAATTTTCAGTTAAAAAATAAAAATAAATTTAAAAAAAACCTTCCCCATTTCTTCCCCATTGATCCCATTTTGCCCAACAACGAACTGGTCCGTCTGGAATTAATCTGCGCAAAATCACGGCAGTTATCGTGTCCATAAAATATAACAAAGATTAATATATTAAATATAAATAAAATATGTAAATGAACTTTAGATCTCACTATGGTTTACAGGTCCAGAAGCTATGAAACATATAACTATGTACAGACCTCCATTTTCAGAAATCGCATGGCAACGACTGCAATTTTTTTTTCCACGACGTAATTAAATAGTGGTACTTACGAATATTGTTGCCGTGGATCGTAACTTGACATTCCCACACGCAATCTGGTTGCTATGAAAACAAAAAGAACTCAGTGCTGTAAAAATGACAAAAAGCACACGTGCCGTAAGTAAAATCATCATAATACAAGCCTTTATCGAATACCGGAACCAAGGCCACCTAGTTTGTGGTGGCTTTAACAGGACCAATATTCAGTCCCCATAACAACCAACACATGCGAATCACTTTCTGAAATATAACATCTATCTTCAATAATGTATATACATAATATTTTCAGCTAATGTCTCAATTAATGTAATTAAATTGACATAAATATTCAGCATGTAAAAAATAGCATGCAATACTCGTGCCGTAGCGCAAAACGGATCTCGGAAATTGAAAAACTCTTTCCTCGATCCGTATGCACCGCTTACGGCACTAGTATCGCAATATACTACAGTATTTCGAAATCTATTTAAAATATACCAGAAATTCATTCTTCACTAAGCATGTTATATCTTACCAGGAGTACGACAACGAAACTGTTTATATTTCTTTACAGGTTGATTTATCGGCTGCCATTGCTTTTACTGGCAGTGGTTCTTCAAGAAGTTCCCCAAGTAAGTTCAATTCTTTCACTTCAATCCGAGGACACGAGGAATGGGCAAATCGCGAAATGTGTCATCGGTATTTGCCGGAAGTACTTCCCAACCGAACTACCGGTCCTCGTACATGCTACTAGCCCGTGGATGAAATTCATCCGGAGCCTGAACCCGGACCATGCGCTGGAAAAAGATGTAATAAGTACACTGCATAGAGAAACCGAACACAGCGTAGCAGTCTCTGGAGCCTTCACTGACAAAAGAGTCATGAAGAAGATCCTAGAACCTGGTTCTTGCATTATAATTCTCACCGACTTAAGAGGCATTCCTCTGACATCGATGATGGACAAATTCCAACAGGATTACTGGAACCCCCGGGTGCCTTTTGTCTTGGTGATGAATGCCTTGAAGATAACTGAGAGAGGATATATCCACGTATTCCAGTTTCTGATGGCATACCAGGTTATGAATGTGGTGATTGTACTTTACAAAAACACGTCTGATCTTCAAGTATACGGGTGGCTGCCCGAAGATCAGGAAGATCCTTGCAACAAACGGCTCAACGTGATTAAAAGACTGGATGTTTGGGATCCCGAGGCAGAGAGACTGGTATTCGATGCGGACCTGTACCCAAATAAGGACAATAGAGAGCTAACAAACTGCAAGGTGAAAATGGATGTAAACAATATGTTTCCTTACTCTGAGTATTTCAGAATTAAAGGAGGTTATGCGCATGGACTAGCAGTCAAATTATTCACAGAAGCCGCTGAATCCATCAAACTTGAAATGGAGTTCGGCCCGTTTACCAGTGGCACTACAATAGGGCTCATATCTGGCCGAATTGCGGCATTCGGGGTGGTTCCCCTAGTTTCTTCCCTTCTACAACACACGGATTACGTCCAGGTTGTATTCCGTGATGTCATGGTTTGGCACGTTCCTGCAGGTAAGAAAGTTCCTCATTGGCTAGGGCTGTTGAAGATATTTCAACCAAAACTCTGGGTCTTCGTAGCTGCCTCCTACTTTGCAGCATCATTTGCTTTCTGGGTTGTGGAAAGAGTTGAAAGGTTCAATGGCAAGGTGGATAGATACAGGTTGGATGAAATCTTCTTCCACACACTCAGCATGCATGTAGGGGCAGCCATTTCCAGAAGGTTTCTGTCCCGAGCAACTGCAGTCCTCTTCAGTGTTTGTTTGTTCTACTGTCTGCAGATATACACGGCTTACCAATCCTCTTTGATCGGATTTATGGCTAATCCTGGAACCGTACCACCGATAAAGAATATGAGGGAATTGAATGAATCTAGATTTGGCCTAGCAACAACTGTTGCAGGAACAGAAGGCGCGGTATTTCCCAGTATCGGAGAAATATACATGGGCCGAACAGTTGCACGGTGCAATTTTTCATGCTTTGAGCGTTTCAGCTGTCGCAAAGACATTGCAGTGGCAGGTCCAGAAACTAATTTCAGGCACTATATTGCCCATACTATTTCTTACGGCTGTGATGGAAAATACTTGATACTTGACGATGTAGTGGAAGAAAAACTCATGGCCGTTTTCTTTGGTAAAGGGAGCATCATCAAGGACCGCATAAAGACTGCCATAATGAGAATGGACCAAGCCGGACTTGTGGACAAGTGGATGGAAGAGATCCTGTTCAAAGAGCGGGCTGCGGACAGAAGGAAACGCACCTATGTCCTCTCTCTGCTGCATCTTCAGGGCGCTTTCTACCTTTTACTGGCCGGACTTTCTCTTTCTTTTCTAGCATTCGTACTGGAGAAACTTCTGCATTGTGTTCGCTGCTAGTTGGTCAGCAAGATGTTGCACACAAACGCAGGGGCGTATTTAGCTACTTAAGAGTATATGTACGTGAATTATTTTGAAATTAATGTTTTTTTGTTTACAGAACTAAAAAATTGTGCTGAATTTTCTACATCCATTGATATATAATTTATATAGGTTTAGAAATTATTTGTGCCATTTAAATGGACATTTAAATATGTTTACATGCTCTGAGCTACTATTCACTATTAACTTAAAATTGAATTTCCCGGTAACTCTTATTTTTCACACATATTGTTAGTTAGCTCCACAACCATTAGAGATAGAAGGCTGAAACTTTTGACACTAATTTTACATACATATATGCATAAAGTAGACTACAATGATGCCCATAGGTATAAAATTAAAGAAAATTTGTCATGAAATATTGATCAAATTTCAAGATATTTTATATGCGATATATAAAAATTAATTACATTAAAAATAATAACTTTAGCTGTATAAAAGCAGTCTACTTTGTAGAAAAATGTTCATTATATGCATTAAAAAAATAAAAGGCGTCAGAGAAACCAGAAAAATGCTATCTCTACAGGAAGTGATAAGTGCATCTGAATTAATTTTTTTCATGCTCCTATAAAACATGTAATTTAAAAATAACTTGGTCAATATTTTATACTTTTATCTGCTAGTTATGTTCTAGTAAGCTTTGTTATAGGATCCTGTAATTTTTGTCCACTTCTGAGTTCATTTTCTTGTAAAATTTTAATATTTTAGAACCTGGGTTTTTTTAATCTTTTTGTGGTTGTTCACCCTTAAGGGCCCCTAGGCAGAGAAAAATATTTTCGCCCCCTTATATATCACATGTAAATGTGATGGATTAGTAATCTACTGGAGAGTTAATCTTGATATTGCAATAGTTAATGCTGATATCCCTCAGTGTAATTCGATACATCTAAATTTCGTATATAACAATTATCCCTACTCAATTACGGCAATATACAGATCACCAAACAGTTGTAAAAACGAATTTTTAGATATTTTCGAGGTATTTTTATCTAATACAAAAGAAATCAGTAACCAAATCATTGTTGGAGACATAAACATCCAGATCCTGGAAAATCATTTAGACATTTTTGGCAATAGATATATGAATATCATGCACGAATATGGATTTGAAAACTTTCTAAATTCCATTACAAGACCTGATTCAAAAACTTGTCTTGATCACATATTTTATAAAACAAAAAACAACTGGAATTTTGCTCCAGCAGTACTCAATAGTGCTATAACTGATCATTATGCAGTTATATCATTATTCCAAACTGGCATAAATAATGTTAATGTTTCTGTAAATACCCTGAGAACTTTTAAATCCATTAATTTTCCCAAATTATTTTCTCTACTGGAAAAAGAAACCTGGAACGCAGTTTTAGCTTGTAATAATGCCGATTCATCCTTTGTAAAATTACACACTGTTCTATCAAATCACTTACATGAATGCTCTGACACTACGGTACATAAATATTCTTGTAAACTACGCAAAATAAAACTCTCGATTACCATGGGTATCATCAAATCTATCCGGATAAGAGATAAATTAGCCAAAAATATTAAAAGAGAACCCAATAACGAAAATTTAAAAATTTATTACAAAAAATACAGAAATACCCTAACTGAAATTATAAGAAGAATGAAAGCTCAATACTATAAACATAAGTTCCAACAGTGTAGAAATAACCCCCGAAAATTCTGGAAAACAATAAATGAAAGTACGGACACAAATGTAAACAATTCCCATGCCATTACAGAGATTTCAAACGAAGAGGGAATAACACTTGAAAATAAAAAAGAAATAGCAAATGAATTCAATAAATACTTCACGAATATAGGACTAAATATTACATAAAAAATTACTAAAACAACATTTAACAACAATAATTTGTATAAAGATAATAACCAACAAATAGCCAGCTCTATGTTTTTATCACCGATCTCCGAAGATGAAATTAGTAATATAATTAAATCACTAAAAAATAATGTTTCTCCTGGAGGTGATAAAATAACAAATAATACACTAAAAAAGATTTACAAGTATATATTGAAACCTACTGTACATGTCTTTAATTTATGTCTAACACCAGGAGTTTTTCCGGATATCTTAAAGAATTTGATAGTTGTGCCTTTACATAAATCTGGTGAACGGAGGAATTTAAATAACTATAGACCGATCTCTCTGCTCTCAAGTTTCTCAAAGTTATTAGAAAAATGTATAAAAAAACAGAATCGTTTCTTTTCTGGATAAAAATGAAATACTAAGTCAACAACAGTATGGCTTCAGAAATAATTTGTCAACAGATAATGCAATCTTTGAAGTTACTAGTAGGATCATACACGAATTAGATGCAGGACATAAGTGTTTAGGAATATTTTTAGACTTAAGAAAAGCTTTCGACACGGTTAACCATCAATTACTTTTGGCTAAACTACATGCAATAGGAGTAAGAGGGATTGCTCATAACTTACTCCAGTCATACTTAAATTCAAGAAACCAAGTTACCAAAATTGATGAAGAAATTAGTGAAAACAGAGAAATTCAAATAGGTGTTCCTCAAGGAACAATATTAGGCCCAGTTCTATTTTTAATATTCATAAATGATTTGTTAAAAATTGATTTGCATGCACACAACGGAACTTCCTATTCTTATGCAGATGATACAGTGGTGATCTTTAGTGGCTTAACCTGGGAGGAAGTTTATAAACATGCAAACGCAGGCATGAATATGATAAAAAACTGGCTAGACGCTAATTTGTTATCGCTAAATGTAAATAAAACAACTTTAGTACCTTTTTCTTTAACAGCCTCTGGTATGCGTCAGTTAGAAGCACTCAACTATCTAAAATTAACAATTCATAACCCTATTTGTAGTCACTCGGCCTCATGTAATTGCCCTCATCTTAAAGAATCAACAGAGGTGAAATATTTGGGAATTATTATAGATCAATACTTAAAATGGAACAAACATATTATATCATATTTATGTAAAAGGATCCGCAAAACAATTTATAAATTTGTAAGCCTACGTCAATACTTGCCTACCGTCGCCGTGGGTGAGTCGGTAGCGCGCCTGCCTTCCACTCCGGCGGCCCGGGTTCGATTCCCGGCCGCGTCGGGGATTTTTCAGTAGTGAAAAATCCCTTTCCCGGGTTCAGGACTGGGTAGGTTAAGATAATGCACATTGTGCGCGATTCCTTAATTATTATAATACTTGCCTACCTCTGTTTTGAGGCTGGTATATCTAGCTATAGTTGAATCGGTAATCCAATATGGCATATGTGGGTGGGGAGGTACTACAAAAACTACTACTGAGCCACTGATCATATTACAAAAACGTATAATTAAAATATGCCTGAATAAAAGAATTCATTATCCCACTAACCGGATATATAACGAATTTAAAGTATTAAATATTGAGCAAATATATAAACACACGATATTGAATTTCTACCATAAAAATCGAAAAAAATATCAAAAGCATCCTCATGATTACACTACAAGACGCAATCAAATACCTACTCCAATTGAACCTAAATGTTTCACATCGGCAGGGCTATTACACAGCTCGAACTCTGATCCACGTCTGTACAACTCAATAATGAAACTTCACCCTGAATTAGCCATGTACAAGGATTTCATTTTCAAATCCAGAATTAAAAAATTAATATAAGACACATTAATATTTATACATTTCACACTTTCCCCTTTGTAATGATTTATATGCTCTTCCTTCTTTTTTCTGAATGGTACTAGTATCACTATATTTTATTGTATTTTTAGTTTAAATTGATTGTATTGAACCTCTATTCATTACATGTTATTTGTATTTTGTATTTGTATTTTTATTTTTATTTTTATTTTTAACCGATGTAATTTAAAAGGAACTGACCCCAAACACGAGCTTTGCTCCTTTGGGGTAACTTATGTAACGCTTTCTGTAACTCTTTCTTTAAATAAAACTATAAAAACTATAAAACATGAATGTACCAAAAAGTAATCCACAATAAGCATTGTTGTAACTGAAATAGTAGGCTAATAATAATAGTAATAATAATAATAAGTATGAATTAGCACCGATGAGTATTGAATTACTGATACTGGCTAGTTTTATAACAGTGATAGCGGCGTCTCATAATGAAGACCGCCTTAAAATCAGAATATAAGAGTTTAATGAAAGGCGGTTAGATGGAAACAGGGTTCCAATTTCATTGACAACAATGGAACTACTCGTTGGTAGATCGTTGATTAAATTTGAGCGCATTGTTGTCAATGTCATTCATTTCTATTTCAATGTGCGTTATATTAGTTTGCTATTTTGAAGAGTTATGAATAAAAAGTTTAATATATTAAAAAAAAAGCAACAGCTTAAAAGTCGCCCCTTCAAATCTGCCGCCCTAGGCAGCTGCCTAGTCTGCCTAGGCTTAAATACGGCACTGCACAAACGTATATACGAGGGCTTTTTTTTTTTTTCAACCTCCAATGAGGCATAAAATGAAAACCACAGTAAAAATCAAAACTGTTTTATTTGGAACATTTAGGTACACCTTCTAGCTACTTCACTACATAGTCGCGCTACGATTGAGACATTTGTCGTAGCGTGGTACCAACTTTCCAATGCCCTCTTATAATGGTGTTGGCAGCATCGTACGGTCGTACGTAGCCAATCGACAGACCGCATAACCTCAATAACCCCACAGAGCAGTAATTGCAACAGTATATTTGTTGTTACTATTATTATTATTATTATTATTATTATTATTATTATTATTATTACTACTACTACTACTACTCAGGTTACATTGCACGCTTTAACTGCATATAGGTCATAGCCTATCACGTGTTTAGAATGCTTGCGTGAACCACTAGCCTATGGTAAAAACTCATTCGCGGTCATTTGTTTCCATTGTTCAGTGGTGCCTTCTTTTCTGATAGGCCTATTGAGTTTAAACGATTATAATATCCAGTGACATAGCGGCGATGAGTTATGGAAAATAAACAAGTCCTACAAACCCGGCGTTTGCCTTTGCGAATGAGGAAATCATGAAAAATCTAAGTCAATTTTGGGGACCATGAGGTTTATTTTGAACCCAAGATCTCTTCCCTATTAGCCTATACCGCCTCGCTGTAATTGGTTGTGGTGTGTTCATTACGACTGAGCTAAACTGATTGCATTTCACAACAATAAATACATTAGGCCTATAGTTTTCTTGTTACTGTGGTCAACAAAATATCATTCATATTTTAATTAGCATGTATGTTCTGAAATTCTTATTTAAGCTGTATTTATTTCGTTTTCATTTTGAAACCTATTAATTGTATAAAGAAATGTGTTGAAAAAAATGTTCATTTTAATTTTCTCTACAATTTTACTGTTAGGTTTTATGTATCGCCTACTGTGATGGATATAATCTTGAAAAATTGAAAATGGTTATGAGTAAAGTACTCCCATGTAATTTTTGCAGAGAAACGGATATAGCCATTTTATTTGTAGTCATAGACAAGAGTTTCCAATTTCACATTTTTATTAAAGTCGTTAGAGCCACTTTAAAAAAATCAAAATCTTTAAAAAAGTTTTCTTGAAAAGTCCCCGTAATATTTCAGTTGTATAACCCAAATTCTGCGCGATTCCATAACATTTTTAATAAGTCTATGATTCAAAAAATGAAGTAAATACAATGAACCGTTTATCCGATGTTCTTGTCCACAGACAGACGGACAGACGGACGGACAGACGTCATTCCAAAAACACTTTTTAGTATACGCTATCTATAACAGCTGCTTGTCGGACTGATAATACGCCAAAAAATTGTATTTTAGCAACCTAGGTCGCTAAAATTACATAAAACTGCATTCAAAAGGGCATTCTAAATGTAGTTTTATCACCCTGGTATGCGAAAGTCATTACGGAAAACTATAAACAAAATCCAGATGGCATTGAACAATCACACCAACTTTAACATAGATTTAAGCATAGCCCTATATTTGGTCACAAAACAAATTTAAGTCAACATGTTTCTCTCATGGGCGTCCGCAGAAATTTTGTCAAGGGGGCCAATGAACGAATTACTGCCACCACCACCATCACTATACTACTACAACCACTTTATTATTATTATTATTATTATTATTATTATTATTATTATTATTATTATTACTATTCATATTATTATTGCTATTATTATTACTATTCATATTATTGCTATTATTATTATTATTATTATTATTATTATTATTATTATTATTATTATTATTATATAATCAACATCCTTCACTTACTGTAGGTGGACTGTGGCCATGGGTACAACAAAAATCTTATGTATACACTCACATGACTTTTTCATACACCTTACAATTTCATAGGTATCATACTACCATACTACCATACGACATTTTCTTGCCTTATCTTCATTATAATAAAATGTTTGGGTATAAATGGTTTCAAGTTTAGGGGAAGTAATTATTCCTTCATACTGATATCTAGTCAGCTGTTACAGCTTGTTTTCATCCAAACAATGCGAACATACAACAGTATTTGGAGACTTAAACCTCACTTCACAGTAGTTGCTTATAGTCATTTAATTTAGAGGTTTATGTGTAAACAATTTCCAGGGAGGGGCAACGGCCCTACCCTGCTCCCCCCCCCTTCCGGACGGCCATGGTTTCTCTTTGATAATCAGAAACTTTACCAGGGTTTTTCGCAAAACAAGGTAGCCTACTTCATCATGTAACAACAAATGTAAGTCAACAACAATGTTATATAATGAAACATAATGCTGTATAATGAAACATAAAGCATAGGCGTATAATTAATAATGTTTTTACCTGAAGCTGTATAACGTAACATAAATCATAGGCATATATTTAGTAATAATTTCTTTACTAGATGCTGTATGATGAAATATAAAGCATGCGCATATAATTAATAATAATGACATTATTATTAGTTGGTAAAATGAAACATAAAGCATAGGCATATAGTTAATGATAATTTTATTATTAGAAGATGTATCATGAAACATAAAGCATAGGAGTACAATTAATAATAAGTTTAATATTTGAAACTGTCCAATGAAACACAAAGGTTAGGCAAATAATTAATTTAAAAAATTATAATGAAACACAAAGCATCATTCCTTTAACCTTCATCAGTTATCTCTTTCATAATCTATTTAACAACGTATTGCTGTTATCACTTTCATTAAGTTAATATTATATCTGTTTGTAGCATTTTACTGGGATAGGTAACCTGTATTACTTCCTCTTTTTAAAGTTATTTGACACGCCCTTCTTACTAACGACATCTAATGACATAATTAGCAAATAACATTCGATTTTCAAGTTCTAGCAAGTTGGATGTAGAGTGTTGTTACTATGAGCTTCCTTTCAATAATAGGTATTATTGAACCATTACATTTTTAGAAATATGGGAAAATAAAAGCTATAGAAGAGTATTTATTTTTATATATCAAGCTGTAGAGCATACTGATGTTGAAAATTAATTACCATCATCGATATATCATGTAACACTCTATATCATGTAATATATAGATGGCTCTCACATATATAATTCAGAATAACAATAGCATTGTCTGAAATTTTTTAGTCGGCTCGATTTAAACATATGTGGAGACCAATAGACAGAGTAGGCCTGGGCCTCCTCGTGCGTGTGTTGATGCGTACGAGCCCCCCAACGCATGCGTTCTCAAGGAAATGATAAACACGCCCCCGTGTGCACAGGCGGACAGGAGCACCTTGCCACTTCAAAACTCATACGTACTCATATAAACATGCTCCATCATAATCATTATAAAAAATAACTGGCTTTAAGACCTCTAGATAAAAGCAAAAGACATGTGTAGGTGTAGGCCATGTAATTTCAAATGCACACTGCAGAGTAACCAAATGTGTTCCTTTCAATTATTCAGGCACATTTTTATTCTTCTGCTGTGGTTTTTATTATTATTTATTGTAACAGAATGATATACATGACTTCACATGTCTTGTTAAAATAAAATGAAAAACAATAGAACAAACGTTGTTGGGAAACGAACTCCGGACATGAACATTATGAATTGAATGGGCGACTTTAAAAGGGATTATTAAGCAAAATATCTCTCATTATGATATTAAATTACAATATACTAAATTTAATCTAAAAATATCCAATACGACATATTTATTTTCGTATGTAACTAAAACTACTTTGCAAAATCTCTTATTTATCCTGTAGATGTTTCAAATCCTGAATGTTCCTCTTACAGGCGATTCAAATGTCTAAATGTTTCTTTTACAGAAATCTGAAATCTTTATTGTTCCTCTGGCAGACTTATTGAATCTCTACCTTTCCCCCCCCCCAACAGAAATCCTCTTCTGTTCTTCTAGCAGACTTACAGCCAGGCAATGAACGAAAAATAGAAAAAAAGTTCGTGTAGTTTTGAAATTTGGCAGAGTTGTCGGGGGGGGGGGACTGTCCTGGAAGAAAAAAAATCGTGTAGTTTTGAAATTTGGCAGAGTTATCGAGGGGACTGTCCTGAATAACATACTAAAAGTCCCCTTGATTGGGGTGAGCGGGGGGCAGGGGGGCCCGTAGAAGGTCCCTTTTATTGGGTTTTCACTTATATCTCACCAACGGTGCATCGCAGAGGAAAAGTTACTCTATTCAGAATTCAAGCTGATAAAATTTCCTACAAGTATGATCCTATACATTTTTTTCTATTCCCAATAGCTTTCGAGATATCCGCCAGCGAAAAGAGCACATTTTCGAAAAACGCTCTTTCACTTCATGCTTTTCGACACACTTTGCCTTCTAGGACTTCAGCCCTTAAGTTTACGGCAGTGTCATGATGAAAGAAGTTGTAGGGCAATAAATTTCCTTTAAAATGAGTGGTCAATTGTTATTTTGTTCAAATGTTCAAACGTTATAGCAATTTTAAGTTCCGGACAAATGTCGAGATTTCGAAAGAAAACTGCACTTCGCACTTTCTCTTTATTTACGGGTTATATCTTTATATAGCCTATACACTGTAAACATAGTTCACTGTAAAAGTGAAACATGCGGAGAAGGCAATTGTATGTTACACAACCATTCACTAAAAATCCGATCACCTTACAAATACATGGGGCGTGAGCAGGGGTGGGGGTCACATATAAAGTATTTTCTTTGTTTTCCCTAAATATCTGGAAAAATTAAATTCTCTAGCAAAAATAGTTTATGTACAAAATTATACTGCATAAAATTTCTACAAAATTGATCTGCATCATATTTCTGTAGGGTTAGGCTAATACTTCAAGAAATAAAGGGAGAGAAGGTATGGAATAGTTCTGGAAATTCTTTTTTTATGTATATCTTTTTTTAAAAAAAACGAGAGCAGATAGCAATTAAAATGGCACGATACCAAGAAAACTATTTCTTAGAAAAATATACTAAAGGTAAACATTAGAATAAAACTCATTATTATTGTAAAACTTATAGGAATCACATGGTATGAGTACAAGTAATAATAAACATGAACTATTAGCCGTTATATTTTACGTTAAAGATATTTGTAAAATTGGTAAAACGTTATTTATATTCAGAAATTGTGAGACTTAGTAGACCTTCCTGTTACTTTGAATGGACGTTTGCCTGTCCATTTTTTATTTTGATTCTCCAATATTGAAACCCTAATACTTTGTATAATCAGTTAAGGTTATATTTTTCAATGTACCAAACACTCAGTATATATACATATGAAACATTGAAGAAAGAATATCTAAATGACATCTTCTCCTCGGACGTCATGAATTTCAAACTAAATCCTTTTGTTATACTGTTGCATGTACCAAGGCAGGTTCCACAAACGGATAAGCATTTAATGCCAGCTTTTCAGCATCCATATCTTCCATCACACCGAGTTGCACAATGACAAAATATGGTGTGCAAATATTGTCTCAAGAACCATATAGACAAGTAAACATTTATTTAAAGTAATAGGTAGGCCTACTATGTTTTAAAATTTCTAAATAGATCTAATTCTTTACAATTTTTTAAAAGACTGGTAATTTTTTAACGAAACATAAAACGGCTAAGCTTTACAAGAAGAAGAAAATAATAATAATATATTATTATAATTATAATGAGTTTTAAGTGAAAAGTTAACATATAGTAAGTATATATTTTTGTAAGAACTAATTTGCTTGATATCGTGCCATTTAATTACCATCTTCTTCCTTTTGTGTTAAAAAATATAATATAAAAGGTCTGTATAAAACAAAAATTTCCATAGCTCTATCATACGTCATATGCTTATATTTCCTGACTACTAATCTTACAGAAATATGATTCAGATCAATTTTGTAGGAAATTTTCTGTAGTTTAATTTTGTGCTAAACTGTTTTTTGCTAGAACCCATAGATTTTTGTGTATTTAGGGAACACTGAGAGAAACGTAATTTAAACGTGCCCCAACCCCTTGCTCACCGCCCATCAATGGGGACCTTTAGTATGTTGTTTAGGGCACTTTCCCCCACATCTCTGCCAAATTTCAAAACTACATGATTTTTATCTCTATTTTTCCTTTGTTGCCTGGACTATAATGTATTTTCCATTACATGTACTGTGCTTGTACCGAGATCGGATTTTTAATAAATGCAACTTTAATGATTGTGTAATATTCTTCACTTTTTCACGATTTAAATACAAATATGCAGCTTATATACAAAGACTTAACCTCTAAATGTAGGGAAAGTGAGATGTACTGTTTTCTGTCAAATTCTTTAAATTTGTCTGAAACTTAAAACTGTCATAACTCTTGAACATTTGAATACAAAATAACAAATTACTACTCATTTAAAAGCAATTTATTACACTACAACTTCTTCTCTGAAGACACTGCTGTAAACTTAAGGGCTGAAGCCCTAAAAGGCAAAGTGTGTCGGGAAGCGTGAGGCGAAAGAGCGTTTTTCGAAAATGTGCTCTTTTCGCTGGCAGATATCTCGAAAGTTATTGGGAATAGAAAAAAATGTATGAGATCAAACTCGTAGGAAATTTTAACAGCGTGAATTTTAAATAGAATAACTTTTCCTCTACGATGCACCGTTGTTGAGATATAAGCGAAAGCCCAATAAAAGGGACCTTCTACGGCCCCCCCTGCCCCCCGCTCACCCCCAACCTCGCGGAATTTTAATATGTTGTTCAGAAGAGTCCCCCCGACAACTCCGTCAAATTTCAAAACTACACGATTTTTTTCTCTATTCAGTGTTTTCTGACTGTATTGACTGGACTATTATAAAATCTCTAAAATCACGGTCACAGAACTGTCTTCTGTGGCAGTGCTTTTATGAGATTTTATAAATTTTATCTTATTTTATAAATGTGACGAAATGCAGTTTTTATTTTAATTATTAGAACTCCAAGCCAAACAAAAGATGCCCTGAAGATGGTGTAAAGCAGCGTTTCTCAACCTATGGTCCGAAGACCACCAGTGGTCCGCGAAGATGGCGCAGATGGTCCGCAGACATAATTAAAAAATATCATAAAGCAAGTGGAAAGTAAAGAAGTAAATTTTTTCACATATTTCGTGCCCAAGTATTAAGAATATAGGCATTCTTTTAAAAATGGGATGTAAAATTAGGGGCCCGTAAAGTTTTTTAGACATTTTAGAGGTCCTCCGGTTCAAAAAGGTTGAGAAAGGCTGGTGTAAAGGCATCGAAAGGCATTGGCGGCGAATCACAAAATATATCATAATTGAGCAACTGGCATCATCTTTATTCTATTGTTATTATATTTTTCTGTTAAAATAATAAAAAAAGGTAAGCAAGTTGACAACATTCTTTTATTTGAGCAAGACCGTATTTTTAATGCTTACACCTTAAGCAGTAATAACTTTGAAAATATGTCAGAAATGTTCTCTATTCATATCAAACCCAAATCCAATTTCAGAACTGAGCGGTTTTGCTTACAAACATAGGCCTACAGATAACCTGTATGCCGCGATTCCGCCTCCAATCCAAAAAATGCGAATTGACGGAAAATGAAAGCAATGGTATAGTCATAGAACATGTTATTATAGGCACTAGTATCCATGAGGTGCAGAAAACCCTCCTGGGTAATAACAAAAATTTGAAAGTCGAACAAACGCTGGACATTGGCCGCACATATGCGCTACCTTACGGAAGCTTCAAGCATACAAACGAATACAATGCAATACACATGTCATTCCATTAAGAAAGCAACAGCTTGTTGGAACTGAAGCTCAGAGAGAAGTATTGTTCGTGCCATTTTAAGAAGACCTCGTCCCAAACCATCGTCTATCTACAAAACAATCTAATAGAATTGTTCCATAATCCGAAAATCTGCACCGACACCGGTAGCGACAAAGAACAGATGCTCTTGCAGTCGCGTGAATTTCCCCAGAGTTGCTGCTGTCATTCACCACTTCTCAAGTGAAGTAACCGTGCTGTGGTACGTATTTGGCAACATTGTACTGGGCTGCAGACAAATGTAAATATGCCTAATTTCATTTCTATTCACTGATTAAGAGATCGAAGAGGATTAGGGTGGCAGCAGGTAGATGCAGTTCTAGAAAAAATTGTCTTTAAAAAGTGGCACCCACAAATACCCCGCCTATGGCACCCATTGTAAATAATGTGGTAAACTGAATCACTGGCAGAAATATTGAAAATGGAAAAGGACCCGCCAAGGTAACCTCACCAAACCCCAGACATAAGTATAAACAACACGCGATGCTTGAGTTTAACGTCAGTGATTGTGTAAACAGAGACTGGAACTAATGATTCCTTCAACCTTAGTGAGCATTCACACCGAAGTAGCATAGCATGCGAATCGCATTACCTGGATACAGGCTTCACATCGAGTTGCATGGTTCACAGTTTTGCATTCATACCGAAGTAGCATATAGGCCTATGCGATCTGCAGTTTAACGTAAATTATATATTTTGACTTGAACAATTGAGAAACCCATTTTAAATAAAATCAGGTAAACTGATGTAAAAAAGTGCCAGTATGTTTTTGTTTAATCAGTTATGACTGAAATTATGATATGCAGAATATGTTTTTTTTAAAATTCATTTCCAAGTTAAGCTCCAGATTTATTCATTAAGCAGGGCTTACGGAAGAAGAAAGGTCTACCATCTCGGCCACCTGGGTCATTTTAACGGTCTAGTTGGATAAGCGCATGTAAAACAATAGTGTTTTTTGTCATAGCTACCTGTATTTTAATTTCCAAGGCCTTATAAGATCACAGTAAAACAATAGGCTATGTTGTCAAGATAACTGATTTTCATTTTTTTAATAAATTCTTTCGAATACGTATATTGCCATAAAATAGGCACTAAATTGAGCATTACTCCGAAACAGATCAACCGATTTTATCCATTATGAATAGACGTCTTCCCATGGACATTGTAAATGTGTATACCAAGTTTCATAAAAATCCGGTAAAGCGTATTTGAGTTACCGCGTCTTTAAAATATACACTAAATTGGGTTTTACTCCGGTACCGGTCAACAGATTAGGTTCAAATTCAATAGGGCACTTCTCATGGACGTCATAAATGGGTATACCAAGTTTCATGAAAATCCGTTACAGCGTATTTGAGTGATGGCGCCTTTCTATGAGAAAGGCGCCATAATCTATTAAAATAGGCACTAAATTGGGCATTACTCCGGTACCGGTGAATCGATTTGGTCCAATATCAATAGGGTTCTTCCCATCGACATTATGAATATTTATACCAAGTTTCATGAAAATCCGAAAAAGCGTACTTGAGTTATGGTGCGTACAGACGCACGGACAGACGGACGGACGGACAGACAGACAGACAGACAGACGGACAGACATTTTTTCGTCCCCCACACAATCTCAGAAAGTACCATACTGGCACTTAATAATGTAATTTACCTAAAGAGGATATTATAGTTTCAGGAATTTTAAACCAGGCTTTTTTCCTACTAAATTCGATTGCCACATCGTATAGGCCTAGTGTAGGCTACGCATGTACAAATTTTATGTTAAACTAGCGTGTGCCCGCGGCTTCGCACACGATAATTATTTCAAAAATTAAAAATTAAGAGCATAAAAATAATTATATTTATTACACCAAAATCACGTGGACTACATACCACGATTAGATAGCGTCGCCTGGTAAAAGCGACCTCAGATTCGAGTTCCCTGGCCCAGAAAACCCCTGCATAGTGAGTTTCGTCCAAGTCGAACAATGTTTGACCATATTTAGGCCTATATTGAATATCCCTCTTCCGTGTTGGTTGAAAATTTCATACGTTTGTGGGACTTGATATTCTAAACAAATGAATCGTCAAGGATGGACCTACAAAATCAAGCGATCGCCCGCGATAATTATTTCAGAAATTAAAAATTAAGAGCATAATAGTTAAATATTTATTAACACCAAAATCACGTGAATTACATACCACGATTAGATAGCGTCGCCTGGTAAAAGCGACCTCAGATTCGAGGTACTTGGCTCAGAAAACCCCTGTATAGTGAGTTTCGTCCAAATCGAACAACGTTGGACCCCATTTAGGCGTCGCGTGGTAAAAGCGACCTCAGATTCGAGGTACTTGGCCCAGAAAACCCCTGTATAGTGAGTTTCGTCCAAATCGAACTACGTTTGACCATATTTAGGCCTATATTGATTATCCCTCTTATAATAATAATAATAATAATAATAATAATAATAATAAAATCAGATAAACTGATATAACAAAGTGCCAGTATGTTTTGTTTAATCAGTTATGATTGCAGTTATGATATGCAGAATATAAAAAAAAGTCAAATTGGCCGGTTACGGGATTTGAGCCATGGAACTCCAGAATGTGACGCCAAGACGTTACCATCTCAGCCACCTGGGTCAGTTATGGGATAAGCGCATTTAAAGCAATAGTGTTGTCATAGCTAACTGTATTTTAATTGCCAAAGCCTTACAAATCACAGTAAAACAAAAGGTTATGTTGTCAAGATAGCTGATTTTCATTTTTTCAAATAAATTCTTTCGAATACGTATATTACCATAAAATAGGCACTAAATTGAGCATAACTCCGAAACAGGTCAACCGATTTTATCCAGTATCAATAGACGTCTTCCCATGGACATTATAAATGTGTATACCAAGTTTCATAAAAATCCGGTAAAGTGTATTTGAGTTACCGCGTCTTTAAAATAGACACTAAATTGGGTTTTACTACGGTATCGGTCTACCGATTTGGTCCAATATCAGTAGACTTCTTCCCATGTACATTATAAATGGGTATACACAGTTTCAAGAAAATCCAATAAAGCATATTTGAGTTATCGCGACTTCTTATATATTAACATAAAATGCACTAAATTGGGCATTATTCTGGTACTGGCCAACCGATTTGGTCGAATATCAATAGACGTCTTTCCATGGATATTATAAATGCGTGTACGAAGTTTCATAAAAATCCGAAAAAGCGTATTCGAATTATTGCGCCTTTAAAATATACACTAAATTGGGTTTTACTCCGTTACCGGTCAACAGATTAGGTTCAAATTCAATAGGGCACTTTTCATGGGCGTCATAAATGGGTATACCAAGTTTCGTGGCAATCGGATACAGCGTATTTGAGCTATGGCGCCTTTCTAATATAATCTATTAAAATAGGCACTAAATTGGGCATTACTCTGGTACCGGTGAACCGATTTGGTTCAATATCAATAGGGTTCTTCCCATGGACATTATAAATGTGTTTTCAAAGTTTCATGAAAATCCAAAAAAGCATATTTGAGTTATGGTGCGTACAGACACACGGACAGACAGACGGACAGACAGACAGACAGACGGACAGACAGACAGACAGACAGACGGACAGACAGACAGACATTTTTTCGTCCAGCACACAATCTCATAAAGTACCATACTGGCACTTAATACTAATCCTCTTCGGTGTTGGTTGAAAATTTCATATATCTGCGTGCCTTGACATGATAAACAAATGAGTCGACCAGCGTGAGCTACAACATTCAAGCGATCGTAATAGTTTTATGACAAAAATAGCCAAAGCCTACTGTAATTGATTTGACATTGAAATGTGTAACTGAAAATTGATGCTTCGTTAACGCTAAAATACACGTTTTCTGCCCGTTTTTCATTCATAACTCAATAACGAAAGCAAAAACTAAAAATGTAATATGCCGAAAACCTTCCCGGGAATGTACTCAACAACTTCCCAAAGTTTCATGGCGATCGGATGAATGGTGTAGTAATGCATAAAGGACACACACACAGACACACACACACACACACATACATTCATTTTTATATATATAGATAGCTGTCTTTCTAGCAGTTTTCATGACATCTTTGCCATAATGTACTGCTGCACAAGCAAATAAGTTATGTGTTGAATTTTCTTAACAATTAGAAAAACAGCTCAAAAGACAACTGTACGCATGCGTCATCTCATGTAGCGTCACATGAAATAAGTCCAGATCTATCTGAAGAAATGAATGTCGCACACTGCGAGCTGCACTATTGCCACGTTACTTTGGTGTGAAGACCTCAACTTGTTTATTTGGGATTTAAAATGAGTAGCGCACAATCTGCATCCAACTATTGCGCCTCGCATGCTACGCTACTTCGGTGTGAATGCTCCCTAAGCGAAACGAGTCGCTATGACGAGACTGATGAAGTGTTTGCTACAATTCAAATAGGAATTAACTTGCTTGTGAATATGAAGAGTAAGGCCGGTATTCCACTATCCATGTTGGTGTCAGCGATATTTGAATCAAAGCTGGCGCTATTACACTACATCCAACATCTTTGACCAAAACCAGTTTTCTCTGTATACAAGGCTATAGGGAAAGTTTGAGTTTTGCAAGTTAAATCATAAAAAAAATTATATAATTGCATTAGTTTATTAGTTTTATATAAACGATTTGTAGCATTATTGGAGAGATATCAAAATGACAAGGAAATTACGCCGAATCGTTTTCTTTTTCATTTGAAGGTTATGACAGGAGTTTCGATTAGCTTGCAATGCCTTTTTATAATATGTGCTAATCTCTATATATATAAAAGGCTTTGTCCTGACTGACTGAATGAATGACTGACTGAATGACAGGAATCAACGTACAGCCTAAACTATAACAGGTAGAGACTTGGAATTTTGACAGTACCTTCGTTTCATAATGTAGGTGCTCACTAAGAAAGGATTTTGCAAAATTTTGATTCTAAATGCCAAAAATTAAATGTTTTTGAAAATACTTAATCCCTTTTTACATAGAATTATCAATTCCAAATCACAGAATATATTGTTGCCAAATGGTATCAGTTGGCCTTGAAAAAAAAAATGACATGCAAGTTTGACAAATAAGAGAAGTTATCAAAATAATTCATGTTATAAATAAATATTTCAGAATGAAATCCACGAAAATAATGCAGTCACATAACGTTCTCTACCCTGGACATAGAGAAAGCAAAACGAGGTATGGTAATGTGTATATTATTATATTATATCGCAGGTTTTTGAAGAGAGAAGTATGAAAGTTATAATGCTTTCTGTTTAATTTCATCCCCAAAACAGTTTTATGGTGACATGAGAGTGGGAAATAAAATTTTCCGCCTCGATATTACAATTTTATGTTACAGGAATTTCTGTTTCTTCTTATTTGAACCCCTACCAGGCTTGCTGTGCAAGCGATGGGATGCAAAATTCTACATCCTGTAAGAGCCATAAAAAACTATATCAAGCGTTTTCTGAGGGAATAGTTTGAGTGTAATAAGTCGTTCTTCCTATTTCAAATTATAAATGCCTATATAAGGACCTAGAATTTAAAAATCGAAAGTCCTTCATAAGTTAATTTCCAACTACAAAATACAAAACCCGGGCGACGCCGGGTCTTTTAAGCTAGTATGCTATATCTTGTGGCATATCTCTTTCGAAAAGTGGCTTTAATAGTGTAAATGTTCTGACGTGAAATTCACATAACTTCCTCTGCCAAATAAAAGTTAGCATCTCAGTACAGTATTCTCTTCATGTAAATTGGTTGTAAAAATGAAGATAATGTCGTTATCACATCACAACGCATCCCCGAAGGATACATAACCCAAGTACAATCTGATAGTCTAAATACCGGTAGCCTAATGCATAATAATATCCTCATAGCTAAACACGCGATACGTTGTAGAATAATGTTGTTATTAATAGGAACTCGATTCATATAATATGACCTCTTAATTTGATCACCACTAGGACAAAATAAATGTAGGCCTATATATAATATGATACATGTGGTAAAATGATTTTGTTTTGCTCGCCCTAAAGGAGCTCGTTTCGCAAACATAACCTCCTCCCAAATTAAAATCTCTTTTTTAACACTTGGATCATGAATTTAAATAGTTAATGTTGGATCATATTTTACATAGTCTAAGTTCTTTTAACTTGGAAAATGTGTCATCAGATTACCGAAATCTAAAGAACATCCGAGATACTGGGATCTTAATACTTAATCCTAAACACCTAGTCCTCAACGCGGGAAAGGGATTCTCCACTACTGAAATTTTCCCAACCGGGTCCGCCGGGGCGGAAGGCAGGCGAGCTATCTATGACCTACCCACGATATAGGCTGATAAATTATGAAACGATCTGGAGCTTAGCTCAGAGATCGATTACAAAAATAGATAGTACAAGACAATTATTTGACATGGGATACTTCATTGAAGGAAAGCAAGCCATTATCAAGTAAAGAGTGCAAGACTTCACCTACGGGTTATAAATAAAGAATGTGGATTTTCAAATTTCTTTAATAAAGATAGAAGAAAATGTTATTTGTAAACAGAATAATATGTTAATTGGATTGAATTCCTGTATACCTTATAGGGATACCTGCACGTCACTGCTGAGTGTAAATTGGCCTTACACAGCGAGAATAAAAATAACCCTGAAAATTTTAGAGAAATGTTCTCTATTCATATCAAACTCACCGTGGGTGAGTCGGTAGCACGCCTGCCTTCCACTCCGGCGGCCCGGGTTCGATTCCCGGCCGGGTCGGGGATTTTTCAGTAGTGAAAGATCCCCTCCCCAGGTTCAGGACTGGGTGTTTGTCAGTAGGTTAAGTCTTAGGTTAAGATAATGCACATTGTGCGCCATTCCTTAATTATTAAATCCAATTTCAGAATTAAGCGGTTTTACTTATTTTACAACAGACGGAATAAATATTTTAAGATTTCGTTTCGTTGGCCAGAAAGAGCGAATTCTCGGATAATAAAAGCAATGATACGAGGTGAGTCCATAAAGTAGGTTTCCCTGGGGCCGTTTACAGAAACAAAACACAATTTCATGGATATATATATCCCAATAGATACAGCAAGTGTTCAGCTATTTTTCAACATATTCGGCACCGGAAACGAAACATTTGACATGCCGTGGAACCAACTTTTGAATACCTGTGTCGTAGAAGTCTGCCGACAGAGATATGAACCACTATGTGACAAACATCTTCGCCTCTCTGTCTTCCTCTGTCTTATTTAGGTGTAGGAAAATATGGAAATCATTGGGAGTGAAGTCCGGGCTGTAGGGTGGATATATAACACCTCCTAGCAAGTCTCCTGCAGAAGTTCGGCTGGGAAGTGTTTAAACATTCACTCTAAAGCCCGGACCTCCCTCCCAGTGATTTCCGTCATTTATTACACCTCACGAAATGAGAAATAATGGCAGAGAATGGCAGAGAGGCGAAGATGGTTGTCACATGGTGGTTCAAATACCAGGTGGCACACTTCTACGACACAGGTATTCAAAAGTTGGTGACATGGTAAGATAAATGTTTCAATTCCGTTGGCGAATATGTTGAAAAATAGCTGAGCACTGGCTGTGTATGTTGCAATAAATATTTCCTTGAACTTGTGTTTTGTGTCTGTAAACAAACCCAATGAAACTTACTTCGTGGACGGCCCTCGTATAATCATAAAACGGATTAGGCACTATAGACACCCTGAGGTGCAGAAAACTCTCCTGGGCAAGGATAAAAGTTTGACAGTCGAACGAACGCTGGGCATTGGCCGCACATATGGGCTTCAAGCATACAAACGAATACAATGCTATACACATGTCGTTCCATTAAGAAAACAACAGCTTGTTGGAACTGCGGAGGAATGAACTGAAGCCCAGAGAGAAGTATTGTTGGTGCCATTTTAAGAAAACCTTTTCCGAAACCATCGTCTATCTACAAATCCGTTTCCAAACACCACAGTGAGCGTTTGGTTTGCAGCACTTTCCCGCAATAGAAGAAACAAGTGAACCATGATTCAGATTTAAGGTCATTATATAGGTATTTAGAATTTGAAATGAAGAACGACTTATCACACTCAAACTATTCCCTCAGAAAACGCTTGATATAGCTTTTTATGGCTCGTAGAGGATGTAGAATTTTGCATCCCATCGCTTGTACACAGCAAGCCTGGTAGGGGTTCAAAGAAGAAGAAACAGAAATTCCGGTAACATAAAATTGTATTGTCTTTGCGGAATATTTTATTTCTCACTCTCATGTTACCATAAAACCGTTTTGGGGATGAAATTAAACAGAGATGCAATATCACTTTTATACTTCTCTCTCCAAAAACCTGCGATATAATAATATACACATTACCATAACTCGTATTGTTTCCTCTATGTTCAGGGTAGAGAAAGTTATGTGACTGCATTATTTTCGTGGATTTTATTCCTTAATATTTATTAACAACATGAATAATATTGATAGCTTTTCTAACTTTGTGAAAGTCCCATTTCAATTATTTCCAAACCCATCTGATACCACCGGCAACAATATGTTCTGTGATTTTGTTTTGATAATTCTGTGTAAAAAGGGATTAAGTATTCTCAAAAACATATAATTTTTGGCATTTACAATCAAAATTTTTCAAAATCCTTTCTTAGTGAGCACCTACATTATGAAAGGTAGGCTAACGTCGAAATTCCAAGTCTCTACCTGTTATAGTTTAGGCTCTACGTTGATTCCTGTCAGTCAGTCAGTCAGTCAGGACAAAGCCTCTTAACTTATATATATAGAGATTATTAGGTATGTTATGTGAATGTTACAGTTAGGCGCCTGTTTGAGTGAGTATCCTGGGAGCTGGGAGAAAGGAATATCATAAGGCCAGTTAGACCTATAAAAGGATTCTGCAACTGCCTCTTGCCTTGAGAATATTATAGGATTCTTTAGTCTGTCTGGAAAACTGTTAAAAAGATTAATGGACACTGTTTCAAAGCTATTCTGACTGGTTGTAAAATTGTTCTTGTTTGAGTACAAATTACTCCTGTTTCTAATAAAATGATTATGTACCTTACCACTAACAACGTAGGGTAGTTATTAAGTGCCAGTATGGTACTTTATGAGATTGTGTGGTGGACGAAAAAATGTCTGTCCGTCTGTCTGTCTGTCCGCCCGTGTGTCTGTACGCACCATAACTCAAATATGCTTTTTCAGATTTTCATGAAACTTGGAAAACACATTCATAATGTCCATGGGAAGAACCCTATTGATACTGAACCAAATCGGTTCACCGGTACCGGAGTAATACCCAATTTAGTGCCTATTTTAATAGATTATGGCGCCTTTCTAATAGAAAGGTGCCATAACTGAAATACGCTGTATCGAATTTCCTTTAAACTTGGTATACGCATTTATGGCGTCCATGAGAAGTGCCCTATTGAATTTGAACCTAATCTGTTGACCGGTACCGGAGTAAAACCCAATTTAGTGTCAATTTTAAAGGCGCAATAACTCAAATAAGCTTTATCGGATATTTATGAAACTTCGTATACGCATTTATAATGTCCATGGGAAGATGTCTATTGATTTTCAGCCAAATCGGTTGGCCAGTACCGGAATAACGCCCAATTTAGTGCCTTTTATGTTAATATATGAGAAGTCGCGATAACTCAAATATGCTTTATTGGATTTTCATGAAACTTTGTATACACATTTATAGTGTACATGGGAAGACATCTACGGATATTGGACCAAATCGGTAGACCGGTACCGGAGTAAAACCCAATTTAGTGTCAATTTTAAAGACGCGGTAACTCAAATAGGCTTTACCAGATTTTTATGAAACTTGGTATACACATTTATAATGTCCATGGAAAGACGTCTGTTGATATTGGATGAAATCGGTTGAACTGTTTCGGAGTAATGCTCAATTTAGTGTCTATTTTATGATAATATACGTATTCGAAAGAATTTATAAAAGAAAAGCAAATCAGTTATCTTGACAACATAGTCAATTGTTTTACTGTGATCTTATAAGGCTTTGGAAATTAAAATACAGTTACCTATGACCAAAAACACTATTGTTTTACATGCGCTTATCCAACTAGACAGTTAAATTTACCCAGGTGGCCGAGATGGTAACGTCTTGGCCTCATATTCAGGAGTTCCATGGTTAAAATCCCGAAACCGGCCAATTTCACTTTTTTTTGGTATTTTTATGTGAGTGTGCGATTGTCAAGATATCACAAATCTGTACAGTTCAGATGATGCTGGAAGATTTTAATCTGATTAAAAAAAAAAAAATCCCTTTAGGCAGGCCTACAGGCTGAGGTAGATTTCAAAGTGCTTTTGGTTTATTTTATTATCGCTGCGCAGCACTCTTCTTTTTTAGCCTTGGCATGGCAAACCCGCAGTAATAAGAACTGAATTCGGTAAAGAGGAAGAGCCTTCAATCATTTGTTTTGACAACAAGAATAGGATATAATATTCTGGGAGGCCGTGCGCAAGATCAGCAATGAATAAAATTAGCAAAGCCGCTAAACAAGACAAAATTATGATATTATAATAATTCTTTTAAGTGTTATTATTTTCAAACATTAAAATCTCGCGTCATATGAGAGCTATCAAGAAACTAGTTATTGATTTGTAGAGTACTCATCAAGAGCTTTTCAACGATACCCCACAAGACGTGGTTTCAAAAGTTTCGAATTTTCATCCCCCACCCCCACCCTCACTCGAACCCCCGAATCGTTGGTGTCACTGTGAACTCCATAGGGAGTACTCTAATTTATTCAAACAAAGTTTCCCTCTATACTTCATAGGGGCCGAGACATACATTTTTAAAAATTTCAACTCCCTCCCCCGACCACCCCCTTGGGCCAATTTTGCTCATTAACGAACTTGTCCGAACTATTGGGCCTAGAAATAACATATTAAAATTTGGTTCAAATATCTTCAAAATTACGGCCGCTATCGTGTAAAGATATAAATATCACAAATTTTTTTTTGGAACGGGCGGTGGTTTCGTACTTAGGGGAGCATGAAACGTAAAGATATGAAAAAAATTTTCGAAAATCATGACATGGTATCCATTGCAATAGGTAGATTTTTCTTCGAAATCTACCTAAAACTAGACCTTTGTTCTTCCGTAAGCCCTGCTTCATGAATAAATCTGGAGCTTAACTTGGAAATCAATTAAAAAAAACATATTCTGCATATCATAATTGCAGTCATAACTGATTAAACAGAAACATACTGGCACTTTTTTACATCAGTTTACCTGATTTTATTTTTGTAGCAATATGACTATGTGAGACCGCCAACCCAATCCAGGATCAATGCCTAGAAATTTTATACAAGCAATATCCCTTAACCGGCACCACGACCAATTTTATAAAACAGGAAAACTTCCAGGGGCATACACCATTTCACTACAAACATCAATCTACCCGTTGTTGACGCTGTAAGGAAATTCCTTAGGCAACCCAGAGACAGAGCAGCATAGAATGGACCAGTCCCCGGCACGATTGGCATTGCAGATGAAAACTTAATAGTTATAATAATGAAAAATAAGCAATAATTATCATAGTTCTAGTACTAGAAGACGGAGTGACAAACAAATTAAAAACCAATTTAAAGGGGGTGAAAATTAATCTTCTTCTCTATATATATAAAAGGCTTTGTCCTGACTGACTGACTGACTGACTGACTGACTGACTCACTGACTGACTGACAGGAATCAACGTAGAGCCTAAACTATAACAGGTAGAGACTTGGAAATTTGACAGTACCTTCGTTTCATAATGTAGGTGCTCACTAATAAAGGATTTTAAAAAATTCTGATTCTAAATGCCAAAAATTAAATGTTTCTGAGAATACTTAATCCCTTTTTACACGGAATTATCGAACAAAATCACAGAACATATTGTTGCCAGTTTTATCAGATGGGTTTGGATTAAATGAAATGGAAGTTTGACAAATTAGAGAAGGTATCAATACAAGGCCTCCTTTATTGTATGCCTCCTTTAGGAGGCCGTGATCAATATAAATCATGTTATCTATATTAATAAAAGGAACTGTCTGTCTGTCCGCGATGCCCAGCGAAATCTACTGAACGCAGAGATCTGAAATTTTAAACATAGGTGGGCTGAAGGGTCGGAAAATGCACCTCGAGGCCGGAATTTTAATTTTAGCTTTCGTTCGTGAGCTATGAGTGAAAAACGGGCAAAAAACGTGCATTTTCTGCGTTTCCGAAACTTCAGTTTTCAATTATATATTTCAATGTCAAATCAATTACAGTTGGCTTTGGCTATTTTTGTCGTACCTTGAAAATAAAACTTTCGCGATCGCTTGAATGTTGTAAGCCCTAAATATGGTCAAACGTTGTTTTATTTGGACGAATCTCACTACACAGAGGTTTTCTGGGCCAAGAAACTCGAATCTGAGGTCGCTTTTACCAGACGACGCTATCTAATCGTGGTATGTAGTCCACGCGATTTAGGTGTTTATAAATATAATGATTTAACTATTATGCTCTTAATTTTTAATTCTTGAAATAATTATCGCGGGCGAAGCCGTGGGCACATGCTAGTAGTTTATATGATTCTTTGAATTTAGATGTAAAGAATCCATAACTGCACGTTGCTAAACCTGGATGTAATTTTATATTAGCACTAGCAGATGCCTGCGGCTTTGCCCACGAAAATTAATTGGAGAATTAAAAATTAAGAGAGAAATAAATAAAATATTATATTTATTAACAGGTGCACGCGAAACATCCATAAGCCGAAACTAAACGATTAATAATTAAGGAAACAGCTTAAAAATCCGGCTTTGAAGTAAATTCCACGATTAGGGAGCGCAGCATGGGAAAAACAAGCTCAGATTCGAGTTCCCTGGCCCAGAAATCCCCTGCATAGTGAGTTCCGTCCAAATCGTAGGTTTGCCCAGGGTTGCCCATTGGCAACTCTTCCGTCTATGTTGAAAATTTGAGATGTCTGCGGGTCTTGATATTATAAACAAATGAATCGACCAGGGTGGGCTTGCAAAATTCAAGCGATCACAATGCTTTTATTTCGAAGGTATGACAAAAATAGGCAAAGCCATCTGCACTTGATTTGACAAATGAAATGTGATACTTCGAAAGCGCAAAAATGCACGTTTTCTACCCGTTTTTCACTCATAACTCGCGAACGCAAGCAAAAAATTAAAAACCCAGCTACGAGGTGCAATCATCCACCCATCAGTCCATCTATGTTTAAAATTTCAGATCTCTGCGTTCATTAGATTTCGCTGGGCATCGCGTACAGACAAACAGACCGACAAAAATTTCTCTTATTAGCCTATATAGATTATACGGACGAGGATCGAAACTAGAGCTATATGACAGACCAGCATTTTGGTTCTATTCGCACTAGTTTTATTACGTACATTGCTAGGAATTTTATTTTATTTTATGGTAGAATTTTACTAAAGAGTATCTATAAATTTGTTAAAAACAAACTCGGAATAGATTAGTGGCAACTAGGGTAGTCCAGGCGCTTTTTTAAACAGATTTTGATCATGTGTTTTTGTGATACAGTTAATGGAGTAAGAACAGTTTTAGAAATGCTTCCCCATCCAATAATACCATACTGACTAAGGCTAAATATACCATCTTAGTGTGTTAATGGCCACACAGTTACGGAGACTTACAGATTTATATATATTTTTCCGCATTTTATTACATTTCTAAGACAAGTGTTTATAACCACTTCAAATGTTGATCAAAGATAATTCCCACATACTTCACTCCTGCAGATTCTTTCAGAGAAGGACATTTACAGACTCTAGGGTCTCCACAATCTGAGTTTTGGATTATTAATTTTAAAAGTTCGATTGAATTTGTTTTAATCCAGAAAGAATTAAGGAGAAATGCATTAAATTAGTTTGAGTAACATTAAGAGATAGTAAGATAACAGATAATAATCCTTTAACTTGCTTAGGAATAACAGGAACAATAATAATAATTATGAGGAATAATTCTGTTATCACATTTATACCCGCATTAGCATTTTTGTAGGCATCCTCCCACTTTATTCCACTGAAGACCACATTATTATTTTAAACAATTATAGCATAGTACCTAGGTTCATATTAGTGTATCATGATTTCTGTGTAATAAGTTTTGACTTCTAACACAAAAATGACTTTTGGTTGGTTCGAAGCTTTTATTAGCAAAATAAATGAGTAAATGTATTGAAATATTTATTTTTGGATCTCAGAGACTCCCCCACGGTGAAGTATGAACAAGAATACCATAATATTGCTAGAGTTAACTATTTCTATTAGTTTGCTGTCGGCCGCCTATCACCAATAAAGCAACATTGCAAGTTGTGTAGATAATAAAGTAATTTGTTTAAATATTAATAACTTTCTTTTGTTATTTTATGTAGAATATTATATTATGTCAGAAAAATATCAGCACTTTTCAAATATTTTGACGCGAAATTATCTGCATACCAATAGATTAGAAAACTCGTTGACGGAATTCTACGGAATAAGGTTAA
Organism: Ectobius pallidus; assembly: GCA_964059195.1. NCBI lineage: Eukaryota > Metazoa > Arthropoda > Insecta > Blattodea > Ectobiidae > Ectobius > Ectobius pallidus. Next base: position 9,568,491 of record CAXKWD010000012.1, read on the forward strand.
AACAAGGTAGAAAAAATACAATTGCCAAAGGCAATATACTAATTTGGCATTCTCTTATCGACTATTTCATAGATTTGTACGACATACGACATAATCATGGGTCGTACGCCTATTTGTACGACTATTTTTAACATAGCGTTTTATATATATTTTTTAAATCAATCTACTGACGAATTTTAAATTTTGATATGTATCCAGATTTTTGTTGTAAGCATGTAGCTAAAGTCAATATGATTGGAAAGCAGTCCTGTGCCTTTTGCAATAATTACAACACTCTGGTAACTACTGTTAATTTAATTTTATTATGTTTTATCAAATTTAGCAGATCGGAAGATAATGAAACACGCCAAATCATTTACAAATAAGATGATTTATTAGCAATTACATGTCATATATAAGGTGCATAATACCGATTAATAATAATAATTATATTTATTATAATAATAATAGTATTTACAATATTAGAATATAATAATAGTAATTACAAAATTATAATATATGATTATTATTATTATTATTATTATTATTATTTTTATTATTATTAACGCAGTGCGTTTATTATACTGAAAAATCACAAAGCATACGACAGTTTTAACTATCATACGACTATTTTCGGATAATGGTACGACTGATCTACGTTTCTGATCTGGCAACCCTGGTTCTCTTAATGCAGTCCTAGTGCACACTGTAATTTTAATAACGTTTTAAAAAGAAACTGTGCATGTGTTGTCATTCTCAAACGACTAAACACAGGTTGGTTCTTCCATCAAATCATTGGTGAATTTCATTATTTGTTTCCTCGGCAATGAATCTACTCTTATACAATTCAACGGCCCTAAATAGCGTGCTTGCTCGCCCGCTTCGTGAGACATCGGGTATACTCGGCGACGTTCGTCTCTCGCAGTCTAAACTTTCATGACGACTATAAAATTAGGAAGGAAAACTGTTTCTTTATTATATAAGGCCTAAGTGAAATGAACACAATGAACAAATATTCTAATTTATTTTTACTTACAATTTTCATAGCTCTGAACCACAAACATTTTTAATAATCTACCAGTGCAATTTTCTTAAAAATCCTGGAGTCAATGAATAATGGCGGGCGAAGCCGGGGACAACAGCTGTAAAATATTGATGGTTTTATCTCTTGAAATATCGCTGATAATAATAATCCAAACAAACCATTCCTTCCCTTGAAACATTATATAATTTCTGAAAATTACACTGAATTGATAAAATAAAATTCACATCATATTCATGTCAATAAACAGTTGAGAAACAATATGTATTATGTGTTCACCCATGGCCTCCTTTATAGGTTCTTTGGAACTGCATAATCGATTCTGATATAGTTTTCCCAGGGGGCGCTTTAAAGCCGGGATTTTAGCTGTTTCATTAATTATTAATGGCTTAGTTTATGAATGATTCGCGTGCAAGTGTTAATAAATATAATGCTTTAATAATTATTATTATGCTCTTAATTTTTAATTTTTAAAAGAATTATCGTGGGCGAAGCCACGGGCACCTCCTAGTTGCTCTACAATCTTACAATTTGATACACTCTTTATTGACTACTTCTACAATTGCATACTATCTTCAGAATTAATCAAACTGTTACAGTTACAGGCAATTATCGTTTCAAAATGGCAACCTCGTTGCATGCACTGAAATAGTATATTGTGATACAAGTGCCGTAAGTGGTGTTTACGGATCGAGGATCCTAGATCCGTTATGCGCTTATTATGCGATGATTATTTATATCAATTTATTTATATTAATTGAGATATTAGCTGAAAATATTATGTAGGTACACTATTGAAGATGGATGTTATATTTCAGAAAGTGATCCGCATGTGTTTGTTGTTATGGGAACCGAATATTTGTAAATAAGTATGGAGGAATTTCTTTAAATAATTGTACAAATTGTAGTATTACGATAAGTATATCAAAATAAACGCACGATGATTATTTATATCAATTTAATTATATTAATATTGTGATATTACCTGAAAATATTATGTGTATACATTCTTGAAGATAGATGTTTATTTCAGAAAGTGATTCGCATGTGTTTGTTGTTATGCGAACCGAATATTTGTCCTGGGGGGCCTTGTCCATAAAGGCTTGTATTATGAGGTGTGGCGTAAGTAAATTCATAAAAGCACGGAAACTCTTACCGCACATAGCAACAAGAATGCTATGCGGGAATGTCAACTTATGATCCACGGCAAGAACATTCGTAAGTACCACTAATAAGCCTAGTTAAGGAGTGCGAAAAGTCGTTTCCTTGATAACTTCCACAAATATTAATATTTCTGAGTGATTATTTTTCTGTCTGTATTTGTTAATATCATGTGAATAACACTATCTTCAATCATTCATCCATCATTAATAGTTTATTTTTTTAAGTACATATATTTTAATGAAAAAGAAAATTAAAAAATATCGATTTTTAAAGGTAAGTTTAATTATAGGCCTACTATAGATATTCCAAAGTTTGTAGACTATGATGCTCATATGATGTTTGCAAATAAATAGTTAGTGGTTACTTAGACTTTTTTCCAAGAACTGCCTCTACCTTCTGCCACCCTAATCCTCTTCGACCTGTAAATCAGTGAATATAAAGGTAATTAGGAGTATTCACACTTGTCTGCAGTTCAATACAATGTTGTCAAATTTGTGCCACAGCACGTTTACTTCACTTGAGAAATGATGAATGACAGCGGCAACACTGGGAAAACCCACGCGACTACAAGAGTACCTGTTCTTTGTCGGTGTCGGTGCGGATTTTCGGATTGGGGAACAATGCTATTATTAGAGTTCGGATATTTATGACCTGAAAAGGTGGAAAATATTATGGCAAATATGCCCTTAAAGTGACTAAATATGGCTAAAAGATCCTAAATATGACCTAATAAAAGAACGTGTTTTTTTAAAATAAATGTTTCAATTTAAAACGTTTAATGACACTAAATTATTATATCATATGAATTCAATTTAATAAGCTCTTTTAAACAGTTTCTCAGGTGATTTATAGTTATACTTGTAATAAACTTCATTTTGTGCCAGTGTTGTGTGGATGCAAGAGGAGAACATTTCGGACATCTCTTGTGATGAGTAGGGACCGGATTCTTATGTTTTTACCTATTTTTTTCCTTACTTCCAAAACAAAAAGCGCTCATGCACTTTTTCGAATCATGTCCATAGGATTCACCCACATTAATTCTGTGGCACCTAAAAATACCTAAATGGGGTATAAAAACCTGAATCTACCTAAACGGGATATAAAACCTAAAATATCTAATTTAGACTACTTTTTTTTGTCTTTTTTGTTTGTCAGTTGAGAAATCGATATTTTGCGGAGAGACAATAATTTTTATCGGGTTGAAATTAATACCAACACCGTTTCATTCAACCCATTGTCGTCTAGGATGGACAGTATCAAGAGAGGAAAAGAGTACCGGCGCATTCCTTTTAAAATAGTCGTAAGAACAACCATTGTTGCCGTGTATGAACAAGGATATAGATTTTAGTGTCTTAAAGCGCTTGTTTTTTGTTTGCCTTTAGTTGGCCTGGACCCTCTTTTCTAATCCACTGTGGATTCTGCTTCAATGTTGTTGATTTCGTAAAACTTCTGCAAACTTTTTATGTCTCTACTGACTTATATATAATTGTCCTGACTATAGAAAGAAAAAAGAAAAAAAGAAAAACACCTGACAATAAATATTAATATACATTTTTCCTTTCCCTGAGAGCTGGGGGGGGGGGGGGCCTTGCCCCGGGTATGGGCGCCCATGGTTGAGAATCTTGAAAGATATTTAGTGATACACTGTAACCAGGAAATGTGAGGCAATCTTATTTTCACTGCTTCTTTTGATTGTTTATGCTTTCTTTCTTCAATTGTATAATATTGTCTAAAAGGATGTTTACACAAATTTAAGTCAATTTTGTTAAGTTAAACTTCACAAGTATTATGTATTCAATCCTATGTAGCACATTCAAATTCATTAAACCAATTATTCTACCCGAAAACTATATTTTGGACAAAAAACCTAAAAAAAACTATTTCACCTAATGGAAAACCTAAAACAGTGTTTTTAAAAGCCTAAAAATCCGGTCCCTAGTGATGAGGTACGTGGTTATTTTCATTCTAATTTCAATTGCAAATGTGAAAACCTGAATCATTACACCGACCGTGGCTTTATTTGCGTAGATATTTCACCCGATCGCTCGGAAGTTAGAGCCATGGCCGCCGCGACGCAGAAATCCGGAAGATAGGCCAACTCGTATGTGAAACACGCTGTAGAACATTCAAAAGGTTTTGCTCCATGTAGGCCTAATAATTGATGTAAGACATTAGCAGTGCTAGTAGCTATGCAAAGACTGAACAATTATTGCTAAAATAATTGCAAAAGAAACATTTTTAAAAATAGTTATAACATTTTTGCATTCCTTAGCTAGTAAGTGGCACTTACGAACTTTGTTTACATGGATCGTAAGTTGACATTCCCACACAGTCTTGTTGCTAAGGCCGGTTGCGATGAGGTTAAAACACTTACGGTCCAAGCGCTACGTCATAATTCATTACGATACACTTCATAATAGGCCTACAAGCCTTTATGGCCACGGCCCCCAGGACAAATATTCGGTTCCCATAACAACAAACACATGCGAATCACTTTCTGAAATAAACATCTATTTTCAAGAATGTATTTACATAATATTTTCAGGTAATATCACAATTAATATAATTAAATTGATATAAATAATCATCGTTCAAAAAATAGCATGCAACACACGGGCCGTAAAGGCATTTACGGGTATCGAAAACTTAAAAACCCTCGGCTGCGCCTCGGGTTTTCAATCTGTTTCCTCGACCGGTAAACGTGCCTTACGGCACTTGTATCGCAATATACTATTGCAATAAAGGCCCAGTTTATTTACATGATTATTTTAATTTTTTAAATGTACACTACAGGCCATGCACTTGCTGGATGTTCCTAGCTGTGTTGGGCGTTAATCAATTAATTTTTCAATCAACTCGTTAATTGAGTAAAAAGTAATTGCGATTAAATTAATCGCAATTAAACGTTCAGTTGCATATTGCAATAAATTATTTGGATTAATGTATGTTAATCGTAACTCGCAATTAAAATAATTGCAGTTAATTTGTTTAATAATTGTTCTATCAAACAATTAAAACTAACAATTAACTTACTTCCTTTTAGCGAAATCAATTAAAAGTATTACAAGATTTAGAAAATTTCCTTTCCTTTATACCGTATTATAATAAATTATAATCTATCGGTTTTTTGTCTAATCAGGTTTAGCCTATTCCCTTTAAATCATTGATGTGTTTATAATATCAGTGTTTTATTTGTACCTAACATGCGTATTTCAGTATCTTATTTACGCATTTTGTTATGATACTACTCCACGCACCACGCCCGTACAGTAGTCCTTTTTAATTGTTAGTTTTTATTTACATTCATAAAATAATTGAAAAGTAATTAATTGTTAACTGTTGAAAATCACGATTGACAATTTGATTAATTGTTATTTGCTACAATTAATCAATTGTTAGTTGTAATGGCGACAATTAACAATTAATCTATTTATCTATATTAATAAAAGGAAGTGTCTGTCAGTCTGTATGTCTGTCCGCGATGCCCAGCGAAATCTACTGAACGCAGAGATCTGAAATTTTAAACAAAGGTGGACAGAAGGGTCGGAAAATGCACCTCGAAGCCGGAATTTTAATTTTAGCTTTCGTTCGTGAGTTATGAGTGAAAAACGGGCTGAAAAAAGTGCATTTTTTGTGTTTTCGAAGTGATAAATTTCAATTCAGAACAATTACAGTTGGCTTTGGCTATTTTCGTCATATCTTGGACATAAAAGCATCGCGATCGCTTGAATGTTGTAAGCCTACGCTGGTCGGTTTATTTGTTTATAATGCCAAGGCACACAGAAAAGTTATCTGAAATTTTCAATCCACACGAAAGAGGGATAATCAATATACGTAGTCCTATATACGGTCAAAAATTGATCGATTTGGACGAAACTCACTATACTGGAGTTTTCTGGGCCAAGGAACTCAAATCTGAGGTCGCTTTTACCAGGCGACGCTATCTAATCGTGGTAGGCCTATGTAGTCCACGTGATGTAGGTGTTAATAAATATAATGATTTAACTATTATGCACTTAATTTTTGAAATAATTATCGTGGGCGAAGCCGCGGGCACTACAATTAAAATGTGTCCAACACTGGTTACTAGACTGGTTATTCACAATATTACGTATCTGGAAATCATTAGGACGCAGTTTTGATTATCATCTGCTTAGATGCGTAACATTCTTCTTATAGCGTGTGTGTGTGTGTGTGTGTGTGGAACATGTGTTTACAAGGCCACTGCACTGTTGTAAATTTTATACAGGGTACAGCAAAGTCGCTACTTCCGCCGGTTTATTGTCTTTTAATGCGAAAAGCAAACGAGCTCAACAGCAGCAAATGTTTCAAGGACTTCAACTCTTATGTCACGTTAAGCAGGAAGGAAATGAATTATGCACTCCCACGTGTGTTCAGATAAGCATTACTCTGTCTTCTGTTCTAATCTCAATACAACAAACATTTACGTATTGTTCGTGTGTTTTAACTACATTCAATAGTAGTGAGGTAAGAACGATTTCTGCATTATGAATAAAATCAGGTAAACCGATGTAAAAATGTTTTTGCTTAATCAGTGATAATTGAAATTATGGTATGCAGAAAAAATTATAATAGATCTCTGAGTTAAGCTCCAGATCTTTTCATTAAGCAGGGCTTACGGAAGAACAAAGCTGAGAGCTGCTCCATAAACCAATAGTTTAAGGCATAGGCGTAGCGAGGGGGGGGTTTTGGGGGTTTGAACCCCCCCCATTGATTAAAAAAAGGAAAATTGTATAATTTTTTTAAGTCTGCCCATAAATTGCTTAATACAAGTATAAAGCGTGGGAAGCTTAAAACTCGTTATTTTGCGTCTTAATTTTTAAAATTTTCCGGGGAAGGACCCCCGGAAGCTTAAAACTTGTTATTTTGCATCTTAATTTTTAAAATTTTCCGTGGGAGAACCCCCGGAAGCTTAAAACTCGTTATTTTGCATCTTAATTTTTAACATTTTCCGGGGGAGGGCCCCCGGACCCCCCTCTCCTTCCATACTCGCCAGACCCCGCGGATGTTATAACCCCCCCCATATGGTCGGCCTGGTTACGCCTATGGTTTAAGGTGCCCCCAGAGATAAAAATCCAAAGGATTGTTGTCGGGAGAACTTGCAGGCCATGGAAGGAGAAAACAAGATTTATGGGACATATGTTCATATGAACTTTTTTACTTCATTTGGTGTAAGGAACCTATGCCCGAAGTTTGTACACACTCTGTATACACTCTGTATAATATATCTTTGTACAATTATCGTGTATCATAGTATTTTTCACCAATGTTAATAAGTCATATCATTAATCGTATTTTATGTTATCGTTCATACACATTAACTATGTTCTACTATCACAACTCAGTATCGTCACTCATAAAAACTCCTAGCAGATAATAGCATAAATTCTTTAAAAAGTATATTAAAATTGTAAAACACCTTACCAATGACTTTCAACTTTGTGAGTTAGGTTAAAAGATTCTATGTGATCTTACACTATTGTCTGTTGGTCATTGCTATAATGTTCGTTGTTGATGTAACCTATAATTATTCCAACTTAAAATGTCTGCAATATATCTACAGCAAAATATTAAAAGTGTAAAAACGTTCCATAAATATATAGCAATGTCCAGTGGATGTAAACTATTGTAGACTTTGGTGATTGTTTATTGTAGCATTCGCTGTATCAGATGAACTTTCTGAGGACTAGTATTTAGGATATGCGCATTTCGGTCCCTCGTAGACCATCATCAGTACCTATAAAATTTATATGAGTAATTAATATAATACAAATGTGAAATTTAAACTTATTAGAATGATCTTTATACGTAATATTGATTCACCTTATTATGGACGAGATGTTCGAAATGCGAAATAGATTTACAAAACCAGAAAGGGTGTACAGAAAACAGAGCTGAGAGTTTCTATTAGTGAGAGGAAAAACTTTGTTAAAAATACTGAACGAGGAACAATGAAGTACGGGCTGGCTTATAAATTTCCGAACGGAATTTTCAATCGACCTTTAGAAACAAGAGAGAAAAAATCATGGAATATAGGCCTACGTCATACATTGGCGGTAATTCATCCTTTACTTTACATGGGCACATTGAAGTTGTCAGTGGACATTCTTGTGAATACTTCATACATTTTTAAGGGCATACGAGGGTGGATCGAAAAGTAACGAACTAACTTATATATATATATATATAACTTCACAAAAGTTTAACAGGCACAATTACAAACAAATGCACTCATAAAGGGACACCTTTTGTCTATTTTTCTATATAGTCGCCAAGTTTCTCAACACATTTCTCCCATCGTGATACCAGTTTCAAAATACCCTATTCATAGAAGTCTGTACGGTTGGAGAATAGTCATCTGCTATTTTCCCTTCTGACAATCTTCGTGACAAACGCTGTAACATTCATGCTGATGGTGTCAAACTTCTTCACGACAATGCTTGCCCTCATGTTGCTGAAGCTGTTTGTGAGAAAATCAACAAATTAGGCTGGGAGGTGCTCCAGTATCCTCCATACAGTCCACACCTGGCACCGTCGGACTTTCATTTCTTTGGTTCTATGAAGAACTTCCTGGCCGGTAAAACCTTTGCGTCAGATGCAGAAGTGAAAACAACAGTCCGCAGATGGCTATACTTCAACCGAACGGACTTCTATGAACGGGGCATTTTGAAATTGGTATCACGATGGGAGAAATGTGTTGAGAAATTTGGCGATTATATAGCAAAACAAACAAAAGATGTCCCTTCATGTGGGCGTTTGTTTGTAATTGTACCTATTAAACCATTTGTAAAAAAATATTTTGTGCGTTACTTTCCAATCCCCCCTCATATTTGCATGCACAAGCGTTTACATTGCATAAATATCCTAATCCTGCACATCATAAAATACTCCGTTGTAAAGAACTTAACAGGCAAGCACGAGGTTAAGGAAACGAGCGCTGGTAACGGTCGAACATTGTACGACGTTTTATGTCATTTTGAATCATAAATCTTAAAAGCAAAATAATTTCACTTCGCTTGGGCTTTAAATCAACATTGACCACTACCTGCGCACTACAAACTTAAATTACATTCAAAAGATGATGACAAAAATGAAAATTCCTATTCAGAGTCAAGACGGTAATTCCCCGATCTCTAAAACATTATGCTGTATCTTTTTTATCATATCAAAGCCTTTTAGCTTGTTTAAAAGATCCAAATAATTCGTGGACAAAAACTCATGGTGAGGACAAAACAATGAAGTGAAGGAAACAGTTCGTTGGGAGAAAATAATATGTTGGACCATAATTTTAGGGGCTGAACTGTCTGGGCCGTGTTTCATAGAACTTTTACACACATATTATTAGCAAATACATAATGTTAGTTATTATTATTAGCTTTCTGTTTCATAAAGAATATTTTATAATAATATTAGTTATGATTTCATGGTTCTAAATTGCTAGTAAATATTGCTAATATTATTAGTAAACTGTTTCATAGACTGCAGAACTAATAAAATTTACTGATAATATCGGGTGTTTATCTGTAAGTGTTTTTGGGGTAATGACTTATTCTCAAACCCATGTAATTCAGATTTCGTTATTTTAAAATTGTGAAAAGAATCACTCTGATGTAATTATCAATTGAGGAAAAGCTTACATACGATATGAAAGGAATTTTTTTTAATAACAAGTTTTTAGGATTTGAGGCTAGATTTTAGTACGTAAGCCTACTGCTATCTTGAATAAGTGCCTGGCAAATTTATTCATTTCTTAGAGCTAGTTATTATTTGTTATACTTATGAAGATATATGTAGGCTGTGCTGCTTTGAAATAGTATTGACAAAAAGACTAAGAAAGGAAAAACAAAAACAACAATCCAGACATAACCTCCAAATCAATCAGGCGACTAATTAACTAATAATATCATTGAAGAGATTTTATGAGTAGTGTTCATATCTCCATGAAACAAGATTTTGATAACTAATGAATCATATTATCAGATCTAATATTATTAACTAATAGACTATTAGTAGCAAATTCTATGATACAGGGCCCTAGTGGGACGTAGTCTATTTCTGTGAATTTCGACACCCATGTAGACATAGCAGGCCATGGTATCAGCAGTCCAACACACTAACTATAATCTGTCTCAAGTAAGTTTGATCCTGTTCAAAACAAAGAGGAGTGACTGTCATAGTGGCAGCTGTTGTACAGCTCCACGCATGAGAACGCATGTCATCACCGTGATAATGTTTGTTTATTCTCACTACAACTCACTTCCTCTCTATCTTGAACAATGAATACTTTATGTTTTGTTTGCTAATCGATTAACTATAATGATGACGATGCCAGTGGGAGTTTGTTATTTCACGTGTAAATGTTGATATTATTGTTGCATGAACTTACGAACACTCCTATTCCATTAGCAAGCCAAACCCTGGTAATGGCGCATGCTAATTACATTAACCAATCACGTTTTGTCACATGATGCGAATTTTCCGCTAACTCTCTGTGAGTTCTCCTCTCCTTTGTTTTAAACAGGATCAAACTTACTTGACTTATAGTATAGTCGGCACCTCCACATCAACTTGTTGACTTTTAACAAGAAATCAAATAAAACTGAAGGTTCGTCTTAAGATTCTTAGCACTTTATTTACGGTTTCCGCTTGCTCGCTTCTCCCTCCCACTTGTTGATCGCATGACGCAATGAAGTAAGATTGTGGCGGTCCCCATCTTCAGCCCGACTTGTTCGCTACCCGTAACACAATTTCCTTTTCATATACCAAGCATCCCGTCCAAATCGTTTTCTCGCTCATCTCTTCTCTCGTAGGCAATAAAAAGAGATAAGACCCGTGAGGCGACCGCAGTTGTCTTAGCAAGATTTTTTTCTTCACACGAAAAGCGACAAAGAGAACATTGCAACTTATTGATGGGTTTATAAAAGTACATACTTTTTTCTAACTTAAAATGTTGTGGTATACAATGCCGACTTTATGTTTGTTGTGATCAGAGAATGTAGTACATGTACCCTATTTTTCGGACCATACGACGCACTATTTTTTACCTTGAAACAGAGCCTTGAATGTTGAGCGATTCCAATGGTCCGAAGTACACTAAACAAATGAATTAAATAAAATTACGTTAAATTGGCCTATTACCGGTAATATCGTAATCATGGGTTTAGACCATTAAAATCAACTAGCGCAGCAATTTATTCGGTCATTAATAACGTTTTGTTATCACTAGATGCGGGTAGGTGTCCTGTTGGGATCTTTTGTGACCTTAGCAGGGCATTTGACTGTATTAATGATAGTATACTTCTCTGGCATTCTTGGCCAGAGAAATCTGACATTCGTGGCGTTGTTTTGGATTGGTTTTCTTCATACCTGTGTAATAGGCTTCAGTATGTTGAAGTGTTGTATAAGATTAATAATTGTAAGAGGCTGTACAAATCAAACTCTCTGGGTATCAATGTAGGTGTTCCCCAGGGATCTATTCTGGGACCCATTCTATTTCTATTTTATGTTAATGACTTGCCTAATCACTTGAAAGATTATTTTATTACGATGCATGCCGATGACACAACGGTTGTTGTTGATGCTCAGAATGCTCAAGGGTTACAGACAGACTGTAATGCACTGCTAGATAATCTCCAGATATGGTTTAATACCAATGTGTTATACTTAAACATAAATAAAACTTGTTGTATGAAATCTCACAACATACAAAATAAATCAATAAATAATTTAAATTTAAGCATTAATAATCATAACATTCTTAGTGTTCAGGCAACTAAATTTCTGGGAATAACATTTCATGCACATTTGAACTGGTGCCCACACTGTTTAGAACTTGTCCGTACTTTATATTCTGTCTGTTATGAAGTTAGAATTTTAAGATATTATGTTAATAGCAATATGATTTTATCTTTTTTACTTTGCTCAAGCCGAGTCCAGGCTAACGTATGGTATCTGTTACTGGGGTTCATCTACTATGTTGAATGATATTTTTACTGCACAGAAGCGAATTGTCAGATGCATGGCGGGTATTGACAATCGTACCTCATGTAGAGAATATTTCATACATTTTAGGATACTAACAGTCTATGGGTTGTACGTCTTCAAACTATTAGAATTTGTGCACATTCATAGAAATGAATTAAGTTGCAATAGTGATTTTCATTCCTACAATACTCGAAATAGAAATAAGTTTAGCATTCCTCAACATAATTTAAACAGTTCCAACAAATCCATCATGGTTTGAAGATGTACAATGATCTGCCGGTTAGCATTAGAGTCATTAATGGCCTGAAAGTTTTTAAAAGACGTATCAGAAAGATTTTAATCCAATTGTGTCCACACAGTATTAATGAAGTAAATATGGGCAATGTATAAATTATATTTAATCTTAGATATAGTGACAAGTCTTATGGCTTTATGCTCAAACAGACGATTATTATTATTATTATTATTATTATTATTATTATTATTATTATTATATGCAAGGTGTTGTACAACAGTAAGTTAGTTCCGAATTGTGGCACAGACTGTACCTCGGTGCACTTGTGACAAACATAAAATGAGAGTAGTGGGAAGCCAGGTATAAAACGCGAAATGAAAGAAATATTGGGTTCTTTCATACAAAAGGATGTCTCCATGGGGTGGTCTCTAAACAGACTTGTTCCTTTACATTTACCGTATGCTGTATTGATTGTGAGAGGGTATAGAAATATTTTCAGTCTTTCACAAAATTTCGTTTATAATTAGATTAAACTTTTGTCCCTTAAATGTCCATGCTAAAATCAAGGTGTGTCTTATGGTCCGGAGCGTCTTATAGTCCGAAAAATATGGTACTTTTTTCCATACTTTTTCCAAAGTCTATAATCTACCAACAAGAATTAAGTGCAATGAGCCGTTTACTCATTATGATAATACCTTTTCCGTCTTAAGGCTTCGTGAATCTTTTTCTTGACATCATCTCGATTCTCACGATCAGAATACTGGGCATGTGCGGAAAAATAAAGTTATTTAACTTATAAGTAGGGCAAGAAATTTGATGATTTTGCATCTTTTTTATATGAAGGTTAAAAGATAGCTCGAATATATACAAATTTATCATGAAATAATTGATTAAAAATTTGTTTTTGCATTTTTTGCTTTATTTTGAATTTTTTTGTCATTTTCAAGATACGGGTTATTTTTTGCAATTTTTAGGTCATTCTCGGCATTTTTAGGTCTCTTTTCGGCATTTTAGGCCATGTTTCAGTGAAGGTAGAGAAGAGCTTTTCCATGTACAAATCGTTACTCTCAGACAATAGACATTTTTTTTATTTGAGGATCCCCGCAAGATTTCATAGTTAATTTTAATTCATGTAATTGTAAACACCATATAGGCTATATAGTAGTTTGTCTTGTAACAATAAATAATTTTTGTTCTTTCTTTTTAAATGGCACATATTTGTTATGGCCAATTTGATGAGCATGCCAGTTCAGAAATAATTTCTTTTTAGCTAAGGGTGTCCAAGTAGTATAAATTTACTTAATTCTTTAGTAACAAAATAAGCTTTTTTTATGTTGTAAATTCATATAGAACTCACTGTCATCCGTTAAATTGCTTTTAGCAATCCATTACTTAAAAAACCTAAATATAAGTAATAATGGAAAATTTATTGGTAATTTTTTCTTAAATTGTGTGTCATTTTTTCACTATTTTTAGGTCATAAATTAATTTTTTATTTTGCATTTTTTAACTATTTTATGGTCATTAAATGCCTTTCCCTACTCATAATGAATATAAACTTTGATTTCTAGATAGTTACAAAAGCTTTCAAGAGAAGCGGACAATGAGCAACAAAGCTTTGAAACTGTCAAAGAATCTAATCACTTAGACATAATCATTATTACTAAAGCACAAACAAACCATGCTCTGAAGAAAGGAAGTCAAGCATTAACAGGTATTGCGATGGCGTCAATTATTATAAGTACATCTGACGTCTTTCTTTCGATTTAAGCCGATAGCATACAAGAATGAGTTTGAAATCAGACAATCACACTGAATCTTTGTCGAATTTGGCTTCATCTCCTCCTACAAGTCATAAAGACACGTCTTCTTTTCTTTACAGAGAATCTCTATGCAGTGACTTATGCATTCGTCACCAATGTCGAGCATGTTAATATTTATTCTGGAAATAAAGTGAATGTTACGTTTACATCTGTTCAGGGATCAGCTTTACAGTATTTTACGAGAAAAGTGTCCATAGGCTACTTCAGCAATGCTGGCATTTAAGTTTCGTAATCACCTCCTGTAAAATTTATGGGTATACATCAATTGAGTGCGAACTGATTAAAAATGCATCAATTGAGCGCGGGGTGAGTTTTGGAATGCATCAATTGAGCGCGATTATAAAGTAATTCTTGTATACAGTTTCCTCTTTTTATATGTAGAATTGGCTCAAACAATATTCCCTAGGCGTGAGAAATATTGTGTGCAAAGTGTGGCAACGCTGATCCTAGAGAATTTTTGTTTTAATGTAATGTTCGTGAAAGTATCACAGCCTTCGCTGATTATTTGGTATCAAATTTCATAGAACCAGATTCTTCATTTCCCCCTGAAATATGGGCTTTTGGCACCGTTACATCTGATAGAACCAACAATGCATGTGAGGCGTTCCACAAAGTGTTCTCTCTCAATTTTAATAATGCATATCCACACACACAACCACACACACATACACACACACATATATATATTTGTTTGTTCAAGTCATTACTGAGACACAAAATAGTACATATATTAATATGAATGTCAAGGGCAATATTGTTAGAGCCAGTCCCACATATAAAAGGAGGAAGCAGCATGTAGAAGAATTACTTGATAAATATCGACGTGGAAATATTACTAGAATTTGTTTCCTAAAGAGTGTGTCCTATTATTATCCAAGAAAGTGACCTAGATAAATTATGACATGTACCAACTTAACGGTACGCAAGTATCCGAAATGGGGACCTAAGTCTTTACAAAATGGGAAGGGAAATTTATAAAGACATAACCTCAAAAGTATTAATGTACATTGGTCAATAGTAGACTCGTCCAGTCAGGTAACAAAAAAATTGGCTCCTAAAACTAGGCTCATACGTACTTACCAGTATGCAACGCGAGGAACTATAACAATTATACTCGCATAATTATGTTTTACGCAAGTTATCAATATTATGTTTCAGCAGGAAAAGGTAATCTACCTTTTCCCCCAACCTACACGATGTAAACTTTGCCACCGACATTTAAATGGCGTCACCGTCATACTAACGCACTAACATTTTCCTTTCCAATTCTCTAGACTTAGGACTGGCTATGAAATTGCTTAGGTGTGGTTAAAAATGTTAGGCTTAGTAGCTTTGTCATTTAAAAAATGTTAAAAACAATACCCTAATTTCGTTTGCTTGAACGCTTCGTCACTTATAAAATTGTTAAAAACACTACCCTAATTTTTTTCATGTGCACTTTGCTCTCATATGACGCCTTCTTAATGAAATCCAAACGGGATATTTAATTGTTTATATAGGCCTATTGTTTTCTCCACTTGAGTAGATGAGAATACTAACTTGTCATTTTTTTAAGCTGTTCTTCTTTCAGGTATCCCTTGTTCAATACTTCTCCGTTTTATGTAGGCACTTGTTTGGAACTGGAGAAGTGCATCTAACACAAGGAAGATGTTGGGAGAAGTGTGGTAGAATATCGAATTATATTTTGCGTGAAATGACTCTACTGCATTAGTCGTTTCTTTGTATTCTGTGGAATGTTCATTCGCCCATATGAGGGTGGAAACGGGGCGTCTAGAGATATATAGTTATCATGCACATATTCACAGAGTTTAGGGACTTTATCGTTTTCAGGTTTTTCTGCAATGAAATTGTAAAACAACCATCAACTTCATCGGCATGTAAAAATGGTAGTCCAAAAAATATAACTATAACTATGCTGCCGCAACCTACATATCTCCGTGGCGCAGTTTACATAACTCATTTTTATTCTATTTCAAATTCGGTGTCAACCGTGGCGCAGATTACATACACCCGTTTCAGAAAACAGTACCGGTACTTGAATCAACTTATGCTTATTAATTCATCGTGTTTTAAGATGAATATATGAATATGCAATCATGAACCACAGATTATTGTCTCTGTTATTGTCAATATTAGATCTTGTTCTATAACGGTAAATTAAAAGTTACCAGATCATGGTATTCTACATAACACTTAATTCTTCCGATTAATTATTGCCTGGAGTCCAGTCCAGAACTATTTTTGATCTTGCTAGCTTGAAGTCTATTACTATGCGTTGCGTACGCAACGGAAAAAAATCGTAAAGAAATACGCGAGTGTATTCCACTGACCGTCCGATATAAAGTTCAAGGTCCTGGTCACGGCTTCTAATTATTGTCAAATCGTTCAAGCAATCACTCTAAAGGGCAGTTATATGTTGTATGAAATACAGGAATGATTAAAATTGTTGTACTACTTCAGTTATGCTTTTTATTATCGCACCTCGCGGTGCACCCTGGGTAATGCTAAATGAACTGTATGGTACCAATTATTAATTTTACAATTGCATACTTGTTTGGATATCCTCTCCAAGCAGTCCATCAGAAGATCCACCGGGCCTTTGTGTTATACCCCAGCATGAATAAACTTTCTCATGTAGCCTATACGTACCTGAAAGAATAAAATACAAGTTGTAATATTTAATAGGTAAAAAATATTGAAATATTTCAGAATAGACTAAATTTAACCTTGATGCTTTAATTGAAGAGTTGTTATCTTCTGATAAGTTCGGTCTGTAACCACTTTATTTATAGAAACTGCTCAGATCGCATACTGGGTCGTACCCTTTTGCGTCCCAAAGCAAGTGGTCGCTTCATCAAAACAACCCTCGTGCGTCCCGTGCAATTTGACGTAAACAACCCTCGTGCGTCCCGCCTTGAACAAGATCGATACATCTATCTGACGATTGTGGGAAATATTACTACTGCGTGATGGTAACACTGCATGTGATGACGTTAACAAGATCAATACCTATATCACTGAATATTATAAATAAACTGTTGAGCCTTGCAACATACAGCTCAAAGTAGTTCCCGCTAAGATGGAGGTGTCTGCAAGGGGTCGTACCTCGCGGTGCACCCTGGGTAATGCTAAATGAACTGTATGGTACCAATTATTAATTTTACCTGTATTCCATGGGACACATTTTTGTCATTGCTCTAGAGAGACCCGGGACGCAAACGGGTCATTGGATCTGAGGATCTATGGACGCACAAGTCCTAGTTTAGTGGTTTTGGGACGCAAAAGTTCAGACCCCAAGTAGAATTGAAGCGCTTAGTTTTATAAGGGTCTAAGGGCCAAACATAATTATTTTTCAGCTGCTAATTTTAAATGAATCGATGTACCCAGCCCAATGCATTTATGAAGGATCCAAGGTCCAGGGAAAGCCATGTTAGTAGCAATAATTTTCAAGATATACGGCTGGGTTTATCTCCGGTACCACTTTCTATGGGTCTATGTGCCAGACACACGTCAACTCTTCCCGCTTAACGATTGTTGTAACAATCTAACCTCACATCCTAAACACTTGTTAAAACAAAAATTCCTTTCATAGCGTATGTAAGCTTTTTTTAAATTCATAATTAAATCAGAGTGATTCATTTTCCACAATTTTAAGATCACAACATCTGAATTACATGGGTTTGGGAATAACTTATTAGCCCAAATACACTTATAAAAAACACCTAATACTACCAGCAAATGTTATTAGTTCTGCAGTCTATGAAACAGTCTATTACTAATACCAGCAGTATTTACTAATAATTTTGAGCCATGAACTCATAATTAATATTATTAGAAAATATTCTTATGAAAAAGAATACTGATAATAATAACTAATATTATTATGTGTTTGCTAATAAGTTAAGTGCAAAAGTTCTTTGAAACAGGGCCCGGCGAATACATCGGAGAGCAGCAGACGGCAGATTCTGCAGACTCTAGAACAGCTCTCTCCGGGACCAGCAGAGCGGACGTCCTTCAGGGCCGCCAAAGCAATAATCTTCACCTTTTGTTCCAATCCACTTCCTAACATCTTTTAAAATCCACCAAGAAAGATGTGAGACCACCGAGAAGCAGATCAAGGTAGGTTGGGTGTGTGTAGCTCAGCAGAAATTGGAAGCTGAGTTAGAATTTTAGCAATGATAATGCCGGCTGTCGACCAAGAGCTAAGCTAAGTTAGTTTAGCTTAGCTCACATACAGTGCGGGATTTCATACGTAGTTGTGACGAAAAAACTACATATGAAATCCGGCAAAACTATATATGATATCCCTCACTGTATGTGAGCTGAGCTAAGTTAAGTTAGCTTAACTCTTGATTGACAACCGGCATAAGCTTTCGTTCAAGAAAGGTACATAAAGAAAAGGACTAGACAAGGACATATTATTTTTTTTTGTCACACTTTTTTCGGTTTGGAGGTAAATCTTATTGTTTGCATTTTTAATGCAATTCTTGTGTGTTCTTCTTTCTAATCAAGTGTGTTGTTAGAAGAGTAGGTGATTGCATGTTTTTTTGAAATCTTGTTATGCATAATTTTATATTCAGACAGCCAATGTTACATAAATTATTTGTTTTTGTATTGATTTGATAGGTATAGCATTGGCATGTTATATTTTATCAAGGTCAAATGTATCGCGCTATTCAGAGGTTCATACTCTCTGACATTTAAATATATCTGAAATGTTTCATAACGCTAGGTTAGTTGAAAAAAAATTCAAGGAACTTGTCTTCCTGACAAGCATGCCACCTGGTTGAGGAACGAGAGTGAAGCGTTTGGTAGGGCCTATTTAGTCAACCATTTGCTGCAGGCACATTATCGCATGACCCGAGATTTTTCGGAGTGACCCTCATTCAGAAGAGAAGGATTTGGGTAATGACTTGAGGTTCCGAAGATATATATTTCTTTTTTTCCATTTTTTGAAGCTAAAAGTGGGTAGGTATTTGTTTAATATACAAGGAAAGCATGAAGGAGAAGGATGGAAGCGGAGGAGACGGTCCTAGATAGAATTGAAATAAGAGGTTTAAGATGGTTGGGACACA
Source organism: Ectobius pallidus (assembly GCA_964059195.1). Lineage (NCBI taxonomy): Eukaryota > Metazoa > Arthropoda > Insecta > Blattodea > Ectobiidae > Ectobius > Ectobius pallidus. The sequence continues at coordinate 9,587,814 of CAXKWD010000012.1, forward strand.
TAAGGAGAATGGATCAGCATAGATGGCCGAATAAAATGCTTCAGTGGAAACCACCTGGAAGAGGAAGACGGGGCAGACCGAGAAGATCCTGGTACCAGAGCATTAGAGATCATTGATAGGAGAGGACTCCATGAAGAGGACGCCTTGGATCGAGATATATGGCGATTAGGAATGGGAAGGCGGCAATAGCTGCAAAATCCCTACTACTAATACTACTACTACTACTACTACTACTACTACTACTACTACTACTATTACTAAAGCAGTGATTCAACTTGCTGTGATAACCCAAGCCAGAAGACTCTTTAGCACTGTGAGAAATACCATGCGAATGACGAATTTAGTGCCAGATGAAGGATAGAACATGGTTTCTATTGCAGGCTAAGGACGTTGTGCTATGGAGGAGGAGATGCCATTGTTTCCATAAGAGGGACGAAATTCAACGGAATTTAACTTATGGATGGTAAGTGTCAGGACCCGTCAATATTAACACATGTTTAAAGAGCTCATCATGGCCTGGGCCTTGTTTCATAGAACTTTTACACTCAACTTGTTAGCAAATACATAATGATAGGCCTAGTAGTTATAATTATTAGTCTATTGTTTCATAACAATATTTTCTAATAATATTAGTTATGAGTTTATGGCACTAAATTATTAGTAAATATTGCTAATATTATTAGTAGACCGTTTCATAAAGTGCAGAGCTAATAAAATTTACTGATAATATTAGGTGTTTTTCTAGAAGTATTTTTGGACCAATAACTTATTCTCAAACCCATGCAATTCAGATTTCGTAGTCTTAAATTTGTGGAAAATGAATCACTCTGATTTTATCAATTTAGAAAAAGCTTACATACGCTATCAAAGGAATTTTTGTCATAACAAGTTTTTAGGATTTGAGGGTAGATTTTAGTACATAAGCCTAATGCTACCTTGAATAAGTGCCTGGCAGATTTATTCATTTCTTAGAGCTAGTTATTATTTGTTACATTTATGAAGTTACATGTAGGCCGTGCTGCTTTGAAATAGTATTGACAAAAAGACTAAGAAGGGAAAACACACAAACAACAGTACGAGTTCTAATATTATTAGCAAGTTCTATAATACAGGGGCCCTGGTCGAGTGCACAGTTCAATACCAAAGACCTGAATTGTATTACATGAATGCATTGAGAAGCTTAATCTCTATATATATAAAAGGCTTTGTCCTGACTGACTGAATGACAGGAATCAACGTACAGCCTAAACTATAACAGGAAGAGACTTGGAATTTTGACAGTACCTTCGTTTCATAATGTAGGTGCTCACTAAGAAAGGATTTTGAAAAATTCTGATTCTAAATGTCAAAAATTAAATGTTTTTGAAAATACTTAATCCCTTTTTACATAGAATTATCAATTCCAAATCACAGAATATATTGTTGCCAAATTTTATATGATGGGCTTGGAAAAAACAATTGAAATGTACTTTTGACAAATAAGAGAAGTTATCAAAATAATTCATGTTATAAATAAATATTACAGAATGAAATCCACTAAAATAATGGAATCACATAACTTTCTCTACCCTGGACATAGAGAAAACAAAACGAGGTATGGTAATGTGTATATTATTATATTATATCGCAGGTTTTTGGAGAGAAAAGTATGAAAGTGACAATGCTTTCTGTTTAATTTCATCCCCAAAACGACTTTATGGTAACATAAGAGTGGGAAATTTCCCGCCTCGATATTACAATTTTATGTTACTGGAATTTCTGTTTCTTCTTATTTAAACCTCTACCAGGCTTGCTGTGCACTGTACAAGCGATGGGATGCAAAATTCTAGATCCTCTATGAGTCATAAAAAACTATATCAAGCGTTTTATGAGGGAATAGTTTGAGTGTAATAAGTCGTTCTTCCTATTTCAAATTATAAATGCCTACATAAGGACCTAGAATTTAAAATTGAAAATCCTTCATAAGTTAATTTCCAATTACAAAATACAAAACCCGGGCGACGCCGGGTCTTTTAACCTAGTAGCCTATAGAATTTATTTAAAATTTAACTCCTTATACCCCTTTCAAAGTAAGGAAAGAAAACTAACCTCATTGAACACATTGGCATTATGTCACTATACCCTTAGCAACCAGGGAAGGCGGTTGAGGCCAGGTAGATTCCTTCACCCACAGGCACCCTCACATTTACAAGGGCAGGAGATTTAGGACCAACCGTAATTTCCTCCCCGTGAGTCACCTAGTCTACTTCAATCAATCAATCTTAGATTTTTTTAATACGTCATTTTATCTTAAAATGTTTGTTATATATCAATTCTACACATAATTACAAGAAAAATGACACCAAACAATGTATAATTTACTTTAATAGGAACATAGGACTTGAAAGCAGTTTTCTCGTAACTTTTATTTATGTATTTGTTATAGATGTTCCTGTTAAAGTAAATTATACACTGTTTGGTGTCATTTTTCTTGTAATTATGTGTAGAATTGATATATAACAAACATTTTAAGATAAAATGACATATTAAAAAAATCCAAGATTGATTGATTGAAGTAGACTAGGTGACTCATGGGGAGGAAATTACGGTTGGTCCTAAATCTCCTGTCCGTGTAAATGTGAGGGTGCCTGTGGGTGAAGGAATCTACCTGGCCTCAACCGCCTTCCCTGGTTGCTAAGGGTATAGTGTAAGAAGATGTTCAAAATTGGGGACACTTTAGGAGCAATATTGCTCCTAGTCGAATAGACTCTGGGAAGGCAGAAGACGTTACCAATTGTTTAAAATGTCTAAGAATTTGATTAAATAAATATTTCATATTTCCTGTTCCAACATAGTTACTTGGCTGGAACTATTTGTAAATTTGTATGATATGAGAACCACCTATACCACAAAATTATCCCGTTGGTACAACGTTGCAGATATATTACATGTATTATGCCATCGCCTATATCTTTGTAAAATTATCATCTATGATGGCATTTTTAATCAATATACTAGTTTCACCAATGTTAATAAATCACATAATTAATCATATTTTGTGTTTTCATTCATACACATTAACTATGTTCAACTATCACAACTCATTATCGTCACTCATAAAAACTGCTAGCAGATAATAGCATAAAATCTTTAAAAAGTCAATTAAAATCGTAAAATATATAATACCAATAATGTTCAACTTTGTGAGTTAGGTTAAAAGATTATATGTGATCTTAAACTATTGTCCGTTGGTTGTTACTATAATGTTCGTTGTTGATGTAATGTATACTTATTCCAAGTTAAAATTGCTGCAATATATCTATAGCACAATGTTAAAAGTGTAAAAATGTTCCATAAATATATAGCAATGTCCAAAGATGAAGCCTACTATTGTAGACCTTGGTGATGACTTGCAGTAGCATCCGCTGTATCAGATGAACTTTCTGAAGATTAATATTGAGGATATGCGCATTTCGGTCCCTGGTAGACCATCATCAGTCCCTTAATATAAACGAGATGTTCGAACATGCGAAATTGCTGAGTACGTTTGAGGTTCGTTTATTTTGTGGTATAGGTGGTCCTCATATCATACAAATCTCTATATATATAAAAGGCTTTGTCCTGCTCCTGACTGACAGGAATCAACGTACAGCCTAAACTATAACAGGTAGAGACTTGGAATTTTGATAGTACCTTCGTTTCATAATGTAGGTGCTCACTAAGAAAGGATTTTGCAAAATTTTGATTTTAAATGCCAAAAATTAAATGTTTTTGAAAATACTTAATACCTTTTTACATAGAATTATCAATTCCAAATCACAGAATATATAGTTGCCAAATGGTATCAGATGGGCTTGGAAAAACAAATGAAATGCACTTTTGACAAATAAGAGAAGTTATCAAAATAATTCATGTTATAAATAAATGTTACAGAATGAAATCCACTAAAATAATGGAATCACATAACTTTCTCTACCCTGGACATAAAGAAAACAAAACGAGGTATGGTAATGTGTATATTATTATATTATATCGCAGGTTTTTGGAGAGAAAAGTATGAAAGTGATAATGCTTTCTGTTTAATTTCATCCCCAAAACGGTTTTATGGTAACATAAGAGTGGGAAATTTCCCGCCTCGATATTACAATTTTATTTTACAGGAATTTCTGTTTCTTCTTATTTAAACCTCTACCAGGCTTGCTGTGCACTGTACAAGCGATGGGATGCAAAATTCTAGATCCTCTATGAGCCATAAAAAAAACTATATCAAGCGTTTTTGGAGGGAATAGTTTGAGTGTAATAAGTCGTTCTTCCTATTTCAAATTATAAATGCCTATATAAGGACCTAGAATTTAAAATTGAAAATCCTTCATAAGTTAATTTCCAATTACAAAATACAAAACCCGGGCGACGCCGGGTCTTTTAAGCTAGTTTCCTATATTCACCACAAACGGACAAAGAAATTTATCAGCGATGGAACTATTTGTGTTTTAGGCTTAAAATAATTTGAACTGCTTAAATTTTAACAATACCCTCTGTTTAACATAGGTATCCCTTCAGCAAAACAGAAAGGCCTTCAAAGTGTTTGTGGCGAAGGAGTTTGGTCTCCTTTGGCTAAACTTTAGCTTAGTTAATAGAGATTCAAAACAAAATAGCGCTGAAACGAGAAGAAGGAAAGAAAAGGCGAGGAAGCAGCAAGAAGAATGAGATGGAAGAGAAAGTGCAGACGATGGAAATAAGGGGAGAATTCCCCCCCCCCCCCGCCCAGGAGAGTTAAATACCGGTGATCTATGACAAACAATCGCCCCTTAACACACTTTCCACAGCCATAGTGGCATTTAACCTCTTATAACCTCATTTAGTGTGTCACTGAATTTCCATTTATGCTACGGTTTGTGTTTAAACTTCTTCGATACAATTAAGTACTTCGCTATAATGTCTTGAAGTTTATGAATGTATTCCATTCCATATTATTTATTTACTGAATACAATATAATAAGTCCTAAACATATTTATGTTTCATAATCTATGAGTACCGTATTTTTCGGACCTTAAGACGCACTCTTTTTTATCTTGAAAACAGATTATTGAAAGTTAGGTGCGTCTAATAGTCCGAAGAAAACTTAAAAAAATAAAATTACGGTAAATATTGCCTGTAATACCATAGTCTTAAAGAAGGTGTTGTAAGGATAAGTTATTTGCAAATATTGGCACAGACTTTACATCAGTGTACTTTTCACAATCAGTAAAATGAGGGTAGCGGGAAAAGCCAGTTACACAAGATGAAAAGAAAGTAATGTTGGGTTCTTTCATACAAAAGAGGTTGTCTCTGTGAGGTGTTCTAAATGAAGACAATGACCACTAAACAGCCTGACATTGAGCACTGTGTCTATTGTAGAAAGTCATGATTTGTGTATACAATGAAGTAATCTTATATTATTTTTGTCTAGAACCACATTTTTTTCATAAATTTCAATCCTAAAGCCAAGGGGCGTCTTATGGACCAGAGCGTCTTATAGTCCGAAAAATACGGTAATAATTTTCAAGCCAGTATTATTCAAAGACTGAATATTTAAAACTGACGTCACATCACAGCGAGTCACAGCATGTTCAAACTAATTTTACCATGATGTATACTTACTCAATGGCAATCCTAAGCAAGATAAAGGAATATTATCTATTTTATGGAACCCAGAGGTTCATTGCCGCGCTTAGAAGAGCCCGCCATTGAAGCCTATTCTGTGCTAACTCCATCCAACACTCCCTTTCAAATCCTACTTATCTTAAATCTATCCTAATAATGTCCTCCCACTTAAGTCTAGGTCTTCCAAGTGGTCTCTTTCGTTCGGGTCTCCCAGTTAGTATTTTTGAGATATGAGAAAGCAAATTTTAAAAAATTATTAAAGCCCGCCAGCTTCACTGAAGTTTCAGGATTCACAAAAAAACTTATATTATTTTATACAACTTTGTTTTTAGCTCAGAGTTATACTCATTGTGAAACAATGCTTTATGTACTTAAGTAATGAAGAAAGTTTGTAATTTTGCAAATTATTATTTAAATGAGAGAAATCTGAAAATTTGAAAAAATTTAGGGATAGTAGTTTTGAGGTTGAAATGAAGGTTTTAGGATGTTCTGAAGGGAAATTATTTGAAATTTTGGCAGGAAATATCCTGAAGTAATAAAATAATATAATACTTTCTGGAATGCATAAATTATAGTGTCATTGTGGTAATGTACTTTCTGGAAAGAAATACTTTACTTATAGATCTCTTGCGGGTACACTATATTCTTGAGAGAAAAACAGATTTTACAACCAAATGTTCATGCTCTTAATCTGAATTGCCAAGGATTTCTTGCTCATGACTAGACCTGGGATTTTAGGCTCTAAAAAAATTAGTTTTAGGCACCTAAAGTAGGCTTTTTAAAACAAGTAAATAGGCTTTTAAAAGAGAAAATAGGCACTTAAAATATGCTTTAAAAATGTATAGATTGACACAAAATAGACTTTAAAATATTACAACATACACTTAAACTGTAATATGGTCTTTCTTTACTGCAAGAAACGTAGTAGCTTATACCTATTCTTAACAGAATTAACTGCAAAATTAGGCATCACGAACTATATTCACTTAAACAGATGTTCTTTCACAGTAGTCATTCCCCCTTAATCCTCCCCCTCCCCGTCAGTCAGCATTCCTTTAGCGACAATTGTTTGAAATAATCATGTTTCCGTGAAAAACCCACCTCTGCTGTTCTGCTCTTCATTGAAGGATGACCATTATAAGAATGTAAAAATTACAGAAGTTGTATTTTACTTTAAATGTACAAAATAGGCATTTTAGGCACTAAATTATTAAAATAGGCTCTAAAGGTCCAAATAGGCATTTTAGGGCACTATAAAACTCTATAAACGTATGTGATTTAACGTGAAACGTCCACATATTTAAAAAATTTTCATGTTATTTCATAAATAACAAAATAGGCATTTGCCTTAAAATCCCAGGTCTACTCATGACTCAAAGCAATGTATTAAAAGCCTTACTTATCTAAACTTAAATCACAATCATTACCTATGTAAGAACGTTTCACTTCATTATATGTCATTTTACTTCACTCTTATAATAAAATGATTTTGTTTTATATGTTTATGTAATGTACCTTTTACATTTATATGTAATTTGTCATTGGACATTAATAATGTACTAAAATGCATGTCATAATTGTTTGCATCCCCTTAAGATGAGCTTTGCTTGTTGAGGTTTTCTTACTTTCAATAAAAATAAAATATGCATATAATACCTTTTAGAATTCACCTTCTCATGTTGTTCCTCCCCCATGAAGTTTACAGGTTATGAAGTCCGTCACTATTCAGTTTTCTCCAGTCCCCGTTTTCATCTCTCTTAGATCCAAATACTTTCCTAAGCCTCCTGTTTTCGAACACTCCCAGATTATGTTCTTCCCGAAGAGTAAGCGACCATGTCTCACATCCATCTCTATATATATAAAAGGCTTTGTCCTGACTGACTGAATGAATGACTGACTGACTGATTGACTGAATGACAGGAATCAACGTACAGCCTAAACTATAACAGGTAGAGACTTGGAATTTTGACAGTACCTTCGTTGCATAATGTAGGTGCTCACTAAGAAAGGATTTTGAAAAATTCTGATTCTAAATGCCAAAAATTAAATGATTTTGAAAATACTTAATCCCTTTTTACATAGAATTATCAATTCCAAATCACAGAATATATTGTTTCCAAATGGTATCAGGTGGGCTTTGAAAAAACAAATGAAATGCACTTTTGACAAATAAGAGAAGTTATCAAAATAATTCATGTTATAAATAAATATTACAGAATGAAATCCACTAAAATAATGGAATCACATAACTTTCTCTACCCTGGACATAGAGAAAACAAAACGAGGTATGGTAATGTGTATATTATTATATTATATCGCAGGTTTTTGGAGAGAAAAGTATGAAAGTGATAATGCTTTCTGTTTAATTTCATCTCCAAAACGGCTTTATGGTAACATAAGAGTGGGAAATTTCCCGCCTCGATATTACAATTTTATGTTACAGGAATTTCTGTGTCTTCTTATTTAAACCTCTACCAGGCTTGCTGTGCACTGTACAAGCGATGGGATGCAACATTCTAGATCCTCTATGAGCCATAAAAAACTATATCAAGCGTTTTCTGAGGGAATAGTTTGAGTGTAATAAGTCGTTCTTCCTATTTCAAATTATAAATGCCTATATAAGGACCTAGAATTTAAAATTGAAAAACCTTCATAAGCTAATTTCCAATTACAAAATACAAAACCCGGGCGACGCCGGGTCTTTTAAGCTAGTATGTTTATACAGCTAGGATCCAGCCAACAGTCAGCTGTTTTGTTTAGTGAGAAACCTTTGTAAGCAAAATAAACTAAAAAATAACTAGAAAGTCTACAGTAGTGGCGTCTGTGAACGTTGTGAAGAAGAAAGGCAGAGGTAAATCACGCTGTTAGTAACAAGCACTGATAAATGGGCGATTTAGGTTTCAGAAACTCGTGAAAGTTATCTGTGCTGTTAAAATTGAAAGTCCATATAGCTAACTGTATGGTAACTGCGATGTACCAGAAACCGAGTATTAATCCTTAGATATGACTGATCAATGAGCTAACGGTTCTTAGGGCTTACATTCCTCAGACAGTCTGAAATAAAATTTATCAAAACCGATAATATGATAGTTATATCATCTTTCTTCGTGTACTACTTTCATTATTACAAAGGGTTTCGCAGATCACAGACTGAAAACTTCTGCAATAGACGTATTATGAGTAGGGACCGGATTTTTAGGTTTTTAAAAATACTGCTTTAGGTTTTCCATTAGGTGAAATAGTTTTTTTTTTAGGTTTTTTGGTCCAAAATATCGTTTTCGGGTAGAATAATTGGTTTAATGAATTTGAATGTGCTGTGCAACATCATAACCTCAGAAGAAGAAGAAGAAGAAGGAGGAGAAGAAGAAGAAGAAGAAGAAGAAGAAGAAGAAGAAGAAATTCAGGTCGTCGCCAATCCACTGCCGTAATAAACTCAATTTCAAACAAGCGCTTTAAGACACTAAAATCTATATCATTGTTCATACACAGCAACAATGGTTGTTCGTACGAATATTTTAAAGTGAATACGCCGGTACTCTTACACTTCCTCTCTTGATACTGTCCATCCCAGACGACAATGGGTTGAACGAAACGTTGGTGGTATTAATTTCAACCCGACAAAAATTATTGTCTCTCCGCAAAATATCGATTTCTCAACTGACAAACCGAAAAAGTAGCCTAAATTATATATTTTAGGTTTTATATCCCGTTTAGGTATATTTAGGTTTCTACACACCATTTAGGTATTTTTAGGTGCCACAGAATTAATGTGGATGAATCCTATGGACATGATTCGAAAAAGTGTATGAGCGCATTTTGTTTTGGAAATAAGGAAAAAAATAGGTAAAAACCTAAGAATCCGGTCCCTAATTATGAGTCAAGCCGTATCTTGATTGTAACGAGGCAATCGCCGCATACTCGATAGGCCTACATTTGCCTCGCGCGAGGCAGCCTATAACTTTTGTGAGACAGCCTCGCGAGGAAAATAAGGTGTTGATCATCCGAGGCAAACTTGTTTTCTCAATAGGTGAAATTCTAAATTTACCAAGCATTTCATATGTTTAATTTCATCAAAGATTTCAAAGATATCTGCATTGTAGTAACATATTAGAAATAGTCCCATTAAATAGTTATTTAACATGTCCACCAATATTACCCTTTTCACTGCTACTGACGTATAAATTCGTTACTTCAAAAACTGTGTAAAAGCAGAGATATAATATTTTTATAGTAAAGCTATATGCAAAATTGTGAGAATTTTTATCCTTGTGTTACGAATGTAATCCATAGCCACTAGCTATTTTAATGCAATTCTCTCCACTGATTTCAAACTTAGATCCCACTGATGATTTCCCTTGAAGATCGCTTATATTATTGTCGAAATTCAGCATCGTAAAGGTTAACTAAGCCCATCTTATGTTGCTTTGCATTTAGGGTGAAGAATTTACATGGTTGAATTGGAAAGAAAATAAAATACAATCTCTCGGCTGCATTAGCAGTAAAATTACATTCTACAGCCATTTTGGCCTGCAGCTAACTTTAGTTTCGAAAGTGAACCATGTTCGCCGCTTTTATAAGTGGAAGAAAATTCGGGAGGTCATTTTCAGGTTGGTTAAGTGCTGTGGGCTCTATAACTAGCAGCTGCACACAAAATATACTATATTTGAAGATGTGAAAGCAAAGGGACGAGTTAAAAATATTAAGAGGAAATTATCTTACACCCATTTTCAAGAGTCTTCAATGTAAGGTTACTGCCATAAATATATTATAAATTTTAACTTTAACCCAAGGGTCTTTTCCGAGTCAAGTGAAAACCAAGTCTTTGCCCACTATTATTATCTGTCTTGGGCTAAAGATTTCAAATCCCTGGAATGATAACTTGTGAAGCGGGAAGGTTTTCTTTCATCTGAATCTGAGATCTTTTGCAAAATTGTTGTTTACATGTGTACATGTTTATGTTGGTTGCTTACAAGTTAACTCTAAAAATCCAAAGATAGGAAAATAGCGATCCATGCCTTTCAAATATTGTATATTTACAATAAACACTTGGAAAATATTGTTATTATTGGCACAAGACATTCTGCTTACGAAATTCGCAGGTTTTTAATAAAACCATAAAAGTACTTTGTAATGCCATTTGTAATAAAAGGAACCATACAAATGTACTTCCTTATTTCTATTTAAGGTGCATTATGTTTCATTTTAGCTTAATGTAACATATTTTAGGAATTTGCATCAGTCGTGGTATTAGCCTACACGATATATCTTTTTATTCATGTTTTGACATATTTCCTTTTTACTAGAAGAGACTCTCGTTAATAAATATTATATTTATTTCTGTGTTGCTGTACAGTACCATTCAAGATGGTCATATGCATTCATGAACCACAAAATAACTTTTGGGCATTACATGAGAATGTGAACAGTGGAAGCCCAGTCACAAAAACTCACTAACTACAGTGTTTTGCAGATGACAAGCCGTTTTGTCCTCTCCTGCTTAGATACGCGGTCCAATCAGAGACGGCGAGACGGAGGGAAGACTCTTATTGCTAGCGGCGCTCCGTTAGCCCGTACACGTGATTGGCGGTGAAGGAAATGGCTTCTCATTTGAAAAGTACTGTAGTGTGTCTCACAGTACTGCATATGACATAACTTGTCTGTCAGTGAGGTAGACGATTAAGGATAATCAGTCATAGGAGAGAGGTTCCATCTGGCGCTGTAAAGTGAACTCTGGCTAGCTTAGATGGTAGAGCAATGGCACGGATAGCCAATCTTAGTGTCAGAGAAGTTATCTTAGACATTATTTGAGTTATTGGCCCATAATTTATTACTGTAGCAATTAAATCAAAACATATGATTATGTTGTCGATTAGGCCTATATACCAAATTTTACCATATTATAGCTTCTCTTTACATTACCAATATTTTCGCTACTGTCAGATTCGCGAAAATCAAAGTACTGCTAATATAAAAGAAACTAGCTTAAAAGGCCCGGAGTCTCCCGGGTTTTTTTATTTTGTAATTGAAAATTATCTTTCGAAGGACTTTCGATTTTTAAATTATAGGTCATTATATAGGTATTTAGAATTTGAAATAGCAAGAACGACTTATCACACTCAAACTATTCCCTCAGAAAACGCTTGATATAGCTTTTTATGGCTCATAGAGGATGTAGAATTTTGCATCCCATCGCTTGTATACAGCAAGTCTGGTAGGGGTTCAAATAAGAAGAAACAGAAATTCCGGTAACATAAAATTGTATTGTCTTTGCGGAATATTTTATTTCTCATTCTCATGTTACCATAAAACCGTTTTGGGGATGAAATTAAACAGAAATGCAATATCATTTTCATACTTCTCTCTCCAAAAACCTGCGAAATAATAATATATACATTACCATATCTCGTCTTGTTTTCTCTATGTCCAGAGTAGAGAAAGTTATGTGACTGCATTATTTTCGTGGATTTCATTCTTTAATATTTATTTATAACTTGAATTATATTGTCAAACTCCCATTTAATTTATTTCCAAACCCATCTGAGACTACTGGCAACTATATGTTGTCATGTGAACTGTGTTTTGGATTTGATAATTCTGTGTAAAAAGGGATTAAGTATTCTCAAAAACATTTAATTGTTGGCATTTAAAATCAAAATTTTTCAAAATTCTTTCTTAGTGAGCACTTACATTATAGTTTAGGCTCTGCGTTGATTCTCTGTCATTAAGTCAGTCAGTCAGGACAAAGCCTTTTATATATATAGAGAGAGATTATACAACGACAATAGTTGGAATAAGTATTAACATTCAAAGCTGAATAAAGCTTGTATAAAAATATACAAGTGAAATTAGCAACTGATTGTTAGATAGAAATCGATTGTGTACATTTCAGTAAAATAACTGTTTTCCATGAATAAAACTCATAGCATGATGATAAAAAATACTCATATTATAAGATAAAGTATTAATCTTATAATCTTATATTTCACATTTTACGAATTTAAATATCAGCAGCAGTGGAAAAGCAATTCAGAATCCTTACAATATGCTCATTTTATATCAAACCGATTGTCGATTCTCCTTCTAATTTTAAGTCCTTGTAATGTCAGCATTAGCCTATGCCTAAAAATAATGACAAAGTGATTAGCCTAGTTTACTACGGGAAAGTTTTATATAGAAAAGATGTAATCTAAACGCTTTGAAAAGAAAGAAAATTTTTTTTTTTCTTCATTTTAAACATTTTGTATAGGCTAAATCATTTTTGTATGAACCATTTGATGAGAATATACAATCCGGCATATTTGCGTCACATAGGCTGTAAATCATGCAGGAACGTGGGACAAAAGAGACGCATTTTCCCTATATTGTCAAAAAATTGAAATGATTATTCTGCTGACTGAAATACAATAATAATAATAACAATAATAAAATCAGGTAAACTGATGTAACAAAGTGCCAGTATGTTTTTGTTTAATCAGTTATGATTGAAATTATGATATGCAGAATAAAAAAAAGTCTAAATGGCCGGTTTCGCGATTTGAACCATATAACTCCCGAATGTGAGGCCAAGACGTTACCACCTCAGCCACCTGGGTCAGTTTAACGGTCTAGTTGGATAAACGCATGTAAAGCAATAGTGTTATTTGTCATAGCTAACTATTTTAATTGCCAAAGCCTTATAAGATCACAGTAAAACAATTGACTATGTTGTCATGATAACTGATTTCCATTTCATAAATTCTTTCGAATACATATTATATTACCATAAAATAGGCACTAAATTGAGCAATACTCCGAAACAGGTCAACCAATTTTATCCAATATCAATAGACATCTTTCCATGGACATTATAAATGCGTATACGAAGTTTCATAAAAATCCGATAAAGCGTATTTGAGTTATTGCGCCTTTAAAATAGACACTAAATTGGGTTTTACTCCGGTGTCAACAGATTAGGTTCTAATTCAATAGGGTACTTCTCATGGACGTCATAAATGCATATACCAAGTTTCATGGAAATTCGATGCAGCGTATTTAAGTTATGGCGCCTTTCTGCCATAATCTATTAAAATAGGCACTAAATTGGGCATTACTCCAGTACTGGTGAACCGATTTGGTTCATTATCAATAGGGTTCTTCCCATGGACATTATAAATGTGTTTTCCAAGTTCCATGAAAATCCGAAAAAGCGTATTTGAGTTATGGCGCGTACAGGCACACGGACGGACGGACTGACGGACGGACAGACATTTTTTTTCCCCACACACAATCTCATAAAGTACCATACTGGCACTTAATAAATAAGTAACATCCATAATAGTGACAGGATTAATGACTGGAGCACGTGGTACCATCCCAAAACTATTGTTTGATTTCTCCAAAAAGTTCGGCCTGTACAAAGCCATCCTTGTAGAAATATCACTGGCGGGCATTGAAAGGGTCTATTGCCACATTTCGCAATCATACCTGTGGACCATGACTTCTAATTTTAAGTTGTTATCTATATACTAATTGTTAAAGCTTCAATTTTAATTTAAACTGTTTGCTTTTACTGTTTACCTATAGGCCTATATTTGTTGTTGGTAATCTTTGTCAATGCCAACCTGCAGGTGTTGCAGGAAGAAATAAAATAAATATTAACAAAGTACGGCGATATCAGGAGAGTTGACAAATTCAAGTACCGTGGAGAGACGTTACAGGCAAAAAGGGCTTACAAACAGAGAAAACAAAAGATGACCAGAGCATTTTGGAAAACTGGAGATGTTTTCAGTAAGGCAACTCTAGTCATAGTTAATCTGAGGCTTTCACGGCCGGAATCTTGGAGTTGAAGCATCTTCCGGGCTGTGGGCCGTGGTCCAAAGGCAAAATTACAAGTCTCGCCAGACGTTTCGCTCCCGCTGTGGGGAACTTCTTCAGTGGCTGCTATCTTGACGCTGACGCCCAGTCAGCGTCAAGATAGCAGCCACTGAAGAAGTTCCCCACAGCGGGAGCGAAACGTCTGGCGAGACTTGTAATTTTGCCTTTGGACCACGGCCCACAGCCCGGAAGATGCTTCAACTCCAACTCTAGTCATGTTTCGGAAAGGCGAACTAGAGAACATCGAGAAACTAGAGAGAAGAATCATCAGAAAAATTCTAGGACCCAAAAAACAGAAGGACACAGATTGCGGAGTAGACAAGAGACCGAACAGATATCAAACATAACACACGAAACGTCGACTGAAGTTCTACGGGCACCCGACTGACTAAACAGATCTTGAGAACATGAAGTGGTCACTGGCATAACAGGCACAGACATAGAGGAGAGACAAATGTTCAGACATAAAATACACTGATGGTATGTGTTAGTCGAGAGGTCAAGAAATTGAAGACTGGAGCAATTTGATCTGAGGAAAGGAAGAAAGCGCACTCAGTGAGTGGACGAAAGCAGTGGGGCACCTGAGAAAATCTCACACCGAATAGATTCTTCCCGTGGTCCATTAGTGACCTATTTTATAGACTACTAGCTTAAAAGACCCGGCGTCGCCCGGGTTTTGTATTTTGTAATTGGAAATTAACTTATGAAGGATTTTCAATTTTAAATTCTAGGTCCTTATATAGGCATTTATAATTTGAAATAGGAAGAACGACTTATTACACTCAAACTATTCCCTCAGAAAACGCTTGATATAGTTTTTTATGGCTCATAGAGGATCTAGAATTTTGCATCCCATCGCTTGTACAGTGCACAGCAAGCCTGGTAGAGGTTTAAATAAGAAGAAACAGAAATTCCTGTAACATAAAATTGTAATATCGAGGCGGGAAATTTCCCACTCTTATGTTACCATAAAGCCGTTTTGGGGATGAAATTAAACAGAAAGCATTATCACTTTCATACTTTTCTCTCCAAAAACCTGCGATATAATATAATAATATACACATTACCATACCTCGTTTTGTTTTCTCTATGTCCAGGGTAGAGAAAGTTATGTGATTCCATTATTTTAGTGGATTTCATTCTGTAATATTTATTTATAACATGAATTATTTTGATAATTTCTCTTATTTGTCAAAAGTGCATTTCATTTGTTTTTCCAAACCCATCTGATACCATTTGGCAACAATATATTCTGTGATTTGGAATTGATAATTCTATGTAAAAAGGGATTAAGTATTTTCAAAAACATTTAATTTTTGGCATTTAGAATCAGAATTTTGCAAAATCCTTTCTTAGTGAGCACCTACATTATGAAACGAAGGTACTGTCAAAATTCCAAGTCTCTACCTGTTATAGTTTAGGCTGTACGTTGATTCCTGTCATTCAGTCAATCAGTCAGTCAGTCATTCATTCAGTCAGTCAGTCAGGACAAAGCCTTTTATATATATAGAGATAAGAGGCACCTTGATTTAGGATGGAAATTTAAAGGAAATCAAATTTAATGTGACTCTAAACGAACAATTTTAAAGGGAATGATATACTGAATTGCATAAACAAATTATGGAATCAGTGTAAATCACTTCTAACTTAAAACCTTCATTGTACTAAAATCTCTTCTGTACAGGAGGAATCGCGTAAATTTTACTAACCGATTTCTCATGAAATACTGAAAATACCTTTACACACTCTGACCCTCAATTCAGCATACTGTAAGTGTAATGGGACAAGGCTGCTTAGAGGTCGTGCCCTTCATTTAAACCACCCAAGCAGAGACAACTCCTTTCGTATAAAAGAACTCCACATTCCTTTATTTTCGCACTGTATACCTGGCTTAAACCTACCCTCATTTTACGATTTTGACAAGTGCACTGATGTACAGTCTGTGCCACCTTGTTTATAATTATGGTATTCCAGCAATATTTACCATTATTTTTTTTTTGTGTACTTCGGACTATAAGACGCACCCAACTTTCAAGGCTCTGTTTTCAAGGTAAAAAAAAGTGCGTCTTATGGCCCGTAAAATACGGTATTTAAATGACAAATGGTGGACTGAAGGATAGCCAAATGCACCCCATTATTCTCGATTTCGTTCGCGAGTTATGAGTGAAAAACTTGCAGAAAACGTGATTTTTTTCGCTATCGAAGCAGATGGTTTTGCCTTCTTTTGTCATAAGTTGGAAATAAAAGCATCTCGTTTTCTTCAACAAATCGCATGGAATTATCGAACGCTTCGATTCTGTGAGCTCATCCTGAACGATTCGTTTATTTATAATATCAAGGTACGCAGATATCTGAAATTTTCAACATACACGGAAAAGGGATAATGAATATAGACCTAAAAGGGCAAACATTGTTCGATTTAGACGGAACTCACTATCCAGGGGCTTTCTCGTCCAGGGAACACGAATCTGAGGTTGTTTTTACCAAGTGGCGCTTTCTAATCGTAGAATGAACTCCAAAGCCGGATTTTTGCTGATTCATTATAATCATTTAATTTATGAACGATTCGCATGTAACTGTTAATAAACATAATGTTTTAATTATTTTGCTCTTCATGTTTAATCTTCGAATTAATTATCATGGGCGAAGCCGCGGGCACCTGCTAGTAATAAGATGAAGTGTTTGTCTGTCTGTCTGTGCACGATGCTCAGTCAAATCTACTGCACGCAGAGATCTGAAATATTAAACATAGATGGACTGAAGTATGACCAAACGCACCTCGAAGGCGGATTTTAATTTTAGCTTTTGTTCGCGAGTTATGAGTGAAAAACTGGCAGAAAACGTGATTTCTTTGCGCTATCGAAGCATCCATTTTCGATAATACTTTTCAATTGTCAAATCAATTGGATGTGGCTTTTCCCTTTTTGTCATAACTTGGAAATAAAAGCATCGCTATTTTTTCAATCCATCGCATGGTATTATCGATAGTTTCGATTCTGTGAGCTCACACTGGTCGATTTGATTGTTCATAGTGTCAATTACAATCGTATATAATTAGAAAGCAATAATGTCGGGGGATTGTCTAGAGGATGTGTCAATTAGAGACCCTTGTCCTCTGTCACATGTTAGGTTGTTAGCTGCGGACATAAGAGTACTTAAGTTGTACATAAAATCCAATTCTTCTAAGAACTTGAAACAAATATCTACCAATATTTGCATCTTGAAATCTTATACGGCTGTTTGGTACAAGAAAAAAAACAAATATTTTACTGGAAGCTCTAAACATTTTTTTCTAGCAATTCAAACAATCTCAGGCTAACTTCAAGTTGTTAATCCAGCAATTGATCGCAATGCGATATTTGCATATTCGTAAAATTGACTGTTGGCTATGATAATTCTAGAGTGACAGGGGAAAAGCGAATAAGTCAAAATACCAGAGTTTCAGGAAAGACAAAAAACAAATTATTTTGACAGCATTGTTAGGCCTACACTATTTAGATCAGCCCACCCAGAAATGTTTACCTACTATAAGCCAATGTGTGAAAATATATGGGGGACTGAACTAAATTTTCTAACAATGCTGTGAAAATAAATTGTTTTTGTGGCTCTCCCAAAATTAAGGTATTTTGACTTATTTGCTTTACCCCTATCATTCTAGAATTGATGTAAGATGTAGGCCTAAGAGATCGTCATCTGACATTTGACAAACACATAACATGATTATGTACCAGAATACGAAAAAACATTGTACAAATTAGTCAGTCTATGACAATATCTACCGACTGAAGTCTTACGGATAATCTAGTTAGCTCTAATACAGTCTGTCATCCAATATGATATGATTGGTTGGGGAGGAAATGGCACGTCTATATTGACTCCTTGTATCTAATACAGAAAAGTATAATATCCAACAGAATTGTTATTTCCTGAATTTAATGTTATGACAGTAGAACAAATTTATAAGCTCACACTTCTAAGAAACATCCACAAATACCGTAATGTACACGTATCTGATCCACATAACCACAATACAAGAAGAAATGAAACCTTGCCTTTAATAGAACCAAACTACTTCACTTCTTCTGGGTCTAAACATAGCAATTATTATGGTCCAAGGCTCAATAACTCTATAATTAGGTCACATCCAGAAATAGTAAATATGAACAGCAAAAAATTCAATAACTTTATCAAACATCTTATTTCGTACTTTAAAATTTACTTCAGTCTGTAATTAGTAGATATTTAAGAAACCATATTAGTTATACCACAGGTTTTCAATTTTGTTCTTTTCACTTTCTGCTTTTTCTGTTCTTTATTTTATTTTTTATTTTTTTGGTATTGATTTAAGTTAGAGTTATATTTTGTCTTATGTATTTGTATCTGATGATGTATGTATTTATGATGTATTTATCTTTTGATGTATGTTTGATGAAGTATGTAATAAAAATGAAAAAAAATTGAGAGCTTGATACAAGAAAATTTGAAAAAGAAGACAATCTTCCTCTAGCAGAATTTTCGTGAAACTTAAGACAAATTTTTAGGCTACCAATTACATTAAAATGATTGACTTTCGTATCCTGCCTCAGTGCTATGGGAAGTATGCGATGATGATATTTAGTCATACATCAATACCGACACTAAGCCCATTAGAGACATCAAAAGTTTCTGTCACACTCAGGCAGTCGAGAGATGACGTGTCAAACTTGTTACTGATGCCTCGACTAAAGTATGTGGACATGAAGCTAGAGACTGATACATCTAGGCTGTTATAAAGATCGCCTGTGCATAATTTCTTCTACAAGTCTCACTTTAAACGTGTACACTTTGAAAAGAATCATGACCAGAGTTCGGTCTAGGGTACCCAACGTCCGGACAATTGCTTTGTGTAAGTTAGGTTGAGATGGAGCGTGGCCTTAACATGTAAACATTCATAGTAGTGCACAAAATAACTGTTCACATTTACAGTCATAAATATATGCATTAAATTTCTAGTGTAGAAATGATTTGCCTAGCATTATGTGTTTCAATTTACCTCATAATCTACAAGTGTTAAAGAAAAAGAAATATTTAATCATATAAAAGAAATATTATTTACCACCCATATATTCTATTCTTGTATTATGCATTAAATTTCTAGTGTAGAAATGATTTGCCTAGCATTATGTGTTTCAATTTACGTCATAATCTACAAGTGTTAAAGAAAAAGAAATATTTAATCACATAAAAGAAATATTATTTACCACCCATATATTCTATTCTTGCACCTCTTTTCTAATCTGGTTCAGTGATCGTCACAAGAAGAACTTTACGAATTTTTCTTATGGTCAACTCCCAAGAAACTTGTTTAGCCATTTGTTTTTCAAGAAACTCTTTACAATACTTATTTTCGACCTTGTTGAATGTGATGTTGGTATGTAGGCCTACTAACACTATACGTAAATATCGGTTTGATCTTCAAACTCTGGTTTTGATATTGCATGAGTAATTTAATATTTCCCATCTGCCTTTTGCTATCAGAGTGTTTCTCAAGCAATCTAATTCTACCTGTCTGTATATATTTTGTAAAATGCAGCGTTGTTTCCTTTCACATACGAATCTCTCTGAGTTCCTTCTGAAATGCTCAATTTTCGGCATGTTCCTCTGCACTGTGAATTCCAAAATAGCAGAATTAACACTAATTAAGTAAAAGAAATAGGACACAATGAATTCTTTACTTACAGGATTGAAGTATGGTATGTATGGACCCAAGACAAGGAGCAACAAGGAAGTAATGAACATTGTTATGAAACGTGCTGCACCCTAATGGATTTTCCCCCTTCTTAACCTGTACTGCGGAATTTAAACTGCTATTCTCCCCTTATCTTACGCTTTCTTCTCCAGTTTCATAAGCAACACTAAAGCAATAAGTAAGCTACCAGACGATCTTGATACCTCAATTTCCGATTTTGGTTAACCTTCCCCCTTCTTTCCCTGTAGCCTTCAATAGTTCTTATTTATTAAGTGCCAGTATGATACTTTATGAGATTATGTGGGAGAAGGGAAAACGTCTGTCCGTCTGCCCGTCCGTCCGTCCGTGTGTCTGTACGCGCGATAACTCAAATACGCTTTATTGGATTTTAATGAAATTTGGTATATATGTTTAAAATGTCCATGGGAAGAACCCTATTAAACTTGGACCAAATCGGTTCACCGGTACCGGAGAAAACCCCAATTTAGTGTCTATTTTAAAAGCGCCATAACTCAATTAGGCTTTTTCGGATTTTCATGAAACTTAGTATACACATTTATAATGTCTATGGAAAGACGTCTGTTGATATTGGACCAAATCGGTTGGCCGGTACCGGAATAATGTTCAATTTATTGCCTTTTTAGGTATTATATAACAAAAAACCCGATAACTCAAATACGCTTTATCAGATTTTCATGAAACTTGGTATAAACATTTATAACGTCCATGGCAAGAAGCCTGTTAATTTTGGACCTAATCGGTTGACCGGTATCAGAGTAACAACTAAATAAAAGTCACATTTTTTTTAAAATGATCTCTACCGGTATACTACTGTACAATGCCGCATTTTTAATAATTTGAGGGCTTTGTCTGCAGTGCAGTCAGATGTTTGTTTACTTCGTTTATCTAGCTGAAACTGAGCACTACATGAATACTGTTATATAAAGAAGGTACATTACTGTGAAATAATTAGCGGAGTTATATGCCACTGAAATTTGCGAAAAATTGACATATTTTAAGAATTTCAAGTTGCAATACATTGAGATTTGACAATTAACAATATTCCTTCACATATGCTTATCAAACTACACCGTCAAACTGACTGAGTTGGTCGAATGGTAACGTCTTGGATTCGTATTCTGGAGGTCCCTGGATCAAATCGCGGAGCCAGCCGTTTTGACATAGAGTTTTTAATTTTTTTTAAATATTATTTTTATGTGAGTGCGCGATTGCCAAGGTATCAAAAATCTGTAGTTCAGCTGACGCTGGTCGATTTTAATATGATTAAAAAAACTTATTTTCTGCACATCATAATTTCAATTATAATTGATTCAACAAAAGTATACTGGCACTTGTTATATAAGTTTTCCTGATTTTATTACGTATGTTTCGAGTAAAAAAAGGGAACAGACTAATAAACCTATCTGAGTAAAGATAACAATCTTCCCTAACTTTGCATAGAGCAAGGAATTCACTGAAATTCAGCTTATTTTCCTGATTTTACCCGGGTAAATCCCCCATTACCCAAATCTGCTCGCATAAAGCAATTGATATTCATGTGCTTCAGTTCCTGTTCTATTCCAGGTAAGAGAGATTTAAGAAGTGATCTTGACAAAGAATGAAAGGTTTATACAAACGAGCTCCGTATTGTAACACAAGGTACCGATTGTCATTTTGTCTAATAAACCAATAAATCAAAACAAAATAAAAATCAGGTAAACTGATGTAACAAAGTGCCAGTATGTTTTTGTTTAATCAGTTATGACTGCAATTATGATATGCAGAATATGATTTTTATTAAATTGATTTCCAAGTTAAGCTCCAGATTTATTCATTAAGCAGGGATTACGGAAGAACAAAGGTCTAGTTTTTTTAATTAGATTAAAATCTTCCAGCATCAACTGAACTGTACAGATTTGTGGTATCATGACAATCGCACACTCACATAAAAATACCCAAAAAATTCAAATTGTCCGGTTTCGGGTTTTGAACCATGGCCTCCACAATGTGAGGCCAAAGCGTTACCATCTCAGCCACCGGGGTCATTTTAACGGTCTACTTGGATAAGAGCATGTAAATCAATAGTGTTTTTTGTCATAGCTACCTGTATTTTAATTCCCAAGGCCTTATAAGATCACAGTAAAACAATAGGCAGTGTTGTCAAGATAACTGATTTTCATTTTTTTTATAAATTCTTTCGAATACGTATATTACCATAAAATAGGCACTAAATTGAGCATTACTCCGAAACAGGTCAACCGATTTTATCCATTATAAATAGACGTCTTCCCATGGACATTATAAATGCGTATACGAAGTTTCATAAATATACGATAAAGTGTATTTGAGTTATTGCGCCTTTAAAGTAGAGACTAAATTGGGGTTTACTCCGGTACCGGTCAACAGATTAGGTTCAAATTCAATAGGGCACTTCTCAAGAACGTCATAAATGAGTATACCAAGTTTCATGGAAATCCGATACAGCGTATTTCAGTTATGGTGCCTTTCTAATATAATACTATTAAAATAGGCACTAAATTGGGCATTACTCCGGTACCGGTGAACCGATTTGGTTCAATAACAATAGGGTTCTTCCCATCGACATTATGAATGTTTATACCAAGTTTCATGAAAATCCGAAAAAGCGTACTCGAGTTATGGTGCGTACAGACGCACAGACATTTTTTCGTCCCCCACACAATCTCATAAAGTACCATACTGGTACTTAATAATCATTACCTGGAGAAAACAATTTTTGTTATCTCATGTTTAATAATGTAAGTATTCAGGGCTAGACTCCACAAACTCAATGTGGAAAAACAAACAATAGAAGCCCTGAGCTTCAGGAACACCTTGTCTTATTCTCTGAACAGGACATGGTATTCTGGATGCTGTTTATTCACAAGCAGCCTATGGCAAGTCTTACTTACTTATTCAATTGCAATAGACAATTCCTAAGCAATTAAGGAAATATTATGTATTTTATGGAACCAGGAGCTTAATTGCCGCGCTTACCTGAGCCCGCCATTCAACCCTATTCTGTGCTAACTCCATCCAATCATCCCTCGAAAATCCTACTTCCTTTAAATCTGTCCTAATATTGTCCTCCCACCTAAGTATAGTTCCTTTTAGGTCTCCCAGTCAATATTTCTTAGACATGTCTTTCCTCCCCCATGCGCGCAACATGTCCAGCCCATTTCATCCTCCGTGACTTAATTACCCTTACTATATCCGGTGACGAGTACAGGTTATGAAGTATGTCATTATGCAGTTTTCTCCAGTCCCCATTTTTAATCTCTCTTAGGCCTAAATATTTTCCTAAGCTCCCTGTTTTCCAACACTCTCAGATTATGTTCTTTCCGAAGAGTAAGCGACCATGTCTCACATCCATATAATACAACCGGCAGGATAATTGTCTTATACATTTCTATTTTTATATTTCAGGACAGAAGACGAGAAGAAAAGAGTTTCGGAACTGCAAAAAGCTGGCATTTCCTGATTTGAGTCTACACTTAACTTATACCTTAATATTACATATATCTGTAATTATTGCTCCCAGATATTAGAATTTTTCACTTGTTCGAACGATTTTCCGGCTATTCTAATATTTTGTAGGGTATTTTTTTCATGTTTCATGACCACATATTTAGTTTTTTTCTGCATTAATATCCAATCCAACATTTCTGCAGGCATCGAAAATAATTTCCGTAATTCTCTCGATTGTATTTATGTCATCGCCTAACAGACAAACGTCATCTGCATAAGCTAAAATCGGGTGACTGCCATTTAATTCTTGGCCTACCTTGTTTCCCTGAACTTTCTTAATGGCATATACCAAAGCGAAATCAAAAAGTAAAGGCGATAGTGCATCTCCTTGCTCCAAGCCGTTTGTAATGGCAAACCTATATGATATAAATTTCCCTACCCTGACTGTGCTATAGGTTTCATTTAGACATATTTTGATCAGCCTAACTAACTTCTTTGGTATCCCAAACTCAACGAGGATATTGTACAATTTGTGTCGCGTTTCTGAATCCTATGTCTTTTTTTAAAATCTATGTATAGCTGGTGAACAGACTTATTATATTTCCACTTTTTCTCAAAGATTTGGCGAATACCAAATATATGATCAATGGTTGATCTATTTCGCCTAAATCCACATTGGTGATTTCCAGTGATTTCGTCCGCATATGGGTTAATCTGGACGTAAGTATATGAGACAAGATTTTGTATGATGTTGATAAGAAAGAAATTCCTGATAGTTACTACATTCAACCCTATCTCCCTTTTTATGGATCAGTATATTCTTTCCATTCCTTTGGCAATTGTTTCTTTCTCCAAATCATAAGAATGACTTTATGGATCTCTGAGTTTAATCTATCCCACGTGCCTTAATTAACTCTGCTGCAATTTGGGCAAGGCCTGGAGATTTGTGTGTTTTCTTTTTTTAGTTTACCTATAGAATTGGTACTTCTGTTAGAGTCAGTTCAGCAACCAACGACTCTGCTGTAAGTCTTAGCGTGTTTATATATTTGCATTCTGATTTTTTTTATTGCTGTGTTGCCTTCATTGCATAAAAATATATCTCCCCTACATAAAATAAAATCAGGTAAACTGATGTAACAAAGTGCCAGTATGTTTTGGTTTAATCAGTTATGACTGCAATTATGATATGCAGAATATGTTTTTTTTTTAAATTGATTTCCAAGTTAAGCTCCAGATTTATTCATTAAGCAGGCCTTACGGAAGAAGAAAGGTCTACCATCTCGGCCACCTGGGTCATTTTAACGGTCTAGTTGGATAAGCGCATGTAAATCAATATGTTTTTTGTCATAGCTACCTGTATTTTAATTTCCAAGGCCTTACAAGATCACAGTAAAACAATAGGCTATGTTGTCAAGATAACTGATTTTCATTTTTTTTATAAATTCTTTCGAATACGTATATTACCATAAAATAGGCACTAAATTGAGCATTACTCCAAAACAGGTCAACCGATTTTATCCATTATGAATAGATGTCTTCCCATGGACATTATAAATGTGTATACCAAGTTTCATAAAAATCCGGTAAAGCGTATTTGAGTTACCGCGTCTTTAAAATATACACAAAATTGGGTTTTACTCCGGTACCGGTCTACCGATTTGGTCCAATATCAGTAGACGTCTTTCCACGTACATTATAAATGGGTATACAAAATTTCAGGAAAATCCAATAAAGCATATTTGAGTTATCGCGACTTCTTATATATTAACATAAAAACACTAAATTGGGCATTATTCCGGTACTGGCCAACCGATTTGGTCCAATATCAATAAACGTCTTCCCATGGACATTATAAATGCGTATACGAAGTTTCATAAATATCCGATAAAGCGTATTTGAGTTATTGCGCCTTTAAAGTAGACCCTAAATTGGGTTTTACTCCGGTACCGGTCAACAGATTAGGTTCAAATTCAATAGGGCACTTCTCATGGACGTCATAAATGGGTATACCAAGTTTCATGGAAATCCGCTACAGCGTATTTGAGTGATGGCGCCTTTCTATTAGAAAGGCGCCATAATCTATTAAAATAGGCACTAAATTGGGCATTACTCCGGTACCGGTGAACCGATTTGGTTCAATATCAATAGGGTTCTTCCCATGGACATTTTAAATGTGTTTTCCAAGTTTCATGAAAATTCGAAAAAGCGTATTTGAGTTATGGTGCGTACAGACACACGGACAGACGGACAGACAGACGGACAGACATTTTTTCGTCCACCACACAATCTCATAAAGTACCATACTGGCACTTAATAATTTCTTTAATCAGGGGTATTGAGTTCACCGGAGTAAAGTAGTAAAACAGAATAACATCCTGACTTTACCCAAAGAATTTTGAGTATTGCAAGCTATACCAGGCAAACTAGCAGTCGACCAATTTTTTGCTTTACCTGTAACATTTATATACTGTAATTACAGTATTATCTATCTGATATATAAAAAGCAAACTTCGTTATGTCTCATGAATATCCAACGCCACCTATTAACAAGACAGTATTCAATTGTGAAATTAGTGCCATAGTAACCGGGATATAAAGAACATTTAATGACTTAGACGAAACTCACTGTGCAGGGTTTTTTTTTTGTGCTAGGAAACTCTAATCTGAGGTCCTTTTTTCCGGGCATCGCACTATAATCGTGAGATGTAGGCCAGAAAAGAGCTGTTAGAATAACCACAAATTCGGCTGTAAGAGATCATTGTAAACCACTGTTTATCAAGAATAAAATACTGACACTTACTCCGTTGTACATTATTGAAATTCTGTTATATATAAAAGATAATATTCATAAATTTGATTTAAGAAGAGATCAGCATTCTAATTCCACCAGACAACAGCACATGTTCCATATGCCACTATGTAGACTTTAAGTAACCATGTCCAACTTTGAGGTTATGTCTATCAAGATTGGTAACAAATTACCACACCATTTATATCACTTAAGCAGGCCGCATTTCAAGACACTTATCTCTGATTGGCTGATTGATATGGATTTTTATAACATTAATGAATATTTCAATTGTAATGAGCCAAATTTTATGGTTTAATTAATTTAATGGAATTTTTATGTACTTCTATGACCTTGTACAAACTTTCTTTCATGACAAGTAACAAAACAATATACAATATACATATAAACCGTGATTTTAGTTTTTAAATTATCGATTGTTTTAATTGTGTATGCATGATTTGGCCAAGACTTTTGACTCGGAGGTACGTTTATCGTTTCATTTCGAATCTTTATGTCGTTCTATTCGTTTAATCATTTATATTTTTGTTATGGAAAAGCAATATAATTAAGAATAAAATTATGTAATTCATGAAATGTATATAAAAACTATGTAAGTGTTAATAAATATAATGATATAATTATATTTAAATAAAAAGTTGAATAAATAATTTCGGGCGAAGCCGCGGGCACCTGATTGTAGAGTTATATCGCTATTTTATCTTATATTTGAAGTGCACTATTTAGGCTACACGTTTATTTGATTGTAAATGTATATGTTTGTAATTTATATGTGTGGAGATAATCGTTTGATCTTTTTAGTACTTCATTGTTGATTTCCTACACAGTATTTAGGTTTAATCAGCTGTAATGTTTAATACTAGGAGGTGCCCGTGGCTTCGCCCACGATAATTCATTTAAAAATTAAAAATTAAGAGTATAATAATTATTAAAGCATTATATTTATTAACACTTGCACGTGAATCATTCATAAACTAAGCCATTAATAACATTAATGAAACATCTAAAATTCCTGCTTCAGAGTACATTCTACGATTAGAAAGCGCCCCCTGGGAAAACTATATCAGAATCGATTATGCAGTTCCAAAGGAACCTGTGAACACATAATACGTATTGTTTCTCAACTGTTTATTGACATGAATATGATGTGAATTTTATTTGATCAATTCAGTGTAATTTTCAGAAATTATATAATGTTTCAAGGGAAGGAATGGTTTGTTTGAATTATTATTATCAGCGATATTTCAAGAGTTAAACCATCAATATTTTACTGCTGGTGCCCCCGGCTTCGCCCGCCATTATTCATTGACTCCAGGATTTTTAAGAAACTTACACTGGTAGATTATTATAAATGTTTGTGGTTCAGAGCTATGAAAATTGTAAGTAAAAATAAAATTAGAATATTTGTTCATTGTGTTCATTTCACTTAGGCCTTATATAATAAAGAAACGGTTCTCCTAACTTTGTAGTCGTCGTGAAAGTTTACACTGCGAGAGACGAACATCGCCGAGTATACCCGATGTCTAACGAAGCGGGCGAGCGAGCAAGCACGCTATTTAGGGCCGTTGAATTGTATAAGAGTAGATTGTTTTTGTTATATTATGCGTTTTAATATTCATATTTGAATGAAACTTATTTAATAAATGCGAAATTGGTCTCATGATATGTATCAACTACCCCGTTACTTCTTCAAAGTTTATCTGAACGTTGACCCCCGTATCTATGAACCGCTGCCAGGTAAATCAGTGCCTCACCTTCCAGCATACCGATTCCTGCTGGCTTCTTGAACACATTGTATTTCCTACGGTCTTTGCCAAAGACATTCTTGCGCGAGGAGGTTAGGGCGGTATTCCACTATCCAAGTTATTTAGTCATATCGTCTTGATAAAATTGGCCACCCGTTGTTTCAAACAAACCATATTGGATGATCATTTGAAGACTTTCTGCATGTCGTTACATTGGATCAAAGATTTCCCGGCGTTCATAACATAGGGGTCCAAACGGCGGCTAAATGTCAACTGTTTTGAGAAGTTTACGGCGCCAAAATAGTTGGTTTGAAACCACATTTTCTTCAAATAGGCCTGTATATGAATATTCCCTATTTAATCCACATTTTGAAATGACATACTACATGCTACAGTAGTAATATAGGGATATATTTTTTAAAATGCCCTGCAAGCTAACCTAAACTCGTCTTACATAACCTTCAATATAAAAAATGATTCAGCCTGATTTTCTTGTCATTTAGATATTTCTTAAATACGGGGTCACTGCTACAAAAGCATTTATAAACTAATAAATGCATGTCATTGTATATAGCCAATTTTTTTACCATTCACCTTCGAAACTCAAGCCTTCCATATAGCCTGCATTTCTACTTATTATAATATTGAATAGAATAGAATAGAATGTTATTGTCACTGAGCTTTAACATCTATGGGCAACGTCAAATATAAGAATTTATTAATATAAGTAGCCTACAGCATAAATAGCCTACAAGGATGGAACTGCTAGGTAACACAATAAGAATGTATAAATATTCAAAGTCACATAGAAATTATACTATTAAAACACTAAATGGTAGTTTTGTAAAATCCGCCTTTATACCACTAAATACCACTAGTGGTATACTAAATACCACTATATACCACTAATAGTGGTATATAGGCGGATTTTACAAAACTACCATATATTCAACTATACCACAGGAAAAATGAAACTAATTAATTAAAAACTAATTAACTACACAATATCAATAGATTTATAGTCAAAGAATTCAGCAACAATATTGAGTAGACCCAATGTATTTACCGCATTAAAAACCACAAACATTTCGAGAAAGCGACACGCCACAAGATATAAATATTGGCATATACAGTACTAGAATGTGCTCTTAAAAATTAAGAGCATAATAGTTAAATCATTATATTTATTAACACCTAAATCACGTGGACTACATACCACGATTAGATAGCGTCGCCTGGTAAAAACGACCTCAGATTCGAGTTCCTTGGTCCAGAAAACCCCTGTATAGTGAGTTTCGTCCAAATAAAACAATGTTTGACCATATTAGGGCTTACAACATTCAAGCGATCGCGAAAGTTTAATTTCCAAGGTATGACAAAAATAGACAAAGCCAACTGTAATTGTCAAACTTCCATTTAATTTAATTCCAAACCCATCTGAAACCCACTGGCAACAATATGTTTTAATGTCAAATGTGATTTGAGTTTGATAATTCTGTGTAAGAAGGGATTAAGTATTCTCAAAAACATTTGATTTTTGGCATTTAAAATCAGAATTTTTCAAAATCCTTTCTTAGTGAGCACCTACATTATGAAACGAAGGTACTGTCAAAATTCCAAATCTCTACCTGTTATAGTTTAGGCTCTACGTTGATTCCTGTCAGTCAGGACAAAACCTTTTATATATATAGAGAAGATTATAAAAAATGCATTGCAAACCAACCTAAACTCCTGTCATCAACATAACCTTCAATTTAAAGAAAGTAACGATTCAAGTAACAAGTATAATTTCCTTGTCACTTTGATATTTCTTCAATATGCTACAAAAACATTTATATAAAACAAAAAATTAATGCCATTATATAGTTTTTTTTTAAATGATTTAACCTTCGAAACTCAAGCCTTCCTATAGCCTTGTATGAGTTACGGAGAAAACTGGTTTTGGTCAAAGGTGTTCAAAGGTGTTGGATGTAGTGTAATATAGCATCTTTGATTCAAGTATCGCCTGACAAGTTCTTGTCAATTAACTTGGATAGTATATTACCGCCCTTAGCAGAAGATATTCCGCGGGCCCATCATAACATAATTATCTCTATTGTCAACTTCCACTTTGAATAATACAATGTTCTAATGCCAATTACTCTTAAGACAGTAACAATAGAAGTTTTTGTTAAGAAAACGTTTAATATTCCTCATAAATATTCTAGGAAAAAATACAACTAGGAAAAACCCCTATGCTACCTGGCAGGGCTTTATAGATTCCACGCTACAGCATTCACCTAGGTGTGGTTACGCTGCTATACCTGGTGAGCGATTATAGATTCCGGGGTAATTGTCCTCATTTCATTATGTTCTTATTTCTGTATGATAAGTAGAGACCGGATTTTAAAGGGAATTCCTTTTTTTATATTTCATCACAAAACGTGATAAAATTGAACATGACATTACTGAGTAAGTTTCAACTGCAAATGACCTGGTTTGAACGTCCTTTTTTTTTTCCTTTTTTAGGCTCATTTCCCTTTTTTTAGGAACTTTCCCTTTCCAGTAGCCTACCTTTTTTGCTAATTTATTTTGAAAAATTCGTAAATTACCCAGTATTTGGTAATATGAAAATATGAAAATATTAAAAATTGTTTTCACTGATTCACCATTGAAAAAATAATTCCTCCCAGCAGAATAGAGCGATACAGGGAAATCACAGGCTTGCCATTGCCTAAGTTTCCCATTATAACAAGGTGGGGAACATGGATTTCGTGTGCTATTTTCCTCTGTGAGAATTTCAACAAGATCAAAAAATTTCTTCAGTCATTAGATGTTGCAGAATCAGCAGCTGTAGAGCAAGCAAAGGCTTTACATAAAACAAACATGTATCTCTCTGTTGAATTTTTATACGCTCTTACTTTTATATACATTTTTTCGCACCTTTTTTTGGCAATAATTTTCCCTTTTTTCCCACCTTTTTTGGCAGTAATTTTCCCTTTTTTCGTCCTTTTTTGGGTGAAAATTTTCCCTTTAAAATCCGGTCTCTAATGATAAGTTGCCGAAAACCTGGGTAGAAGATCGAGAATTTATTATTAGCTACTGTCGTAGAACTTGCCCAGATATAAGGTACCGGTACTCATCTACTAGGCCCATTCATTTCTGCAGTTATCTTGTGATTATCGGTTTATATCTAATATGTCTAAAATAATGGTATACCCGAAACCAAATGTATTACAGAATTGTATTTAGTGAAATCTTGTGAGGTTCCAAAAATATTCATGGAAATAATTGGCTATGTATTTATAGGCTTATCTATACATTTTTCTTGATTGAAAATATTAAGGAAAAGTAGGCCTACTCGGATTTTTAAAGAGAATTGATCTATAATATTTACCCTTAAATTAATCATAAATCCTTTACGGATCCTTTTCTTTCATACACGGATCTTCAGGCGATTTTTAACGCTCCACATGAATTCTAGAGAAAATAAATATTGTGAAACTTTTGCGATCTTAACCTCGACCACACTTCGAGTTCATTTAAAAATAATAGGCTCTAAGTTAAAATTCTCTCACTGACATGAATGCAGTGTAGAACAGTCATGAATAGATATACTCTATTAAAAAATTGATGACAATAATATTGTTAAGAAGGTTTCCCTTTACGTACCAAGTAAACTAAATAGAACAGGAAGCTATTCTTTACCCCCAGGGCAAATACTGATATTCACAAAAATTCGCCTCTAAATAAAGTAATCACTTTGTACAATAAAATTAATTTTATAAATTTTGATACACTCAGCATGTCCGAAAATGAATTTAAAAATGCTTTAGCTGAAGTTAATTTAATAATGAAATGAAATTATTCAAAGTAGTTACAATAAACTGTAGTTAGTGTATTGGTTTAATATATAATGCCAAACATTCTCATCACTCTTTATTTTTTATGCTAAATGTTTTTTATTCACAAAGGCATTATGTACTGTGGCAACTGCTGGAACCCTGAAGTGGCTAGGAATTTCTTTTTCTTTTTATGTATGTACTTCCAAGATTAAATTACAGTAATGTATATTTTGGGTATTCTTATGTTTTGTATCTGTTGTTTTTATTAATTTGTAGCCTATGTATGAATTGTATTTTTGTGATGTAATGTTCATTATTATTATTATTATTATTATTATTATTATTATTATTAAATTCATCCAGATTACTACCTGCATAGTGTACTTTTCGCGGATGATTAAGTAATAATTACTGAGGATACAGATGATGCGTCATATATGATCAGAAAGTTGGTAGAAGAGTACAGGATATGGGGATTAGAAATAAATTTCAATAAAACTGAATATTTGACAATGGGTATGGAAGAAAAGTTAATATGTAATACTGAAGAAATTGCACATGTTGAATATTTTAAATATCTAGGGTCTATTATACAAAAGGATGCAACAACAAATTTAGAGATTCAAAGAGGAATAACGGATGGGAAGAGAATTATAGGAATGCTAAATTCAATCTTATGGAGTAAAAATATTTTACATAGAACTAAAAATTTCATATATCAGGCATTATTCCAAAATGCAACATTATATGGCGCTGAAACTTGGACCATAAGTAGACAACGAGCAAACAAATTAATGGATTTTGGAGGCGTTCAGCAAGAAAATCCAGGAAAGAAAAATTTCGGAATAATAGAATAAGGGATATAATTGAAGCTGAAAAGAATATTTTGGAAATTGTAGAAGAAAGACGCTTGAAATGGTATGGACATGTACTCAGAATGACAGAGGATAGAATACCCAAGAAAATTTTGGATTGGAAAGTAGGGAAAAAGACGAAGAGGGAAGCCCTAAGAGTGCTGGAAGAATGGGGTGAAAAGGAGTATGGAGAGAGGAGGGTTAAGTGAAGAAGATGCTATGAACAGGGACTTATGGAGGCAAAAGATTGTTGTGGGATGAAGGAAAATCATTGTATTGTGGAATATTCCTTAATAAAATATTATTATTATTATTATTATTATTATTAAAGAAAATAAAATAAATAAAACGATTCAAAAGCGGTTTGACTGGAAAAAGGGTAACAAACAGGAGCGATAGGAACTCTTGAGTGCACATAGGCCTAGCCCAGCGTTTCTCAACCTATGGTCCGCGTACCATCAGTGGTCCGCGAAGATGGTGAAGATGGTCCGCAGACATAATTTAAAAAAAATATAAAGCAAATAGAAAGTAAAGAAGTAAGATTTTTCACATATTTCGTTATAATGACCTATAATTAATACCCCAAATATTAAGAATATAGGCCTTCTTTTAAAAATGGGATGTAAAATTAGGGATCCAAAATTTTTTAAGGATTTTACAGGTCCTCGGGTTCAAAAAGGTTGAGAAACGCTGGCCTAGCCTATTGAGTAGCAAACTTATTAGACTATCTGTGAATGTAAGTTACATTAGAAGGAGAAGAATTATTGTAAAAACTTTGCTGTATTGAAGATTAGAGACAATTGCTCTCAAAATGAACATTTAAAAATTATTCCATAAGTTGTCTAGTGAATCTTATACCTGTAAATAAAAAAAATATTTTTGGTACTTCATTTTGTGTGGCTACATATAAACACAATATTTATTACTTATGTAGCAAAATTAATGCACAAGTGCTCCATGGTTCCTGAGACATTTTGACAAAAGGGGGAAGTGAGACATTCAGCCAATACTGATAAAGCAGGAATTATACATTGAATCAGGATTTCCTTGTCAAGACACGAATGGTCCAACATTTCAGCCCTACAGGAGATATTACACAACGCTCCTCGCAGTTCTTTTATTATGTCATCTGCAACCGCCTTCGGATTTCACATAGGAGTAGGCCTACGCAGATAACACATGAAGGCTTCATTTCAACAACTGCCTCTGATTTTTACTGCCATCAGGAGATTTTAAAACAAACCAAAAGATTCAATATTTTTAAAAAAGCACACAGAATTCGAATTCCGACAATTCCTCCAGTTATCTGGAATGTCAATATCTGTATTTTTTATTCACCCCTCCCGTCCTCCCTGCTACCGCACCCTGCCCACTAAATCCAGCAGATACATATATATGTATAGAATTTACAACAAATTTTAATCCATCAATATTGTGAAAGCGGGCACTGCCTGCCGAGGGTGTATTGGACAGTGTGAAGGGGTGGGCTATGCTGATGAGGAAGAAGGGGTGGCAGTAGGCGGGCTATATTACATCGCTACCATGGCAACAGTAATTATTATTCCTTGCTAAGTCCCGCCCCACCATGCTGCCTTCCATGTCATTACAAAAATATCCGCTGTGCAATCGATCACTTAGTATGCGTCGATATATCGAAATAAACAATGACAAAGCGGTGCCACCACTCATTTCTGTATATCCATGTTGTTTCATTATTAACGTAAGCCTGCGAGTGATCTTCGTTTCCAATTCGCTGTAAGAGAATCTATACCAAGCAGTAAACCTACGCTAAAACAGAATTGCAACATAATGTTATAAATAAATTATCAGTTCAAAGAGAAAGCATTTAAAGGGCCACGAGATCTCTACATGGGCGTACGGTAAAATTTTGTTTGGGAGGGGTTCAATGTATAGTCGTCTCTGCTCCATGTTCTTGGGCGCGTTGTAACTTAATTTTTTTTTTAATTTTTACTAAGCATTATTCCACAATAGATAGATAGATAGGTACTATAGTTTGGCCGAGACATATAAAATATGTATAGCACTGTCAGAAGTCATAAGTAGACCTGGGATTTTAGGCTCTATAAAAATTAGTTTTAGGCACCTAAAATAGGCTTTTAAAACAAGTAAATAGGCTTTCAAAAGAGAAAATAGGCACTTAAAATATGCTTTGAAAATGTGTAAATTAACAGAAAATAATCCTTCCATCAAAAGTCATCCCTGGGTACAGTATAAGCCATTGTTGTGTAAGCAAAATCTTAGATGATTTCGTTTTAGACATCCCAAATTATATTCACTTAAACAGATGGTCTTTCACTGGCGACTTGACACAGTATGCCCCTTCTGGCTATATACCTGCTACTTGTTCTAATGAGTTTATCCTCCTACTCCCCCGGTTAGTCAGCATTCCTTTGGCGACAATTGTTTGGGAAAATAAAGTTTCTGTGAAAAACCCACCCTCTGCTGTTCTGCTTTTCATTCAGGGATGTCAATTAAATAATTGTAAAAGTTACAGAAGCAGAATTTTATTATAAATGTACAAAATAGGCATTTTAGGCACTAAAAGAGTAAAAATAGGCTCCAAAGGCCCAAATAGGCATTTTAGGGCACTATAAAACTCTATAAAAGTAAGTGATTTATCATAAAACTTCAACATATTTAAAAATTTTCATGTTATTTCATTAGGAACAAAATAGGCATTTGCCTTAAAATCCCAGGTCTAGTCATAAGATATTAAAAGACACTCGGATTATAAAACTCATCGACAGAATACAGAGGGTTAGATCTCAGTGCTGTTAAAACCGTTCTCCTAAATGTCAGGAAAGAAAGGTTTCTAATTTGAGACGGAATTGTGTTAAATAGTTTAAGCGATGTATGTTCAAAACTTTTCTGAGTAAGGGTATACTTACATTTGCGGATATATAAATTAGAATTTCCACGTGTGGGATAACCATGGATTTGAGATTGAGTTGTGAAGCTGTTTACATGTTTCCTGACATAGAGAAGAGAGGCTAAAACAAACATTGAATGGCTTTCCTTCATCCCACAACGATCTTCTGACTCCATAAGTCTCTGTCCATAGCATCTTCATTTAATCCTTTTCTCGCCGTACTCCTTTTCACCCCATCCATCCAGCACTCTTTGGGCTTCCCTCTTCTTATTTTTCCTTCTACTTTCCAATCCAAAATTCTCTTGGGTATTCTATCCTCTGTCATTCTGAATACATGTCCATACCATCTCAAGCGTCTTTCTTCTACAATTTCCAAAATATTCTTTTCAACTTGCATTATTTCCCTTATTCTATTATTCCAATTTTTTCCCCTGTATTTTCTTCCTGAACGCCTCCAAAAATCAATTTCTAATACCATTAATTTGTTTGCTTGTTGTCCACTTATGGTCCAAGTTTCAGCGCCATATAATGTTGTCCTTTGTTTTTTAGTTGTAACTTAATACTTTTTTTAAAATTACTAAACAGTTGTATTGTGATCATATAATAAAACAATATGCAGTACAGTCTGTGAAACTGCTTTTCTTGAGGTTTCTGTCCATTTCTCGATTAAACTAGAGTCCATAAATAAAATTTTTCTTTTGACAAATTATCAAAATACTGTATGGTGTATACGGCACGTGTTTAAAGTCATCTGTAAATCCTCCCGTGGAAAAGTCTGATTAATGCTGATTACGTCATGATGAATTTGTGATGAGCTCCTGATTACTGTTGACTTTACGAACAAGTTGATGGATTTCAGCGGGAGTATTCGAGCAGTATAATTATTGTACCATGGATTTACAAGAAGTGGAAATTATAATATCTGTGGCTTGGTTCTAAAATGGCCAGTGTTAATTTCTTGCAAAAATGATATCTATGCATTATTGAGCTCGACTAGTCTTTATCTTTCGCATAATAAAAGTGCCAATGTCGGAAGTTCTCAGCAAAACATGTTATTTCTATAAAGGCTTCAAAGTCAGTTATCTCAAAAGCAAGTTTTATGACATTGGCCTTTTTAGAACCAAGCCACGGATATTTATGATGGGCAGGGAACTAAGAACTGAGTGCTAGAATTCTTATAAATCATGTTATAATCATATTAAAATCCATAAAACATTTTGTACATTTAAATACGGTACCTAACCTCAACAAGCAACTATGGATAACCTGAAGTGCTGTCAGTTTCGAGATATTTGGAAACCGACAATAATGAATACAATTATTTATATGGATTTTTTTCTTTTCTTGTCTTAAAAAGAACAACTCATTGCTTTCATTTCTATAGGACTCATACTCTGATGAAGAGCAGTTCATAGTTTTAGCACGAAAATAAAATCAATTTATTTATGAATGAATAAAGAAATTAGCACAATTGTGCATTTATTTATTGTAGTACCACTTGTCGTCCGCTCCTCAATGTCTGTCACCTAAGAAGCATCGTACATAAAGTTCGGTGAGTCTGATGGCAATCGATGACTTTCATCCACACACAACCGGTGAGTTTAAAAACAGCCTGATGCTTCACCGATGACTTTACAAACAAGCTGACGGAAGTACGATGGCATCGATGACTTTAAAAACATACCTTATACACACTATGGGCTAGAACCCACACGAACTCTTTATGCCGATCACTATGACCTTTACTGAAATCAGGTAATATCGAGATCCCAGGTGTGAACTATGAGTAGTGGGTGACACTAGCAGATTTAAAAGCTCTAACCAGATTTGTTATAAGGTTTCACAAGTAGGCTTACCAGTGTATCTGTATCGACAAGTTGATTGCGTAGTAATTGAGTAAATCCATTTCAGAATAGGTTTATATTTTTCTTCTATTTTTTTAGGAATTAAGTTGAAATCCAATGAAATTCTGATATCCAAACGACCACACCACATAGATAACCAGGCCACCGAATCGTCTGAAAGATTCTGAAGGGAGTTTTATTTATTACTAATATATCACTATTATTAATATATCCGTCGCCGTGGGTGAGTCGGTAGCGCACCTGCCTTCCACTCCGGCGGCCCGGGTTCGATTCCCGGCCGGGTCGGGGATTTTTCAGTAGTGGGAAATCCCTATCCCGGGTTCAGGACTGGGTAGGTTAAGTCTTAGGTTAAGAAAATGCACATTGTGCGCGATTCCTTAATTATTATATATCACTGCTATTACCCTGAAGAGCTACCAACACCACGCCGTTTTAAAATTTGAATCTTAAATAAATTAGAGCAGTTCTTCAGGTTAATGACAGCGGTGTATTAGTAATAAATAGTAATAAATAGAAGAGGCCACAGGAGTATTTGAAGATACGGGACTAGAATTATCAAATGAGGAAGTAGCACATGCAATAAAAGAAGGGAAAAATAGGAAAGCTCCTGGACCTGGAGGAATCAATTTAGAGCTACTAAAATATGGAGGGCCAAAAGTAGTTATAATATTAACTAAATTCAAAAATAAAATCCTAAAAGGGGAAAAATACCGGATGAAATGAAACTAGGTTATTTAACGCCCATACATAAGAAAGGAGATAGGAAGGATAAAGGGAATTACAAAGGAATATGTGTGACTAATTCAATTATGAAGATTTTTGGAAGAGTGATGAAACAACGAATAATAATGAGTATAAGGACACAGACGTGCAGTGTGGATTTACAGCAGGCAGATCTTGTATTGATCACATAGTCTATTCATAGTAAAACAAGTACTGGAGAAATGCTATGTAAAACAGAAACGGATTGATATGGCCTTTATAGATCTACAAAAGGCGTATGATAATGTACCCAGAAGTAAATTATGGGAAGCATTAGAAATAGCAGGTATACATAAGGCATTAATAGGATTAAAACAAGAAATATACAGGAATAACATGTGCCAAATAAAAATAGGATCAAGGATATTACAGACGTTTCAAACGAGCAAAGGATTATTACAAGGATGCTGCTTATCCCCTACATTGTTTAAAATATTTTTGGATATAAGTTTGAGGGAATGGAATAAGAAATGTAGGAAGATGGGACTACAGGTTGATGAACATTTATTCATATCTAACCTGCTCTTCGCCGATGACCAGGTCATTATAGCGCAAGACAGTGACGATGTTGATTATATGTGCAGAAAATTGCAAGAGGAGTATACAAAATGGGGATTAAAAATGAGTTTAAGAAAGACAGAATATATGACAGCTAACAATGATGATATAGAAATAGAGAGAAATATAATTTTAAAAAATCAACAGTTTTAAGTACTTAGGAGCAATAGTAGGCTACAGACGGATGGATCTTCCAAATTTGAAATAGAAAAAAAGATATGCCAAATCAGGAAAGCAATAGGAATGTTAAATTCGGTGTTATGGAGCAGCAATATTATGGCAAAAACAAAAGTAAATATCTATAAATCAATAGCAGAAAGTATTTTGCTAGGCCTATATGGAGCGGAAACTTGGTCATTAAATAATAAACAAAGAGCAAAATTGCGTACTACAGAAATGGATTATTGGAGAAGGTCAACAAGGAAATCGCGGAGAGATAGAATCAGGAATAGCACAATAAGAGAAATAATGAAAGAGAAAGATGTGATAGAGATAGTTGAAAGTAAAACATTACGTTGGTATGGACACATAAAAAGAATGAACGAAGGAAGATTGCCAAGAGTGGTAATGAATTGGGAGCCTGATGGAAGAAAGAGGAAAGGAAGACCAACTGAAACCTGGATGGATGGAGTAAAAGAAAGCATGGCCAAGAGAGGACTACAAGCGGAAGACACATTAAACAGACAGTTGTGGAGAAATAAAATAAATGAAGTGTGACTTTGATAGAAGCATTGTGTTTATTTATATTATCATTGCCGAGTGTTTACTTATTTTCATTGTCATTGTTTGGTTGAGGGAAACCACAGCCTTGTGGAAACCCCTATATATATTAAAAAAATAAAATAATTAATTTTATATTTGTTCTTATGAGTTCAATACAATAAAGATTTTAATCTTATTTGTTTATGAATGATTTTAAATAATATGCCTATTCATGTAATGTAATTTACAACATATTTGATATGAATGATTTTGTTATGCGATACAATAAATTTTTATAACTGAAAATGACATTAATCGCATTTCGTTTTCAGTAAGAAATCCATAATGATAAAAGCGTATGAAATTAGTTAGTGGTATATCGGTGGACTAATCAAATACACAATGAATTATAATGTAATCAAAAGTTCCATCTTATAGGCCCATAAATTTCTTAGTTGAATTACAAAAAGTAGCAACCTTAAGTCAAAACAACTTAATAACATTAGCTCAATTATAAGTTTTAACGAGAAAGAGTGCCAGTAAAAACATCTACAATAGTGTACAATAATAAATTATGTAAGGCTATTTGCAATTTATTAAATTAAAATATAATTAAACTATGTTTCTTTTTTCCTTTGTCACTAATATCACATACTAACTAACCTTGCAGGTATTTTATTCATCAAGTTAAGATATACATACAATGTGATACGTCGTAATAATATGTTAGTTAAATTTTATCAGTAGCCTTTTTATTGGTTTTTGTCAAATATATTGCCTACAGCAGCGGTTCCCAACCGGTGGGTCGCGGTAGACACTTGGGTCGCGACTTGATCCTAAAACTTTCAGAAAAGATAAGAAAAATCGAAACAAATCAAATTGTGTTTTGATTGTTTTCTTGGTTCTTGATTTTAGGCATCTGGGGCAAACAACTCAATATTGAAAGTGACTTAAGAATAAAAACATCTTCATTCAATCCTGACATTGACGTGTTAGTTCAATCGAAACAGTCCCAAAAATCTCATTAATATAGTATTCTTACTTAAAAACAGAAATTTTGCCTGAAAAATTAAAATGGTCTTTGTGTACATTAATAATTGTAGTTTTTATCTTCACCTAGGAACACTTGTTAGTGAGTATGAAACAACTTGTTGCAGTACTTGCAGTACTTGTAAGTACAAGATGTATTGTTAGTATAGTCATGAACATTGTAATTGGGTGAAAACCTGATTAAATAAATATGTTGCAAACATAATATCTATTGTTAAATAAATGTTTTGCTACAAAGTGCTTATATTTTGTCAATCATTTTCAAATCAGAACACAAATTGTTTATCAATAATCAATCTGTATATTCAAAAAGCTTATATAAGCTTATATATATTTGCAATATTTGATGGTAAATTATATATACGTAAGGAAGGGATACGATACAAATAAGGTCTTTTACTCCACCATGGACCGATGGACCTTGGAAGTATTCCGATAAGGAAAGGTGGGTCGCCAGCTGAAAAAGGTTGGGAACCACTGGTCTACAGTATTATTCTATGTTCTTTTCAATAGTATTTCAAATGTAGTTAAACTTACAAATTTAAAATGTACAATAGGAATGAAATTTTCTTAGTGGAAAGGGCACCTCTTTGCACATAAGAGATTTGATTGTTTATGCTCTTATATGTGTGAAGTAAAATTTACACGTGTCCTATCTTAGAATTTAGAGTTGATTTATTTTACTTCAACAAGGATTATAACATAACAATTATACAAACTTTCAATTATAGGTCTAATAGAAATATACTAGTACAATTACAAATACAGTAAAACACAAACAATGCTATTATAGTCTAAGACTTATAAATAAGAACTAGTAACTTATAACTAAACACACGAAAACAATTATACATCATGTGCAAACTCAGTTTATGACATGCTTACTACCTAAGGTTTACACAGTTACTGAGAAAAGGAGAAAAGAATGAAAAACTGAGAAGTAAAATGTTATAACTAACTTATAAATAATTTGAAACATTTATTTACAATATTGTTAATATTAATGTGTAACCAATACCCTTGCTATGGCACCATTGGTCAGCATTCGTAAGAATTGTGTTTGCGTTTGTCAGTTCCTGTAGTTCAGAGGTAAATCATCCCAAGAACGAGTGTTGTATGATAGTGTAAATGAATCGTTCATTAAGCCCTGTTTAGGAAACGTTATGAGTCCGTTGAAGTCGGTGTACCAAGTAAGTAGTTAAGTCTGTATACCAGGCCTGTACAACATACGGCCCGCGGGCCGCATGCGGCCCGCATTACTATTTGTTCTGGCCCGTCTGACTGATTAAAATTATTTTATTTAATATATAGGATAGGGGAATAAGACTTTTTCATTTAGCTCTAATTTAAAAAAATTAAGAAGTGTGTAACAGAAAAACTGTATTTAAATTTCGAAAATTTAGTAGCAATTTGCACTGATGGTGCCCTATCTATGTGGGGGGAAAATGTCGGTGCTGTAACACTGCCTAATTCATCAGCAGGTATTATGTTCAAAGGTTTTGCAGTTTGATCATGTGATGACAATAGTATTTGCTCTGATCAACTATATTCGAGCTCGGGGGTTGAAGCACAGAATGTTTCGGGCGTTTCTAGAAGAAAATGATGCCGACTATGGGGAACTACCATACCTCACTGATGTACGTTGGTTAAGCAGCGGTAAAGTTTTGGTGCGCTTTGTCCTTCTAAAAAATGAAGTACTGTAGTTGAATTTTTGGAAACTGAAGGAGATGAGGAAAAATTTCCAGATATAATGAATGAAGAATGGAATCAAGATCTGTTTTTCCTGTGTGACATTTTGGGTCACTTGAATGACCTTAACTTCAAGGAAAAAGTAAATTTGTTTTTCA
Source organism: Ectobius pallidus (assembly GCA_964059195.1). Classification (NCBI taxonomy): domain Eukaryota; kingdom Metazoa; phylum Arthropoda; class Insecta; order Blattodea; family Ectobiidae; genus Ectobius; species Ectobius pallidus. Next base: position 9,630,410 of record CAXKWD010000012.1, read on the forward strand.
ATTAATTTCTCATATAAAGGCCTTCAAAATTAAAGAAAACCTGTTTGAAAATCAACTTGCTAAAGGGAATATGTCGCATTTTATAACTTGTGACTGAATATTCCTTCTGAATATCATTCGGTGGTGGGTGGAAAATATAAGAAGCATTATATCACTTCTAAGTGAGGAGTTTCAGAAAAGAATGCCATTGAGTAATGAAGACGAAGTCCGCATTAAAGTGATTCAGGATCCATTTTCTGTCGATGCAGGAAATCTACATGTCGAACTCCAGATGGAAGTCATTGATCTCCAGTGTTCTGAAAACTATCGGGTCAAGCATAGGGAGAGTAGGTTACAAGAGTTTTATTCTGTTCTAGATCAGAATAAATTTAAAAATTTGTTGGATACTGCCTAGCAGGTATTTTGTAACTTATTTTTGGGAGTACATATACCTGTGAACAAACATTTTCTGCCATGAACTTGAACAAAAACAAACAGCGTTCATCTTTAACTGATGCAAATTTAGAGGCCATATTAAGAACGGCCACTTCAAATATGACACCAAACTTTGATAAAATAGTTGCAACAAAGAAAATTAATGTGTCACACTGAACTGTTAAGGATAGATGCCAGTGCAATTATTAGTAAACCTTGTGTGTGTTTAAATGGTATTTATTGTGAAATCTTGTAACATCATCTGTAAGTAAATAATGTTAATATAATTTTAGTTGCAACTCTTAAAATTTAAATATTCATATTAACTTTCCTTTACTGTAGACCTAATAACAACATTTATAAATTTACCTGCAGTGGCCTAATGTAAGATACAAGGTCCGCAGTGATGTGGCCCTTGGTCGGGAGGCAACAGTTGAGTTTGGCCCTAAGAGTGAAACAAGTTGTGCAGGCCTGCTGTATACAGTATGTTATAGTAATCAAAATAAGGCATCAATAATGTCTGAACCACGATATTTTTAGTTTGAAGGGGAGGAAGTTCCTAAGACGCTTTAGTGAATGCAATATAGAAACGATCTGTTTGAATATACCTGACAGACAAGAACACAAAAAACACAGAGATCGGAATACATAGAGGAAGACGCTAATCGACGTGCAGAACAAGTCCAAAAAGATCCGTTCATAGCGCTCAGAAAACCAAGACCACAGCAACAAAGTCGGCTTACTATCCCTGCACAAGCGAAGCAACAGAAAGTCATATCCCCATATCAAGGAAAAAAAGAGGTATTTATACTAAACATCTCAAAACGTTTCTTCACCTGATGGAACACTACTGGCTAGAACCTTTCAACAAATGCATGAGCACAGGGAATATACCGGAACAATGGTGATCAATTACAATGAAAGCTTTCTCCAAATCGAGAGGAGAAACCTGCAACCCGGACTTCTGTCGAAGCATAGTTCTCGAAAATACATCCATCATAGGAATCTTAATCAACAGGCTGACAACAAAAACAGATGCCCAAATACCGGAAAACCAGTTTGGGTTCATAAATGGCAGAAGCATGCTACTAATGTGAACTACTCAGTAGAGCAGGCACAAAACACACTAAAACAACCAGGGGAAAATACGTTGTGGTATACGAAGACTATAGCAAAGCTTTCGATCTCATCAACGGAACAAAATCATCCGAAAGCTCCGATTGCTCATTGGTGAAACAGACCCAATTACAACAATTCTTTCAGACATTCTAACATACAACTACATCCAAATATCTGATAACATCACCAAATCTAAGACATTAACACAAAGAAACGGGGTCCTACAAGGAGACCCGATCAGCCCAGAACTGCTCCATGTCATGACAGCAGACATCACAAAGATCACCAGAGAGAGATCAGCAACCATTCATACTAGCGATAGGATCAGAAGACAAGAAAGTCCTGGCTCAGGTCTTTGGCGGTAGATCAGTATAACATCGGCATTGAAAAACAGGTACCACGTTATAATAAATGCCGTGACAGCAATGCCAGATACCGCCTTCGTACATAATGCCAAGGTTTTCTTTTTACTTGAATATGTAGATTTTTCTATTGCTTTGTGTACTGTCTCAAAGTCTTAAGTGTATGTACAGCTGAAAATCGTCAGAATACAAATGGTACTTACAGTGATTCAGGGATTTAGAAATGTTGTTCATGTAGATAGAGAACAGTAGTGGTCCCAACACAGAGCCTTGGGGCACTCCTCTCTGAGCTGGCCGCCATTTGAGGTTTGATTTGTGGTTGATACGCATTGTTTGTGGTCGGTGAGGTAGGAGGTGATCCAAGTTACTATGTTGTCTGTTAAATGTAAGACAAGTTTATATGTTAGTAATTCAATGTTCACTGAGTCTAATACTTTGCTTAAGTCCAATAATACAAGCACAGTCATGTGACTATCATCTAAAGCGTCTGTCACGTTAAGCAGTGCCCTTTATTTTCAGTTTATATATTTACATAAGTAAGAACGTTTCATAAAAGAACACTGTTCATGAAAGTAAATTAGCCACATGGTTTAAAAAAGTAATGAGAAGCAACTACTACACAAAAAAGCTGCTAAAGAAGATAGCACTTACATTTAAAGTGTCCTTTTATGAAACGTTCATTTTATGTAGGCCTACTTATATAATAATTGCTGTATTTTATTAATATTATGGACGATTTAATATATATGGATTGAATATAAAATAGAAGATACGACATGAATAAATTATACTTTACAATATATTTGTAGTCAGCATGACAGCACAAACAATCAAAGCACTTATGTGGAAAAAGGTGTTCGCGTTCCACTAAGGTAACATCACTTCTATTGTACATTTTAACGTTTTAACTAATTACATTTGAAATTCTATTGAAAAGAATACAGAATAACTAGCAGGTGCCCGAGGCTTCGCCCACGATTTTTTACTCAACTGCTAGATGTCTTAACTAAATAATTTATTTGATATCAAAATAATTAAAACATTATATTTATTCATACTGACATCTGCTTTACATAAACTGCAGGAAGTACATAATTCTTTTCTCCATTATATTGTTTTGTTCACTCCTCTCACGCAGCGGGCCCGGGTTCGAATCCTAGTCGGGACAAGTTACCTAGGTGAGGTTTTTCCGGGGTTTTTCCTAACCTGTGAGACAAATGTCGGGTAACTTTAGGCCCTTGTGGTCCCCAGATATCATCTGGCCGTCATTGTCATCTTCATCCCTCCTCGCCTTGTCTGGAGTGAATGTTTGTGTGAATGATGTTTCTCGTCCTATGTGTTCGTGTTGTCTCGGAGGTGGCCCCGGAATTGGGCTGATCACTCATCCGGGGAGGTCCTTTTCTGGTCAAAAAAGTATTATGTGATCCACAGATAATCCCTCTCGCGATAGGTCGCGGCCCTGTAAGGCCTGGGCGGCTTTGGTCGCTTAAATGTACCTAAAAGAGAGAGGTAAATCTAAGTTAAAGATGGAGAGAAGATTATATTGTTTTACTAAATATAAATAATTACAGATACAAAACGAATCTTGTGCTGCCGTATGGGCATTCTGATTAGAAATGAAACTATTAAAACTAACCACAAAGTCATGAACATACTGAAACAATCTTATCATAACTATTGATAAATAAGAACCTAAAAGCCCGGCTTCGAAGTGAATTCACAAATTAAAGTATGCTGCCCGGGGGAAAAAAAGACCTCAGATTCGAGTTCCCTAGACCCCCCCCCCCAAAAAAGCATAGTGAGTTTCGTCCAAATCATTCAATTCCCAACGTTTTCCCATTATCCCCTTCATTCCACCTGTGTAAAAAACGATCTCTTCGAATTGTAAACAAATAAATGAAGATAGCAATCGAGCAAGTCCAAATATTATCTACTCTTATACAATTCAACAGCCCTAAATAGCGTGCTTGCTCACCCGCTTCGTGAGACATCGGGTATACTCGACGATGTTCGTCTCTCGCAGTCTAAACTTTCATGACGACTACAAAATTAGGAAGGAAAACCGTTTCTTTATTATATAAGGCCTAAGTGAAATGAACACAATGAACAAATATTCTAATTTTATTTTTACTTACAATTTTCATAGCTCTGAACCACAAACATTTTTAATAATCTACCAGTGTAATTTTCTTAAAAATCCTGGAGTCAATGAAAAATGGCGGGCGAAGCCGGGGGCAACAGCTGTAAAATATTGATGGTTTTATCTCTTGAAATATCGCTGATAATAATAATCCAAACAAACCATTCCTTCCCTTGAAACATTATATAATTTCTGAAAATTACACTGAATTGATAAAATAAAATTAACATTATATTCATGTCAATAAACAGCTGAGAAACAATACGTATTATGTGTTCACAGGTTCTTTGGAACTGCATAATCGATTCTGATATAGTTTTCCCAGGGGGCGCTTTCATGTCGTGGAATGTACTCTAAAGCAGGAATTTTAGCTGTTTCATTAATTATTAATGGCTTAGTTTATGAATGATTCGCGTGCAAGTGTTAATAAATATAATGCTTTAATAATTATTATACTCTTAATTTTTAATTTTTAAAAGAATTACCGTGGCGAAGACACGTGCACCTCCTAGTGTTAGATAATGTAAACAATATGACAATAAGTAATAAAATGGCTACTTTCAAAAATTAACTGTTATATTATTACTTCATACCAGACTATATGTACATCTTAACTTGAATGAATACACCTGCTGCGTTAGTTAGCATGTAATGTTGGAGACAATGAAAATGTGAAAAATATGGTAATATTGTAAATAGCCTATTTTAAATTAATCAAATGCGAATAACTTTACACAATTAGTTAGAGTAACAAAGAGAATTTTACGTGTTTATATTTGCATTCTCTTCTCATTAATTCGATTGTGCTAATATTAAGTATTTTGCCTGGAGGTTACCACTTTGGGTTATTCAACTAAGATATTTATGAGGGTATAAAGTGGAACTATCCATTATCTCTATATATATAAAAGGCTTTGTCCTGACTGAATGAATGACAGGAATCAACGTACAGCCTAAACTATAACAGGTAGAGACTTGGAATTTTGACAGTAGGCCTACCTTCGTTTCATAATGTAGGTGCTCACTAAGAAAGAATTTTGAAAAATTCTGATTCTAAATGCCAAAAATTAAATGTTTTTGAAAATACTTAATCCCATTTTACATAGAATTATCAATTCCAAATCACAGAATATATTGTTGGCAAATGGTATCAGGTGGGCTTGGAAAAAACAAATGAAATGCACTTTTGACAAATAAGAGAAGTTATCAAAATAATTCATGTTATAAATAAATATTACAGAATGAAATCCACTAAAATAATGGAATCACATAACTTTCTCTACCCTGGACATAGAGAAAACAAAACGAGGTATGGTAATGTGTATATTATTATATTATATCGCAGGTTTTTGGAGAGAAAAGTACGAAAGTGATAATGCTTTCTGTTTAATTTCATACCCAAAACGGCTTTATGGTAACATGAGAGTGGGAAATTTCCCGCCTCGATATTACAATTTTATGTTACAGGAATTTCTGTTTCTTCTTATTTAAACCTCTACCAGGCTTGCTGTGCACTGTACAAGCGATGGGATGCAAAATTCTAGATCCTCTATGAGCCATAAAAAACTATATTAAGCGTTTTCTGAGGGAATAGTTTGAGTGTAATAAGTCTTCCTTCCTATTTCAAATTATAAATGCCTATATAAGGACCTAGAATTTAAAATTGAAAATCCTTCATAAGTTAATTTCCAATTACAAAATACAAAACCCGGGCGACGCCGGGTCTTTTAAGCTAGTATTATATACGATAACTAAAAGTATCATACATAATGCCACGAATGACTCTGAAATACGTCGCAAAGGAATTTATCCAGCGATCGAAGTCGTAAATTTTATTTAAAATGATTATGTAATGAATAATATGCAACGCATAATTAATAACATGTTTTGAAATTGAATTATTTGAATTTGTTCTATTCCATTATAGCCAAAATAACGTAACTGGGATTAAGGCATATGTACACCCAAGAAACCAAAAAAATTCTGAAAAATTACATTTTTGAAATCTACATATTTAGTATACTATCAACTCTTATACAATTCAACGGCCCTAAATAGCGTGCTTGCTCGCTCGCCCGCTTCGTGAGTTCATCGGGTATACTCGGCGATGTTCGTCTCTCGCAGTGTAAACTTTCATGACGACTACAAAATTAAGAAAACCGTTTCTTTATTATATAAGGCCTAAGTGAAATGAACACAATGAACAAATATTCTAATTTTATTTTTACTTACAATTTTCATAGCTCTGAACCACAAACATTTGTAATAATCTACCAGTGTAAATTTCTTAAAAATCCTGGAGTCAATGAATAATGGCGGGCGAAGCCGGGGGCAACAGCTGTAAAATATTGATGGTTTTATCTCTTGAAATATCGCTGATAATAATCCCAACAAACCATTCCTTCCCTTGAAACATTATATAATTTCTGAAAATTACACTGAATTGATCAAATAAAATTCACATCATATTCATGTCAATACACAGTTGAGAAACAATACGTATTATGTGTTCACAGGTTCCTTTGGAACTGCATAATCGATTCTGATATAGTTTTCCCAGGGGGCGCTTTCTAATCGTAGAATGTACTCTGAAGCCGGAATTTTAGCTGTTTCATTAATTATGGCTTAGTAAATGAATGATTCGCGTGCAAGTGTTAATAAATATAATGCTTTATTTATTATTATACTCTTAATTTTTAATTTTTAAATGAATTATCGTGGGCGAAGCCACGGGCACCTCCTAGTATATACACAAGACATTAGTAGTATATTTAGTAATATATTTAATATATGAATTTTTAAATTCTGGCTGCTAGTTCCTTAGCTAGAGCCATTTTTCTAAGAAGTATCATTTTGCTATGCCCTTAGCAATCTGTCAAATTTCAGCATTTTATTCTTCCCTCTCTGCTAGAAGTTCTCATAAGACTACTAGTTAACACCAATACACTAACTAATAAGTGGAGCCAAGTTGGGGTAAGAATGAACTGTTTGAACTTTGTATTTTCATGTTTATTCCGACATGTGTTTTCCACACGTTTCGATGCAGGTTTTGTTTATTTTCAGTTTCCCGTAAATAGGAAATCGCTTGGTATTCAATTGTTTCAAACATCACAGTTCTTCTATAAATTAACATATGAAGGTAATTTTGGTGTCATTTTGAAGCTTGAGATGGTCTCTAGTGCTTGACGTTGAGGAATTTCTGATATATGAATATTCTACTGTGTTCTAGATTTTTGTTTATAATGATGTGAACAAAAAAATATTTTCAGTTATGTAAATCTATGTTACAATTTAAAATCTAACTGTCAGACACTAAGAATTATTCTATCTACAAAATAATGAAAATTTTGTGTTTCTATCTTTCATAGTTTTGAAGTAATCGTGTTTCAAGTTTATAGCCTAAATTTTCAATAAAACAATTTTTATAAACAAATTATAAATAGTTACAAAACATTTTACTTGTGAAATATCTTAATATACAGGTGCATAATATATATATAAATTGAGAGCCCTGATGCTTAAAAATAAAAATTTCATACATAAAGGTACAGGCCTACCTTACGGGCATTACGCACTCGAAAAATATTAATACGTTGAGATAAAATATATAAGTTTTATAAATCAGAAAACTAATTTCACTATAGCCAGGAAAGCTAAACTCATAAGGTCTATTAAAGCTTTAAAAAAAAACCATAAGTAAGGAAAAGAAATAAACCCACACGATACATTCAAAACCCTACAAATCAGTCATTTCATAATTACGGGTGGGACATTCTAACATATTATGAAAATTATTTTTATACATTACTAGACCTGGGATTTTAGGCTCTAAAAAATTTTGTTTTAGGCACCTAAAATAGGCTTTTAAAACAAGTAAATAGGCTTTTAAAAGAGAAAATAGGAACTTAAAATATGCTTTAAAAATGTGTAAATAGATAGAAAATTGACTTTAAAATACTACAATATACACTTAAACTGTAACATGGTCTTTTTTTACTGCAAGAAACGTGGTATACCTATTCTTAACAGAATTAACTGGAAAATTAGCCATCGCGAACTATATTCACTTAAACAGATGTTCTTTCACTGGTGACTTGACACAGTAGTCCTTCCCCCTTAATCCTGCCCCTCCCCCCGTCAGTCAGCATTCCTTTAGCGACAATTGTTTGGAATAATCAAGTTTCTGTGAAAAACCCACCTCTGCTGTTCTGCTTTTCATTGAGGGATGTCCATTATAAGATTGTAAAAATTACAGATGTTTAATTTTATTTTAAGTGTACAAAATAGGCATTTTAGGCACTAAAATAGTAAAATAGGCTCTAAAGGTCCAAATAGGCATTTTAGGGCGCTATAAAACTCTATAAATGTAAGTGATTTATCATGAAACGTCTACATATTTAACAAATTTCATGTTATTTCATAAGGAACAAAATTGGCAGTTGCCTTAAAATCCCAGGTCTAACATATCATAAATAATGAAGTAGAACTCTTCTGCTCATTCTGTGAAACTTACTATGCCTTCTCCTCCACACTACATGCAAAGCATTATTTAAAATTTATTTTAAATTTTTATTTTTTTTTCAAAATCTATTACGGGTGAGACATAATTTGGACAATGATTTTAATGATACACAAAAACAGTTCATTTGCTGTTCTGATATTAATGTTAGAGTCTTGATGTTGCTATTAATGAAGATATGATTGATTAAATAACGATTACAAACTGTCTCTAGATTGTCAGAACATTTATTTAACTCATCAATAATAATTTAATAAAAGTATCAACATTATGGGTGGGGGAAAAAAGTCACTGTTTGTTATTTTACATATTAATTAACCACAAATACTTTTTAAGTTAATCTTATACCAAATTGTACCTACGATGTATATTTTCACAAATCAAAATGGACATAGCTGATTACTTTTGACTACCTAGTATTAAAGAGTGTTAAAATCATGCTAAAAATGGCAAAAGAAAAGTAACTCAACGCAATAAATAAGTATTTCGACAGATTTTACACATGAAACAACTTCAAATACACTTAATTCCTTAATATTCAGTGAATTTGAGGGTTTAAACTTATTTTTGATCACCCAATTACAATAATTTTATAACTGCTCTCTTTGAGGGAAAAAATTCCATATTTTATGAAATGGCTGAAATCTATAAAAATCACTATAAATAAAGAAATTAAATTGGATAACCTCAAGACAATTCCCACTGAAGACAAAAACATGAAATAGGATACATAACTTATGTTACACGAACAGATTAATTTCACTATAACTTACCCAGGAAAATTTCAGAATAACATGAATGGCATGTATTTTCTCGACGAATATTCTACTATTACCGTTACTCTTTCCCGGCACTTAGCAACTGCTCCGGCCTATATACACAGACATACTTGCACATTTGAACATCAGCGATGACATACTGGACCTAATGTACCAAAGATGTTTCTATAGTCATAGCTGGCAACGACACAGACCAGTAGCGTACAAGACTAATTTTAACAGATTTTCTGACAGAATATTACCTGTGTTACGAGACTATAAAGGCAGAAGACTTGACGAGCATATACTATGTGGGATGCCATGAAGCCATTTAGGCTAGAACACCGTGACGAAACCATCCGATTCATTGGGGTGAATGAACTTTTTTACTCAGCACAAGACAAAGCGACGGCTACAGCAGGTGATCTTGAATCAACATTCAGATCGCCTCGTATAGAAAATGGCTTTTTCAAGACGGTTCCGGTACCGGTACGTAAAAACGTAACGATAGACCAACTCATGTTTTGCCGTTAGTATCTCAGTCAGAGACCAAAAACACAATATTAAAGTATCCGCAAAAGAAAAAAATCTGATGTGAAATTCACATAACTTTCCTCTGCCCAAATAAAAGTTAGAAGTATTCACATATCCTTGTACAGAATCGCAAAAGACAATTTTACGCTAATTATGCTATAAATACCTTATAGCCCCTTCTTTGAACGTTGCGACTAAAAACGCAGGCTATGGACAAACAAAAAAGAAGAAGAAAAAACAAGTAACTGCAAATGTTTATTGAACTTTCCGCCATAAAGAATAAATTCCAAAATTTATCGAATATTCCCCTCAGATATTTCTTAACTGTAAGCATGGCCAACAATACATCTTTCTCACTTCACGTACTTATATAGGCCTAGAACAAGAGGCCGTGAGTGTCCGCCTATTGAGTTGTTCACCAGCAAGACAAGAGTTTCTACAAATAAGCTTACAACCACCCTTCAGAGAATTTTTTAAAGTTTCAAATAAAAGTTTTAGCTCTTGGCATAAGCACTTCATGTACAACATTTAAAGGAAATCGTTAGATCCGTTTTTGAGAAAATCGCAAAAAACAAAATTTTCTTCATGTAAAGTCCCTTTAAATATAAGAGGTTGTCGCCATTCTTCGTGTTACAGCCTCAGAAGGTACCTAACCCAATACAAAATTTTCTTTTCGTACGATTTTTCGTTACAAGAGGCCGTATTGCAAAGAGCGCGTATTCACAGTGGGTAGCTTATAACTACCCTTCAGAGAATTTGTTCGAAAAAATGTTTCAAATAAAAGTTTAGCTCTTAGTATAAGCAACCCATGTGCAAAATTTAAAGAAAATCGTTACAACCGTTTTCAAGAAAATCGCGAAAATTGAAAATTTCTTCATGTAAAGTCCCCTTAAAAATAAGCGAAACTTGTCGCCAATCTTGGGCACACATCTTCATAAGGCACTTGACCCAAATATGAAATTTTGTTTTCATACGATTTTCCGTTTTGGAGCTAGCGTGTTCATAGGCAGACAGACAGACAGACACACAGACATGTTTCCAAAAATAGTATTTTTTTAATTCAGGGGGCCTTGAAACGTGCATATATGCTAAAATCTCAACTTCGAATTTTGGAGTCAAAAACAATACTTCCTCTACCTATATACCTATAGTACGGGCAGAGGAAGTAAAAATATGCATGAAATTAGTAAATGCAAGAAAGCAAACGAAACTACTGTCGAAAATCTCAACATTGCTTAACGAGAAATCTCTAGAACAATTAGAACAAAGAAAAGGAACTATCTCAAAGACAAAGTAAATGAATTAGAGGTAAATAGTACAGACAGAAATATTAGGGAATTTTACAAGGGAATAAACGAGTACAAGAAAGATTTTCAACCTAGAACAAACATAATTAAGAACTTTACTCGCGGCTCCAAATAATATTTTCAATAGGCGGGAAAATTATTCAATAAATTATACATAAGGATAAAGATATGCACGCGATCGAGGTTTATATCCCGATCTACATCTATGACCAGATGAACATACTAAACCTGAGACAAGCTAAGAAGGAAACCTGAAATAAACAAAAACCAGTATAATTGATCAGCTTCATAATTCAAGTGGTATAGTTATGAATAAAGTGTTTGGAAAAATGTCTGTCTATATACCACTATTATACTTAAAAAACAACAGCTGAAGCCTACAGGAAAATCATAAAAGAACAATTTATTAAATAAAATACGCTTTAAAGTTAACTTTATTGTAGTTTAGTAAACTACTATTTTAAGTGTATAGGAAATTATGTGATAAAATACTTTATGGAAAGACGGAGTATAATACCCAAAGTGGGTTCTAGTCTAGTTACACTGAACTCAAATGTACTCTTAGTCAAGTATTATTTACATTGACTATCCCACTCATACGCCGCGTGTTTGATACTGACCAATAAAGTTTAGCAATTCCTCGGATATAGACCAATCGCGGCCGTTTATCTTAAAATATTCTTGTAGAAATCGCGAGGATGGCATTTTATCGCGGTAAAACCAGTTGTACGTTACTGGAGACGCAAGTATCAGTGTGCAGTGATTAATAGTTACTGCTGCCACTAAGCGGCATGAAATCAGATTATTTTATGCAACATAACTTGTTTGGATATTGAAATAATAGAAATGTACATTGATTGAGAACACAATTTCGATTCGGTACAAGCCAGTTCGTGTGCTTTTATTCTGTTCTGCTGTTAGCTTACCTGAATTAAGTTAACTATGTCTTATATACTCTTTTGGTAGCACTGATTACCCCAAGGTAGCTCGAAATTATTCATGGATGGTTGATTCACAGTATGCCGTGATGTCACAACTGTTAGTTTTGTTTTTTACAACAAAGCATGCAATTAATTATTATTTATATAATCCGTTACACGTTATTCATGGAATAGTCTTAATAAATCCAACTCGAGTTGACGAGTTGCATCAGATAAATTCGCTCCTTCTGCGCAGTCGCGAATCTATCGATAAACTCGTCAACTCTCGTGGGATTACCTATGATAAAAGAATAGATGTTTACAAAGTTAAAATTGACAAAGTGGTTAAAGTAGGCCTATATATTAAAAATTAAAATCACACAAGATGATTAGATCAGCAGAATATCGTAAACACAAAATTTTCAATTCATGCGGAATACGATTTAGCATATCTCTATGCGTGTCTATATAGGCTACATAAACTTGGAGAAAAATGCAAAAGGCTACTCCTCTTCTTGAGTATTGTGCAGTTATTTACTAAACAGTAAGCGTAAATTAAAGATTGGTCTATGTCATTAATGATCAAAATCGATTATCTCTTCTTCTGAATTTGACTGGAAGTTCTTAAGTTTCTAAAATTTTCTTTGTAGCTTCAGCTTAGTTGTTTATGGTTCTGGTGAGGTGAGATGCATTTCGACGTTCATGTACGTCATCATCTGTCACGCCGAAGATATAGAAGAGATTTAAGCAGACATGCTGTAAGCTGTATTTTTAAGTATAATTGTGGTACATAGGCGGACATTTTTCCAAACACTTTATTTAAAAACCAGTAGGCCTATGTCTGTCTCTCTCTTAAGCCATATGAGTAATATGCTAGAGTGAGACAGATGTACTTGTTTTTGTTTACTTGAGGCTCCCTTCTTAGAACGGCCAGACTTTATAGAGAGTTTCTCTTTCCACGCGGTGACTCAGAGGAAGTGGTGTTTTTCTCTAGGCCTACTATACTAGCAACATTTTTTCTCGAAATCTCAGTTTTTTTAAAACTGATTCTTAATATTTATTACGTGTTTATCTCAAATCTGTAAACGGTTTCATTCTAGGTCTATTATTAACAGGTAACAGAGTAATATTGTTTACAAGTGAAAATTGTTTTAATTTTTGTTCTGATCCGTTTTTTTATCTGATCATAGCCACAAGGACAAGCCATTGTACGAAGGCTGTCCAGAAAGTAACAGACGTTTTGAAATAAAAAATAAACAAAGTGAAAAAAATTATTACATACATTTCGAAGGTAGACTCTTAGGCTATTTTTCTACATAACCGCCATTCAAATTAAGGCATTTATCATACCGTGGCACAAGCTTTTCGATACCCTCTCTGTCAAAATCCGCCACCTGCGATTTCAACCACTTCAGAGAATTTATTGGGAAAAGTGTTTCAAAAAAAGCTTTTGTAACATGCAATTCGTGCAGAAAATTCAAACAAAATCTTAGCAACGACTTTCTGTTCATTTTGACAATCACTCTACTTGAAATAAATTTCATTTTCGCGATTTTCTCGAAAACGGCTTTAAAGATTTTGTTTGAATTTTCTGCAGGAATTGGGTATTACAATAGTCTAAAGCATTTTTTTAAAAACACTTCTTCTTTCTTTCTTTCTTAATCGTAGTTTTTCCTCTCCCTTTTTTTAAGATTTAAGCAACCCAAGCCGCCCGGGCCTTACAGGGCAACGACCTGTCGGGAAAGGGGTTATCTTTGGATAACATGCATACTTTTTTGACCAGACAAGGACATGGAGGGCCTCCCCGGATGAGTTTAAAACACTTTTCTCAATAAATTATCTGGAGTGGTTGAAATCGAAGGTGGCGGATTTTTCCAGAGAGGGTATCGAAAAGCTTGTGCCACGGTATGATAAATGTCTTAATTTGAATGGCGATTACGTAGAAAAATAACCTAGGAATCTACCTTCGAAATGTATATAACTAGGAGGTGCCCGCGGCTTCGCCCACGATAATTAATTGAAAAATTAAAAATTAATAATATAATAATTATTAAAGCATTATATTTATTAACACTTGCACGCGAATTATTCTTAAACTAAACCATTAATAATTAATGAAACAGCTAAAATTCCGGCTTTAGAGTACATTCCACGATTAGAAATCGCCACCTGGGAAAACGATCTCAGATTCGATTATGCAGTTCCAAAGATAACTGTGAATCACTGCCTTCTAAACTGTATAATTCTCGTGCGTAATTCTCGAGACGGCGGTGGATAATACGTATCGTTTCTCAACTGTTTGTTGACAGATGAATGTGATGTGAATTTTATTTGATAAATTCAGTGTAATTTTCAGAAATTATATAATTTTTCAAGAGAAGGAGTGATTGATTTGGATTTTTACTGTCCGCGATACTTTGAGGATTAAACTATCAATATATTAAACCTGATGCCCGCGGCTTCACCCGCCATTATTAATTGACTCCAGGATCTTAAAGAAATTTACACTGGCAGAGTATTAAAAATGTTTGTGGTTCAGAGCTATGAAAATTGTAAGTAAAAATAAAATTAGAAAATTTGTTCATTGTGTTCATTTCACTTAGGCCTTATATAATAAAGACACGGTTTTACTAATTTTGTAGTCGTCATGAAAGTTTACACTGCGAGAGACGAACATCGCCGAGTATACCCGATGTCTCACGAAGCGGGCGAGCGAGCAAGCATGAATTGTATAAGAGTAGATTTTTTTTCACTTTGTTCGTTTTTTTTATTTCAAAACATCTGTTACTTTCTGAACAGCCCTCGTATAAACAACCAAAACAGTTTCTGCTTCATTTCTGTCAACTTCTCTCATTCAACAAAGGCGTAATGTAACATCCGCTGTGAGGAGCGTAAATTTAACTTTTGTGTACCTGCTGTACGATTACAGATATATTGTAACATGTACGGTACTCAAGTGATAGGGAAGACAGTGATTCAATATGCCAGTAAACTCCTGGTTATCCATGGAACGGGTGGCGCGGCAACCACTGATAAACATTAACATAGAAACTACCTGCAGTACTGGGATTACAACCACAACTTTTGCTATTTGCACCTGTAGGTGAAATCCGTAACGTGTGAATGCTGTTAATTTTTAAGTGAAACTTCTTTAACCGCGCTAGGAGTAAATCGAGAGCTAACCCAAACTTGCGTTACGAACAAAATAGTCACGAAATTAGTGGGGCAGTACAGAAAACAATCAACTCAATGATTAGGCTTATCCAAAATTAAAAATCTAAAGTTCTTAAATTAAAAAATTTAAAATAAAATTACGGGAGCGCGCGGGGGAAAGGTACAGGCATTAAGTGGGGACTATTACTGCTTCGAGTTAGTGGTGTGGTGAGCTCTTCACCATTATAAAAAATCCAAAATTAAAACATAAAGAATCCAGAATTTATAAAATAAAAAAATCCAAAATTAAAAAATCCAAAATTTAAAAATCTAAAAAACCAAATTAAAAATCGAAAACCACTAAATTAAAAAAATCAAAGATAAAACATTTAAAAAACCAAAAATTAAAAATTGAAAAAATACAAAATTGAAAAAATTAAAAATTAAAACAACTTTCACTTCTGTCGCGTAGAGTAGGCCTACCGCGCACACTTTTTTCATCTATTGATAGGGTTGATATAGTTATTTTCAGTTCAGCGGAGCTTAACATGACATTTTGTTTATATGAACCGTACAAGTCCACCGCTTGTGGCTCAGGGGATGCGTTCGCTACTCTCACGCAGCGGGCCCGGGTTCGATTCCTGGTCGGACAAATTACCAGGGTGAGGTTTTTTCAGGGGGTTTTCCCTCACCTATGAGACAATTGGCAGGTAACTTTAGGCCCTTGTGGTCCCCGGATATAATTTGGCCGTCATTATCGTCTTCAGCCCATCCTCACCTCGGAATGGTTGTATGTCTCGTCCTATGTGTTCGTGTTGTTCAGGAGGTGGCCCCTGTATTGGGCTGATCACTCATTCGGGGATTTCCTCCATGTCCTTGTCTGGTCAAAAAAGTATGTCTGTGTTGTAATCCACAGTTCACTCCTCTCCCGACAGGTTGCGACCCGGTAAGGCACGGGCGGCGCAAGCCGCATAAAGATCCCTACAAGGGAGAGGTAAAACTACGAAAGAGAAGAAAAGAACCGTACGAATGCCCTCAGAAATAGGCCTATTCGTTATTATTCCCAATGTAAGATACTGTATACACAATATTACATGTTATGCTTATTTCTTCTTTTCCTGCTTTTCCAATCAATGTTCAAGCATATAAACTCATTAAAACAGAATTCATACCGATTTTTGCACGCTCCAAAACAACGTAATTTTTTGAGCCTAGACAAGTTATTACTTTATTAAGTGCCAGAATGGTACTTTATAAGATTGTGTGGGGGACGGGAAAATGTCTGTCCATCTGTGAGTTAATACGCGCGATAACTCAAATACGCTTTATGGAATTTCATGAAAGTCCATTGGAAGAAGCCTATTGATATTGGACCAAATCGGTTGACCGCTACAGGAGTAATGCCAAATTTCGTGCCTATTTTATGGTAATATACTGTATTAGAATAGTATATTGCGATACAAGTGCCGTAAGCGGTGCATAAGGATCGAGGAAACAGTTTTAAAAACGAGGCGCTTGCGCCAAGATTTTTCAATTTCCGAGATCCGTTATGTCCTTACGGAACGAGTATTGCATGCTATTTTTTGCAAGATGATTATTTATATCAATTTAATTATATTAATTGAGAGATAAGCTGAAAATATTATGTTTATACACTATTGAAGATGGATATTATATTTCAGAAAGTGATTCGCATGTGTTGGTTTTTATGGGGACCGAATATTTGTCCTGTTAAAGTCGTCACAAACTGGGGGGCCTTGGTTCCGGTCTTCCATAAAGGCTTGTATTATGATGGTTTTACTTGTGCTTTTTG
Source organism: Ectobius pallidus (assembly GCA_964059195.1). Taxonomy (NCBI): domain Eukaryota; kingdom Metazoa; phylum Arthropoda; class Insecta; order Blattodea; family Ectobiidae; genus Ectobius; species Ectobius pallidus. Next base: position 9,647,449 of record CAXKWD010000012.1, read on the forward strand.
TAATTTTTACCGCACGGAGATTTCTTTTGTTTTCATAGCAACCAGATTGCGTGCGGGAATGTCAAGTTACGATCCACAGCAACAATATTCGTAAGTACCACTAATTAGTTACGTCGGGCAAAAAAAAAAAAAAAAAAATCAAATGCAAATCAGTTCTCATGACAATATATTGTTGTATAGTGTTCATATACGGCTTTGGAAGTTGCAATACAGGTAGCTTTGCCAAATAACAATACCCACATTTTCCTTCACATATGCTTATCAAACTAGACCTTTGTTGTTCCGTAGCCCTGCTTAATGAATAGATGCGGAGTTAACCTCGGAGATAGATTTAAAAAAAAAAAAAACTTATTTTCTGCATATCATAATTGCATATTATTACTGATTAAACAAAATCATTCTGGCACTTTCTTACATCTGTTTACCTGATTTTATTAAGTTACTTTCTTTGTATGGTGATTCAGGTTGTCGGTTGAGCTGAAGGTTTTTATTTTTTTGATCGTGGATATTTTTTAAAAATTGCTGTGTGCTGCTACCTAGGCGTGTTCTGTCATGCACGATTTCTTACATGTAGCCTACGTACAAATCTGTAGACATGGGACTGTCACACAAATACAATCGACCTGGGCTAGAACCGAATCCGCGAACTTGAGAACAACAAGCCAATGTTTACTGATTCTTCCACCCAAGCCGACTTCTTTCTAAATAACGTAGTCTCAACAATAATTTTATCCTGCACTATTTTATTACAGGGGTACGTCGTAGCGTAGTGGTTGAGGCGCTGCGCTACAAACCGGAAGGTCGCGGGTTCGATCCCCGATGAGGTCGTTGGAGTTTTTCAATTGGCCTAATCCTTCTGGTGGCACTATGGCCCTGGGATCGACTAAGCCTCTAACAGAAATTAGTAGTCTACCAAGAGGAATCCTGGGGGTAAAGGCGGCCGGTGCGTAAGGCTGACAACCTTACCACCTTCATGTGCCCATGTCTAAAAATCTGGGAGCCTCAACCTCCTGGAACCCTCTGGGCCTCCATGGCCTGTAATAGGGATCACATTACTATTTTATTACAATAAGCATATTTACTTTTTGAACCGATATTCCATTCTTTATTTCTTTCTTTCTTTAACTTAGTTTTACCTCTCCCTTTTTAGGATTTAAGCAACCCAAGCCACCCGGGCCTTACAGGGCCTCGACCTGTCGGGAGAGGGATTATCTTTGGATCACATACATACTTTTTGACCAGACAAGGACACGGAGGGCCTGCCCGGATGAGTGATCAGCCCAATGCCGGGGCCACCTCCGAGACAACACGAACACATAGGACGAGACACACCATTCACACACACACTCACTCCAAACAAGGCGAGGATGGGATGAAGATGATAATGACGGCCAGATGATATCCGGGGACCACAAGGGCCTAAAGTTACCCGACATTTGACTCACAGGTGAGGAAAAACCCGGAAAAAACACCACCTAGGTAACTTGTCTCGATCAGGATTTTAATCCGGGCCCGCTGCGTGAGAGAAGCGCATGCTGTAGTTACTATTCCAGTTCTTTGTCCAGACTCCAACTTATTTAATACTAGCAGGTGGCCGCAGCTTTGCCCGCGGTAATTAATTAAGCAATTAAAAATTAAGAGGAACATAGTTCAAAAATTATATTCATTAACACTTGCACGTGAATCGTTGATAAACTAAACGATTAATAATTACAAAGAAACAGCTAAAATTCCGGCTTTAGAGTGCATTGCACGATTAGAAAGCGCCGCCGGGGAAAAATACTTCAAATTCGAGTTTTCTGGGCTATTTGTTGGTATGAGTTAAAAATTGGTCCTCAAAAATATATTCCAGTAACACAACGTGGAATTATAAGCAATTTTATAACGTGCCATTTTTCAAGCATGGCGTTCTTACCTTCGGTTGGAAAATAATTTTTTATGGCCGAATGAGACAACTCGGAACATCATTCTCGCGGATACAGATCAACAAAACAATCAGTATGGACGCTATATTTTTAAAAAGAGGTTGGCTAACATTTGAAACCCCAAAATGGATAAAAATCTTAGTCCGTTCAGAATTGTACCATGTTCGAAAATGTACCACCTTACCCTAGAGTGCATTCCACGGTTTAAAAGCGCCGCCTGGGAAAAACGACCTCATATTCGATTTCTCTGGGGGGAAAAAAACTGCATACTGATTTCAGTCCAAATTAAGCAATGTTTGTCCATTTAAGCCTATACTCATTATCTCTCTTCTTCCGACTATGTTGAAAATTTCATATGTCCGTGGGCCTTTTCATTATAAACAAATGAATCGACCAGGGTGGGCTTATAAATAGAAGCGATTCTTTTATATCCAAATTATGACAAAAAAAAAGGCAAAGCCACCTGCAACTGATTTGACAAATGAAATGTATTACTGAAAACTGATGATTGGATAGCGAAAAAAAATCACGATTTCTGCTAGCTTTTCTCTCATAACTCGCGAAGGAAAGCGAAAATAAAAATCCGGTTTCGAGGTGCATTCAGTCCGCTTATGTTTAAAATATCAGATCTCTGCGTTCAGTAGATTTCGCTGGACAACGCGCACAGACAGACAGATAGACAGACAGAAAGACAAACAGTTCCTTTTATTACTATAGGCTGGGTACGCAATACTTTATTAGAATGCTTTAATGAAAATAAAAATGCCAAGAGAAGGCTAGTAACGTATCTACGTAAATCACCCTCCCTGACATTTGGTGCACGCCTCCATTATTTTCTAATGCGCTTTTAATGTTAGACTCTGCAGATTTCTTATTCAAATATACTCAGATCACTTAAAACTAAGTTAAGATAAGGCACGACAATTTGCATATAATTGCTATCATTACATGGTCAGCAAGCATAGCTAATACCATCAGGAAATGCACAGCTAGTTAACTATTTAATTATTCTCACTTAAATTACCTGCCTAGATCTCCATTCTAAAACAGTTGTGAGCAATAGTGATCTATGTACGAGTAACGTAATATTATTGGTCCACGTGCGAAAGTAAAAACGTTTTTCATTCATTGTAATTTTTTGTTAATTATATTATAGTTACCTAGTAGGTTATACATTGCAGTGTTGTTTAACGTTATATGGTGGAAATTACTATGCTATGTTAGGATAATAGATTTATCTTTCAAACTTTTAACTGATAAATTAGCTGCAGAACTTAAAACCCTAAAACTCGGCGATGGAATTTTCCGAAGTAACATACAAGTTACACTAACGCAAAAGTATTGCTCAAAGCAATTATGTTAGTTCACCTCAAGGCTTGTAACCTGACCGCTGTTAACGGTTCCCTTTTGTTGGATAATTGATATTTATTTTTTGTACTTTTAACTGATAATTTACCTGCAGAACTTAAAACCCTAAAACTCGGCGATGGAATTTTCCGAAATAACATACAAGTTACACTAACGCAAAACTATTGCTCAAAGCGTACATACACAGTGCCCCTGGCCCCTGTCCACGGTTCCTTTTGTTGGACTGGTCATTTTTTTTTCGCACAATCACAATATAAAAAAATTAACTTAAATGGCCTGGCATAGCCCGGGTTTTGTATTTCTAATTCGAAATCAACTTATGAAGGACTTTCAATTTGCAAATTCTAGATTTCTAGGTCCTTATATGGGTATTAACAATTCGAAATGAAGAACGGCTTATTTCACTCAAATTGTTCCCTCAGAAAACTCTTGATATAGCTTTTCATGGCTCATAGAGGATGTAGAATTTTGCATCCCATTACACCATGCCTGGTAGGAATTGAAATAAGAAGAAACAGAAATGTCGGTAACATAACATTTTATTGTGTTTGCGGAATATTTTATTTCTCACTCTCATGTTACCATACAGCCGTTTCGGGGATGGAATTAAAAATAAATTCAATATCACTTTCATACTTCCCTCTCCAAAAACCTGGGTTATAATAATATAGCATACATATTACCACACCTCGTACGGTATTCTCTATGTCCAGGGTAGAGAAAGTTATGTGACTGCAACATATTGTGAAATATTTTCGTGGATTTCATCTTCAATACTCATTTGCAGCAATGAATTACATCGATAGCTTCTCTAATTTGTCAAAGTCCCGTATCATTTATTTCCAAACCTACCTGAGACCATTGCCAACAATACACAGTTGTCATGTGAACTGTGATTTAGATTTGATAATTCTGTGTAAAAAGGGATTAAATATTCTAAAAAAAAATTATTTTTGGCATTTTAAATCAATTTTAAAAAAAATCCTTTCTTATGAAACAAAGGTACTGTCAAAATTCCAAGTCTCTACCTATTATAGTTTAGGCTCTACGTTGATTCTCTGTCAATCAGTCAGTCAGTCAATCAGGACAAAGCCTTTTATATCTAGAGAGTTGATAATACCGGCAATGACGATAATAATAATAATAATAATAATAACAAAAAACAGATTATATAAACACCTCAGATAGAAGAAGCAAAACAGAGAAGAGAATCTTAGAGAAAATTATGGGACCAATTTGGGAGAATAACATATACAATCTGAGACTAACCTGCGATATAATAATATACACATTACCATAACTCGTCTTGTTTTCTCTATGTCCAGGATAGAGAAAGTTATGTGATTGCATTGTTTTCGTGGATTTCATTCATTAATATGTATTTATAACATTAATTATACTGATAGCTTCTCTAATTTGTCAAAGTCATTTTTCAAAGTAATTTATTTCCAATCCCACCTAAGACCACTGGTAACAATACACTGTGAACTGGATTTGATAATTCTGTGTAAAAAGGGATTAAGTATTTTCAAAAACATTTGATTTTTGGCATTTAAAATAACAATTTTGCAAAATCCTTTCTAAATGAGCACTTACATTATGAAACGAAGATACTGTCAAAATTCCAAGTTTCTACCTATTATACTTTAGGCCAGGTTTTTCCAACTTGAGCACCCTGCGTTGGTGCGCACCATCGAAGCACCCAACACAACGGCAGCCCGGTGCTCTCCTTCCCCATGTAGCGGTGTGCGTCAGACAGCACAATGGGTAGCTGACCTCGCTTTCTTAGTGGATGTAACGTCTTATTTAAATGATTTAAATATTTAGTTGCAAAGGATAAATTAGTTAATTAGCACCATGTGTGACAGGATTAAGGCTTTTAAAGTGCAGAGTTTATTTTTTTAAAAGATCAGCTTAAAGCAGGAAATTTTGACAGTTTTCCTGAAAATCATTAAATTTGTCTATTTACGAAAAGCTTGGAGAGTATCAGACGTCGTCACAGAAAATTCGTGATGAATTCAATGCCCATTCAAAGAAATTAATGATATGGCACCTCAACTTGAAATATTTATGACGCCACATTTTGTCCTGAAAATCACCATCATGTTTCCAAACAGAGGTGATAAAAGTACAGGTACACCGGCGATTTGCTTTCATTTTACAAAAGTATTCATTAACAAAAATTTCCCAAACTTCACGCACTTGCTTTAAAATTTATGCCAGTGTTCGAGACAACTTATGCATGCGAACAGATGTTTTCAATTATGAATTTAAATAAAAGTAAAACCAGGACTTCTCTGTCTGATGTAGCCTTAGAGGCTGTACTTTGAATTTCCATTGCCAAATCGATTGTACGCAATATTGGTAAATTAGTTGCGGCAAAACGATGTTAACAATCTACTTAAATTCTAAATGTTCATAAACACAATATGAGTAGAGAATAAAATGGTGTGTTTATGAGTTCACAAAATTGTTATTAATAATATTGTTTTCGTAAGCTGAGCACTGGCTAGACTTGTGGAGTTACCTCTGGTGCTACACTGGTGCTGGCCTGCGGTGTGGAAGCACCTCAGTTGGAAAGGCCTGCTTTAGGCTCTACGTTGATTCTATGTTGTTAAGTCAGTCACGACAAAGCCTTATATATACAGAGTGTTTCAGAAAAATGTATACACACTTTGAAAAATTATAGAAAATTTATTTCCCGTCCTACAAGGTTAAATTTCTGGGAGAAAGTATACCCTTAGCAACCAGGGAAGGCGGTTGAGGCCAGGTAGATTCCTTCACCCACAGGCACCCTCACATTTACAAGGGCAGGAGATTTAGGACCAACCGTAATTTCCTCCCCGTGAGTCACCTAGTCTACTTCAATCAATCAATCTTAGATTTTTTTAATATGTCATTTTATCTTAAAATGTTTGTTATATATCAATTCTACACATAATTACAAGAAAAATGACACCAAACAATGTATAATTTACTTTAATAGGAACATAGGACTTGAAAGCAGTTTTCTCGTAACTTTTATTTATGTATTTGTTATAGATGTTCCATCTGACATCTCTTGATCCACTAGTCAATCACCTTACCCCAAGACCAAACCACACTGCGAATGTTAAGTGTCCAATACCAGAGAATACTATCTCGTCGTAGCTCACAGAAAAGAAAAATCACCGTATTTCGAAATTAGGCTATATATCGTGCCTGCTAGATTTATTATGTTACAATATTGAATTATTTCATTAATTAGTACTATAATATTCGCGATATCTGAGTGATAAATTAGGATGAGGCCCTCGTTGAAGCAGGCGTACCAACCTACCCATATTCTCAAAGCTTAATGTTTTTATTTATTAAGAGATCAGGAATTATTAATCTGACATAGGCTGAAGTAAAATTCAATGCTTCAATTCAATTGTAATCAATTTTAGCAAAATAATTAGTCATTATACAACAGCATTTCATCTATAATCGTACATATGGGAACATTTGTTTTTCATGTAGATGGCAACTGTCCATGGCAACTGAAGGAAGCTTTATAATCTGTCATTTATTGAAGACGCTATAAGAAAGAACCGAGAATTTCATTTTGCATTTGAATTAGGTGCCTTCTTTTTAACCCTCCTGTACTAAGGAAGGTTTCAGGAGGAATTGAAGGCTTGTTACAGAATTCCACATTATTTACATTAGTAACGGGACTCGCCCGCTGATTGGTTGGCCGCGAGCCAATCAAAATGCTTCGAATTGAACCAAAATAAATTAGGATGAATTTGACTGTTAATTACTCTTTATTTCAGTACTGGTCAACCGATTAAGTCCAAATTCAAAAGGCTTATTGCCATGGTCGCTATAAATGAGTATACGAAGTTTCATGAAAATCCGATAAAGCGTATTTGAGTTACCGCGCCTTTTGTTATATGATACCATAAAAAGGCACTAAATTGGGTATTATTCCGGTACCGGCCAACCGATTTGGTCCAGCATCAACAGACGTCTTCCCATGGACATTATAAATAGGTATTCCAAGTTTCATGAAAATCTGATAAAGCATATGTGAGTTATGGTGCCTTTAAAGTATACACTAAATTGGGTTTTACTCCGGTACCGGTGAACCGATTTGGTCCAATATCAATAGGGTTCTTCCCATGGACATTATAAACGTGTATACCAAGTTTCATTAAAATTCGACAATGCGTATTTGAGTTAGAGCGCGTACAGACACACGGACGGACGGACGGACAGACATTTTTCCTCCCCCACACAATCTCATAAAGTACCATACTGGCACTTAATAATGGAAGAATGAAGGAAGCATGATATTAAGTGGATGCAGTTCTTCAGTGCACCCGTCCTAGAAGTGTTTACCTAAAATGTAAAAGAAGAACAAAAAGAAGCTAAAAGCTGAATTCAGCTACAGTTCTAGAGCAGACCCAAGTCATGTATAAGCTGTTCTAAGTCTGTTGAATTGGTAAGGATAAAATCAATGATTCGGAGACAACTCACATATGAATACTTTATGTTATGGAAGTCAGTTCGGAAAATGAGGACATGTTTTACCCTTTATAAGGTTGAATTTATATACGAGGGTTATCCAGAAAGTAAGTAACGTTTCCACCTGATGCCGCCAGGCGCGCGCCAATAGCGTATACAATGGTGTGCTCGTACTCGGCACCTCAGTCAGCGTCCAGGCATGTGTAGAAGCAACGGAATGCAGCATTCGACATCCTCTATGAACCATAAAAAGCTATTGGAAGAAATCATCAAGTAAAATCATTAGATTGAAATCGACGAGAAAAATTTCAGTAAAATAATTGGTTTCTATGAATGACAGTCGTAGCACAAGAAGAACAATCCTCTTATGTTACATAAAACTTGCTTTATTACTCTTGTATTATACATTCTTATCACTAGACTTCGGATTTTAGGTAAAAACCTATTTTAATCCTTAAGTGATAGGCCTATATGGACGAAAACTTGTATGTGCATGTTTCATAAGTGACTATGCCTAAAACTGATACTTTTATAGTACCTACAATAGCCTATTTTTACGTTGGAGCCTAATATTGCCTTCTTGCTTGTTTTTTCCTCTAAAGCTAAAAATAATTTTTACTTCCTCTGCCCATACCATAGGTGCTATTGGTAGAGGAAGTATTGTTTTCGACCCCAAAATTCGAAGTTGAGTTTTTAGCATATATACACGTTTCAAGGTCCCCTGAATCCAAAAATACTATTTTTGGAAACATGTCTGTGTGTCAGTGTGTGTGTGTGTGTGTGTCTGTCTGTGTGGAAGTTTGTGAACAGGCTAGCTCCGAAACGGAGAATCGTATGAAAGCAAAATTTCGTATTTGGGTCAGGTACCTTCTGAAGATGTGATTCGAAGATTGGCGACAAATTTCCCTTATTTTTAAGGGGACTTTACATGAAGAAATTTTTGTTTTTCGCGATTTTCTCGAAAACGGCTCTTACGATTTTCTTTAAATTTTGCGCATGGATTGCTTGTACCAAGAGCTAAAACTTTTATTTTTAACATTTTTTCTAACAAATTCTCTGAAAGGTAGTTATAAGCAACCCACTGTGAAAACGTGCTTTTTGCAATAAGGCTTCTTGTAAATCGTACGGAAACAAAATTTTGTATTTGGGTCAGGTACCTTCTGAAGATGTGACCCGAAGATTGGCGACAATCTTTTATTTTTAAGGGGACTTGACATGAAGAAATTTTCGCTTTTCGCGATTTTCTCGAAAACGGCTCTTCTCACACACCAAAGCCGAGCTGAGCCGGGCCGGGCGATGCGATGCCAAGCCAAGCCGAGCAAATCTGCGATGCGTTCACACTGACGCTGATTCGCTCAGTAGGTTTTCGAGCCTTGTAGTGTGAGGTGCCTTTATCCTTCCTAGCAGTAGTGCAATAATAATGCCATCAAACTTGATGATGATGTTATTGGGTAGTTCCTCACTTGATGATGAATATGTGGTGAGACAAAGAAGGCGTTACTGGACTCACAGTCTCAATAAAGATCACGAGAAAAACGGACAGTTCGCAACTCTATACGAAAAACTCCGAGAAGATGTAGAACGTTTTTGGGGATATTTTAGAATGAGTACTCATACATTCGATTATATTCTGGAATCCATTTGTCCAGGCCGGGACACCGAGCTAGACTGAACAAAAACGCAGGCAGAAACCGCTTGAAGTAGCGGGAAGCAGGACTGCTCAAAATCGCTCTGCTTCGCTTCGCCCGGCCCGGCGTCTTATTTGAAAGCTCCCATTGAAATACTGCATAAATAGTGGTCAAGCGATTTTCGCCCGGCTCGGCTCGGCCCGGCCCGGCTTTGGTGTGCAACCCCACTAACAATTTCCTTTAAATTTTGTACATGGATTGCTTATACCATTTCAAAAACATTCTCTGAAGGGTGGTTGTAACCTACCAACTTGCCTGGTGAACAACTCAATACGCGGACATTTAAGGCATTTTATTCTATATAAGCACATGAAGTGAGAAAAATGTACTGTTGGCCCTGCGTACAGTAAAGAAATATCTGAGGGGAATATTTGATAAATTTCGGAAATTATTCTTAACAGCGGAAAGTTTGCAGTCACTTGTTTTTTTCCCATAGCCTGCTTTTTAGTCGCAACATTCAAAGAAGGGGCTATAAGATATTTATAGCATAATTAGCGTAAATGCTGCAAACTTTTATTTGGGCAGAGGAAGTTATGTGACTTTCACATCAGATTTTTTTTTATATAAAATCTAGCAGTTCGTACTAAATTTTTAGCCCGGAATGTGCAGTACATGGCACATTTTGTGACATGGTTAAATAGTAAGGAATGTTTCGTCTTCAGTAAAAAAAATTCCTTGGAATTCCTAAGAAAATATAGTGTTTTTCTCCCGACGCTATCATCCAGGAACAACAAAAAAACACAAACAAACAAACAAACAAACGTAGGGATTAGGTTTTCACCGTTATAGGCCTAATAGTAATACAGGCCCTAGTAATAGGCCTATATAATTCTGTGTATCATAAGCCTATATCTGTGTTTTATAATGATTATTGATTAAAGATGAATTCAATAAATATAATATTCTGCATTGCAATTGAGATATTTCATAAAATTGGCAACTTAACGATTTTATAAGAGACTATTTTACGATTTTTAGAACCTATTTTCCAATTCTTAGAGCCTATTTTAGATACCTAAAACAGCATTTTTAGCGACCTGAAAGTCCGAAGTCTACTTAACACATACCCTATGCAATATATTTTTAAAAATTTTGGCGTTAGCTGAAAACGTTTCTAAGGTTTCTGCAGCTAAGTCATTCCAATCCTGAATCCCTCTATTAATCATAATATTCATGTTTTTTATCATTGTTTCATATAATGCGAGATCAGTGCATACAAAACAGTAAATAAATACATTCAAATAATGAAATATCCCGTGTAATATGTAATCTACATTTCTTTATATTTCTATGATCATTCAATGAACATTGAGTGTCCATGGTTATTGCTTCATATAAACTTACCTGGTAAACTGGTTCAGTGATGTGCGTTCATTGCAGATGGGAAGTGCGACTCTGCTGCTCTCTGGTAAGCAACTTCATAACTACGAGCATCCTGGTCTACGGCAATGCTTCAGATTCCAAACCCTGTGAATTTTTAATTACATAAGTAAATTGATTTTATAACCTAAGTTTTTACTTATAAAATTTGTATGTAATACATGTAGCCTACTGTCTACATAAAAGCAGGCTTCCTACCATTGTTACCTCACATTAGCAAGAAAATCTTAATTTCTACCAAGTATTTTAAAAATTATTCAGGGACAGTTTTAAAGACTCCAAGCTATGTGATACTAGGAAGCAATTATATTGTCAACCAAACAAATATTTCAGGTGGGCTACATTTAAATTTAGGGAATGGGTTTTTTATTATTATTAGCCATCAATTTAATGGATTAGGGAACTCAGCAATCGGTTTAAAGTTTTTTATTTAAGAGAAGACATTTCTTTCAATGCCTTAATGAATTTGAAACTTTTATAAAATATCATAGCAAAACGCTTATGATATATGATATGATATTTATAATACCAAGAAAATTACAAAATATATTCCCTCAGAAAACACTTGATATAGCTTCTTATGGCTCATAGAGGATGTAGAATTTTGCATCCCATCGCTTGTACACAGCAAGCCTGATAGGGGATCAAAAAAGTGGAAACTGAAATTCCGGTAACATAAAATTGTATTGTCTTTACGGAATATTTTATTTCTCACTCTCATGTTACCATAAAACCGTTTTGGGGATGAAATTAAACAGAAATGCAATATCACTTTCATACTTCTCCCTCAAAAAACCTGCGATATAATAATATACATATTGCCATACCTCGTATAGTTTTCTCTATGTTCAGGGTAGACTGCATTATTTTCGTGGATTTCATTCTTTAATATTTATTTATAACATGAATTATATTGACAGCTTCTCTAATTTGTTAAACTCCCAATTCATTTATTTCCAAACCCATCTGAGACCACTAGCAACAATATGTTGTCATGTGTAATGTGATTTGGATTTGATAATTCCATGTAAAAAGGGATTAAGTGTCCTCAAAAACATGTAATTTTTGGCATTTAAAATCAAAATTTTGCAAAATCCTTTCTTAGTGAGCACTTATATTATGAAACGAAGGTACTGTCAAAATTCCAAGTCTCTACCTGTTAGAGTTTAGGCTCTACGTTCATTCTCTGTCATTAAGTCAATCGGTCATTCATTCAGTCGGTCAGGACAAAGCCTCTTATATATATATATATATACTAGCTGAAAAGGCCCGGCGTCGCCCGGGCTTTGTATTTTTTAATTTGAAATTAACTTATGGAGGACTTTCGATTTTGAAACTCTAGGTCCTTATATAATATGTATGTAAAACTTGAAATGAAGAAAAAGATTTATCACACTCAAACTATTCCATCAGAAAACGCCAGATATAACTTTTTATGGCTCATAGAGGATGTCGAATGCTGCATTCCGTTGCTTCTACACATCATGGCTGGGAGGAGTTGATAAGAAGAAATATAAATTACATAAGATGTATTGACTTGACGGAAAATTTTATTTCTCATTCTCATGTTACCATACAACCGTTTCGGGGCTGAAATAAAAGAGAAATGCAGTATCACTTTCATACTTTCCTCCCCTTAAACCCGGGACATAATATACTGCGAGCATAGGACTCAAAATGTTCCATCCCATGCTGAGGGCCTCTGATAAACATCCCTGTTTCTCAACTAATACAAAGCCTACAGGTATGGATAATGTATCAGCGGAAAGGATTATTTACAGACTTCTGATATAGCATACTCACACACTTAAGTTGTCCCTGCAATACGACCTCTTATTCTACATCAAAATGTGAAGTGAGAAAATATTTCTTATGTCGAGGGTAGATAAAGTTATATGACTGCATCACACTGAGCTGTATTTTCGTGATTTCATTTTTCAGTAATTATTTTCGGCAGTATATTACATAGATGGAATCATAATTCGTTAAAATCCAGGATATAGTTGCCAAAGCCCTATGTGATCATAGTAAACAATACACTGTTGTCATGTGAACTGAACACCATTTCATTTTTTCAGTATAATATTATCAGAAATTATATAATTTTCAAGGGAAGGACTGCTTTGTTTCAATTTTAATGTTGACCGCATTACTTCCCGGGCTTAACTGGGTATGTGTGCAAAATGTCGTACAAATTGGTCAAGAAATGTAGATTTCTATAGGGAACATACATACATACATACATACATATCCACAAACACACATTAAACTTTATATATTACTAGCTGAAGAGGCCCGGCGTCGCCCGGGCTTTGTATTTTGTAATTTGAAATTAACTTATGGAGGACTTTCGATGTTGAAACTCTAGGTCCTGATATAATAATGTATGTAGAATTCGAAATGAGGAAGAACAACATATGGCACTCATACTATTCCCTCAGAAAGCTAAAACGCTAGATATAGCTTTTTATGGTTCATAGAGGATGTCGAATGCTGCATTCCGTTGCTTCTACTCATCATGCCTGGGAGGGGTTGAAATAAGAAGAAACATTAATTACATAAGATTGTATTGACTTGACGGAAAATTTTATTTCTCATTCTCATGTTAAACCGTTTCGGGCCTGAGATAAAATAGAAATGCAGTATCACTTTCATACTTTCCTCCCTTAAAACCCGGGACATAATATACTGCGAGTATAGGACTCAAAATGTTCCATCCCATGCTAAGAGCCTATGATAAATCTCAACTAATAGGAAGCCTACAGCTATGGATAACTGACTATTTACCGACTTCTGGTATAGCATACTCACACACTTAAGTTGCTCCTGCAATACGACCTCTTATTCTACATCAAAATGTGAAGTGAGAAAATATTTCTTATGTCGAGGGTAGAGAAAGTTATGTGACTGCATCACACTGTGCTTTATTTTCGTGTAATTCATTTTTCAGTAATTATTTTCGCCAATATATTACATGGAATCATAATTCGTTAAAGTCCAGCATTAGGCTATATAGTTGCCAAGGCCCTATGTAATCACAGTAAACAATTCACTGTTGTCATGTAAACTGAACAGCATTTCATTGTTTTCAGTATAATATTCTCAGAAATTATATAATTTTCAAGGGAAGGAGTATTTTGTTTGAATTTTAATGTTGACCGCTATACCTCCCGGGCTTAACTGGGTATGTGTGCAAAATTCCGTGTAAATTGGTAAAGAAATGTAGATTTGTATAAGGAACAAACATACATACCCACAAACACACATTCGACTTTATATATTAGATATATTATATATAGAAATTACTGCTTAAATCGGGCAAAACGCTTATATAAACGCAAATGGTCTACATTTCTTATAGGGAATTAATTACCGTAATTTAAATCGAAAATCAAAATTATTGCAAATACATGGTTTTTTCACTTTTGTCGAACCGAATACAAGGGGAGGTTAGATTTATTTGATTTATTTCGTCCGTAGATCATTTTAAGACTGATATTGGACACGTCATTTCACTTACATACTATAAACCATATTTACAATAATACTGAGTTTGCAAAAACTTAAATATAGTTATATCTGGGGTTCTGATGTTTATGACATGTCATATTTTTTTCCTGACCTCCGTTTTCACAGCAAACACAAATTAAACACAAATTGCACGCTTCTTATCCTAATTGGACCGTTTTTAATTTTGCATATAAAGTCATATTTTGATTATTTTTTGTGGTCCTGGTCATATTTTAACCATTTTGTAAATTAACGTCATATTTCAGTTATAAATTCGCTAAAGGAGCACAATTATACAGTATATTTACTAAATGGTCGAGTTAAATTTGATATTTATTTAATTAATTTAATGTTTATCCCTAATTAATAGGTAACTTAAATTTTAAAATTAATGCAATTGTTCATATTTTATAGCGACCCGCAAGGTCTACAAAATATTAGGAGAATTAGGAGTTGATGAAGCCAGCAAACAGAGCGAATTCTTTAGAACTATAACTTTAAACCCAAAATTCTTAAACAGTGATTATTTAATTGAATTATGTGATGTCCTTAAACGTTTTACATTGGAACATTTATTTTTTGAAAATATTTTAATTTATTAGGTCATTTTAGGGTTTTGGGTCATATTTAGTCATTTTTAAGTTCATATTTCCAGTCATATTTTCCACCTTTTTAGGTCATAAACATCCGAACCCTAACTTATATCTATAAAGTGCCTTTGTTTCACTACTACAATTAGAGTTAACAAATTACTTGAATTTAGCAATATTCAGTATATTATACAACTTTCATTTAATAACAGTGGAAAACAACGGAAAAAATAATTCCTTACAGGATATCTGTCAGTAAAAAATTTGATAAGATATAAGTATATTGAGACGTAGTGTTATTGAAAAAATATATACAAACAAGCTTAAAAGGCCCGGCGTTGCCCGGGCTTTTTATTTGTAATTGGAAATTAACTTATGAAGGACTTTGTATTTTTAAATTCTAGGTCCTAATATAGGTATTTATAATTTTAAATAGCAAGAACGACTTATCACATTCAAACTATTCCCTCAGAAAACGCTTGGTATAGCTTTTTATGGCTCATAGAGGATGTAGAATTTTGCATCCCGTCGCTTGTACAGTACACAGCAAGCCTGGCAGGGGTTCAAATAAGAAGAAACAGAAATTCCGGTAACATAAAATTGTATTATCGTGGCAGAGAATTTTTATTTCTTACTCTCATGTTACCATAAAACCGTTTTGGGGATGGAATTAAACAGAAATGCAGCTTTCATACTTATCTTCCCAAAACATATTACCATACCTCGTATTGTTTTCTCTATTTCCAGGCTAGAGAAAGTTATGTGACTGCATTATTTTCGTGGATTTAATTCTTTAATATTTATTATAACATTATTATAGTGATAGTTTTTCTAAATTGTCAAAGTCGCGTTTCATCACTGCCTTCTATTATAGACTGAATTAAGCTTACTCGTGCGTTTCATTTATTTCCAAACCCATCTGAGACCAGTGGCAACATTACACTGTTGTGATTTGGATTTGATAATTCTGTGTAAAAAGGGATTAAGTATTCTCAAAAACATTTTATTTTTGGCATTAAATATCAAAATGTTACAAACTCCTTTCTTATGAATGTGCACTTACATTATGAAAAGAAGGTACTGTCAAAAATCCAAGTCTCTACCTATTATAGTTTAGGCTCTACGTTGATTCTCTGTCAGTCAGTCAGTCATTCATTCAGTCAGTCAGACAGGACAAAACCTCTTATATATAGAGAGATTTACATTACAGTCTTGTGCTGTATTTACTGTTGGTTAAGGAACTCATTAATAGAATAATATGACCTTTCTATAAGGAAATTTAAGTTTTTCTCCCCCTAAATCTATTTAATTCGTTTATCGATTTTATATCTCCTGGAAGTTTATTGCATAGTTTTATCCCTTTATAACTTGGACTCATTTCAAAAACAGCTAATCTGTGCTCCGTTAATGTGTAATCATTTCTTTTCTCGTATTATGACTGTGAATACCAATGTTTTGTCGCTGATAATTTGTTTTGATGCGTAGTATTAATCGCAAGATGAACATGCTAGGAAATTTAAGCAACTTTAACTTCTTAAAAACTGGCCTAACCATGTCTCTGTTTTTCATTTTTTGCTATAGGCCTAACTCACACTGCTTTTTTCTGTAATGGGAATATTTTGTTTGTAGTTTCTATTGATGAAACACCCCATGTGATACATGCATAACAATATGTTAAGGTTACAAAATGCTGCCATGTATCTCAGTACATAAATAGCCTAATACTGCTTAACTTTTTGCAGCATTCATTTGCATATATATCCCATTTCAGTCTAGTATCTAAGTTAGAGATTCGGCCATATAAAATTGTAGCTACGAGTTCTGTTTTATGTAGTAATCAATATCACACTTTCTGCTATCGGATACATATTTCTGTCTCCCTGTTAGTAACTGTCTGTCTCAAAAGTTTCCAATGTGCTAAACACTTCCAACTTACTCCTATGTGTGACAAGTTGTTAAAAGTCGCGTCACTCACTTTTTGTCCCTCTGAATGTTTTCATTTGAAACAACATTAGTTGAAACAATTCAAAGGAACCCCTTAAGTTGCCAAATGTGATTGCTAAAGCGAATAACACACAGGCATTGCAGTAGTGAGACAAGATCTTCAGGAATCTTCAGTAATAAACTAGAAAGTGTGAAGATTTAATAGAAAACTAAAATTGAAATCCCGTTATGACAATATAAAGATAATGGATACATAAAAGTAGGTTAGGAGGTCTTCCTCTTACGTATACGAGGGAGAAGGAAGAAATACAAAAAATATTGCCGTTAGAGTACAAGAAATAATACATTCAAAATGACAACTATTAGGTTTATAGTGATTTCACCGTAAATAACTTGTTAATTCACTTTCTCTAAAACAGCTGCTTGTCGGACTGTTAACATGCCTGAAAGTAGCATTTTATCAGCCTAGGCCGGTAAAGTCGTGATGGCAACTGAAAAATCCGGATGCCAGTGACCAGTCATACCAACCGTAACAGGGTTCAAAACAAAATACAAAACCATAAAACAACAAATATAAGGTAACTTTATTTCTTTACGTAGTGTTTTAGTTCTTGCAACTATTTTATATCTCCATACATAGCAAACCTACATGGTTCTGAGTTTTAAAGACCTTCGATGTAATCACATTCATCTATCTACTCTTATACAATTCAACGGCCCTAAATAGCGTGCTTGCTCGCTCGCCCGCTTCGTGAGACATCGGGTATACTCGGCGATGTTCGTCTCTCGCAGTGTAAACTTTCATGACGACTACAAAATTAGGAAGGAAAACAGTTTCTTTATTATATAAGGCCTAAGTGAAATGAACACAATGAACAAATATTATAATTTTATTTTTACTTAAAATTATCATACCTCTGAACCACAAACATTTTTAATAATCTACCAGTGCAAATTTCTTTAAAATCCTGGAGTCAATGAATAATGGCTGGCGAAGCCAGGGGCAACAGCTGTAAAATATTGAAATATTGAAATATCGCTGATAATAATAATCCAAACAAACTATTCCTTCCCTTGAAACATTATATAATTTCTGAAAATTACACTGAATTGTTCAAATAAAATTCACATCATATTCATGTCAATAAACAGTTGAGAAACAATACGTATTATGTGGTCATAGGTTCCTTTGGAACTGCATAATCGATTCCCAGGGGTGCTTTCATATCGTGGAATGTACTCTAAAGCAGGAATTTTAGCTGTTTCATTAATTATTAATGGCTTAGTTTATGAATGATTCGCGTGCAAGTGTTAATAAATATAATGCTTTAATAGTTATTATACTCTTAATTTTTAATTTTTAAATTAATTATCGTGGGCGAAGCCACGGGCACCTCCTAGTTGTATACAAGGTATTCCCAGCGTTGCGGAAGTCTTTGGATCCCGTTGGCATTGCCTAATCTGTTGATGGTGCAAAGAGAGCGGTTGTTATTGGTCACTATAAAACATGATGCGTATGAGTGGAATAGTCATTCTAATCATGAGAAGTAAGCTACATTATCAAGTCTTGTGATCAAATTTGCCTCTCCTAACCTTCAAGAAAGTTCACGATTGTTTCTTATTTTCAAAGCAGTGACCAGTATCATTCTGACCGAGTGTAATGGCCGAATGCAACATTAAAAAGGTGTAAGTTCCAGTTTGAATAGGCATAGTAACGCAAGAGTGGAAGAAAGTATTTTACTAACCATCACATTTTACACGATTTTCGAGAAAGGGCCTAAGTCGCAAATTAAGTACCGGATTTTAGCGACTACGATTAGACAGCAGTGTACGAAACCATAATCACAAGTTCAACTGTCAGCTACCAGATGATGAATCAGGATGGAAAGTCCGCCGAAACATTTTTTAAGGTTTAAATACCAAAGAAGTGAAATTCGCTATAAATTGTACTTTTATTGCCATCAAACCAGGAAGTCGGTACCGAGTTTCAATATATTGTACTCTATTGTATCCTGGTATGGTACGGTCCATATATTAACATTGCCATCTGTCAATAGAAGATTATTCAGCGGTTGGATGGTAGATCTAGTACTTCAAGGGTTGTAGTGCCTTAGATTTTTTTTTAATGTCATACATGGAAAATTCTGCATGACTTCTTCACCAAAGAAATAATAGTTAAAATATTTTAGTAACATCCGGGTTAGATCCATATTCTCATGATATAAAAAGTTATTATTATTGTTATTATTATTATTATTATTATTGTTGTTGTTACTGTTATTCAGTTTTGAAAGTGAACTGATCTGCGGTACATTGAGATTGAAATAAACCTAGTGCCATAATCCTGAGCTGTTCGCTATATGCCTATTTAAATTAGTTACGGTGCCCAAAAGTCTCATATAATGCTGCCCGAAATGTAAAATGTAAATACTTTTTGACAAACTAGATATTTCCTGAAATGTGCTTTGAATTTTTCATGGTGCTGGTAATATAGGATATTTTCCTTGACAATGGAGCCTCAGATTGGCTTCGGAACGTCGGAATTAATACATTTCACCACCTGGTTAGTAGCCTGGGAAAATATCCTATAGATATTTCCTGTCTTCGTTGTGGAAACCATGGGGTTATGGTGTGACGAGGCAAAGAAACTTATTTTAAGTCGGGCAGCATTAAAACAATAATAACAAGAGATTTTTTACGTCGCGTATTAGTTTGGTTAGTCAGCATTATGCGAACCTTCCCACATTCTACTACGCTAGTTGTAGTTGTTTATTTTATTTAGTTGCAAGTGTTTTTTTTATCTTATTTAACAATATTGTTTTTACTGTTGAATTTGAAATAATTTAAAATAAACATTATGGCAGTCGGTTCATGAATTACATCACTAGAGGTGCACTTACAGAAATATTATTAAATAAATATTTATAAAACATCCAAGTCTTATGCATTATGATGGTGCAACTTGGACACTTGTCTCCTGCTTGATCTGGGAGTACAGAATCTACGTAAAGAAATATCTCACAGGCTTTAAAATTCTTAAAAACAATATTTTTACACCACTTGTACTCCAAAGTGGTGTCAAAAACAAAAAATCGTTATTATTAAGCCATGCAAAATGAGTACTTTTGGCGAGGTATTCTTTCTCTATTTGTCAGCCTCTGGATATAGAGAAAGATGTTTAAATAAAAATGAGTCCACCTCAGAATAAAAAAAGTAAAACGGGTACTTACTAATTAATGATAGCCTATTTCTGTTTTAAAACCCGCATTCTACATCAACGAGTTTTCTTCCGTCTTTCCTTTGCTTAACTGTTTATTTATAAAATTGTTCTTTTGTGTTTTTGTCTTTTACTTTCTGTCTTTCTTTTCTTTTACAATTATTTATATATTATTTGCCTTTTTCTTTCTTTCTTTGTCAATATTTTTAATACTTCTTGGGATGGAATGAAGTAAATAGCATATGATAAAATAATTCCTGGGGTATTCCACACTATACTTGATCTAAGATGTGTACGGAGCAAAAGTAAATAAAATAAGGTAAACTGATGTAACAAAGTGCCAGTATGTTTTTGTTTAATCAGTTATGATTGCAATTATGATATGCAGAATACAAAAAAAAAGTCAAATTGGCCGGTTTCAGGATTTGAACCATGGAACTCCAGAATGTGAGGCCAAAACGTTACCAACTCAGCCACCTGGGTCAGTTTAACGGTCTAGATGGATAAGCGCATGTAAAGCAATAGTGTTATTTGTCGTAGCTAACTGTATTTTAATTGCCAAAGCCTTATAAGATCATAGTAAAACAATTGACTATGTTGTCATGATAACTGATTTGTATTTCGTAAATTCTTTCGAATACGTATATTACCATAAAATAGGCACTAAATTGAGCATTACTCCGAAACAGGTGAACCGATTTTATCCAATATCAATAGACGTCTTTCCATGGACATTATAAATGTGTATACCAAGTTTCATAAAAATCCGCTAAAGCGTATTTGAGTTACCGCGTCTTTAAAATATACACTAAATTGGGTTTTACTCCGGTACCGGTCTGCCGATTTGGTCCAATATCAGTAGTCGTCTTCCCATGTACATTATAAATGGGTATACAAATTTTCAGGAAAATACAATAAAGCATATTCGAGTTATCGTGACTTGTTATATATTAACACAAAAGGCACTAAATTGGGCATTATTCCAGTACTGGTCAACCGATTTAGTCGAATATCAAAAGACGTCTTCCAAAGGACATTATAAATGCCTATACGAAGTTTCATAAAAATCCGATAAAGCGTATTTGAGTTATTGCTCCTTTAAAATAGACAATAAATTGGGTTTTACTCCGGTACCGTTCAACAGATTAGGTTCAAATTCAATTGGGTACTTCACATGGACGTCATAAATGCGTACACGAAGTTTCATGGAAATCCGATATAGCTTATTTCAGTTATGGTGCCTTTCTATTAGAAAGGCGCCATAAACTATTAAAATAGGCACTAAATTATGCATTACTCCGGTACCAGTGAACCGATTTGGTTCAATATCAATAGGGTTCTTCCCATGGACATTATAAATGTGTTTTCCAAGTGTCATAAAAATCCGGTACAGGGTATTTGAGTTACCGCGTCTTTAAAATATACACTAAATAGGGTTTTACTCCGGTACCGGTCTGCCGATTTGGTCCAATATCAGTAGTCGTCTTCCCATGTACATTATAAATGGGTATACACATTTTCAGGAAAATACAATAAAGCATATTCGAGTTATCGCGACTTCTTATATATTAACACAAAAGGCACTAAATTGGGCATTATTCCAGTACTGGTCAACCGATTTAGTCGAATATCAATAGACGTCTTCCAATGGACATTATAAATGCCTATACGAAGTTTCATAAAAATCCGATAAAGCGTATTTGAGTTATTGCTCCTTTAAAATAGACAATAAATTGGGTTTTACTCCGTTACCGGTCAACAGATTAGGTTCAAATTCAATTGGGTACTTCACATGGACGTCATAAATGCGTACACGAAGTTTCATGGTAATCCGATATAGCGCTTTCAGTTATGGCGCCATAAACTATTAAAATAGGCACTAAATTGGGCATAACTCCGGTACCTGTGAACCGATTTGGTTCAATATCAATAGGGTTCTTCACATGGACATTATAAATGTGTTTTCCAAGTTTCATGAAAATCCGAAAAAGCGTATTTGAGTTATGGCGCGTACAGACACACGGACGGGCGGACGACAGATGTTTTTCGTCCCCACACACAATCTCATAAAGTAACATACTGGCACTTAATAACCAAATACGAATGTAGAAAACTCAGTTCACAAGAGTTCGTTTCTGAGACTGTTTAGTCTATCATATATAGTAAAGTCAAATGAGGTTTCTTTTTTAGATTCCGCGCTGAGGGTCCAGGGTTACATTTCCAATGTTTTCTATATATTTATAATCAGTATCTTCTCGCCGCTCGACAAACCTTTTCCTCGCGAGTTTCTTTATTGGTGACGTAAATTCTGAAGGGTCTGGCTTGCAATTGTCTTCCATATGCCTTACCTATTACTTTTACTTACAATATGTGGTGTACTTCATCACACATTATGTAAATGAAGAGGTACAACGAATTAATTAATTATATTATAAAATACGTCTTGTATTTAGTAAGTAATACCATTTGTTCTTCTTCAGAATTATCAAATTTGCCAAGGCAATGATAAAAACAAATGACATCTTGTTTGCTAGATATAGGCTATGTTGTAAAACTTGTAAGCCTATGATATAAATACAAAAGCAAGCATCTCACTTAACAGAACTTATGTTTTCACAATTACAAAAGCTATAAATATCTTCAAGAAGTTCGGAATGGAAGTAAACATTTGAGCTTGTCGCACTAACGTGAAGTATGCGCTGGTGCTATTAACTAATGAAACGACAGGAGACGGTTAGTCAAGGCAAGTCTGTTGTTACTTTTGCTCCGTACACATCTTGGATCAAGTTATAGCATAATGTAAGCTTGACATATGTGAGGCTCATACATACAAAATCTGTTTACCTTCAGTGAGCAAAGGTTTTATTGTAATGGGACATCCAATGGTTAGGTTTAATTAGCGGGGAATTAATCTGGTAAGAATAGGGCACTGGAATTAGCCACCTTCTTATAACGCTATTTCTTCTTCTTCTTCATGACTGACCTGGAATAGCATTTAGTGTGCAAATTGAAACATCTTTACTTAATAGTTTTCAGTTTTGCGTTCCGACAGTAACACAAGTTAAGTCCGATTTTATGGGTCTCTGTCCTCCTTTACGGGTGTGAAGGTAGGACCATGGATTCAAATACTGAAAAACTGATCGAGGCATTTGAAATGTTCTTGTATCGATGTGTCTTACGTATGCAGATGCGTAACGAGGGGGGGAGTTTGGAGGTTTGAACCCCCCCCCCCCCGATTAAAAAAAGGAAAATTGTATAATTTTTTTAAGTCTGCTTATAAATTACTTAATACAAGTATAAAGCGTGGGAAGCTTAAAATTCGTTATTGTCCATCTTAATTTTTAAAATTTTACGGGGGAGGACCCCCGGACCCCCCTCTCCCTGGGGGGTATTTCATACCCCCAGACCCCGTGAATGTTATAACCCCCCCCCCATATGGTCGGCCTGGTTACGCCAATGTGCGTATACCATGGATACTGAAGGTTTCCTTTCCCGGATGGAAAAGCAAAGAGAACTACTGCTTAGTGTAAAACAATGAAACACATTAAGTTACCTGGGACATGTTATGAGGGGCGAGAAATACCAGTTATTACAGCTAATTAGGAAGGGAAAGGGGAACGAAGAAGGAAGGCAGGAAGATGAAGAAACTCGTGGCTGAAAGATTATACTGTCTTGTCAAGATCTGAGCTGGAGAATGACTCGTAAGGAGAAGAGAGGTATTGTGTAGACACGCGTTTCGGAAAAGTAGATTTGGAACACATCTAAATGAATTTACAGTACCTTTATGTAAGCGTAGTAATATTTTGTAATTGGAACGAAATTTAACATGGTCAATTCCTAAACTGTGCTTCAAAAAGAAAGAAAGTTATGCTAGTCACCGGATATAGTAAAGGTAATTAAATCACGGAGGATGGAGTGGGCTGGACATGTTGCGCGCATGGGGAAGAAAGACACATATCAAAAATATTGACTGGGAGAACACTAGGACACTAAGTAAGGGAAAAGAACACTAAGAAGACCTAGACGTAGGTGGGAGGACAAAATTAGGATAGATTTAAGGGAAGTAGGATTTGCGAGGGATGGTTGGATAGACTTAGCACAGAATAGGGTTGAACGGCAGGCTCATGTAAGGGCAGCAATGAACCTTCGGGTTCCATAAAATATATAATATTCCTTTAGCTTACTTTGGAATTGTCTATTGCCATTGAGTAAGTACGTAAGTAAGTAAGTTTAATTATGTCATACATGCACATTCAGACGCACACACACCCTAACACACACATCAATGTGATTCTCATTGAACGCTTGGAGTTGCTATATTGTTTTGACCTGTTCCCATCATTGTGTAATTTTTCATATTATATGTGTTTCTTGTTTCTTTTTTCTGTATTTTTTTAGTTGCATTGTTAGTTTAAATATTTTAAACATATAATAATATTGTTGTAAAACTGGGGTAGGCTACTAGTATAAGGGAATGTTGTAATTGGGCAATGAGATTGGTATATTCTCAAGAAAATAAATAATAAATAATAATAAAATCAGGTAAACTGATGTAACAAAGTGCCAGAATGCTATTGTTTAATCAGTAAAAAGTTAATTGCAATTATGAATGCAAAGAATAAGTTATTTTTGTTATTGTTATCGATTTCCGAGTTAAGCTGCAGATCGATTCATTAAGCAGGACTTACGGAAGAACAAATGTCTAGGTTTTATAATTAACCTTAATTCAAACTCGTATACACTGATATAACACATTCGTAAAATATGTCAACATTTCACAACATACACTGGTGAAGAACTCCACTTAATATATGAAGGCCTTATTATTTCAGAGTAATATATCTTCTGTATATAACAGTATTCAACTTGATCAACGAAATAAACTACTGACTTGTTTGATAATCAAATGCGAAAGGATTGTCATGGCTAACTATTGCAAATTCTAAAGCCGTATATGAACAGTGTAAAACGATATGTTGTCAGGATAACAGATTTGCATTTGTTAAATCCTTTATAATATATTACCATAAAATAGGCACTAAATTGGACATTACTCCGGTACCGGTGAACCGATTTGGTTCAATATCGATAGGCTTCTTCCCATGAACGTTATAAAGGTGTATAACAAGTTTCATGAAAATCCAATAAAGTTCATTTCAGTTATGGCGCGTACAGACACACGCACAGACAGACAGACAGACATTTTCCCGTCCCCCACACAATCCCATAAAGTACCACACTAGCACTTAATAAACAAATGCCGTAAATAAAGCATGGTTAATCATTTTTCCGTTTTGTTGTTCATAGATATCAGTAATAATTTTGCAGCAGTAATAGATAATTGTGCCAGTAAAGTCCATAAAATTACGCTAACAAAATTCCTTAAGCATCTTTGTAATAAATCTTACAGCTTCCCGGCTTGTACTCCCGGACACAGACACAAATCTTGAATTCGGAAAGAAGTTACGATGCAATAACAATGTATGTAAATTTAGTTCCCTCGTAAATTGTTTTAGTTACTTTTTTTCAGTAACGCAGGCCCATCAGTAAACTTGACATATGTGAGGCTCACACACACAAAATCTGTCTTTAATTATATACGCCATCCAATTAACAGCCGTACATTAATGCAGAGCTCATGTGAACAGAGAGAGATAGATATACAAGGGGGAGAGGGAAGAAAAAGGTAGACGAGGAAGGAGATATTCACTCTATTCTAGCTTCGCTAATGCTTGTTTCGCGTTTAGGCTTTTTTTAAATCTACACTGTACAAGCAAGGTACAGAAGCCATTCAGTAGGGCTACATTGCCATATTATGGCAGAAGCAAAATTCCAAAAGTGGCCCTTTTTTTCCCCTTCAAGTTATGAAAATTATAAAAGCTATGTAATTTTCGTAGACGCATACAAAGGTTTTCAAATATATAGTTTTAGCCTCGTAATTTAATTTCGATAAGCCTGTGCTCCCAATTCATTAATAATATCATGTTTACGCGAATCTAAACTCTAATATGGCGTAATTATACTTCAGCCCTCAATGTTTTAGAATTACAGAAGAAAGCAGTCAGAATTTTGGTGCTGACTGTAAAGCCCATATTTATTTTATCAGGGATTCTTTAGACTCTTAGTTTTCCTACTATTAATATTTTACAGTGTCTGTTGTTTATTAAGACAGCCGGCGTGGTCTTGTGGTTAGCGTCGCTGAATACAGATCCGTCGGCCCGGGTTCGGTACCACCTCCGATTTTTCTGAGGTAGGGAGGTGATCAGCAGGCTTTAAAACTTAGTGCCCGAACCCACAGAGGGAGATGATTCCGGTTACCAACAACCTGAGTATAGGGGGTGGGGGTGATTGCGTAGGCTGATAAGACAGTCATTGATAGTAGTACTGAGAAGTCAATGCGCTCGTAGTACGGTGCCTCTCAAATTGGTCAACAGTGTACCTTGTCGTTATGCGTGTTTATAAATGTACAATACGTGTTCGGAATACCGAAAGTAAAGTGTTCTAAAACGCAAACATATATTGAAACATTTGGGAGGGACTATTACACAAAAGCAGGAGAACGTATCGTTTTGCATGCTTGAAATGTGAGTTTAGAGAATGAGAAGTTATTTTGTGGTCTTCCTATACCTGTAACCCGGTTTGTTTACTATCACGTGAACTAGCATATGGTAGCTAGCGCACACGCCGAGCAAAGTCTGTACAGTACAGTTGCTGTTAACATATTCAATCGGGCACTAAGTTTTAAAGCCTGGTGATCAGCCTCGTGATTCAAATTGAGGAGCTACTTGATAGAGAAGTAGCGGCTTCGGTCATGGAAACCACCACTAACGGCCGTGGGTGTCGGCATGCTGGCCACATGCCCCCAATTCTGTAATCTGCCTGTGGTAGATGACGCAGGGGTCGGGTGGTAGGCCTTATCCCTTCAGGGATGTAGCGCCACGGCGTTCGGGAGTTGTTTATTAAACGAAATTGTATGAATGTTAAAACTCATTCTACAGTGCATAGGCCTACATATAACACCAGAAACTGTGAGAACATTGTGCCACATGTTGACCGGTAACGAGGCCTGACCGGCACTGGGGCAATGTGCCCTACCGGTATTTAAAGTATTCTAGAACATACTTTTCCTGAAGGCATGTGGGGGTTTAATATTAATAATAATAATAATAATAATAATAACAATAACAACAACAACTTCAAGTCAGCAACCAGAGAACTTCAGGTGAACGAAGGAAAAATTTAATACGCAGAGAAATTCAAATACCTGGGTGGGTTGATAGAACCCAAAATTTGAGAAAAAGAAGCTTTATTTTCAAGGATCAACAAAATGGAAACGGCTTATCATTTAACTAAAGACACCTTCAACAAACGATCAATATCCTTCAAGGCCAAACTCAGACACTACTGTACTGCCATTCGCAGGCATCAGAACACGAAAGAACAACTAGAAGCCAAAGAGATGAAGATTTTAAGAAAGATGTTGGGCCTGATCAAAGAACAAGTAGAGTACATAAGACTATAAATATGACGAAAGAACAAGTAGAGAACATAAGACGACAAAGTAATGACACGTGAACAAGATGACAGACACAATATGCAAAAGGAGAATCTATTTCTATGGTCACTTGACACATTTTCCCACGTGTAACTGTAAGACATTACGGCGTAAGCAAAGATACAAATACGTATTTAGGGAGCTACGTACTTTCAATAATAAAAGTGAGATTACGACCACCAACCGACGGCTACGTCACAGACAGACGACAGGGTTCGGATAATATATCAGCATGCCAACTCCCGAGGTCGACTTATTTATCAAAAAGCTCTTCAGTTTGTGTCACGAGGCTGAGTGCCCATCGTTCCAGACCTCCCTACTTCAGTAAAATCCGAGGATGTACCGGGGGATTTGCTACGGACAGAACACAAAAATGATAATAGTAATAATAATAATAATTTCCAAAATTCAAGAGATCGCCCTGCTCGGAACTCCTCACGTTTTGAGTAAGGTGCTATAAGGACTAGACCCGTGAAGAATCTGCTCCTGAGGGGGCTGGAGGCAACCTGGAGCAGAATCTTAAGGGGAGATGGTAGTTATCAGTGTAAAAAAAAATCGATTTTTTTTTCTTAGGCTGATGTAATAGAGCATAGTTTTGTGAACATATTGATATATAGATCTTATATGTTGCGTTATTATTAAGCCAAGCAGAGCAACCTGGAGCTTTCTAAAATGGATAAAATATCATAAGGCATGTTATTTTCTTTTCGCTCTCCTGTAAAATTACATTTTTTGTACTTCAGGTACCATTTTCTGAAAAACTATTCATGCTAAAATAATGAAACTTTCATAAATTCATTATACATTGATGACAAATCTCCCCTAGCAGAATTATGGGAAAAGTCTTGACTATACAGAATTTTCAACTATTTTTATTAAAAAAAGTATT
Source organism: Ectobius pallidus (assembly GCA_964059195.1). Classification (NCBI taxonomy): domain Eukaryota; kingdom Metazoa; phylum Arthropoda; class Insecta; order Blattodea; family Ectobiidae; genus Ectobius; species Ectobius pallidus. The sequence continues at coordinate 9,676,003 of CAXKWD010000012.1, forward strand.
CTTTTTTTAGTCGTGAAGTTTTCATGAAGTTTTCATGCCGTATTAGACTGATTGTGCTAGGGTAAATAGTAGTACCCTTTGTTAGTAAGTTCCCAAAGTTTCACAAAAATCTAAGCTACAGAAATTGAATAAAGCGTACCTATGTCAAGGGAAGTAACTGTAAAACAAAATTTTCACCTATGTGTTAAAAAATTATTTCCTACCAAACAACGAGTTCTAGAACAACCATTCTCTGCTTATTTTAAACTGCAGAGTGCACTTGCAAAGCATAAAAAAATTCAACTAAATCTGACTGGAAACACATGAGTTGTGGCTTCTTGAACATACGCTATATTATCTATCATTTTGCTAGCGGTAACTACCATCTCCCCTTAAATCCAGCCTCAACGCTGTGAATCTAAAAATTATAATAACAGTAATAGGCCTAATAATAATAATATGCAAGAGGAGAATCCCTTTTTATGGCCATTTGACACGAACAAACTCCGGAAGATTGTCCAAATGAATCTGTGCCTACTTTGCGGGAAAGGAAACCTAATAGGTTTATAGAGGTGGAAAAAGACATACAAGAACTTGGGATCTCACAAGACGACATCTGGGACGTGACCCTTTGAAGAAGAAACTTTGGTCAAAACTCAAAATGAAACAGGCAAGATGGAAACTCACCGAATAAGAATGGGGGAATACTGGGTGAATGTGAAAAATCATAGAAGAAAGCAGTTGGAATTGCCTGGTCCATAGAAGACCGAAACGAGAGAAATTAATAATAATAATAATAATAATAATAATAATAATAATAATAACGACAAGAGATTTATTTCAGAATATACAGAAATGAAATAAAATAAACACTCGAATGAGCTGATGCTTATGCTCTGATCTTTTCTTTCTATTCCATGAGAGTGAATAACTAAAATAAGACTAGGCTATTTACAAATGTTCCACCTTCGCATACGTAGCTATCACATACATTAACATGATCTATATGAAATCTCTACTTATTTGTTATTTTTAATAGTAATGGAACGGATTTAACCTTAATAAAAACATATTTTTCAGTTGCATGATTTTCTTTATCTTTTTTCCCCAGCTGTTTATAATAATGTTTGCTAATGGCGTTGACGAAATCTGCTGATCAACACTCGAAGCGAAAAATAAGTAACCATAACTTATACGACGGGATTGTACTAGACTTCCCCTGTTTTTTTAACCTAGCAAAGTATGATGATATATCAGGGGTGACTACAACGAGGCTCGCGAGCCGCAAGCTGCTCTTGAGCCAATCTCGTGCAGCTCTTAAAACCAAGCTAAGAGTAAATATGATACAGATTTTACAAAGTATACAGTTAATATAATTTAATGAAAACATATTACGAGGAAGTGAAAAATTTATTTCTGATTTAGAGCAGAGTGTGTTTAGTTTTCACAGCAAATTAAGGCTCTTTCGGAAAGACCTTGAGACTAAAACATTCGCTCATTTCAAATGTTTGAAGAAAATTACTGAAAGCCTTCCTGACGTTCAGTGGAAACAGAAGATTATAATCTTATAAATAATTATTTGTGTAAAATGTCTGGTCTTGCTAAAGAAATTAATGACATATTTAATGATTTGAGAACAGCTAAACCTTCATTTTCATTCCTGGAAAATCATTTCCTGTTGATGTTTTGGGCGATGGCTGTCCTATTTCTTCACCAATTACAAAGGATACAGTTGTAGTTAGTTAGTTAGTTAGTTAGTTTATTTTCTTACACAGTACAGTGTTTTACATTAACCTACACTTATAAGTTTACATATACTTATAAACTACATTTCTAAAAGTTTAACACACACATTTACAAATTAATAATTTACATACAAATATTCAATACATGTACAATATTTAAATATGCTACATTTTACTACATTATACATTTTAATATTATTTCTAGCTCTATTTTTACAGTATATGGAAGATGAATTATACAAATTGAATGATAAATTTAAGAATATAGTAGGATATAGGCCTACACACTTACAAAGAATAGAGATCACTTATATTATAAAAACAGTTTGATAAAAGAAAGGATTTGAGCATTTTCTTAAATGAAATTTCTGTTTTTGTGATGTGATATGAGAGGGGAGTGAATTAAATACCTTAGAGCATAAGTAGTATGGAGAAGATTCGAATAGATGGGTAGAGTGTTTCGTCAGTGCTATGCTGTTTTTATGTCGGGTGTTGTAAGAGTGGTAGTCAGAATTAACTTTGAAAAGGAGTCTATGAGAATAAGCAAACAGGGCGGCTTAGAGTTTGTAGATATTTTTTTAATAGAGTTTTTTAGTAGAGTTTAGTAGAGTTGGGCTACTAGAACTGCAAGAGGACGAAGGACTAAAAGGACTTAAACGAAGTGGTGTTTCGGCCATAAAATTCTGGAAGAAAGTTCCAGAAGAACAATACCTACTAACAAAAGAGTGTGCTAAGAGACTTGTTTCGAAATTTGGGACTCTTGCGAACTGCGCTTATCAATAAAATTATCAACTAGATTTCAAACAATTAACAGCAAAAATGAACACTCGAAAAAGCACTTCTCAAAAGTAAAATTGATTTCTTGTTGTGTAATTGAACAATAATGTTTATGTGTATAGTAGGTTCGCTTCGAACAGCTTCATAAATTTGCGGCTCCCAAAGTTAAGGTTAGTGGCCACCCCTGTGCTATATCTTTTAACTGACTGTAGATTTCAGCAGAACGCAGAAGCTTAATTTAACAACTATACTTCCGATTTTATTCACAGAAAAACTTGTATATATGCGTTTCATGCCTGAAACTGATGCTTTTGTGGGACTTAGAACGGTCTGTGCGTCAAATTTTCCTCATGATGACTGTCTGTCGCTCTGGCCAGAAATGTTGGGGTAAATGGTCCGATGTTTTTAATTATTATTATTATTATTATTATTATTATTATTATTATTATTATTATTACACATTTTTGCCATTAAGACAGTGTTTGAACTTGAATGTTACATGATTATACACTTCCTTCTTGTTTCTTCTTCCTTTTCTCTTCCCAAAATCTCTTCATTCTTTGACTGTGTTCCTCTTTCCTTTGTTCGGTCCATATTTTACCTGTTTTCTTGCTTCCTTTTACTTCAAATTTTGTGTTCATAATTTTGTTTCTGAATTTGTTTCTTTCATTTATCATTTCCCTATTGATTCCTGCTTGTTTTAAGTCTTCTTCTATTTCTTGCAGCCAATTGGTTTTTTTGACTGAACTGTTAACTACATCAAAAATCCTCTTTGTGAGTCTGTTGTCGTTCATTCTATGTATGTGTCCATAGAATGTTAGTCGGCGTTTTCTGATCATGTCTGTGAGTCTGTCTGTGTGTTCGTATAATTCTTTTGTTGGTCTCTTCATCCATATGCCATCTCTGTGTATTGCTCCAAAAAATTTTCTGAGGATTTTACGTTCTGATTATTATTATTATTATTATTATTATTATTATTATTATTATTATTATTATTATTATTATTATTATTATTATTACTATTATTAGCCCAATAGCATCCCAGTGCGGGCTAGAGCTTCCTGTTACAGGGTGGCTTGCAAAAAAAAAGTGCCTCGGACAAGCCTTTCCGTGACACTAAAAACTTTCACACACACAAAAAAAAAAAAAAAAGTTTCTTAGTGCTTGCAGCTTCTTTCCACTTTTGTCTGTTTGCTGCTATTCTAGACCATTGGTCTCCTAGTTGATTCATAGAAATATCACACCTTCGCGTCCTTTGTCTTCTCACTTTCCTGCTGTGTTTAATTATAGTATTTCATTATGAACAATGTTTAATTGTCATTACACCGCTCTTTTTCTCCCCTACTATTGAAAATTTAAGGTCAGTTTTCATAAAACTATATAGTTTTGATTTTTAAAAATGGCTGTAATTATTTTGTAGACAACAAATATATAGAATACAATAGAATGCAATGTATGGAATATATATAGACTAATATTTTTTCGAACTAATTTGAATGCAAAGTAATGCAAAGTATACGGATACAGTAGTATAGTCCGTAAAAATGTCAACCTAAAAAAAAAAAAGATTCTTGTATGAAATTGAAGTTTCACAAATCATCTATGTGTTAAGACCAAACATAATTAGATTCTGTAAGTCTTACAGTGCTGACCTTGTGGAATTACAAATGGCTTATATGATTTATAAGTGCCAGTATGGTACTTTCTAGGATTTCTTCGTGAACGGGTCCGTCTTTGTGTCTGTATGTGCGATAATTCGAATACAGATTTTCATTAAATTTAGTATACACACCAATAAATTCCATAGAACGAACTTTGTTGATTTTAACGCTCAAATGCTTTAGAAACAGTAAATCATCACTATACTACAAGGCCGCGTGGCTAATTCACTCATTGGCATAAATGTTTTCTCACTTCCAAATGAGCCAGATACTGCCGGTCATGAAAACCACCATTAACGGCCGTGGGTGTCTGAATGCTGACCTCATGCCGATAGATGACGCATAGGTCGGGTGGTAGGCCAAGTCCCTCCAGGGATGTAGCGCCATGGAGTTTAGTTTTTTTTATAACTTATAGCCTGTAATCAATGGAAATATTTAAAAAACTTCATAATTTAAAATTTTTATTCCCGAAATACGTTGAAAATGGCGGACGCAGCTTTAAAGTCCTTATTTGAAGGCTTATAATAGGTAAACGGTAAGTCGTATAAAAAAGCCGATTGCACCACCAATATCAAAATTTGAAAGATCTAAAAGTTTGGTCCTATGACTGTTTGTCGTATCTCCATTGGTTGTAACTTAAGAGTTAGCATTTTTCTGTTTTAAGCAAATGTTGTACATTCTGCTCACATTATTTAATCTTTTACATATTTATAGGACACTCAAATCGTAAACTTTTGAAAGAAATATTAGCATATCCAACCGCCATAATCGTACAAAATCTAATGTTTCTAATTGCCCCATAAGTATGGAAAAACCGGGTTGATAGCCATGATGTCATTCACATCTACGACAGACAAACTCATCCAATTCTTTGACATTGATGTTTACTCACTTGCACACAAGCTAGAAACTTGAAATTTGGCAGACTTAACGCTTTTAATCTATAACCCGTGGAAAAATTCCGAAGAGATCAATTTTTTATGCTAAAAATAAAATAAATTGCGGTTTTGAGTGCGTGTTTGTACGCTTTCAGACGTTTTTGCAAAAATAAAGAAAGTCTGTTTATTGAGGAACCCAACTTCATCAAGAAACCGTGGTCTAAAATTCAATAGTTTCTGAAACATTGCCTATTAACACCACCTGGTACTTTGTTACATCAGTTTAACTGATGTATTTTATTAATAAATTGTTCAATTCACTATTTATTCAGTTAAGATGTGTCATATAAGGAGAATTTATCCTGACCCTTAATTCGGTAGGATCCAAAAATAGTTAAGCATGAATAATTTTCATTAGCCTAAGGTCCGCCCAAAAACTCAATATAAATCTTGAACACATGCATGGGAGAAAGTTTGTGCAACGTATTTTGGACCATCTAATTATTGTATTGTCGGCCGCGGTGGTCTAGAGGTAGCGTGCCCGCCTCTGGATCCGCAGGGCGCGGGATTAAACCCGGCCGCGGTCGATGGATTTTTCAGGACGTAAAAATCCTGGGCACGGAGTTCTCCGGGAGGGACTTTAAGCTGGGGGTCCCGTGTCGTAGATTTACGGCACGTAAAAGAACTCCAAGCCTAAATTAGAGCCTCTGGACAAAATTTCTCGGCCCTTTCACGTCCAAGAAATACTTAGTTTCCAGAGGCGATGGGCTTACCACCTGTCCCTCTACCCTCTCTCGGAAAATAAGCATATCAAAATTAGTATAGGTAATGAAACCTCCATTGGAGGCCCCTTCGCCCCACCTGGGGATCATAGGGTACCAGACACAGATACAGAATTATTGTATTACGGGTTCCATTGTTTGATCAACACTAAAGTAAAGAACACAAAACCTGTTCCATTATGTAAGTTCGCCATCACTGAAAAGAAAATATTTAGTAATTAAAAATTCCTTTCAGGAGTTTGCCCTGCGAAGAGAGCTAAATCTACGGAACTCAGGTTAGACTCAGGTTACGCAATCTCTCTATATATAAGAGGCTTTGTCCTGACTGAATGACTTAATGACCGACTGACAGAGAATCATCGTAGACCCTAATCTATAACAGGTAGAGACATGGAATTTTGACAGTACCTTCGTTTCATAATGTAAGTGCTCACTAAGAAAGGATTTTGAAACATTTTGATTTTAAATGCCAAAAATCAAATGTTTTAGAGGCGACATAATACCTTTTTACACAGAATTTTCAAATCCAAATCATATTCCATGCACAGTACATATGACAGCAGTGTATTCTTGGTAGTTGTCACAGGTGGTTTGGATGTAAATGAGACGGGTCTTGACAAATTAGAGAAGCTATCGATAGAATTCATTGGTATAAATAAGTATTGAAGAATGAAATGAATGAAAATAATGCACAATGTGATACAGTCACATAACTTTCTCTACCTTGGATCTAGAGAATACTGTACGAGGTACGGTAATATGTATATTATTATATCGCATTTTTTTGGAGAGGGAAGTATGAAAGATATATTTAATTTGTTTTAAATTTTATCCCCAAAATGGTTGTATGGTTACATGATAGAGAGAAATAAAATATTCCAAAAAACAATACAATTTTATGTTCCGGAATTTCTGTTCCTTCTTATTTGAACCCCTACCTGGCTTGTAGAAGCGATGGGATGCAAAGTTCTTCATCATCTAGAGCCATAAAAATCTATATCAAGCGTTTTCTGAGCGAATAGTTTGAGTGTGATAAATCGTTCTTCATTTCAAATTCTAAATACTAGGGATGGGTCCTCGACACTTTCGATGCCTCGATACTCTCGATACTTGCATGGTATCGGCATCGAGCGATACTTCAGAGAACTCGCTCGGTACTTTTTCTACACTTTGGTAACTCTGCAATTCTGCAATTAAGTGAGAATGCTAGTATTTTTGAACCAAATCTTGTTAGTGGACTGTTTCAGAAACTAATTTTAGTTTTAATGTAGAGTTAAAAATAATTATAGGCTACTGATGATATTAAATTGTCTCATAAAATATGCACACTTAATTAATTTAGTTTGTATTACACAGTTCTCTCAACTATTAATTTTTTATGGACCTATTTATTGAAACTGGAAATGTTGACGGTATCGAGTATCGAAGAATCGAGTGTCGAGGGAAAATCATGTATCGGTATCGAGTAGTCTATCGAGAAAATCTGGTACCGACCCATCCCTGCTAAATACCTATATAAGGACCTAGAATTTGAAAATCAAAGTCCTTTATTAGTTAATTCGAAAGCTAGCCTGTTTTATAAATGGGTTGATCAGAGATTTAAAAGAATTTTTTATGGTCATCGACAGAATATGAAGTGAAACAAGATTTTTTGCTTGTGCTTGTAACGTAGACAAGAATGGAGAGAGGAAAGGCGTGTGACACTGGTCATTCCCAAGACAGTGTAGTTCAAAGTCTCTCTTTCATCATGTGTGAAATTGAAGTTTCACAATTCCTCTGTGTGTTAAGACCAAACGAAATTAGATTCTGTTTGGAGTCAGTAAAGTAACTTCTTACTACTTCAAAGCTAATAAATTGGTGAAGTCTAATGCAACGTTCTGGTTATTTCTTCATATATACAAATACAAAGGAAAAACTCATTGTGCTGGTGCACGTAACAACTTTTGATGTTTCCTTTTTAACAAAGTTTCTTGAAAGAGTATTAAGCTTTTATTCCGTGAAATGCAGCAATCACAAGCACGTATCACAAGCAGTCAGCTTGACTTTCTCTTCTCCAAACCTGATATCGCAATTTTTCAGCTTTGTATGCCACACCATTTCCACTCATACGTAACCGATAGGCAGTTCGTAAGCAAACTCTAGGCAATTTCTACAAAAAAATTGTCAGATCAAATTTACAGAATGAATAAAGTCAGGTAACTTAAACTGATGTAACCAAGTGCTAGATAACTTTTGTTTAATCAGTGATAATTGCAATTATGATATGCAGAAAATAAGTTATTTTTGTAATCGATTTCCGAGTTTACCTCCAGATCGTTTCATTAAGCAGGGCTTACGGAAGGACAAAGGTCTAGTTTGATAAGCATATGTGAAGGTATATGTGGGTAGGGTTATTTGTCAAAGCTATCTGTATTGCAACTTCCAAAGCCGTATATGAGCACTGTAAAACAATATGTTGTCACGAGAACTGATTTGCATTTGATAAGTTCTTTCTAATGTATCATCATAAAATATGCACTAAATTGGCCATTACTCCGGTACCGGTCAACCGACTTGGTCTAATATCAATAGGCTTCTTCCCACGGACGTTATAAATGCGTATACCAAATTTCACGAAAATCCTATAATGCGTTTTTGAGTTATCGCGCGTACAGGCATACGGATAGATAGACAGACAGGAGGACAGACATTTTCCTGTCCCCCACTCAATCTTATAAAGAAATTCTAGCACTTAATAAATGTAAGGAATCTTTGTATGAAATTCATAGAAAATTAAAAGTGCTGTTTCCGGTAAATTATAAAAAAAAATATTTAAATTGATGACAAGAGTAAAAAAATTGGTCACAATTTCAGACGATGCTTAACTAGAATGCATAGGGTGTTTTGTTTTAGTATTATGCTGCTCAGAGATTGACATAGACAATGTCTTCAAAATATTCTGGCCCTCGCCTTGGGGGCGGTAGCAGTAGTCATTATTACTTCAAGGTATCGGTAGAAAAAGTAATAAAAGATATCGTTTATAAACTTTCATACATGTTACACAAGTCGACATAAGATTTGAATAGTTTGCTTAGTTTTCTAGAAAACTTTCATACTATTATTCATAATTTTCAGTTTGCGATATTTAAAATCTTGATTATTAGTGGTGCTTGTCTATTTAGATACTAGTAAATTAAATGCATTTATTTCAATTTATGGCTGTTGGATCCTCAACTTCATTTCTTTCAGAAGTTTAATTTATGCAATGAGTTCTTCATTCTCGTTTCTTCACTTTCTTAAATATATAATATGAACTTTTCAGTTTTGTGTATCACCGTATATCCTATATTAATTCATATTACGGTACAAGTAACCCATAAGAATGACATAGTTCTTTTAATGAGTAATTTAATTTACTTTGTAGAAGGACTGAGACCGCCGGTGTGGTCTTGTGGTTAGCGTCGCTGACTACAGATCTGTCGGCTTGGGTTCGATCTCCGGTACCTCCTCGGGTTTTTCTGAGGTAGGGAGTTCTGGTAGGGGTGCATTCAGCCTCGTGATTCAAATTGAGGAGACCATGGAAACCACCATTCTGGCATGCTGACCACATGCCCTCAATCCCGCCACCTGCCTACGGTAGATGACGCAGCGGTCGGGTAGTAGGCCTTGTACCTTCAGGGATGTAGCGCCATGGAGAGAAGAGGAGATGGACTGATGGATTGACGGATGGGTGGATGGTGTTCGTTTGCGTAATTCACGTGGTCATTTGCACTCTTTCGTAGCCTGTGTTGTATTTAGGTTCGCTCGGCTTCTTGTTACCACTGTTTGTGGGGGGTCGTCAGCTGCGTTGAACCAGGTTCGTATATCTCTAGATTCAACGCTGAGACGTCGTTTATCCAGGTGCAGTATACTGGTGACATAGCAATTTCTGGCGATGACTGATTATCAGCTGTTGTAGCAGTAGTCTTTGGTTGTGTAGAGGTCGTGGCAGTGATTTTTGTTTTCATTGCCTCTGCATTTTCAAACTCTCCGCGTGTCGGAAGGTGTGACTCAGCGGTATTGGTATTGCTTGGTATTGGGCCTTGATTGCTCTGATTGGTATTTTTAGCCTCGCCTTCCAATGTCTTGCCTTCTATAGGTACATTATTTCTGCAATATTCTAAGTTAAACTCTCTCCCATTTACAATTATTTGTCGTGTTTTAAGAAAGCTTTATGGCCTTTCTTTTTTGCGTCGATGAGGTATTTCCGGAGTTCACTTTTCGTTTTTCTTATTTCTGGGGAGTAGTCGTTTACAATTCGGATTCCTGTGCCAGCTAGGTGCCTACACTTCGAGAGAACTTCCATTTTCTTGTTAAAAGATGTGAATATAACAACAATCGGTCGTCACCACTTCTTTTACCGATCCTGATAGTTGAGTCAATCCACCAGTCTATATTTTCCACCCATAGTTTATTGTACGAGGGTTGATCAGAAAAAAAGGTTACAAGTCGAATAAAGAAATATTTATTAACAATAGACAGAAAATACAAAAAGGAATTAAGAGGCATACATGCCTATCACTTTTCGACATAATCACCAAGTCTATTTAGTCATTTATCAGAACGCACAAGCAACTTGTTTAACCCATCTTGGTAGAAATCAGGTCCCTGTCCATTGAGCCAGGTCTCGGCGGATGTTTTCACAGCCCTGTCTGAAGAGAACCGACTGCCAGATAAGTGCTCCTTCGGAAACAGGAAACAGCCACTGGGTGCCAAATCTGGGATGTATGGGGATGACTCCAGATTTCCCACCCGAACCGTCGCAACAATTCCTGCGTTGCTTGAGCAGTATGGGGCCTGGCATTGCCATGCAGGAGGATGACACCTTCACTCTAATGTGAATGTCAGATGCGGACACATTCTTTGCCCATAAAAATCGAATCACAGCTCGCACTTCCAAACGAGACCAATTTTCTAAGCGTCTTGCCATTTCAATCGTCCTGAACTTTCACTACCTACCCGCAAACCAGCTGTATGACAAGTAGCACCCTCTGTCTCCCCTCTGGGGAAACAAAAGTTCTCCATAATATGTAGTTTTCAAATGCTGCGGTTTGTAACCTTTTTTTCTGATCAACCCTCGTACAATATGTCCGTGACGATGCTTAATGTGTCAATGTTTCTTACGTTTCTCACTTCATCTACGCCGAAAATAACTATATTGTTCATTCTTTACTGATCTTCTAGCATCCTACACCTCTCTTGCAGCTTCTTAAAACGTTCTATAGTTCCCGTCAGGGGCGGATCCACGGGGGGGGGGGAATGGGGGAAATCACCCCCCCCCCAAAATTTGTAACATTAAGCATAAATTATTCAAAATTTATTAGAACATAACCCAAATACTTAAATTAAAGCAACGACATTCATTATTTTGAAAAACCTTTGTAAGAAAATGCTGAAATGTTCATTTTGTTTTCAATTGTGTACTGGGAATAATTAATTTTTATGAGTAAAATCTTCCCTCTCTACTTTGGTTCCCCCCCCCCAAATGTCTCTCTGGATCCGCCCCTGGTTCCCATAATAAACTTATCCATTTCTTCTTTCATTGAAACACAATAATCTGTAGCGTTTTTTATGTCACTTGAGATTGTTTCAAACTTCTCCATGAAGGTAGTGAACATGGTATTCAGTTCGTTAACATCGTTTCTCCCTTCTGCGATTACTCTGCTTTGTTTTTCGAACTCCGCTTGTAGTTTGTCTATTTTTGCATCACATGATCCAGGACCCGGGTTTAGTTCCACATTTCCGATCACTAGCAACACGAGTATAATTATTCCTAGCAACAACTTCTTGTATTTATCATCTTCACTTACACTTTTATTTATGTTCATTTTCCTTGCACTCCACATCCCTATTCTCGCTCTGTAAGCGGCTATGTCGATCATGGCTTCCACGAACACGTCCGTACTCTACCGCTGCTCACACGCAACTCCGGGAGGATGGATGGATGGACGGATGGAGAGAGTGAGAGAATTTAGACATGAAGACCATGGTAGGAGTCTTCGTCCAGTTAAGAGTACCTCGACCCGATGGCCTGACCTCCGTGATGGGAGAATTGGAATGAAAGTGTTGGAGGGACGGGACTAGCGAAATCTTACCATGGAAAACCATTCCTCTAAGCCTTAGATCGGCCTGGAGACGGGTGACATGGCTTACCATCTCGGGCAGGGCCGCCACACGGGACCCGGGCCCAGGCTGCGAAGTGACCCAGCTAGATCCCAGTGAAGTGATGTAATTTTATGGAAAACTGGAAAAGTTTGATAAAATGTTTTGTTTCACGAGTGTCAGGTAACGGCACAGGAACCGGAACGATAGGTGCAAAATATAAGGTATGATGTTAAATAGAGTCTCTGGTAGGAGGACCAGCCTGCTATTAAGATACAGGCACTCTGGGAGAGCAAGAAGGACTTATGACGCAGGTCGCTGGGAACAGAGGTCCACAGATGCAATATTGGAACAAACTTTATACATGTAACAAATCTATGGAACTCTTTATTCACACAATATGATGAAATAAATGCACTGAAATAACAACTTCTGATAATGATTACTGTAATATGATTGCGTAACTTGCAGTAACCAATGTACTGAGATTTGGCACGTAAATGTTGTAACACGTGGCGATAAATGTTCTGAATTTATGTCAGAGTTGATTCTTATATCAAAACACTCGTAATTATGTCACGAATTAATGGAAATACTGTAGAAGAAGTATTCTTGATACTAATTACACTGAATAGCGATTCACTGTGAACGCGAGTGGTTGCACAATGCTCTCGAACTATTACGAGCTTAATAGACGGATCTAATAAGCCGTTGATATAGAAAATGCTGTAATTAATGTAAATTAATTACCCGAACACGACAATACTTGTATCTTGAAGTATTGTATACTAATTCGCCATTTAAGAGCAAAAGCAACTGCTGCTATTGTCTTGAAATGGCGCGAATTGGAGAAGCGATCCACACAACTGTTTCATGTGAATGCTAGAATCTGACTAACTTGACGTGACGCCGATACATAGGCGCGAGGCCTCTCAATTATGCACCTGCCGCATGGCTGGCCGGAAAAAGGCGCTGAGAATGTATTACTCCGCCACAAACTGCTGAATCAGCACGCGGACTGAAATAGCGGAGCATTTAAACCGTAAGACAAACTAGACATGAATAAAAATGCTAGCAAAACCTGTAGCTTGCGCTGACAACGAGTAACGAGAAGTGAAGAGGCAACTGTACATGAACATCCGCAGAAATTTTGCCAAGGAGGGCAAAATGAACAAAATACTATCACCACTACCATCACTATGCTATTACTACTACAACCACTTTATTATTATTATTATTATTATTATTATTATTATTATTATTATTATTATCATAATCATCATCTATATCCTTGAATTACTGTAGTTGGACCTTTGCGATGGATACACAGTAAAAATTAATGTAGTACACTCATATGACTTTTTCTACCACTTACAATTTCACATTTTCATATAAAATGGGACAGACTACATCCATTGCTTTACCTTCATTACAATAAATTTCTTGACTGGAAATGATTTCAAATTTATGGAATTAATTATTCCTACGTGCTCATATCTAAGGTAGTCAGCTGTTACAAACAACTCATATTATAGTAACTTATGTGGACACCTAAGCCTCACTTCATATTAGTTGCTTATAGTAGGCTAATTTGGTTTACAGATTTATGTGTAAACAAAATTTCCAGAGAGAGGCAGCGGCCCTACCTTGCCCCCCCTTCCAGACAGCCATGCAACTGTATGAGGGGCCCGCGACCAGTACGTCTTTCAGCGGCCCAAACAAATGACCAGCAATACGGAGCAAACGATGAGGTCTTTTGTCACGGAAATTGTTGCTATTGCACGATAAATCCCACCCTCACACGGCTCGACTCACCCTTGAAACCATCCACAAATTGGGTTTCGAGGTTTTGGAACATCCACCTTCCAGTCCAGACCTTGATCCGTCGGAATTTCATTTGTTTGGGCCTTGAAAGACGCTTTGCGAGCTCATCGAGTTTCCTCAGATAAAGAGGTGCAGGAAGCGCTGCGCCAGTGGCTTTGCAACCAACCGAAAACCTTTTTGGCAGAAATACACAAGCTCGTGGACTGCTGGACCAAGTGCATTACAAAGAAGGGAGACTATATTGAAAAATCATTAGAAAATCATATTATTTTTTTAAGTGTTTTATGAAAAGTCCGGATAGTAAAATTGTTGACCCTGCCTCGTACATGGTCCTGTTTAACCAGGATGGTTACAAGGAAAACCACGACCAGATCGGTTATCTAAAACTCTGATCCAGCTGGGAACAGTGTTAAAACATTTTTATACACATCACGTACAAGTAAGGTTGTTCAAATAAGAAGTCAAGTGAATTTTCACTCTCAGACCGTTCGGACGTCCACTCCTCCTCTCGCACTTCCGATCTACTGGGACGCTCCAGAGATTCCTCCAGCGTTCCCACCACACTGAAGTTGGGCCCTCTAGTTCTCTGAACATCGCCTTCCCATAGCCTAATCGAGTCACCAAGTGTGTGTTCTGGGGCAGTCCGGGCTGAATTTTGTGTTCTCCACGTGGATTGTCAAGAGAGACAGAACCTCTCGTATAGTCCAGTTATTCTTTGCATACCTAGGCGGCTTCCTTTTGTTAGGAGGAAAAGTTTTCCGACAGCTCAACCCATGCTCTTTATTTTTATAATTACCCCAGCCAATCAAAATCTAAGAATATCCCGTGACGGCTGTGATAGCTACTTGTCTTCTCCGCGTGGAGCGAAACGCGGGATTGCAAGCAAACAATAAACGCGTGAACTGATTAAAGTGAGGGAAGAACTGAGGTCAGTGATAACCAGGGCCCGGATTCTAATGACATGTCATCCTTTTATTGATGCTGCATGGACATTGCCAACTTGTGGAAAAATCCTAATCATGGCCCCTAGATTATAGAAATGCATTTTTATTACGTCATTTTTTGTCATTTTATGCAATTTTATAATTTTAGGGCATTTATTTCAGTTTTAGGTCATTATTTTGTCATTTTCGCTTCCTTAATTTAGGCATTTTCATGTATTTATATTGATGTATTAACTTTTTTACGTCGCTAGCGGTGCTGTCTTTTAAGTGTTGTTTGTTTAATGCAAGAAGGAAAAATTCGACGTGAAGTGTTGACATGTCTCAGTCGGAAGTGAGAATCAAAGGAACGCCAAAATGTTGTATTATATTCCTATTGTTATTAGATTTACTTGGCACCAGAGTCTGCCACCTGCTTGGATTGAGAGTGCAAACTACTGTTTACCCTCAATAAACAACAATATAATCCGGTAGACCACAAAAGAATGTGCCGAATTTTGACTCACCAGTGCCTCAGTGCCAGTATAAATTTCCGTGAGAAAAGAACAATCACAAAATTGCAGTTATTTACAGTTTTTACAATTATGTACAAACTAGTCTATAACTTTGTGTGTACAATAATGATTTTTTATAAATAAAATATAAGTTTTTAGGTCATTTTTTATAATTATTAGGTCATTTTCTTTAAAGTTCAGGGTCATTTTATAGGTCATTTTTCAAACAATTTTAGGTCATCAGAATCCGGGCCCTGGTGATAACAATGAGAGAATATTGCAACGTTGCGCTTGCGATTTTTTCTTTTTTTTAAGCGGAAATCAAGACCGATTTGGTCAGATTAATTATGTGGCTTGGTTATAAAAGGGTCAATGTCAATTTCTTGCAAAAATGAGATCTATGCATTATTGAGCTCGGCTAGTCTTTATCTTTCGTATAATAAACGTGCCAATGTATGTTCCTATTAATGGACATAATACAGAAACCATAGAGGCCAATGTCGGAAGTTCTCAGCAAAAAATATTACTTCTACAAAGTCAGTTATCTCAAAAGCAAGTTATATGACATTGGCCCTTTTCGAACAAAGCCACAGAATTAACATAAAGAAACACCGACTTAATGGTTTATTCCTCTGAAGCCGCCTGGGTATGTAATAAAACACTCTGCTGTACTAGATGTTGACAATCGAAACACATTACCAATAAATACATTCGTTCGCATCCTTGTTGCAGCAGAAGATGTTTTACATTCTTCAACTAGGCTATCACGAGATTAGGAGTATAGGCCGATGCTACTCCTGGTCGCCTAAATCAAACCAATTTCTTAATTAATCGACCGGGAGTATTCTACGGACAATGCCCAGAAATTTGTGCAGCAAATCATAGTTTCATACTAATTGTAATCGAAAGTGTAACCACAAATAAATTTATTAACTGAATTTCAGCATTAATACTGAAAGCAAGTAATGGTCTCTTAAACCTATTAATAGTAAATTAGCATCTACTTCTGATAAGAAGAATTAGTTAAATTTAATAACATTAGCTTATCAAGCTAAAATCGTCAAATAAAGTGCTAATTGAAAGATACGACTTCAGATGAGCCTCTTGTATGATTGCTTCGTTTAACAAGGCGTAATAAGTTTCGTTGCAGAAAATTTGATAAACATGGCGTGTAATTTCAATTGAAATAAATATATTTAGTTTAATTAATCAACATTACTATCTTAACGATGTCTTTAAAAGTTTTCATATGGAAAATAAACAATCCACAACAAGCAAAGTTTGTAAACATGCACTACTGATACAATCGCCATTATCTTTGCTTTCTTTCAGCAGAATCATTGAAAATGATTGAAAACTGAGCTCATTATTATCAAAATTACAGAACTTTTACTAAAGACTATTGTATGTATCACCTACGCTAAAATTTAGCGGACTCATCCAGTATTTGAGTTTCGGCCGCCATACTAGATTCGTCCGCTAAAGCGTTATTCTGCGTACTTGATACATAAATTCCAATGACCATTCCTTGTTGAAAAGGTTAATTGAGAGTGGACTTTCTGAATAAATTCCAATTGTTAGTGGATGTTCATAATAAGGGACACAACTTTCAGGTTAGTTTTTTCTTGGAAGTGTTATGATCTATATAAAACTAAAACAATATTTTCGATTTCCAAATAAAGTATATTTTAGATTTTTAAATATGCTTTATGTATGCCTATATATTATGTTTTAAATCATTATTTATAAAGTATTAGGGCATCTGAATCACGGGTACCATCAACGTCAAGGGATTACACTTCAGGGTTGCTCTAATTTATTTATTTATTTTCACTTATTTATTTATTTTCACTTATTTATTTATTTATTTACGTATAATACATTGTTTTAAATACATCAGACAATTAACTGAACGAGCAAGATGGTCGCGTTCAGTTTATTCTAACATACAGAAATAAATAACACAAAAATATAACTAAAACTTTAAATCTGTTACCTAAAGTATTGAAATTATGCAAAGAAGGGGACAAGTTGTAACACACTATGGCATAGCTAATTAAACAATTCCTTAAATGTCATACTAATCTCATATTTAAGTAAATTATAACGTGTCAAATACGACATTTCAGAATAATTATTAATATTTATGGGTTGAATCAATAATACTCCATATTCCTATGAGTTTAATAACTTCCATTATTGTCTGTCTTCATTAATACAGGGTGTTAATGAATAAAACCGAAATATTTTACCTGTGTATAGAGGGGACCTAGGCAAGCAACGTTTAAACGGAGATTTTTCCTCTATGATGTAAAATATAGATGCTACAGGGAATTAACGTCAATGCAATTTGGTGCTCATAAGTCAATAATGAAGAGAAATAGGGTTATAATTTTTATTAAATTTACTTCATGCCTTTCCAGTGATCGATAAAAACCGATTATTAATCACTCATTAACAGCTATATCATAATTTAGGGTTTCCATAATCTGCAAAATTAACAGACTAATCACATGACTGGCCGCCACTGCATTAGTTATTTTATTCCTGACTCAAGTGTTAATGACGAAGTTACATTCTTTGCTTTTTTAAAATGTTAGAAATCAGGGAAGATTTTATGCTGTAACAGGAAAAATTGAATCCATAGAGCAAAAGTCTCCTAATAAAAGTTACTATGTACACAGGTAAAATATTTAAGTGCTATTCATTAACACCTGTATAACAACCATTTTCATTAACTGATTTCTTTGGCATGTATATTTTCAAACTTGACATTCTAGCTCACCTTCAATAAAAACTGCTGCTCACACGGTGAAAAGTACTTTATCGGTCTAGTTAGCTAAAGAAATTTTAGCTGAGTCTTGTCTCAACTAGTTTAAATATGACACCTAGATGTCTCTGCAGTGTATTCCAGCGAAGTTTATTTTAATTTGTTCTATGTGTATAGGTTAATATTATGAAAAAGGATCGTAAACCTTGTCATTCTGACATCTTGTACTCAAGAAATGAGAGGGCTGTCCAGAAAGTAACAGAAAAAATCTGATGTGAAAGTCACATAACTTCCTCTGCCCAAATAAAAGTTAACAGTATTCACACATCCTTGAACAGAATCGCAAGACACAATTTTACGCTAATTATCCTATAAATGCCTCTTCTTTCAATGATGCGACTAAATGCGCAGGCAAAATAACAAACTTAAAAAAAAACAAAACAAAAAAAAAAAAAAAAAAAAAGTGAATGCAGACGTTTATTGAACTTTCCGCCGTAAAGAATAATTTCCGAAATTTATCGAATATTTCCCTCAGATACTTCTTTACTCTATGCATGGCCAACAATACATCTTTCTCACTTCCCATTCTTATATAGAATAAGAGGCCGTGAAAGAGCGCGTATTCAGTTGATCACCACGCAACACAAACTTTCTACAAACAGTGGGTGAACAGTGGGTGGCTTGTAACTACCCTTCAGAGAATTTTTTCGAAAAAAAGTTTCAAATAAAAGTTTTAGCACTCAGTAAAGGGAACACATGTGCAAATTTTAAAGAAAATCGTTAGAGCCGTTTTCGAGGAAATCACGAAAAACGAAAATTTCTTCATGTAAAGTCCCCTTAAAAATAAGAGAAAATAGTCGCCAATCTTATTCTCACATCTTCAGAAGGTACCTGACCCAAATACGAAATTTTGTTTTCATACGATTTTCCGTTTTGGAGCTAGAGTGTTCACAGACAGACAGACACACAGACATGTTTCCAAAAATAGTATTTTTGGATTCAGGGGGCCTTGAAACTTGTATAAATGCTAAAATCTCAACTTCGAATTTTGGGGTAAAAAACAATACTCCCTCTACCTATAGTACCTATGGTACGGACAGAGGAAGTAATAAACAAAGTAAAAAACAAACAAAAATAAATTTTATTAGATACATTTTGAAGGTAGACTCTTAGGCTATTTTTCTACATAATCGCCATTCAAATTAAGGCTTTTATCATACCGTGTCACAAGCTTTTCCATACCGTCTCTGTAGAAATCCGCCACCTGCGATTTCAACCATTGGTTTTGAGAGAAATAAATGTTCAGAGATTCCGTAATCGTGAATCAACAATTTTCACGGATTTTGCAGTTGATCATCAGTCACAACACTAGGCCAACCACTGCGGTCCTCGTCGTGAAAATTGGTTCGGCAATTTTTAAAATCAATGCACCACTGCCTTACTCGGCTTTCATCATTATTCCTTTGCCGTACACATCACAAATCTGGCGATAAATTTCATTTTATTTTTTATTTTTCGCCAACAAAAACCTTATCACAGACCGCACTTCCCAACGGGCGAGATTTTGAATTGCAGCGCTCATTTTAACACTCTACTGCGGACAAAGTACGAAAGGCACGATGCTCATGCTAACACAGTTGGATGTGTACTGAGTGTAGGAACGCTCTGACGCTAAAATGGCGGCGGCAGCCCCGACCACTGCCGGGCCAGGCCAAAAGTCTGTTACTTTCTGGACAGCCCTCGTAATTTGATAAAAGCGCCATGCCTCAATTAGGACGCCATTCTGCTAAACCTCGAACAGAACTAGCTCAGATGATCCTCTTGTACGGATTGCTTCTTTTAATGCTGCATAATATGTTCTGTTGCGAAAATATGATAAAAATGACGTGTAATTTCAATTGAGGGGGTCAGCGCAACAGTGGTCTATCTCACATTTTTATAGTTTAGGGAAAAAACGCAAGTTCAAGTTCTACACTTGTAGTTTTTCATACAATTTTGTACAGTTTTATTGGTAGTGGAGTGTTCTATGCTGCTTGGTCAACTTAACTGCAATGTCAGGCCTACATAGCCTACTCTTCAGAGTGTTCAGAGATATAATCATTTTTACGAGACGCTGCAACATTGTTTTCTTGGTTAGACCACTGTTGGCCTGACATTTATTTCAACTTGATAAAGGAGCAAAAAGTCATTTCAATACATGTTGGATTTGTACATGCATTAACACGTTATTTTAAGAGGAAAGGAGTTGTATTAATTTTATTTATAAGTTCGAATGATTATTCAGTTCTACACACGATGAAATAAATGGAAAAGCTCACTACCATTCTCCCAAATTTCAACACATTTACAGAAATCAGATGATCATGAAATTAATTATAAATGAACGGTACATATTTCTGAAGACCGTTAATAGTCTCTAGTTTCTTTGGATTTATTTATCTTGGCTTTAAAAATTTTGGTTACCCTTACACAAGAGGAATTCTGTTTCAGGGAACAGGTTATCGACTTCAAAACTACCTACAGCAGACTTTATTTGTCCAACCTCTATATAGAATAAAGTTTACCTCCAAGTCATGCAAATAGCATTTTCCATGTCGGAGGGGTTAGACCACTGATGCGAAGACCCCCCTCAATCGAAGTAAAGACAACTAGTTTAATTAATCAAAATTATTATTTTAAGGATTCTTTTAGAAGTATTTTTTAGAAAAAACTCCTTAGCAAGCCAAATCTATAAATTGCACCATTGGTACAAACGCCGTATCTATTGCTTTCTTTACGCAGGATTATTGAAAATGAGTGAAAAACTATTGTCAAATTATAGAACTTTTACTAAAAACTATTGTATGCCCGTGCCGTATTTCACACACGGCTACGGCACGTCCGAAATACTACAGTAGATTCGTCCACTAAAGCCTTGATTTCCGTACTTGATACATAAATAGCTATGTCCAGTTCGACAACAATTGGGAGATATCTTCTATTGTCAACGGTTGCCAGGTAACTTCATAGTGTATTTAAAAAAAACAACCTGCGATCTCGAGATGCAAATAGACTTTTAAAGCGTGTTAGTTCTTCCTATCTAACGTCATAGCATTATAATGTTGGCATTATTGAAGTTCGAACCCTCTTCAATACGAGGGGGTGTCCGAAAATAAGTATCCCATGGTGACTGTATACAGAGGTGTAGATGAAAGACAAAAAAATAATGAGATATTAAAGATAAGACGTACCTTCATTTTTCCACATAATTACCACGTACATTGAGACATTTGTAATACCACTTTAGAAGCTACAAAAAGCCCTCCAGGAAAAAAAAATCAGGCTCTGTATAGAAATTGAAGGAGGCGATTCGGAAAAAGCAGCCTGGACTTCTCCATTCTGGCGTTCTGTTGTTGGATGACAATGCGAAACCACACTCGAAGACGGCAACGCAAAACTAAATTGCAACTCTTGATTGGGAGAGCAGAGCCCTGATTTTTTCCTGGAGGGCTTTTTGAAGTTTCTAAAGCAGTATGAAAAATTTCTCAATGTACGTGGTATAATGGTATGTCTTGTCTTTAATGTCTCATATTTTTTATCTTTCATCCACACCTCTGTACACAGTCGCCAGGGAAACTTATTTTCGAACTCACCCAGTTATGTAAAGATTTAGCAACGAGTATGACAAGTTACAAAAGCTAATTCTATAACGTGTCGTCTCAGAAATTTACATATTTCAGTCGGTCAAAGCCTGCCGTAATCTTTATACGACTAAGAAATTGTTTCCTAGCAACAAGAAATCAACAACGTTTGTTACTGAATTCTCCATTTTAGATTTTGCTTGGAAAAGTAAACATCAGTGAAGAATATGAATATGATGGTCCAGCAGTTGCAATCTTAGAAGCAGTCAAACATTGCTTTGGATTTCTTTCCCTGAATATGCAAAATCAAGAAAACCTTATATGAGCAGCTACACGAATTTCAAGGACTTGCGTGAGTAATGGAGTCAGATACATTAATTAGCGTATTTTTTAAAAAGTTCAAGAACATTCAAGTATCTAATCTTTGGTCAGGATATTCTATGATAAACGATGATGGTGACATCAGTGAGTTTTAAAAACTTAAGACATTCTTAAAGAGATAATCTGGTGGTGTGTTTTACGTTTTCAAAACATAATAAAGTTTAGCATTTGTTTCGACGAATGGCAACAGCGAACGGTCAGATCTGACGGTCAGTCATGCCTTATGTCGCCTTATGTCGCTGATCCATGACAGCTGCCAACTTTATTGAAAAACCTCTAAGACAATTTCCTTGTACCTACTCTTGGACCATCGATTATGCTTAAAATTTAAAGTATATCTTTGAGAATATGCTTATCTGTTTTTATCATCAATGAAAATGGAGCATACATAGGTTTGCAAGACTTATGACGCGTGCTGGCCTGCACTTCAGATTTCTTCTAGTTTTTAAAATTTAATTTTGCGATCAATATTACTGTACTATGTTTAGTAGAAAGAACACAAAAAAGATCTTAAATTTGAACTTAATGACTTAACCTAAAGCTGTAGTAAAAACACCACAAAGATCTTAAATTTAAACTTGTTTTCTACGTGTTTAAGTACTACATTTAAGGCCCAAAAAGTGGTCAAGGAATTATGTGTCTGCGGGTAGGAAAATCATGATCATTCGTGTAGGATTTTTATAAAATGTGTGATAAACCTTTAGAAGTGGTGTGTTCATAAATTCCTTGTATATAAGATGAACCGGCAAAACAATATTTCTTTAACATATTATTATTATTATTATTATTATTATTATTTGTAATAAAATTAATGGCAGGAGTGAAGTTCGTATTAGACCTCCTCATCCTACAATGGACAGTACTAGACCGAAATATGTTATTTGTGTCCACACAAATATATGTGTTTTACATTGTAAATCCATATAACCGATAATACACTATCATCCATTAAATTGCTTTTTAGCAAATCATTACTTAAAAACAATTATAAGTAGTAATGGTAACTTTATTGGTCTTTTTTTAAATTATGGGTCATTTTTTCACTATTTTATTGTCATTAAATGCTTTGCCTTAGTCATAGATGTTACTAAGATTTCTTAAAACTGTAAAGAATTAATTTAAAGTCCATAAAAATAAAAGTCCATAAACATTTTTAACAGCTTTAAGGAAATCATCATCATCATCATCATCATCAACCTCCGTATTGACAAATAAACTGGTCCTTCCATCTCTTCATGGGTCTTCCTTTCTCTCTTTTCCTTTGTTTTCTCGTTAGGAACTGTTCAACACATTGGTACCCTCATAACGCGTCAACACACAAAACTCATAACAAATGCTCGGAATTCCTCCTCTTGCTTCTAGACATGCATGAACTCGTCAAAAATAAATATAAGATGCAGCAGGTGAGCATTCAGTTGTCTCAGCCTCAGACAAAGCATGTACACTAAATAATGACTAGAAGCTTATAACTACCCTTCAGATAATATTTGCAAACGTTTTCAAAAAAATATTTTACCTCCTAATTTAGTTCATGTACAATCATTAAACGAAATTCTTATAGTAATTCAGAAACACTTATACAATCATGTATAGTAAAAGTATGAAATAATTAACACTAACAGAAAAAATATTTATTTATATGACTTTTCCTTCTCGAGCTAAACTATGAAAAACATACCCCCCCCCAAGAATCAATGCAACAATGATTGAGATGGCCTAGCAACATGTGAGTGAGAGGCTATAAGCATTTGTTCTGCTAGGGCAGAATGTGGTTATTTTTCACTTTGCATAATTCGAAATGTTCTACCATTCCTCATCCAACATCAATTACATTGGTTGTAATTCTTTAGCAATTGGTCAGAAATGGTGTGTTGGTGTTTCTGGTGATGTTGGTGTGTTGGTGTCTATAGGTGATGGCTGACGATGTGTAAGGGGATGCAGCTCTGGACCTGTTTATAACTATAAGTTGAGTATGAAATTTTTTAGTTTTAATTATAGTTTTCACTAACATAATTTACATTTACATAATATATTCATAAGTTTCTCTTATTAATTCCTAATTGGGTTATGTGTTAATGTTTGAATGTTTCCACTTCTGGTTAGTGGAAGATAAGGCCTTAAGGTCTTAACTACACCAGACGGAAATACAAATAAATACATAACATTAACGCTAGGAAAGCAGGCGGACAACTCGGTATCATTGCCTCTACGTAAATTTTAGTGCCAGCTAAAAAAGACGAGACAACAGCAACGAGGAGACACGCATCAACTAGGAGATAACGCCTGGTCAGACCTTGTCGTAGACGCAAAGGGTGATCTTTAACTTGTTATCATGAATAATTCAAATCTTTCCGAATAAGATTTCAATCCGACAGTATTCTTATCTTATGACATTCTACCCAACGTTTTATACGCAATTCAATACAATTCAGAAAGAGTTGAATTCCGAAGGTAACTTGTCATGGCGATATGTTTTGTCTGCTTAAGGCAGGTATTCTTAGCTTTAGATGGCCTGCGTGTTCTTGTGGTTAGCAACCCTGGCTACGGATCCGTAGGACCAAAGTGAGGAGCTACTTGATAGACAATAATAAATTGTTTTATCTTTCCACAGGGTCTGTAACCGACTACACGATGCAATGCACCATTGAGCAGTTGATGTAAGTATACATTCAGATTTATTAAGGAATGGACAACTATGCTAAGAACAGAAACGTCGGTGTTCAAGCATCAGTTAAATAACCTGACATTTCTATTCCTCGTTAAATTCCACGTAAAGTTACTGTTGCAATATACATGTAAATACCTGAATGCTCCACTTGAAATTTTTACATAGTCCATTATCATCCATATTACTGGCATTGTTACTTTAACCAATCAGGAACTCGGTTGATTTATGTAATATAATATTTTAGCTAGAGTTTCCGTGTAGACCACGTTCATAGGGAAATTTATGAACTTACGTTTGCTTTGATGCCATTGCTAACTTCAGACTATGACACTCGAAAATTACTTAAAGATTCAGACAGAGGAAGCCTCCTGTTCCTTTCAAAATATGAAACAATTTACTGAAGTAAAAGAACATGAATTAGCAGAAGCCTCTGTTTTCTTCTTCATAAATTGGCATTTGATATATAAGTCTTGAGTTGATACATGAAGGAAAATAATTACAATCTGAGATTCTTTCCAAGCAAAGAATTAAATGTAATAAAAATATAAATGCCTCGTCTCTAATATCAAGTTCACTACGTTATACCATCTCTGGTTCACATGTTCTCATGACATACTCCTAATATCTCAACACAATTATAACAGGAAACACTCGCTAAACACAATTAATTTACAAAGGAAAACTCGACACACGTGGTTTTGTGTTAGAAAATTCTAAGTGAAGAAAGCAAACGTGATAAAAGAATAGAGACAAAATGTGCAAGATTTCAACAAAAGGTTCTTTGCATACTCCAACGTAGCTACGCACATGAAGCAGCTGATTTTACTATCACTATAAAAATTCAACGGCAATTTCGATACTTTACGCTAACTTGTAATATAACACTAATACTGCAGAGGTATTTCAGGCATGTGACACAAGCCTGAGGGCTTGAGATATTTCTGCTTGGAGTTTAAGCCATATGCTAATAAATAATAAATGTAGTTTTTATTTATTATTATTTCCTGTTTATATTTTCATATGGGTTAAAATTTAAATGCCCTAAGGCTGCTAAAGTAATTATTTAATTTATTTCTTCAATTAATTTGGGAAGGGTCCTTAAATTTTAATTGTAATTCGTTGTAATTTAGTTCTGGTTAGGGTTTTCTGCTTTATTCTGAAGATTTTATTTGTGGGCACTCATCCTCAATTTGAAATTTAACTATGTTGTTTTCTTAGCAAAATTATAGCAATCAGGAAAGACCATTTGCTTTGAGGGCCCCAAAGGAAATGAAATGAAATGAAATATATTTTAGGGATAGTGTGAGTATGCATATGGGGCCACCATCATTAAGGAAAGTATATCATTAATCATTTATAAATGTATCATGTGAAAAAGTTGTATAAGGGAATATAATCTACTCTATGATATTTATTAAATGAAATGAACCATTTTAGATTGTATTTCCTTAATTTTAATGTTGTAATTTTGGAAATAATTGAAAAAGAATTTTAGTTCCATCTTGTAAAATATCTTGAATTTTTATGACATATTCCAAAGTTTTTGCAAATGCAATCCACACTGTTGTTTTCATAAATGAAATAAAATAAATTATGAGAATATGAATGCTTATATATCTATCTTAATGCAAATGTGTTTTTTTAAGAAAATGATGAGAAATATCTGTCTTGTAAATATAAAATCATTATTTTAATTATCATATATTCTAAATCAATTATAATTTAATGTGTGTTCTGAGTTAAAGAGTTTTTTCTTTAATATGGATTGAAATTTTGTGATGGGAACTGCTCGTGTCTTAAAATGAATTACATATAAAGCATTTGGCATCTGTGATCTTATACTAAATTGATTTAATCACCTTATTTTATGTTAAGAAAGCAAAGGTCACCATAAATCTATAAGAGTAATTATATTTTCTTTAAGGAAATATAATATAAAAACAAATTGAATAAAATAAGAACCATAGTGCATAATGTTTAGTATTAGTAACATATTTTGTTTTCTTAGATTCGCATGGAACCATTTCTTGTAAATTTGTTCATACAATATATACACTATTTAGTGTTTTGAAATAATTGTCTTTGTACGTTTCCACTGTGTCGAAGAGGCTTGAATTGAATTTCCAGTCTCTTCGAATTTTAATTTGTCCCATCCCCAGTACTGTTATATGTTTTCAGAGCCTCTGCGGGCCAGCATCCCTTCCACAATCCTCACCTAGTGTTGTACTGGAAGAGTTGGGGCAAATTAAGTTGTAGCAATCGAACGTGGTTCTTAACCTAATTGGTTATTCCACGTGAGTTAGCTGTTTTAAAAAAAGATAATTTAATGAATTAATTATTTTAAAGTGGAAACATTAAAAAGAATACTAAAATTTATTATGGTTAGGAGTGCATATTATTAATTTTTATATTTATGCGTGTATTTTGTTTTGTGGTTATTTCTCTTGTCTAAAATTCGTCATTTTGTTTTTTCATTTCACATACCATGGAGCGAACAAAAGTGAAACCTGATAACCTCCTGAAATCCGATATTGTATATGAATTACGATTAAGAGGAATGCAGCCAGATGAAAGTAAAGTAGTACCGGAGTTGAGAAGGCAGTTGAAAGAAAACATGGACAAGCCAATCAAAGTTAATAATCTGGGTGAGTCGCATGTTTCTCTTTTACTAAGTGAAGTCGACCATAGATTAGAATATCTGGATGAAAGGGTACGGCTTCCTAACCTCAATACTGCAGCCATAAGCAAAGTAGGAGATAGGGCACTACATGTGAAAAATCGTATAACCGACATGAATTCATTAGTAGAGTAAACACCGTACCAACAAAAGTGGGAAGATGCTGACCAAAAACATAGCTGAAACGGAAGTACCTGCCGTTGTGAGCGCTCTGCAAGATATCGAAGTGATGAATCCTGTAGAGCCAGTGGACATTTGTGAAACTGCTAGGGACCACTTTGTAGATATTGAATTCCGATTAGAGAATACCGGACAGACTTTATTGACCGTAGTCAGGCGTACCGTACAGAAAGTAGTGGGTTGTCTCAAAGACAAGATGTAAAGCCAAATTTCTATGCTCCTATGCACAAAGTAACTTTTGCAAACTTACCCCATCCGCTTGCTTCTCTACTTGAAAATAGTTCCCAGTTTTCAGATGAAACTGTAGAAAAAGTTTTAGAATTCATCGCTTTCATTTGCGATTTAAAAGGCCAAGCTTTAGTTTTCGATTTCGATGGTAGGGATTTATTGGCATATTTATTTTCAAAGCTATCTGGATCTTTTCGTGATGCTGCTTTAGAAGCAGTTAATATAGGATTAGGATTGGATCAGTTTCATGAAAAGTTGCTTAACATGTATTTGCCTGTCCGCGCAAGAGCAGCTCTTGTCAACAAACGCTTTTATCGAACTCAAGTGTGTGTTGAATCACTCTCCGCATATGGCAGAAGCATTAGGAGATGTGCAAGCATGTTTAGGCAACGTTTGTCGGAAAGAGAAATAGTAGAGTCCATTACTGAAGGTATGTCTCCTGATACAAGGTCAAAAGTTATTTTTGAGAGTAGGCCAGTGTCATTTAGGGAATTGGAAAGCTTGTGCGCAAGGGTAAATGTCATGAGTTATACTGATTCGTTGAGGAGTGGACAGGAGGTTCCCCCTCGTACTTTTCAACCCAAGCCAAGTGTTAGGAGTGACAGAGAAACCGATAGGAAGCCGGTCACTTGTTACAGATGTGGTAAAGTTGGACATGTTGTGAAATTTTGTGGAGCTCCTGTTAATAGAACTGTCGAAAACAGTACCGGTCAGAGCCGCTCTGACAATTGAAGTTTGTCCCACTCTAGGTACCGGAGTGGAGATTTTGTGGTTGGTGGTGATGTTTACCGAAGACTTAATACGAATGTGGTAAGGATGACTTACGTGACGGACGCTCAGGATGAGCCCACTGGGCAATCGCGAGCCCCTAGTGAGCAGACTGTTTTGATTAACATGACTTACGCTACGGACCTTAAAAGCAAGACTAACCGTTCCTATCCGACAAGGACTTTAGTTAACAGATTCATTAAACAGCACACAGACCAGTTGACCGTACCATTAACTTCTCACTTTAACAACAGGATTTTCAAAATTAAATGTTCTCAGCATGTCAAAGAAGAATCTGTGAAAGCGGCACACAGAAAAAATAAGGGTCCGGACCGCCGTGCAAAAAACCAAAGAATAGTAATCCCAATTGTGACAATATTGAAGTAAAAAATACTCTTACGCCACATCAAGTAGCGGCTATAGTAGATACTAAGTTACCTATGCTTCAGGTTGGGGCAGCTACTTCCCTTCTCTCAAATGACACTTATAGAAGGATGTGTCTTGCAAATAAGCACATACCTAAAATCGTTAAGGAAGGTGCTAACTACAGAACGGCGGATGATCAGTTACTCTCGTCGGTCGGTACTGTGTCTTTAAAAATTAATATTGGGAATTTCACTTGGAAGTGTCGTTTTGTTCTTTGTGAAAATTTAGTTATGTCTGTTATTCTAGGCTATCCTTTCATGCAGAAGGCAAGTTTTTTTTTTAATTTGATAGCAAACAATGCCATTTCAAATTTTCTCCTAATATTGAGTTTCATTTGTTTTGTAATTTAATGTCTTCTAACAGTAACACTTTGATAAATTTTCTAAATCCTCCTGACTTAATGCCTGATAGTGTGAGTACTGTATCAGTAGACTTGGCACATTTAGGACCAAGTGATAAAAACAAAGTGACTCATCTTCTAGAGGAATTCCCAGATGTTTTGACACCGGAGTTAGGTTTAACTAATGTCTTGGAATATGACATTGAGCTGCTCGATACTCAACCCGTTCGTAGAGCTTCATGCAGGTTACGCCGCCTAAGATGGCCATCTTGAAAGAGCATATAAACACTATGGTCGAACAAGGAGTCCTCAAGACTTCGAAGTCCGACTACAGTAGTCCTATCTTTCTTGTTCCGAAACCTGGTGGGAAGTTCAGACCGGTGATCGATTATCGACGTCTCAATGCTAAGATTAAGATTGACTCCGTCCCATTACCAGATATTCATTCCGCTTTCAGTTTTTTCTCCTGTTCCAAAATTTTCTCATCTTTGGATCTTAATCAGGCATACTATTACTCACCACTCACTGAGCGATGTAAACGCTTTACAGCCATTACTTAGACGAACTAGTTGTATACTCAAAACCCTTTGAGGAATACCTATATCATCTAAGAGAAGTCTTTTCTCGCTTAAGAAACGCTGGACTAACAGTGAATCCAGAAAAGGTAAACATAGCGGCTCGCCGTCTTTCCTTTCTCGGTCACTTGATGTCAGCTGATGGTGTCACCATTGACCCAGAACGGACTGAGGCTATTCAAAAGTTCCCCCTCCAAAAGATGTTAAAGGTGTTTCCAGATTTATTGGCATGATAAATTTCTTTAGAAAGTTTATTCCTAATATGGCTGAAATTCTGCTCTTTAAATAATCTGAGAAAGAAAAATACAAAATTTGTGTGATCACCTGAGTGTCAGGAAGCTTTTGAGAATCGTAGAATGTTGATCATGAAACCCCCAGTTTTGGCAATGCCAGATTAAAAAAAAAATCATCTTGCAGTGCGTCGCATCGCCTGTAGCTTTGGGGCCGGTTCTCTTTCAAGTATTCGAGGAGGGCAGAAGGCCTGTGGCATATGCTTCCAGGACTTTGACCCCTCCTGAACGCGTGTATTCTATGTATGAGCTTGAGGCTCTAGCTGTACTCTTTGCAGTCGAGAAATTCAAGCTTTATATAGAACATGTTGAATTCGAACTTGAAACCTATTGCCAGGCTTTAAGCTGGGTGCTAGCCAAGCCTCGTACCACAGGTAGAATTGCGAGATTGGCAGTTAAGCTATCTGCTTTTAAATTTAAAGGTAGACATATTAGAGTTACAGAAAATGTAGTCGCCGACAGCTTAACTCGTATGTTTAGTACTGATGAAATCTTAAATGGTCCAGCAGAACTCTGGAAGAGCCAAAAGAGCTGTCTGGCATGGTCGGCTACATTTTAGGAGATTTACCGCTTGCTTTTACCTCATTAACTGATCATCAAGCCAAGGATGAAGAGTTAGCCATCCTTACAGCCCGCCTTCAGGGTGGAGAAGACATACGCCACTATGTCTTTAGAAATAATGTTTTATACAGTGCTCCAGCGCGTAAATCACCGTCCTAAATTGTATTACCTGCTACATTACGGGACATGGTGTTTAAATACCATCATGATTCTCCAGTAGGAGGACATTTAGGGTTTTATAAGACGCGGGTAAAGATAAAACAAACCTTCGTTTGGAAGGGAATGGATGGTTACATTAAAGCAAGGATTTAGGCATGCCAACAGTGCGCCGTTTCTAAACCTGCTCAGTGTACCAAAATCGGATGTTTAGCTTCCAATATGCCCAAGGCACCAATGGACAGACTGTATATTGATTTTGTTGGAAAGTTCCTTCGTTCGAGGAGTGGAAATGCTTATATTCTTGTAGCAGTTGATTCTTTTTTATAAATTAGTTTGGTTATTCCCCCTTACAGATGCTACTACTAATTCCACCATACAGAGTCTAAAAAGAATATTCTCAGTAGCAGGTTTTCCTAAGTTTATAGTTTCAGATAACGCCTCATGTTTCATTTCTAAAACCTTTAAAAAATTCTGTTTCTCGTTGGGTATCCAGCATATACGCACGTCTCCGTTTCATCCCTCGCCCAACCATTCAGAGCGTTGTAATAGAAAACTGAGGGCCGCACTCATTGCGTACCACTCAGACGAGCATGTCGCATGGGACAAAGAATTTTTCTGGCTGCAGTTTGCCTTCAACACAGCCCGACATGAAGCTCATAAACAAACAAAGTTTCAGCTAATGATTGCTTTTCCTCTCAATAGTCCCCTAACCAACGCATGGTCTATAGCAGAGCTCTTACCCGACGAACAAGAGGCAGGTAAAGTTAAGGAAATGTGGAGAAAGGCAGCTGCCAATCTGCGACTTGCTCACCAGAAACGGGAAAAAAGATACAATGCTAACAGAGGACCAGTCAATTTTGTGGTAGGCGACAGGGATTTCGTAAAAAACTTTCTGAAGAGTAAGGCCGTAGATAGATTTGCCGCGAAGCTGGCGGTTAAATTTAGAGATCCTTTCCACGTGGACAGGTTTTTGACTCCTGTTACAGTGCTTTTGAAGGACTGTGACACTAATAAAACAGTTAAAGCACATGTCAGCCACATTAAAAAGACCTGATCTTAAAGTTTTTAAAAAAGAACAGAGTACCAGATGGAAGATGGTTTTGCTGCACGACTTGTGATTTGACACCAGCCTAGGGCGAGAGTTGGTGAAGACTAAAGACGGAAGATATTGGAGGTCTGAAGTCACCAGCAGTCTAAAGGGAGTAAGGGGATCTCAAGCCGAGTGGAACTCCGATCAAAGGAACAGTTGTATAAAAGGGTCTCTGTTTTTCTTAATGCTCTGTAAATGTCAGCATACATTTCCCAAACTTAACTTAAATGAAGAAAAGAAAAGGGTACAGACCCTAATTTTTGTTAAATATCTATTTTATTTGTAAATTTGATTTGATTTTAGTGTAATTTATTTATGTAATGTTAGTGTCATGGTAATTACAATGTGAATGTATAAATTTCTTGCAAATGTAATTGTAATGCAATCATAGTTGCTGTATTCTGTTTTTTCAACGCCGTCTCCATTAATTTTCTAGAAATATCTTTAATCAATTAATTAAATAGAGCTATTATACCTAAAATATTAATTCAGGAGGGGAAATACTCACTTGTACTTTGCTCTGTATTGCTGTAATCTACCGCTAGCCTTGTAATTTCAGGAGGTCTTGATGCGAGTGGGAGATGCAGAGTCACTGGAGTATCAAGATTGAAGGCAGCTTCCTGAACTCGGGTCCTGATAAGCTGGACAGTCTCACTGAAGCAGAAACAAAGACGTCGTCTCGCCTAAAACGTCTCTTCTCCGTGAAGGTTTCAGTGTCTGCCAGCGAGCACCAACATGGACATTAGTGAATTGGGTTGGACACCTGGTTTGTAAGAATGGACACGTAAACAAGGTAAAATCCTCCCAAATATTATGTGCTCCAAATAGGCCCTGTTCGGTGAAGTGATCTTCCATCTTGAACAATATATCTGTGAACTCTAGCTCCTTTTCCCACTTGTGCATTTAAAAAGTTACTTACCCCATAAAAATATTAGCTGTTTTGTGTTGGAATATATTCAAATACATTCCAAGTCGAAGGGAGGGAGTACATAACATTATTATAATCCAATAATGTTACGCAGCTTAAGTTACTAATGGCAACAGCATATATCATGAAATTAATTTTATTGTTGTCTGCGTCATGATTTGTATGCCCGCTCAAGTATCCTGCTTACCCCTCTGCGTGTTACAAGACACCAATCTGTTCACACCATCACGCCAGTGTCAAGGCTTCCCTCTCTATTCCCCGTCCCCATCTTGCGTTCAAACTGCACTGTTCAGGCGACCACGATAGCCCTGGCCAGCCAAGGTTTTCTTCCAAGCACCAGTTATCCAGTAAAGTAATTTTAGCTAAGTCTTGTCTCAACTAGTTTAACTATGACACCTAGATGTCTCTGCAGTGTATTCCAGCGAAGTTTATTTTAATTTGTTCTACGCGTATGTCTATAGGTTAATATTATGAAAAAAGATCGTAAACCTTGTCATTCTGACATATTGTACTCAAGAAATGTGAGGGCTGTCCAGAAAGTAACAGAAAAAAATAAACCAAGTAAATAACAAACAAAAATAAATTTAATTACATACATTTTGAAGGTAGAATCTTAGGCTATTTTTCTACATAATCGCCATTCAAATTAAGGCTTTTATCATACCGTGTCACAAGCTTTTCCATACCGTCTCTGTAGAAATCCGCCGCAAGCGATTTCAACCACTGGTTTCGAGGGAAATAAACGTTCGGAGATTCCGTAATCGTGAATCAACAATTTTCACGGATTTTGCAGTTGATCATCAGTCACAACACTAGGCCAACCACTGCGGTCCTCGTCGTGAAAATTGGTTCGGCCATTTTTAAAATCAATGCACCACTGCCTTACTCGGCTTTCATCATTATTCCTTTGCCGTACACATCACAAATCTGGCGATAAATTTCATTTTATTTTTTATTTTTCGCCAACAAAAACCTTATCACAGACCGCACTTCCCAACTGGCGAGGTTTTGAATTGCAGCGCTCATTTTAACACTCTACTGCGGACAAAGTACGAAAGGCACGATGCTCATGCTAACACAGTTGGATGTGTACTGAGTGTAGGAACGCTCTGACGCTAAAATGGCGGCGGCAGCCCCGACCACTGCCGGGCCAGGCCAAAAGTCTGTTACTTTCTGGACAGCCCTCGTAATTTGATAAAAGCGCCATGCATCAATTAGGACGCCATTCTGCTAAACCTCGAACAGAACTAGCTCAGATGATCCTCTTGTACGGATTGCTTCTTTTAATGCTGCATAATATGTTCTGTTGCGAAAATATGATAAAAATGACGTGTAATTTCAATTGAGGGGGTCAGCGCAACAGTGGTCTATCTCACATTTTTATAGTTTAGGGAAAAAACGCAAGTTCAAGTTCTACACTTGTAGTTTTTCATACAATTTTGTACAGTTTTATTGGTAGTGGAGTGTTCTATGTTGCTTGGTCAACTTAACTGCAACGTTAGGCCTACATAGCCTACTGTTCAGAGTGTTCAGAGATATAATCATTTTTAAGAGACGCTGCAACATTGTTTTCTTGGTCAGACCACTGTTGGCCTGACATTTATTTCAACTTGATAAAGGAGAAAAAAGTCACTTCAAAACATGTTGAATTTGTACATTGCATTAAAACGTTATTTTCAGAGGAAAGGAGGTGTATTAATTTTATTTATAAGTTCGAATGATTATTCAGTTCTACACACAATGAAATAAATGAAAAAGCTCACTACCATTCTCCCAAATTTCTTCAACATTTAACTCTTTTACAGAAATCAGATTATCATGAAATCAATTATAAATGAACGGTACATATTTCTGAAGACCGTTAATAGTCTCTAGTTTCTTTGGATTTATTTATCTTGGCTTTAAATTTTTTGGTTACCCTTCCACAAGAGGAATTCTGTTTCAGGGAACAGGTTATCGACTTCAAAACTACCTACAGCAGACTTTATTTGTCCAATCTCTATGTAGAATAAAGTTTACCTCCAAGTCATGCAAATAGCATTTTCCATGTCGGAGGGGTTAGACCACTGATGCGCTGACCCCCTCAATCGAAGTAAAGACAACTAGTTTAATTAATCAAAATTATTATTTTAATGATTCTTTTAGAAGTATTTTTTAGAAAAAACTCCTTAGCAAGCCAAATCTATAAATTGCACCATTGGTACAAACGCCGTATCTATTGCTTTCTTTACGCAGGATTATTGAAAATGAGTGAAAAACTATTGTCAAATTATAGAACTTTTACTAAAAACTATTGTATGCCCGTACCGTATTTCACACACGGCTACGGCTCGTCCGAAATACTACAGTAGATTCATCCACTAAAGCTTTGATTTCCGTACTTGATACATAAATAGCTATGTCCAGTTCGACAACAATTGGGAGATATCTTCTATTGTCAACGGTTGCCAGGTAACTTCATAGTGTATTTAAAAAAAACAACCTGCGATCTCGAGATGCAAATAGACTTGTATAGCGTGTTAGTTCTTCCTATCTAACGTCATAGCATTATAATGTTGGCATTATTGAAGTTCGAACCCTCTTCAATACGAGGGGGTGTCCGAAAATAAGTATCCCATGGTGACTGTATACAGAGGTGTAGATGAAAGACAAAAAAATAATGAGATATTAAAGATAAGACGTACCTTCATTTTTCCACATAATTACCACGTACATTGAGACATTTGTAATACCACTTTAGAAGCTTCAAAAAGCCCTCCAGGAAAAAAAATCAGGCTCTGTATAGAAATTGAAGGAGGCGATTCGGAAAAAGCAGCCTGGACTTCTCCATTCTGGCGTTCTGTTGTTGGATGACAATGCGAAACCACACTCGAAGACGGCAACGCAAAACTAAATTGCAACTCTTGATTGGGAGAGCAGAGCCCTGATTTTTTCCTGGAGGGCTTTTTGAAGTTTCTAAAGCAGTATGAAAAATTTCTCAATGTACG
This sequence comes from Ectobius pallidus, assembly GCA_964059195.1. Classification (NCBI taxonomy): domain Eukaryota; kingdom Metazoa; phylum Arthropoda; class Insecta; order Blattodea; family Ectobiidae; genus Ectobius; species Ectobius pallidus. Next base: position 9,711,852 of record CAXKWD010000012.1, read on the forward strand.
TGGTATAATGGTATGTCTTGTCTTTAATGTCTCATATTTTTTATCTTTCATCCACACCTCTGTACACAGTCGCCAGGGGAACTTATTTTTGAACTCACCCAGTTATGTAAAGATTTAGCAACGAGTATGACAAGTTACAAAAGCTAATTCTATAACGTGTCGTCTCAGAAATTTACATATTTCAGTCGGTCAAAGCCTGCCGTAATCTTTATACGACTAAGAAATTGTTTCCTAGCAACAAGAAATCAACAACGTTTGTTACTGAATTCTCCATTTTAGATTTTGCTTGGAAAAGTAAACATCAGTGAAGAATATGAATATGATGGTCCAGCAGTTGCAATCTTAGAAGCAGTCAAACATTGCTTTGGATTTCTTTCCCTGAATATGCATAATCAAGAAAATCTTATATGAGCAGTTACACGAATTTCAAGGACTTGCGTGAGTAATGGAGTCAGATACATTAATTAGCGTATTTTTTAAAAAGTTCAAGAACATTCAAGTATCTAATCTTTGGTCAGGATATTCTATGATAAACGATGATGGTGACATCAGTGAGTTTTAAAAACTTAAGACATTCTTAAAGAGATAATCTGGTGGTGTGTTTTACGTTTTCAAAACATAATAAAGTTTAGCATTTGTTTCGACGAATGGCAACAGCGAACGGTCAGATCTGACGGTCAGTCATGCCTTATGTCGCCTTATGTCGCTGATCCATGACAGCTGCCAACTTTATTGAAAAACCTCTAAGACAATTTCCTTGTACCTACTCTTGGACCATCGATTATGCTTAAAATTTAAAGTATATCTTTGAGAATATGCTTATCTGTTTTTATCATCAATGAAAATGGAGCATACATAGGTTTGCAAGACTTATGACGCGTGCTGGCCTGCCCTTCAGATTTCTTCTAGTTTTTAAAATTTAATTTTGCGATCAATATTACTGTACTATGTTTAGTAGAAAGAACACAAAAAAGATCTTAAATTTGAACTTAATGACTTAACCTAAAGCTGTAGTAAAAACACCACAAAGATCTTAAATTTAAACTTGTTTTCTACGTGTTTAAGTACTACATTTAAGGCCCAAAAAGTGGTCAAGGAATTATGTGTCTGCGGGTAGGAAAATCATGATCATTCGTGTAGGATTTTTATAAAATGTGTGATAAACCTTTAGAAGTGGTGTGTTCATAAATTCCTTGTATATAAGATGAACCGGCAAAACAATATTTCTTTAACATATTATTATTATTATTATTATTATTATTATTTGTAATAAAATTAATGGCAGGAGTGAAGTTCGTATTAGACCTCCTCATCCTACAATGGACAGTACTAGACCGAAATATGTTATTTGCATAAAATGTTCTACTTTTACAAATTTATATAGCTTCTCGTAATTTAGAAATCAACTAATTAATATGATTTTCCTACCTTGAACATTGAATCACTGTGTTTCTACAGTTTCCAAAATTTTGGTTACTAACATATTTCCAACTGTTACTGTCATAATACAGGCCTCAGAAAGGTAATAAATTGGGACTAATATAATATTGGGATTGATTTTTCTTACTGGAGAAAGAAGCTGTTCAATTGTATTCATACAACGAAAATCGCAGAGATATGCTGTACATATATAGAGTGTTTCAAAAATACTTTAACAAACTTCGGCCATGGGTTCCTTACACCAAAAGAAGGGAAAAAAGTTCATATGAATATAGGTCCCATAATCCTTTGTTTTCTCGTTAGGAACTGTTCAACACATTGGTACCCTCATAACGCGTCAACACACAAAACTCATAACAAATGCTCGGAATTCCTCCTCTTGCTTCTAGACATGCATGAACTCGTCAAAAATAAATATAAGATGCAGCAGGTGAGCATTCAGTTGTCTCAGCCTCAGACAAAGCATGTACACTAAATAATGACTAGAAGCTTATAACTACCCTTCAGATAATATTTGCAAACGTTTTCAAAAAAATATTTTACCTCCTAATTTAGTTCATGTACAATCATTAAACGAAATTCTTATAGTAATTCAGAAACACTTATACAATCATGTATAGTAAAAGTATGAAATAATTAACACTAACAGAAAAAATATTTATTTATATGACTTTTCCTTCTCGAGCTAAACTATGAAAAACATACCCCCCCCCAAGAATCAATGCAACAATGATTGAGATGGCCTAGCAACATGTGAGTGAGAGGCTATAAGCATTTGTTCTGCTAGGGCAGAATGTGGTTATTTTTCACTTTGCATAATTCGAAATGTTCTACCATTCCTCATCCAACATCAATTACATTGGTTGTAATTCTTTAGCAATTGGTCAGAAATGGTGTGTTGGTGTTTCTGGTGATGTTGGTGTGTTGGTGTCTATAGGTGATGGCTGACGATGTGTAAGGGGATGCAGCTCTGGACCTGTTTATAACTATAAGTTGAGTATGAAATTTTTTAGTTTTAATTATAGTTTTCACTAACATAATTTACATTTACATAATATATTCATAAGTTTCTCTTATTAATTCCTAATTGGGTTATGTGTTAATGTTTGAATGTTTCCACTTCTGGTTAGTGGAAGATAAGGCCTTAAGGTCTTAACTACACCAGACGGAAATACAAATAAATACATAACATTAACGCTAGGAAAGCAGGCGGACAACTCGGTATCATTGCCTCTACGTAAATTTTAGTGCCAGCTAAAAAAGACGAGACAACAGCAACGAGGAGACACGCATCAACTAGGAGATAACGCCTGGTCAGACCTTGTCGTAGACGCAAAGGGTGATCTTTAACTTGTTATCATGAATAATTCAAATCTTTCCGAATAAGATTTCAATCCGACAGTATTCTTATCTTATGACATTCTACCCAACGTTTTATACGCAATTCAATACAATTCAGAAAGAGTTGAATTCCGAAGGTAACTTGTCATGGCGATATGTTTTGTCTGCTTAAGGCAGGTATTCTTAGCTTTAGATGGCCTGCGTGTTCTTGTGGTTAGCAACCCTGGCTACGGATCCGTAGGACCAAAGTGAGGAGCTACTTGATAGACAATAATAAATTGTTTTATCTTTCCACAGGGTCTGTAACCGACTACACGATGCAATGCACCATTGAGCAGTTGATGTAAGTATACATTCAGATTTATTAAGGAATGGACAACTATGCTAAGAACAGAAACGTCGGTGTTCAAGCATCAGTTAAATAACCTGACATTTCTATTCCTCGTTAAATTCCACGTAAAGTTACTGTTGCAATATACATGTAAATACCTGAATGCTCCACTTGAAATTTTTACATAGTCCATTATCATCCATATTACTGGCATTGTTACTTTAACCAATCAGGAACTCGGTTGATTTATGTAATATAATATTTTAGCTAGAGTTTCCGTGTAGACCACGTTCATAGGGAAATTTATGAACTTACGTTTGCTTTGATGCCATTGCTAACTTCAGACTATGACACTCGAAAATTACTTAAAGATTCAGACAGAGGAAGCCTCCTGTTCCTTTCAAAATATGAAACAATTTACTGAAGTAAAAGAACATGAATTAGCAGAAGCCTCTGTTTTCTTCTTCATAAATTGGCATTTGATATATAAGTCTTGAGTTGATACATGAAGGAAAATAATTACAATCTGAGATTCTTTCCAAGCAAAGAATTAAATGTAATAAAAATATAAATGCCTCGTCTCTAATATCAAGTTCACTACGTTATACCATCTCTGGTTCACATGTTCTCATGACATACTCCTAATATCTCAACACAATTATAACAGGAAACACTCGCTAAACACAATTAATTTACAAAGGAAAACTCGACACACGTGGTTTTGTGTTAGAAAATTCTAAGTGAAGAAAGCAAACGTGATAAAAGAATAGAGACAAAATGTGCAAGATTTCAACAAAAGGTTCTTTGCATACTCCAACGTAGCTACGCACATGAAGCAGCTGATTTTACTATCACTATAAAAATTCAACGGCAATTTCGATACTTTACGCTAACTTGTAATATAACACTAATACTGCAGAGGTATTTCAGGCATGTGACACAAGCCTGAGGGCTTGAGATATTTCTGCTTGGAGTTTAAGCCATATGCTAATAAATAATAAATGTAGTTTTTATTTATTATTATTTCCTGTTTATATTTTCATATGGGTTAAAATTTAAATGCCCTAAGGCTGCTAAAGTAATTATTTAATTTATTTCTTCAATTAATTTGGGAAGGGTCCTTAAATTTTAATTGTAATTCGTTGTAATTTAGTTCTGGTTAGGGTTTTCTGCTTTATTCTGAAGATTTTATTTGTGGGCACTCATCCTCAATTTGAAATTTAACTATGTTGTTTTCTTAGCAAAATTATAGCAATCAGGAAAGACCATTTGCTTTGAGGGCCCCAAAGGAAATGAAATGAAATGAAATATATTTTAGGGATAGTGTGAGTATGCATATGGGGCCACCATCATTAAGGAAAGTATATCATTAATCATTTATAAATGTATCATGTGAAAAAGTTGTATAAGGGAATATAATCTACTCTATGATATTTATTAAATGAAATGAACCATTTTAGATTGTATTTCCTTAATTTTAATGTTGTAATTTTGGAAATAATTGAAAAAGAATTTTAGTTCCATCTTGTAAAATATCTTGAATTTTTATGACATATTCCAAAGTTTTTGCAAATGCAATCCACACTGTTGTTTTCATAAATGAAATAAAATAAATTATGAGAATATGAATGCTTATATATCTATCTTAATGCAAATGTGTTTTTTTAAGAAAATGATGAGAAATATCTGTCTTGTAAATATAAAATCATTATTTTAATTATCATATATTCTAAATCAATTATAATTTAATGTGTGTTCTGAGTTAAAGAGTTTTTTCTTTAATATGGATTGAAATTTTGTGATGGGAACTGCTCGTGTCTTAAAATGAATTACATATAAAGCATTTGGCATCTGTGATCTTATACTAAATTGATTTAATCACCTTATTTTATGTTAAGAAAGCAAAGGTCACCATAAATCTATAAGAGTAATTATATTTTCTTTAAGGAAATATAATATAAAAACAAATTGAATAAAATAAGAACCATAGTGCATAATGTTTAGTATTAGTAACATATTTTGTTTTCTTAGATTCGCATGGAACCATTTCTTGTAAATTTGTTCATACAATATATACACTATTTAGTGTTTTGAAATAATTGTCTTTGTACGTTTCCACTGTGTCGAAGAGGCTTGAATTGAATTTCCAGTCTCTTCGAATTTTAATTTGTCCCATCCCCAGTACTGTTATATGTTTTCAGAGCCTCTGCGGGCCAGCATCCCTTCCACAATCCTCACCTAGTGTTGTACTGGAAGAGTTGGGGCAAATTAAGTTGTAGCAATCGAACGTGGTTCTTAACCTAATTGGTTATTCCACGTGAGTTAGCTGTTTTAAAAAAAGATAATTTAATGAATTAATTATTTTAAAGTGGAAACATTAAAAAGAATACTAAAATTTATTATGGTTAGGAGTGCATATTATTAATTTTTATATTTATGCGTGTATTTTGTTTTGTGGTTATTTCTCTTGTCTAAAATTCGTCATTTTGTTTTTTCATTTCACATACCATGGAGCGAACAAAAGTGAAACCTGATAACCTCCTGAAATCCGATATTGTATATGAATTACGATTAAGAGGAATGCAGCCAGATGAAAGTAAAGTAGTACCGGAGTTGAGAAGGCAGTTGAAAGAAAACATGGACAAGCCAATCAAAGTTAATAATCTGGGTGAGTCGCATGTTTCTCTTTTACTAAGTGAAGTCGACCATAGATTAGAATATCTGGATGAAAGGGTACGGCTTCCTAACCTCAATACTGCAGCCATAAGCAAAGTAGGAGATAGGGCACTACATGTGAAAAATCGTATAACCGACATGAATTCATTAGTAGAGTAAACACCGTACCAACAAAAGTGGGAAGATGCTGACCAAAAACATAGCTGAAACGGAAGTACCTGCCGTTGTGAGCGCTCTGCAAGATATCGAAGTGATGAATCCTGTAGAGCCAGTGGACATTTGTGAAACTGCTAGGGACCACTTTGTAGATATTGAATTCCGATTAGAGAATACCGGACAGACTTTATTGACCGTAGTCAGGCGTACCGTACAGAAAGTAGTGGGTTGTCTCAAAGACAAGATGTAAAGCCAAATTTCTATGCTCCTATGCACAAAGTAACTTTTGCAAACTTACCCCATCCGCTTGCTTCTCTACTTGAAAATAGTTCCCAGTTTTCAGATGAAACTGTAGAAAAAGTTTTAGAATTCATCGCTTTCATTTGCGATTTAAAAGGCCAAGCTTTAGTTTTCGATTTCGATGGTAGGGATTTATTGGCATATTTATTTTCAAAGCTATCTGGATCTTTTCGTGATGCTGCTTTAGAAGCAGTTAATATAGGATTAGGATTGGATCAGTTTCATGAAAAGTTGCTTAACATGTATTTGCCTGTCCGCGCAAGAGCAGCTCTTGTCAACAAACGCTTTTATCGAACTCAAGTGTGTGTTGAATCACTCTCCGCATATGGCAGAAGCATTAGGAGATGTGCAAGCATGTTTAGGCAACGTTTGTCGGAAAGAGAAATAGTAGAGTCCATTACTGAAGGTATGTCTCCTGATACAAGGTCAAAAGTTATTTTTGAGAGTAGGCCAGTGTCATTTAGGGAATTGGAAAGCTTGTGCGCAAGGGTAAATCTCATGAGTTGTACTGATTCGTTGAGGAGTGGACAGGAGGTTCCCCCTCGTACTTTTCAACCCAAGCCAAGTGTTAGGAGTGACAGAGAAACCGATAGGAAGCCGGTCACTTGTTACAGATGTGGTAAAGTTGGACATGTTGTGAAATTTTGTGGAGCTCCTGTTAATAGAACTGTCGAAAACAGTACCGGTCAGAGCCGCTCTGACAATTGAAGTTTGTCCCACTCTAGGTACCGGAGTGGAGATTTTGTGGTTGGTGGTGATGTTTACCGAAGACTTAATACGAATGTGGTAAGGATGACTTACGTGACGGACGCTCAGGATGAGCCCACTGGGCAATCGCGAGCCCCTAGTGAGCAGACTGTTTTGATTAACATGACTTACGCTACGGACCTTAAAAGCAAGACTAACCGTTCCTATCCGACAAGGACTTTTGTTAACAGATTCATTAAACAGCACACAGACCAGTTGACCGTACCATTAACTTCTCACTTTAACAACAGAATTTTCAAAATTAAATGTTCTCAGCATGTCAAAGAAGAATCTGTGAAAGCGGCACACAGAAAAAATAAGGGTCCGGACCGCCGTGCAAAAAACCAAAGAATAGTAATCCCAATTGTGACAATATTGAAGTAAAAAATACTCTTACGCCACATCAAGTAGCGGCTATAGTAGATACTAAGTTACCTATGCTTCAGGTTGGGGCAGCTACTTCCCTTCTCTCAAATGACACTTATAGAAGGATGTGTCTTGCAAATAAGCACATACCTAAAATCGTTAAGGAAGGTGCTAACTACAGAACGGCGGATGATCAGTTACTCTCGTCGGTCGGTACTGTGTCTTTAAAAATTAATATTGGGAATTTCACTTGGAAGTGTCGTTTTGTTCTTTGTGAAAATTTAGTTATGTCTGTTATTCTAGGCTATCCTTTCATGCAGAAGGCAAGTTTTTTTTTTAATTTGATAGCAAACAATGCCATTTCAAATTTTCTCCTAATATTGAGTTTCATTTGTTTTGTAATTTAATGTCTTCTAACAGTAACACTTTGATAAATTTTCTAAATCCTCCTGACTTAATGCCTGATAGTGTGAGTACTGTATCAGTAGACTTGGCACATTTAGGACCAAGTGATAAAAACAAAGTGACTCATCTTCTAGAGGAATTCCCAGATGTTTTGACACCGGAGTTAGGTTTAACTAATGTCTTGGAATATGACATTGAGCTGCTCGATACTCAACCCGTTCGTAGAGCTTCATGCAGGTTACGCCGCCTAAGATGGCCATCTTGAAAGAGCATATAAACACTATGGTCGAACAAGGAGTCCTCAAGACTTCGAAGTCCGACTACAGTAGTCCTATCTTTCTTGTTCCGAAACCTGGTGGGAAGTTCAGACCGGTGATCGATTATCGACGTCTCAATGCTAAGATTAAGATTGACTCCGTCCCATTACCAGATATTCATTCCGCTTTCAGTTTTTTCTCCTGTTCCAAAATTTTCTCATCTTTGGATCTTAATCAGGCATACTATTACTCACCACTCACTGAGCGATGTAAACGCTTTACAGCCATTACTTAGACGAACTAGTTGTATACTCAAAACCCTTTGAGGAATACCTATATCATCTAAGAGAAGTCTTTTCTCGCTTAAGAAACGCTGGACTAACAGTGAATCCAGAAAAGGTAAACATAGCGGCTCGCCGTCTTTCCTTTCTCGGTCACTTGATGTCAGCTGATGGTGTCACCATTGACCCAGAACGGACTGAGGCTATTCAAAAGTTCCCCCTCCAAAAGATGTTAAAGGTGTTTCCAGATTTATTGGCATGATAAATTTCTTTAGAAAGTTTATTCCTAATATGGCTGAAATTCTGCTCTTTAAATAATCTGAAAAAGAAAAATACAAAATTTGTGTGATCACCTGAGTGTCAGGAAGCTTTTGAGAATCGTAGAATGTTGATCATGAAACCCCCAGTTTTGGCAATGCCAGATTAAAAAAAAAAATCATCTTGCAGTGCGTCGCATCGCCTGTAGCTTTGGGGCCGGTTCTCTTTCAAGTATTCGAGGAGGGCAGAAGGCCTGTGGCATATGCTTCCAGGACTTTGACCCCTCCTGAACGCGTGTATTCTATGTATGAGCTTGAGGCTCTAGCTGTACTCTTTGCAGTCGAGAAATTCAAGCTTTATATAGAACATGTTGAATTCGAACTTGAAACCTATTGCCAGGCTTTAAGCTGGGTGCTAGCCAAGCCTCGTACCACAGGTAGAATTGCGAGATTGGCAGTTAAGCTATCTGCTTTTAAATTTAAAGGTAGACATATTAGAGTTACAGAAAATGTAGTCGCCGACAGCTTAACTCGTATGTTTAGTACTGATGAAATCTTAAATGGTCCAGCAGAACTCTGGAAGAGCCAAAAGAGCTGTCTGGCATGGTCGGCTACATTTTAGGAGATTTACCGCTTGCTTTTACCTCATTAACTGATCATCAAGCCAAGGATGAAGAGTTAGCCATCCTTACAGCCCGCCTTCAGGGTGGAGAAGACATACGCCACTATGTCTTTAGAAATAATGTTTTATACAGTGCTCCAGCGCGTAAATCACCGTCCTAAATTGTATTACCTGCTACATTACGGGACATGGTGTTTAAATACCATCATGATTCTCCAGTAGGAGGACATTTAGGGTTTTATAAGACGCGGGTAAAGATAAAACAAACCTTCGTTTGGAAGGGAATGGATGGTTACATTAAAGCAAGGATTTAGGCATGCCAACAGTGCGCCGTTTCTAAACCTGCTCAGTGTACCAAAATCGGATGTTTAGCTTCCAATATGCCCAAGGCACCAATGGACAGACTGTATATTGATTTTGTTGGAAAGTTCCTTCGTTCGAGGAGTGGAAATGCTTATATTCTTGTAGCAGTTGATTCTTTTTTATAAATTAGTTTGGTTATTCCCCCTTACAGATGCTACTACTAATTCCACCATACAGAGTCTAAAAAGAATATTCTCAGTAGCAGGTTTTCCTAAGTTTATAGTTTCAGATAACGCCTCATGTTTCATTTCTAAAACCTTTAAAAAATTCTGTTTCTCGTTGGGTATCCAGCATATACGCACGTCTCCGTTTCATCCCTCGCCCAACCATTCAGAGCGTTGTAATAGAAAACTGAGGGCCGCACTCATTGCGTACCACTCAGACGAGCATGTCGCATGGGACAAAGAATTTTTCTGGCTGCAGTTTGCCTTCAACACAGCCCGACATGAAGCTCATAAACAAACAAAGTTTCAGCTAATGATTGCTTTTCCTCTCAATAGTCCCCTAACCAACGCATGGTCTATAGCAGAGCTCTTACCCGACGAACAAGAGGCAGGTAAAGTTAAGGAAATGTGGAGAAAGGCAGCTGCCAATCTGCGACTTGCTCACCAGAAACGGGAAAAAAGATACAATGCTAACAGAGGACCAGTCAATTTTGTGGTAGGCGACAGGGATTTCGTAAAAAACTTTCTGAAGAGTAAGGCCGTAGATAGATTTGCCGCGAAGCTGGCGGTTAAATTTAGAGATCCTTTCCACGTGGACAGGTTTTTGACTCCTGTTACAGTGCTTTTGAAGGACTGTGACACTAATAAAACAGTTAAAGCACATGTCAGCCACATTAAAAAGACCTGATCTTAAAGTTTTTAAAAAAGAACAGAGTACCAGATGGAAGATGGTTTTGCTGCACGACTTGTGATTTGACACCAGCCTAGGGCGAGAGTTGGTGAAGACTAAAGACGGAAGATATTGGAGGTCTGAAGTCACCAGCAGTCTAAAGGGAGTAAGGGGATCTCAAGCCGAGTGGAACTCCGATCAAAGGAACAGTTGTATAAAAGGGTCTCTGTTTTTCTTAATGCTCTGTAAATGTCAGCATACATTTCCCAAACTTAACTTAAATGAAGAAAAGAAAAGGGTACAGACCCTAATTTTTGTTAAATATCTATTTTATTTGTAAATTTGATTTGATTTTAGTGTAATTTATTTATGTAATGTTAGTGTCATGGTAATTACAATGTGAATGTATAAATTTCTTGCAAATGTAATTGTAATGCAATCATAGTTGCTGTATTCTGTTTTTTCAACGCCGTCTCCATTAATTTTCTAGAAATATCTTTAATCAATTAATTAAATAGAGCTATTATACCTAAAATATTAATTCAGGAGGGGAAATACTCACTTGTACTTTGCTCTGTATTGCTGTAATCTACCGCTAGCCTTGTAATTTCAGGAGGTCTTGATGCGAGTGGGAGATGCAGAGTCACTGGAGTATCAAGATTGAAGGCAGCTTCCTGAACTCGGGTCCTGATAAGCTGGACAGTCTCACTGAAGCAGAAACAAAGACGTCGTCTCGCCTAAAACGTCTCTTCTCCGTGAAGGTTTCAGTGTCTGCCAGCGAGCACCAACATGGACATTAGTGAATTGGGTTGGACACCTGGTTTGTAAGAATGGACACGTAAACAAGGTAAAATCCTCCCAAATATTATGTGCTCCAAATAGGCCCTGTTCGGTGAAGTGATCTTCCATCTTGAACAATATATCTGTGAACTCTAGCTCCTTTTCCCACTTGTGCATTTAAAAAGTTACTTACCCCATAAAAATATTAGCTGTTTTGTGTTGGAATATATTCAAATACATTCCAAGTCGAAGGGAGGGAGTACATAACATTATTATAATCCAATAATGTTACGCAGCTTAAGTTACTAATGGCAACAGCATATATCATGAAATTAATTTTATTGTTGTCTGCGTCATGATTTGTATGCCCGCTCAAGTATCCTGCTTACCCCTCTGCGTGTTACAAGACACCAATCTGTTCACACCATCACGCCAGTGTCAAGGCTTCCCTCTCTATTCCCCGTCCCCATCTTGCGTTCAAACTGCACTGTTCAGGCGACCACGATAGCCCTGGCCAGCCAAGGTTTTCTTCCAAGCACCAGTTATCCAGTAAAGTAATTTTAGCTAAGTCTTGTCTCAACTAGTTTAACTATGACACCTAGATGTCTCTGCAGTGTATTCCAGCGAAGTTTATTTTAATTTGTTCTACGCGTATGTCTATAGGTTAATATTATGAAAAAAGATCGTAAACCTTGTCATTCTGACATATTGTACTCAAGAAATGTGAGGGCTGTCCAGAAAGTAACAGAAAAAAATAAACCAAGTAAATAACAAACAAAAATAAATTTAATTACATACATTTTGAAGGTAGAATCTTAGGCTATTTTTCTACATAATCGCCATTCAAATTAAGGCTTTTATCATACCGTGTCACAAGCTTTTCGATACCCTCTCTGTAGAAATCCGCCGCAAGCGATTTCAACCACTGGTTTCGAGGGAAATAAACGTTCGGAGATTCCGTAATCGTGAATCAACAATTTTCACGGATTTTGCAGTTGATCATCAGTCACAACACTAGGCCAACCACTGCGGTCCTCGTCGTGAAAATTGGTTCGGCCATTTTTAAAATCAATGCACCACTGCCTTACTCGGCTTTCATCATTATTCCTTTGCCGTACACATCACAAATCTGGCGATAAATTTCATTTTATTTTTTATTTTTCGCCAACAAAAACCTTATCACAGACCGCACTTCCCAACTGGCGAGGTTTTGAATTGCAGCGCTCATTTTAACACTCTACTGCGGACAAAGTACGAAAGGCACGATGCTCATGCTAACACAGTTGGATGTGTACTGAGTGTAGGAACGCTCTGACGCTAAAATGGCGGCGGCAGCCCCGACCACTGCCGGGCCAGGCCAAAAGTCTGTTACTTTCTGGACAGCCCTCGTAATTTGATAAAAGCGCCATGCATCAATTAGGACGCCATTCTGCTAAACCTCGAAGAGAACTAGCTCAGATGATCCTCTTGTACGGATTGCTTCTTTTAATGCTGCATAATATGTTCTGTTGCGAAAATATGATAAAAATGACGTGTAATTTCAATTGAGGGGGTCAGCGCAACAGTGGTCTATCTCACATTTTTATAGTTTAGGGAAAAAACGCAAGTTCAAGTTCTACACTTGTAGTTTTTCATACAATTTTGTACAGTTTTATTGGTAGTGGAGTGTTCTATGTTGCTTGGTCAACTTAACTGCAACGTTAGGCCTACATAGCCTACTGTTCAGAGTGTTCAGAGATATAATCATTTTTAAGAGACGCTGCAACATTGTTTTCTTGGTCAGACCACTGTTGGCCTGACATTTATTTCAACTTGATAAAGGAGAAAAAAGTCACTTCAAAACATGTTGAATTTGTACATTGCATTAAAACGTTATTTTCAGAGGAAAGGAGGTGTATTAATTTTATTTATAAGTTCGAATGATTATTCAGTTCTACACACAATGAAATAAATGAAAAAGCTCACTACCATTCTCCCAAATTTCTTCAACATTTAACTCTTTTACAGAAATCAGATTATCATGAAATCAATTATAAATGAACGGTACATATTTCTGAAGACCGTTAATAGTCTCTAGTTTCTTTGGATTTATTTATCTTGGCTTTAAATTTTTTGGTTACCCTTCCACAAGAGGAATTCTGTTTCAGGGAACAGGTTATCGACTTCAAAACTACCTACAGCAGACTTTATTTGTCCAATCTCTATGTAGAATAAAGTTTACCTCCAAGTCATGCAAATAGCATTTTCCATGTCGGAGGGGTTAGACCACTGATGCGCTGACCCCCTCAATCGAAGTAAAGACAACTAGTTTAATTAATCAAAATTATTATTTTAATGATTCTTTTAGAAGTATTTTTTAGAAAAAACTCCTTAGCAAGCCAAATCTATAAATTGCACCATTGGTACAAACGCCGTATCTATTGCTTTCTTTACGCAGGATTATTGAAAATTAGTGAAAAACTATTGTCAAATTATAGAACTTTTACTAAAAACTATTGTATGCCCGTGCCGTATTTCACACACGGCTACGGCTCGTCCGAAATACTACAGTAGATTCATCCACTAAAGCTTTGATTTCCGTACTTGATACATAAATAGCTATGTCCAGTTCGACAACAATTGGGAGATATCTTCTATTGTCAACGGTTGCCAGGTAACTTCATAGTGTATTTAAAAAAAACAACCTGCGATCTCGAGATGCAAATAGACTTGTATAGCGTGTTAGTTCTTCCTATCTAACGTCATAGCATTATAATGTTGGCATTATTGAAGTTCGAACCCTCTTCAATACGAGGGGGTGTCCGAAAATAAGTATCCCATGGTGACTGTATACAGAGGTGTAGATGAAAGACAAAAAAATAATGAGATATTAAAGATAAGACGTACCTTCATTTTTCCACATAATTACCACGTACATTGAGACATTTGTAATACCACTTTAGAAGCTTCAAAAAGCCCTCCAGGAAAAAAAATCAGGCTCTGTATAGAAATTGAAGGAGGCGATTCGGAAAAAGCAGCCTGGACTTCTCCATTCTGGCGTTCTGTTGTTGGATGACAATGCGAAACCACACTCGAAGACGGCAACGCAAAACTAAATTGCAACTCTTGATTGGGAGAGCAGAGCCCTGATTTTTTCCTGGAGGGCTTTTTGAAGTTTCTAAAGCAGTATGAAAAATTTCTCAATGTACGTGGTATAATGGTATGTCTTGTCTTTAATGTTCATATTTTTTATCTTTCATCCACACCTCTGTACACAGTCGCCAGGGGAACTTATTTTCGAACTCACCCAGTTATGTAAAGATTTAGCAACGAGTATGACAAGTTACAAAAGCTAATTCTATAACGTGTCGTCTCAGAAATTTACATATTTCAGTCGGTCAAAGCCTGCCGTAATCTTTATACGACTAAGAAATTGTTTCCTAGCAACAAGAAATCAACAACGTTTGTTACTGAATTCTCCATTTTAGATTTTGCTTGGAAAAGTAAACATCAGTGAAGAATATGAATATGATGGTCCAGCAGTTGCAATCTTAGAAGCAGTCAAACATTGCTTTGGATTTCTTTCCCTGAATATGCATAATCAAGAAAATCTTATATGAGCAGTTACACGAATTTCAAGGACTTGCGTGAGTAATGGAGTCAGATACATTAATTAGCGTATTTTTTAAAAAGTTCAAGAACATTCAAGTATCTAATCTTTGGTCAGGATATTCTATGATAAACGATGATGGTGACATCAGTGAGTTTTAAAAACTTAAGACATTCTTAAAGAGATAATCTGGTGGTGTGTTTTACGTTTTCAAAACATAATAAAGTTTAGCATTTGTTTCGACGAATGGCAACAGCGAACGGTCAGATCTGACGGTCAGTCATGCCTTATGTCGCCTTATGTCGCTGATCCATGACAGCTGCCAACTTTATTGAAAAACCTCTAAGACAATTTCCTTGTACCTACTCTTGGACCATCGATTATGCTTAAAATTTAAAGTATATCTTTGAGAATATGCTTATCTGTTTTTATCATCAATGAAAATGGAGCATACATAGGTTTGCAAGACTTATGACGCGTGCTGGCCTGCCCTTCAGATTTCTTCTAGTTTTTAAAATTTAATTTTGCGATCAATATTACTGTACTATGTTTAGTAGAAAGAACACAAAAAAGATCTTAAATTTGAACTTAATGACTTAACCTAAAGCTGTAGTAAAAACACCACAAAGATCTTAAATTTAAACTTGTTTTCTACGTGTTTAAGTACTACATTTAAGGCCCAAAAAGTGGTCAAGGAATTATGTGTCTGCTGGTAGGAAAATCATGATCATTCGTGTAGGATTTTTATAAAATGTGTGATAAACCTTTAGAAGTGGTGTGTTCATAAATTCCTTGTATATAAGATGAACCGGCAAAACAATATTTCTTTAACATATTATTATTATTATTATTATTATTATTATTATTATTATTATTATTTGTAATAAAATTAATGGCAGGAGTGAAGTTCGTATTAGACCTCCTCATCCTACAATGGACAGTACTAGACCGAAATATGTTATTTGCATAAAATGTTCTACTTTTACAAATTTATATAGCTTCTCGTAATTTAGAAATCAACTAATTAATATGATTTTCCTACCTTGAACATTGAATCACTGTGTTTCTACAGTTTCCAAAATTTTGGTTACTAACATATTTCCAACTGTTACTGTCATAATACAGGCCTCAGAAAGGTAATAAATTGGGACTAATATAATATTGGGATTGATTTTTCTTACTGGAGAAAGAAGCTGTTCAATTGTATTCATACCACGAAAATCGCAGAGATATGCTGTACATATATAGAGTGTTTCAAAAATACTTTAACAAACTTCGGCCATGGGTTCCTTACACCAAAAGAAGGGAAAAAGTTCATATGAATATAGGTCCCATAATCCTTTGTTTTCTCGTTAGGAACTGTTCAACACATTGGTACCCTCATAACGCGTCAACACACAAAACTCATAACAAATGCTCGGAATTCCTCCTCTTGCTTCTAGACATGCATGAACTCGTCAAAAATAAATATAAGATGCAGCAGGTGAGCATTCAGTTGTCTCAGCCTCAGACAAAGCATGTACACTAAATAATGACTAGAAGCTTATAACTACCCTTCAGATAATATTTGCAAACGTTTTCAAAAAAATATTTTACCTCCTAATTTAGTTCATGTACAATCATTAAACGAAATTCTTATAGTAATTCAGAAACACTTATACAATCATGTATAGTAAAAGTATGAAATAATTAACACTAACAGAAAAAATATTTATTTATATGACTTTTCCTTCTCGAGCTAAACTATGAAAAACATACCCCCCCCCCCAAGAATCAATGCAACAATGATTGAGATGGCCTAGCAACATGTGAGTGAGAGGCTATAAGCATTTGTTCTGCTAGGGCAGAATGTGGTTATTTTTCACTTTGCATAATTCGAAATGTTCTACCATTCCTCTTCCAACATCAATTACATTGGTTGTAATTCTTTAGCAATTGGTCAGAAATGGTGTGTTGGTGTTTCTGGTGATGTTGGTGTGTTGGTGTCTATAGGTGATGGCTGACGATGTGTAAGGGGATGCAGCTCTGGACCTGTTTATAACTATAAGTTGAGTATGAAATTTTTTAGTTTTAATTATAGTTTTCACTAACATAATTTACATTTACATAATATATTCATAAGTTTCTCTTATTAATTCCTAATTGGGTTATGTGTTAATGTTTGAATGTTTCCACTTCTGGTTAGTGGAAGATAAGGCCTTAAGGTCTTAACTACACCAGACGGAAATACAAATAAATACATAACATTAACGCTAGGAAAGCAGGCGGACAACTCGGTATCATTGCCTCTACGTAAATTTTAGTGCCAGCTAAAAAAGACGAGACAACAGCAACGAGGAGACACGCATCAACTAGGAGATAACGCCTGGTCAGACCTTGTCGTAGACGCAAAGGGTGATCTTTAACTTGTTATCATGAATAATTCAAATCTTTCCGAATAAGATTTCAATCCGACAGTATTCTTATCTTATGACATTCTACCCAACGTTTTATACGCAATTCAATACAATTCAGAAAGAGTTGAATTCCGAAGGTAACTTGTCATGGCGATATGTTTTGTCTGCTTAAGGCAGGTATTCTTAGCTTTAGATGGCCTGCGTGTTCTTGTGGTTAGCAACCCTGGCTACGGATCCGTAGGACCAAAGTGAGGAGCTACTTGATAGACAATAATAAATTGTTTTATCTTTCCACAGGGTCTGTAACCGACTACACGATGCAATGCACCATTGAGCAGTTGATGTAAGTATACATTCAGATTTATTAAGGAATGGACAACTATGCTAAGAACAGAAACGTCGGTGTTCAAGCATCAGTTAAATAACCTGACATTTCTATTCCTCGTTAAATTCCACGTAAAGTTACTGTTGCAATATACATGTAAATACCTGAATGCTCCACTTGAAATTTTTACATAGTCCATTATCATCCATATTACTGGCATTGTTACTTTAACCAACCAGGAACTCGGTTGATTTATGTAATATAATATTTTAGCTAGAGTTTCCGTGTAGACCACGTTCATAGGGAAATTTATGAACTTACGTTTGCTTTGATGCCATTGCTAACTTCAGACTATGACACTCGAAAATTACTTAAAGATTCAGACAGAGGAAGCCTCCTGTTCCTTTCAAAATATGAAACAATTTACTGAAGTAAAAGAACATGAATTAGCAGAAGCCTCTGTTTTCTTCTTCATAAATTGGCATTTGATATATAAGTCTTGAGTTGATACATGAAGGAAAATAATTACAATCTGAGATTCTTTCCAAGCAAAGAATTAAATGTAATAAAAATATAAATGCCTCGTCTCTAATATCAAGTTCACTACGTTATACCATCTCTGGTTCACATGTTCTCATGACATACTCCTAATATCTCAACACAATTATAACAGGAAACACTCGCTAAACACAATTAATTTACAAAGGAAAACTCGACACACGTGGTTTTGTGTTAGAAAATTCTAAGTGAAGAAAGCAAACGTGATAAAAGAATAGAGACAAAATGTGCAAGATTTCAACAAAAGGTTCTTTGCATACTCCAACGTAGCTACGCACATGAAGCAGCTGATTTTACTATCACTATAAAAATTCAACGGCAATTTCGATACTTTACGCTAACTTGTAATATAACACTAATACTGCAGAGGTATTTCAGGCATGTGACACAAGCCTGAGGGCTTGAGATATTTCTGCTTGGAGTTTAAGCCATATGCTAATAAATAATAAATGTAGTTTTTATTTATTATTATTTCCAGTTTATATTTTCATATGGGTTAAAATTTAAATGCCCTAAGGCTGCTAAAGTAATTATTTAATTTATTTCTTCAATTAATTTGGGAAGGGTCCTTAAATTTTAATTGTAATTCGTTGTAATTTAGTTCTGGTTAGGGTTTTCTGCTTTATTCTGAAGATTTTATTTGTGGGCACTCATCCTCAATTTGAAATTTAACTATGTTGTTTTCTTAGCAAAATTATAGCAATCAGGAAAGACCATTTCCTTTGAGGGCCCCAAAGGAAATGAAATGAAATGAAATATATTTTAGGGATAGTGTGAGTATGCATATGGGGCCACCATCATTAAGGTTAGTATATCATTAATCATTTATAAATGTATCATGTGAAAAAGTTGTATAAGGGAATATAATCTACTCTATGATATTTATTAAATGAAATGAACCATTTTAGATTGTATTTCCTTAATTTTAATGTTGTAATTTTGGAAATAATTGAAAAAGAATTTTAGTTCCATCTTGTAAAATATCTTGAATTTTTATGACATATTCCAAAGTTTTTGCAAATGCAATCCACACTGTTGTTTTCATAAATGAAATAAAATAAATTATGAGAATATGAATGCTTATATATCTATCTTAATGCAAATGTGTTTTTTTAAGAAAATGATGAGAAATATCTGTCTTGTAAATATAAAATCATTATTTTAATTATCATATATTCTAAATCAATTATAATTTAATGTGTGTTCTGAGTTAAAGAGTTTTTTCTTTAATATGGATTGAAATTTTGTGATGGGAACTGCTCGTGTCTTAAAATGAATTACATATAAAGCATTTGGCATCTGTGATCTTATACTAAATTGATTTAATCACCTTATTTTAGGTTAAGAAAGCAAAGGTCACCATAAATCTATAAGAGTAATTATATTTTCTTTAAGGAAATATAATATAAAAACAAATTGAATAAAATAAGAACCATAGTGCATAATGTTTAGTATTAGTAACATATTTTGTTTTCTTAGATTCGCATGGAACCATTTCTTGTAAATTTGTTCATACAATATATACACTATTTAGTGTTTTGAAATAATTGTCTTTGTACGTTTCCACTGTGTCGAAGAGGCTTGAATTGAATTTCCAGTCTCTTCGAATTTTAATTTGTCCCATCCCCAGTACTGTTATATGTTTTCAGAGCCTCTGCGGGCCAGCATCCCTTCCACAATCCTCACCTAGTGTTGTACTGGAAGAGTTGGGGCAAATTAAGTTGTAGCAATCGAACGTGGTTCTTAACCTAATTGGTTATTCCACGTGAGTTAGCTGTTTTAAAAAAAGATAATTTAATTAATTAATTATTTTAAAGTGGAAACATTAAAAAGAATACTAAAATTTATTATGGTTAGGAGTGCATATTATTAATTTTTATATTTATGCGTGTATTTTGTTTTGTGGTTATTTCTCTTGTCTAAAATTCGTCATTTTGTTTTTTCATTTCACATACCATGGAGCGAACAAAAGTGAAACCTGATAACCTCCTGAAATCCGATATTGTATATGAATTACGATTAAGAGGAATGCAGCCAGATGAAAGTAAAGTAGTACCGGAGTTGAGAAGGCAGTTGAAAGAAAACATGGACAAGCCAATCAAAGTTAATAATCTGGGTGAGTCGCATGTTTCTCTTTTACTAAGTGAAGTCGACCATAGATTAGAATATCTGGATGAAAGGGTACGGCTTCCTAACCTCAATACTGCAGCCATAAGCAAAGTAGGAGATAGGGCACTACATGTGAAAAATCGTATAACCGACATGAATTCATTAGTAGAGTAAACACCGTACCAACAAAAGTGGGAAGATGCTGACCAAAAACATAGCTGAAACGGAAGTACCTGCCGTTGTGAGCGCTCTGCAAGATATCGAAGTGATGAATCCTGTAGAGCCAGTGGACATTTGTGAAACTGCTAGGGACCACTTTGTAGATATTGAAACACCGATTAGAGAATACCGGACAGACTTTATTGACCGTAGTCAGGCGTACCGTACAGAAAGTAGTGGGTTGTCTCAAAGACAAGATGTAAAGCCAAATTTCTATGCTCCTATGCACAAAGTAACTTTTGCAAACTTACCCCATCCGCTTGCTTCTCTACTTGAAAATAGTTCCCAGTTTTCAGATGAAACTGTAGAAAAAGTTTTAGAATTCATCGCTTTCATTTGCGATTTAAAAGGCCAAGCTTTAGTTTTCGATTTCGATGGTAGGGATTTATTGGCATATTTATTTTCAGAGCTATCTGGATCTTTTCGTGATGCTGCTTTAGAAGCAGTTAATATAGGATTAGGATTGGATCAGTTTCATGAAAAGTTGCTTAACATGTATTTGCCTGTCCGCGCAAGAGCAGCTCTTGTCAACAAACGCTTTTATCGAACTCAAGTGTGTGTTGAATCACTCTCCGCATATGGCAGAAGCATTAGGAGATGTGCAAGCATGTTTAGGCAACGTTTGTCGGAAAGAGAAATAGTAGAGTCCATTACTGAAGGTATGTCTCCTGATACAAGGTCAAAAGTTATTTTTGAGAGTAGGCCAGTGTCATTTAGGGAATTGGAAAGCTTGTGCGCAAGGGTAAATGTCATGAGTTATACTGATTCGTTGAGGAGTGGACAGGAGGTTCCCCCTCGTACTTTTCAACCCAAGCCAAGTGTTAGGAGTGACAGAGAAACCGATAGGAAGCCGGTCACTTGTTACAGATGTGGTAAAGTTGGACATGTTGTGAAATTTTGTGGAGCTCCTGTTAATAGAACTATCGAAAACAGTACCGGTCAGAGCCGCTCTGACAATTGAAGTTTGTCCCACTCTAGGTACCGGAGTGGAGATTTTGTGGTTGGTGGTGATGTTTACCGAAGACTTAATACGAATGTGGTAAGGATGACTTACGTGACGGACGCTCAGGATGAGCCCACTGGGCAATCGCGAGCCCCTAGTGAGCAGACTGTTTTGATTAACATGACTTACGCTACGGACCTTAAAAGCAAGACTAACCGTTCCTATCCGACAAGGACTTTTGTTAACAGATTCATTAAACAGCACACAGACCAGTTGACCGTACCATTAACTTCTCACTTTAACAACAGGATTTTCAAAATTAAATGTTCTCAGCATGTCAAAGAAGAATCTGTGAAAGCGGCACACAGAAAAAATAAGGGTCCGGACCGCCGTGCAAAAAACCAAAGAATAGTAATCCCAATTGTGACAATATTGAAGCAAAAAATACTCTTACGCCACATCAAGTAGCGGCTATAGTAGATACTAAGTTACCTATGCTTCAGGTTGGGGCAGCTACTTCCCTTCTCTCAAATGACACTTATAGAAGGATGTGTCTTGCAAATAAGCACATACCTAAAATCGTTAAGGAAGGTGCTAACTACAGAACGGCGGATGATAAGTTACTCTCGTCGGTGGGTACTGTGTCTTTAAAAATTAATATTGGGAATTTCACTTGGAAGTGTCGTTTTGTTCTTTGTGAAAATTTAGTTATGTCTGTTATTCTAGGCTATCCTTTCATGCAGAAGGCAAGTTTTTTTAATTTGATAGTAAACAATGCCATTTCAAATTTTCTCCTAATATTGAGTTTCATTTGTTTTGTAATTTAATGTCTTCTAACAGTAACACTTTGATAAATTTTCTAAATCCTCCTGACTTAATGCCTGATAGTGTGAGTACTGTATCAGTAGACTTGGCACATTTAGGACCAAGTGATAAAAACAAAGTGACTCATCTTCTAGAGGAATTCCCAGATGTTTTGACACCGGAGTTAGGTTTAACTAATGTCTTGGAATATGACATTGAGCTGCTCGATACTCAACCCGTTCGTAGAGCTTCATGCAGGTTACGCCGCCTAAGATGGCCATCTTGAAAGAGCATATAAACACTATGGTCGAACAAGGAGTCCTCAAGACTTCGAAGTCCGACTACAGTAGTCCTATCTTTCTTGTTCCGAAACCTGGTGGGAAGTTCAGACCGGTGATCGATTATCGACGTCTCAATGCTAAGATTAAGATTGACTCCGTCCCATTACCAGATATTCATTCCGCTTTCAGTTTTTTCTCCTGTTCCAAAATTTTCTCATCTTTGGATCTTAATCAGGCATACTATTACTCACCACTCACTGAGCGATGTAAACGCTTTACAGCCATTACTTAGACGAACTAGTTGTATACTCAAAACCCTTTGAGGAATACCTATATCATCTAAGAGAAGTCTTTTCTCGCTTAAGAAACGCTGGACTAACAGTGAATCCAGAAAAGGTAAACATAGCGGCTCGCCGTCTTTCCTTTCTCGGTCACTTGATGTCAGCTGATGGTGTCACCATTGACCCAGAACGGACTGAGGCTATTCAAAAGTTCCCCCTCCAAAAGATGTTAAAGGTGTTTCCAGATTTATTGGCATGATAAATTTCTTTAGAAAGTTTATTCCTAATATGGCTGAAATTCTGCTCTTTAAATAATCTGAGAAAGAAAAATACAAAATTTGTGTGATCACCTGAGTGTCAGGAAGCTTTTGAGAATCGTAGAATGTTGATCATGAAACCCCCAGTTTTGGCAATGCCAGATTAAAAAAAAATCATCTTGCAGTGCGTCGCATCGCCTGTAGCTTTGGGGCCGGTTCTCTTTCAAGTATTCGAGGAGGGCAGAAGGCCTGTGGCATATGCTTCCAGGACTTTGACCCCTCCTGAACGCGTGTATTCTATGTATGAGCTTGAGGCTCTAGCTGTACTCTTTGCAGTCGAGAAATTCAAGCTTTATATAGAACATGTTGAATTCGAACTTGAAACCTATTGCCAGGCTTTAAGCTGGGTGCTAGCCAAGCCTCGTACCACAGGTAGAATTGCGAGATTGGCAGTTAAGCTATCTGCTTTTAAATTTAAAGGTAGACATATTAGAGTTACAGAAAATGTAGTCGCCGACAGCTTAACTCGTATGTTTAGTCCTGATGAAATCTTAAATGGTCCAGCAGAACTCTGGAAGAGCCAAAAGAGCTGTCTGGCATGGTCGGCTACATTTTAGGAGATTTACCGCTTGCTTTTACCTCATTAACTGATCATCAAGCCAAGGATGAAGAGTTAGCCATCCTTACAGCCCGCCTTCAGGGTGGAGAAGACATACGCCACTATGTCTTTAGAAATAATGTTTTATACAGTGCTCCAGCGCGTAAATCACCGTCCTAAATTGTATTACCTGCTACATTACGGGACATGGTTTTTAAATACCATCATGATTCTCCAGTAGGAGGACATTTAGGGTTTTATAAGACGCGGGTAAAGATAAAACAAACCTTTGTTTGGAAGGGAATGGATGGTTACATTAAAGCAAGGATTAAGGCATGCCAACAGTGCGCCGTTTCTAAACCTGCTCAGTGTACCAAAATCGGATGTTTAGCTTCCAATATGCCCAAGGCACCAATGGACAGACTGTATATTGATTTTGTTGGAAAGTTCCTTCGTTCGAGGAGTGGAAATGCTTATATTCTTGTAGCAGTTGATTCTTTTTTATAAATTAGTTTGGTTACTCCCCCTTACAGATGCTACTACTAATTCCACCATACAGAGTCTAAAAAGAATATTCTCAGTAGCAGGTTTTCCTAAGTCTATAGTTTCAGATAACGCCTCATGTTTCATTTCTAAAACCTTTAAAAAATTCTGTTTCTCGTTGGGTATCCAGCATATACGCACGTCTCCGTTTCATCCCTCGCCCAACCATTCAGAGCGTTGTAATAGAAAACTGAGGGCCGCACTCATTGCGTACCACTCAGACGAGCATGTCGCATGGGACAAAGAATTTTTCTGGCTGCAGTTTGCCTTCAACACAGCCCGACATGAAGCTCATAAACAAACAAAGTTTCAGCTAATGATTGCTTTTCCTCTCAATAGTCCCCTAACCAACGCATGGTCTATAGCAGAGCTCTTACCCGACGAACAAGAGGCAGGTAAAGTTAAGGAAATGTGGAGAAAGGCAGCTGCCAATCTGCGACTTGCTCACCAGAAACGGGAAAAAAGATACAATGCTAACAGAGGACCAGTCAATTTTGTGGTAGGCGACAGGGATTTCGTAAAAAACTTTCTGAAGAGTAAGGCCGTAGATAGATTTGCCGCGAGGCTGGCGGTTAAATTTAGAGATCCTTTCCACGTGGAAAGTTTTTTGACTCCTTTTACAGTGCTTTTGAAGGACTGTGACACTAATAAAACAGTTAAAGCACATGTCAGCCACATTAAAAAGACCTGATCTTAAAGTTTTTAAAAAAGAACAGAATTTCAGAGTACCAGATGGAAGATGGTTTTGCTGCACGACTTGTGATTTGACACCAGCCTAGGGCGAGAGTTGGTGAAGACTAAAGACGGAAGATATTGGAGGTCTGAAGTCACCAGCAGTCTAAAGGGAGTAAGGGGATCTCAAGCCGAGTGGAACTCCGATCAAAGGAACAGTTGTATAAAAGGGTCTCTGTTTTTCTTAATGCTCTGTAAATGTCGGCATACATTTCCCAAACTTAACTTAAATGAAGAAAAGAAAAGGGTACAGACCCTAATTTTTGTTAAATATCTATTTTATTTGTAAATTTGATTTGATTTTAGTGTAATTTATTTATGTAATGTTAGTGTCATGGTAATTACAATGTGAATGTATAAATTTCTTGCAAATGTAATTGTAATGCAATCATAGTTGCTGTATTCTGTTTTTTCAACGCCGTCTCCATTAATTTTCTAGAAATATCTTTAATCAATTAATTAAATAGAGCTATTATACCTAAAATATTAATTCAGGAGGGGAAATACTCACTTGTACTTTGCTCTGTATTGCTGTAATCTACCGCTAGCCTTGTAATTTCAGGAGGTCTTGATGCGAGTGGGAGATGCAGAGTCACTGGAGTATCAAGATTGAAGGCAGCTTCCTGAACTCGGGTCCTGATAAGCTGGACAGTCTCACTGAAGCAGAAACAAAGACGTCGTCTCGCCTAAAACGTCTCTTCTCCGTGAAGGTTTCAGTGTCTGCCAGCGAGCACCAACATGGACATTAGTGAATTGGGTTGGACACCTGGTTTGTAAGAATGGACACGTAAACAAGGTAAAATCCTCCCAAATATTATGTGCTCCAAATAGGCCCTGTTCGGTGAAGTGATCTTCCATCTTGAACAATATATCTGTGAACTCTAGCTCCTTTTCCCACTTGTGCATTTAAAAAGTTACTTACCCCATAAAAATATTAGCTGTTTTGTGTTGGAATATATTCAAATACATTCCAAGTCGAAGGGAGGGAGTACATAACATTATTATAATCCAATAATGTTACGCAGCTTAAGTTACTAATGGCAACAGCATATATCATGAAATTAATTTTATTGTTGTCTGCGTCATGATTTGTATGCCCGCTCAAGTATCCTGCTTACCCCTCTGCGTGTTACAAGACACCAATCTGTTCACACCATCACGCCAGTGTCAAGGCTTCCCTCTCTATTCCCCGTCCCCATCTTGCGTTCAAACTGCACTGTTCAGGCGACCACGATAGCCCTGGCCAGCCAAGGTTTTCTTCCAAGCACCAGTTATCCAGTAAAGTAATTTTAGCTAAGTCTTGTCTCAACTAGTTTAACTATGACACCTAGATGTCTCTGCAGTGTATTCCAGCGAAGTTTATTTTAATTTGTTCTACGCGTATGTCTATAGGTTAATATTATGAAAAAAGATCGTAAACCTTGTCATTCTGACATATTGTACTCAAGAAATGTGAGGGCTGTCCAGAAAGTAACAGAAAAAAATAAACCAAGTAAATAACAAACAAAAATAAATTTAATTACATACATTTTGAAGGTAGAATCTTAGGCTATTTTTCTACATAATCGCCATTCAAATTAAGGCTTTTATCATACCGTGTCACAAGCTTTTCGATACCCTCTCTGTAGAAATCCGCCGCAAGCGATTTCAACCACTGGTTTCGAGGGAAATAAACGTTCGGAGATTCCGTAATCGTGAATCAACAATTTTCACGGATTTTGCAGTTGATCATCAGTCACAACACTAGGCCAACCACTGCGGTCCTCGTCGTGAAAATTGGTTCGGCCATTTTTAAAATCAATGCACCACTGCCTTACTCGGCTTTCATCAGTATTCCTTTGCCGTACACATCACAAATCTGGCGATAAATTTCATTTTATTTTTTATTTTTCGCCAACAAAAACCTTATCACAGACCGCACTTCCCAACTGGCGAGGTTTTGAATTGCAGCGCTCATTTTAACACTCTACTGCGGACAAAGTACGAAAGGCACGATGCTCATGCTAACACAGTTGGATGTGTACTGAGTGTAGGAACGCTCTGACGCTAAAATGGCGGCGGCAGCCCCGACCACTGCCGGGCCAGGCCAAAAGTCTGTTACTTTCTGGACAGCCTTCGTAATTTGATAAAAGCGCCATGCATCAATTAGGACACCATTCTGCTAAACCTCGAACAGAACTAGCTCAGATGATCCTCTTGTACGGATTGCTTCTTTTAATGCTGCATAATATGTTCTGTTGCGAAAATATGATAAAAATGACGTGTAATTTCAATTGAGGGGGTCAGCGCAACAGTGGTCTATCTCACATTTTTATAGTTTAGGGAAAAAACGCAAGTTCAAGTTCTACACTTGTAGTTTTTCATACAATTTTGTACAGTTTTATTGGTAGTGGAGTGTTCTATGTTGCTTGGTCAACTTAACTGCAACGTTAGGCCTACATAGCCTACTGTTCAGAGTGTTCAGAGATATAATCATTTTTATGAGACGCTGCAACATTGTTTTCTTGGTCAGACCACTGTTGGACTGACATTTATTTCAACTTGATAAAGGAGAAAAAAGTCACTTCAAAACATGTTGAATTTGTACATTGCATTAAAACGTTATTTTAAGAGGAAAGGAGGTGTATTAATTTTATTTATAAGTTCGAATTATTATTCAGTTCTACACACGATGAAATAAATGAAAAAGCTCACTACCATTCTCCCAAATTTCTTCAACATTTAACTCATTTACAGAAATCAGATTATCATGAAATCAATTATAAATGAACGGTACATATTTCTGAAGACCGTTAATAGTCTCTAGTTTCTTTGGATTTATTTATCTTGGCTTTAAAATTTTTGGTTACCCTTCCACAAGAGGAATTCTGTTTCAGGGAACAGGTTATCGACTTCAAAACTACCTACAGCAGACTTTATTTGTCCAACCTCTATATAGAATAAAGTTTACCTCCAAGTCATGCAAATAGCACTTTCCATGTCGGAGGGGTGAGACCACTGATGCGCTGACCCCCTCAATCGAAGTAAAGACAACTAGTTTAATTAATCAAAATTATTATTTTAATGATTCTTTTAGAAGTACTTTTAGAAAGAACTCCTTAGCAAGCCAAATCTATAAATTGCACCATTGGTACAAACGCCGTATCTATTGCTTTCTTTACGCAGGATTATTGAAAATGAGTGAAAAACTATTGTCAAATTATAGAACTTTTACTAAAAACTATTGTATGCCCGTGCCGTATTTCACACACGGCTACGGCTCGTCCGAAATACTACAGTAGATTCGTCCACTAAAGCTTTGATTTCCGTACTTGATACATAAATAGCTATGTCCAGTTCGACCACAATTGGGAGATATCTTCTATTGTCAACGGTTGCCAGGTAACTTCATAGTGTATTGAAAAAAAACAACCTGCGATCTCGAGATGCAAATAGACTTGTATAGCGTGTTAGTTCTTCCTATCTAACGTCATAGCATTATAATGTTGGCATTATTGAAGTTCGAACCCTCTTCAATACGAGGGGGTGTCCGAAAATAAGTATCCCATGGTGACTGTATACAGAGGTGTGGATGAAAGACAAAAAACTAATGATATATTAAAGATAAGACGTACCTTCATTTTTCCACATAATTACCACGTACATTGAGACATTTGTAATACCACTTTAGAAGCTTCAAAAAGCCCTCCAGGAAAAAAATCAGGCTCTGTATAGAAATTGAAGGAGGCGATTCGGAAAAAGCAGCCTGGACTTCTCCATTCTGGCGTTCTGTTGTTGGATGACAATGCGAAACCACACTCGAAGACGGCAACGCAAAACTAAATTGCAACTCTTGATTGGGAGAGCAGAGCCCTGATTTTTTCCTGGAGGGCTTTTTGAAGTTTCTAAAGCAGTATGAAAAATTTCTCAATGTACGTGGTATAATGGTATGTCTTGTCTTTAATGTCTCATATTTTTTATCTTTCATCCACACCTCTGTACACAGTCGCCAGGGGAACTTATTTTCGAACTCACCCAGTTATGTAAAGATTTAGCAACGAGTATGACAAGTTACAAAAGCTAATTCTATAACGTGTCGTCTCAGAAATTTACATATTTCAGTCGGTCAAAGCCTGCCGTAATCTTTATACGACTAAGAAATTGTTTCCTAGCAACAAGAAATCAACAACGTTTGTTACTGAATTCTCCATTTTAGATTTTGCTTGGAAAAGTAAACATCAGTGAAGAATATGAATATGATGGTCCAGCAGTTGCAATCTTAGAAGCAGTCAAACATTGCTTTGGATTTCTTTCCCTGAATATGCAAAATCAAGAAAACGTTATATGAGCAGCTACACGAATTTCAAGGACTTGCGTGAGTAATGGAGTCAGATACATTAATTAGCGTATTTTTTAAAAAGTTCAAGAACATTCAAGTATCTAATCTTTGGTCAGGATATTCTATGATAAACGATGATGGTGACATCAGTGAGTTTTAAAAACTTAAGACATTCTTAAAGAGATAATCTGGTGGTGTGTTTTACGTTTTCAAAACATAATAAAGTTTAGCATTTGTTTCGACGAATGGCAACAGCGAACGGTCAGATCTGACGGTCAGTCATGCCTTATGTCGCCTTATGTCGCTGATCCATGACAGCTGCCAACTTTATTGAAAAACCTCTAAGACAATTTCCTTGTACCTACTCTTGGACCATCGATTATGCTTAAAATTTAAAGTATATCTTTGAGAATATGCTTATCTGTTTTTATCATCAATGAAAATGGAGCATACATAGGTTTGCAAGACTTATGACGCGTGCTGGCCTGCACTTCAGATTTCTTCTAGTTTTTAAAATTTAATTTTGCGATCAATATTACTGTACTATGTTTAGTAGAAAGAACACAAAAAAGATCTTAAATTTGAACTTAATGACTTAACCTAAAGCTGTAGTAAAAACACCACAAAGATCTTAAATTTAAACTTGTTTTCTACGTGTTTAAGTACTACATTTAAGGCCCAAAAAGTGGTCAAGGAATTATGTGTCTGCGGGTAGGAAAATCATGATCATTCGTGTAGGATTTTTATAAAATGTGTGATAAACCTTTAGAAGTGGTGTGTTCATAAATTCCTTGTATATAAGATGAACCGGCAAAACAATATTTCTTTAACATATTATTATTATTATTATTATTATTATTATTATTATTATTATTATTTGTAATAAAATTAATGGCAGGAGTGAAGTTCGTATTAGACCTCCTCATCCTACAATGGACAGTACTAGACCGAAATATGTTATTTGCATAAAATGTTCTACTTTTACAAATTTATATAGCTTCTCGTAATTTAGAAATCAACTAATTAATATGATTTTCCTACCTTGAACATTGAATCACTGTGTTTCTACAGTTTCCAAAATTTTGGTTACTAACATATTTCCAACTGTTACTGTCATAATACAGGCCTCAGAAAGGTAATAAATTGGGACTAATATAATATTGGGATTGATTTTTCTTACTGGAGAAAGAAGCTGTTAAATTGTATTCATACCACGAAAATAGCAGAGATATGCTGTACATATATAGAGTGTTTCAAAAATACTTTAACAAACTTCGGCCATGGGTTCCTTACACCAAAAGAAGGGAAAAAGTTCATATGAATATAGGTCCCATAATCCTTTGTTTTCTCGTTAGGAACTGTTCAACACATTGGTACCCTCATAACGCGTCAACACACAAAACTCATAACAAATGCTCGGAATTCCTCCTCTTGCTTCTAGACATGCATGAACTCGTCAAAAATAAATATAAGATGCAGCAGGTGAGCATTCAGTTGTCTCAGCCTCAGACAAAGCATGTACACTAAATAATGACTAGAAGCTTATAACTACCCTTCAGATAATATTTGCAAACGTTTTCAAAAAAATATTTTACCTCCTAATTTAGTTCATGTACAATCATTAAACGAAATTCTTATAGTAATTCAGAAACACTTATACAATCATGTATAGTAAAAGTATGAAATAATCAACACTAACAGAAAAAATATTTATTTATATGACTTTTCCTTCTCGAGCTAAACTATGAAAAACATACCCCCCCCCCAAGAATCAATGCAACAATGATTGAGATGGCCTAGCAACATGTGAGTGAGAGGCTATAAGCATTTGTTCTGCTAGGGCAGAATGTGGTTATTTTTCACTTTGCATAATTCGAAATGTTCTACCATTCCTCTTCCAACATCAATTACATTGGTTGTAATTCTTTAGCAATTGGTCAGAAATGGTGTGTTGGTGTTTCTGGTGATGTTGGTGTGTTGGTGTCTATAGGTGATGGCTGACGATGTGTAAGGGGATGCAGCTCTGGACCTGTTTATAACTATAAGCTGAGTATGAAATTTTTTAGTTTTAATTATAGTTTTCACTAACATAATTTACACTTACATAATATATTCATAAGTTTCTCTTATTAATTCCTAATTGGGTTATGTGTTAATGTTTGAATGTTTCCACTTCTGGTTAGTGGAAGATAAGGCCTTAAGGTCTTAACTACACCAGACGGAAATACAAATAAATACATAACATTAACGCTAGGAAAGCAGGCGGACAACTCGGTATCATTGCCTCTACGTAAATTTTAGTGCCAGCTAAAAAAGACGAGACAACAGCAACGAGGAGACACGCATCAACTAGGAGATAACGCCTGGTCAGACCTTGTCGTAGACGCAAAGGGTGATCTTTAACTTGTTATCATGAATAATTCAAATCTTTCCGAATAAGATTTCAATCCGACAGTATTCTTATCTTATGACATTCTACCCAACGTTTTATACGCAATTCAATACAATTCAGAAAGAGTTGAATTCCGAAGGTAACTTGTCATGGCGATATGTTTTGTCTGCTTAAGGCAGGTATTCTTAGCTTTAGATGGCCTGCGTGTTCTTGTGGTTAGCAACCCTGGCTACGGATCCGGAGGACCAAAGTGAGGAGCTACTTGATAGACAATAATAAATTGTTTTATCTTTCCACAGGGTCTGTAACCGACTACACGATGCAATGCACCATTGAGCAGTTGATGTAAGTATACATTCAGATTTATTAAGGAATGGACAACTATGCTAAGAACAGAAACGTCGGTGTTCAAGCATCAGTTAAATAACCTGACATTTCTATTCCTCGTTAAATTCCACGTAAAGTTACTGTTGCAATATACATGTAAATACCTGAATGCTCCACTTGAAATTTTTACATAGTCCATTATCATCCATATTACTGGCATTGTTACTTTAACCAATCAGGAACTCGGTTGATTTATGTAATATAATATTTTAGCTAGAGTTTCCGTGTAGACCACGTTCATAGGGAAATTTATGAACTTACGTTTGCTTTGATGCCATTGCTAACTTCAGACTATGACACTCGAAAATTACTTAAAGATTCAGACAGAGGAAGCCTCCTGTTCCTTTCAAAATATGAAACAATTTACTGAAGTAAAAGAACATGAATTAGCAGAAGCCTCTGTTTTCTTCTTCATAAATTGGCATTTGATATATAAGTCTTGAGTTGATACATGAAGGAAAATAATTACAATCTGAGATTCTTTCCAAGCAAAGAATTAAATGTAATAAAAATATAAATGCCTCGTCTCTAATATCAAGTTCACTACGTTATACCATCTCTGGTTCACATGTTCTCATGACATACTCCTAATATCTCAACACAATTATAACAGGAAACACTCGCTAAACACAATTAATTTACAAAGGAAAACTCGACACACGTGGTTTTGTGTTAGAAAATTCTAAGTGAAGAAAGCAAACGTGATAAAAGAATAGAGACAAAATGTGCAAGATTTCAACAAAAGGTTCTTTGCATACTCCAACGTAGCTACGCACATGAAGCAGCTGATTTTACTATCACTATAAAAATTCAACGGCAATTTCGATACTTTACGCTAACTTGTAATATAACACTAATACTGCAGAGGTATTTCAGGCATGTGACACAAGCCTGAGGGCTTGAGATATTTCTGCTTGGAGTTTAAGCCATATGCTAATAAATAATAAATGTAGTTTTTATTTATTATTATTTCCTGTTTATATTTTCATATGGGTTAAAATTTAAATGCCCTAAGGCTGCTAAAGTAATTATTTAATTTATTTCTTCAATTAATTTGGGAAGGGTCCTTAAATTTTAATTGTAATTCGTTGTAATTTAGTTCTGGTTAGGGTTTTCTGCTTTATTCTGAAGATTTTATTTGTGGGCACTCATCCTCAATTTGAAATTTAACTATGTTGTTTTCTTAGCAAAATTATAGCAATCAGGAAAGACCATTTCCTTTGAGGGCCCCAAAGGAAATGAAATGAAATATATTTTAGGGATAGTGTGAGTATGCATATGGGGTCACCATCATTAAGGTTAGTATATCATTAATCATTTATAAATGTATCATGTGAAAAAGTTGTATAAGGGAATATAATCTACTCTATGATATTTATTAAATGAAATGAACCATTTTAGATTGTATTTCCTTAATTTTAATGTTGTAATTTTGGAAATAATTGAAAAAGAATTTTAGTTCCATCTTGTAAAATATCTTGAATTTTTATGACATATTCCAAAGTTTTTGCAAATGCAATCCACACTGTTGTTTTCATAAATGAAATAAAATAAATTATGAGAATATGAATGCTTATATATCTATCTTAATGCAAATGTGTTTTTTTAAGAAAATGATGAGAAATATCTGTCTTGTAAATATAAAATCATTATTTTAATTATCATATATTCTAAATCAATTATAATTTAATGTGTGTTCTGAGTTAAAGAGTTTTTTCTTTAATATGGATTGAAATTTTGTGATGGGAACTGCTCGTGTCTTAAAATGAATTACATATAAAGCATTTGGCATCTGTGATCTTATACTAAATTGATTTAATCACCTTATTTTAGGTTAAGAAAGCAAAGGTCACCATAAATCTATAAGAGTAATTATATTTTCTTTAAGGAAATATAATATAAAAACAAATTGAATAAAATAAGAACCATAATGCATAATGTTTAGTATTAGTAACATATTTTGTTTTCTTAGATTCGCATGGAACCATTTCTTGTAAATTTGTTCATACAATATATACACTATTTAGTGTTTTGAAATAATTGTCTTTGTACGTTTCCACTGTGTCGAAGAGGCTTGAAATGAATTTCCAGTCTCTTCGAATTTTAATTTGTCCCATCCCCAGTACTGTTATATGTTTTCAGAGCCTCTGCGGGCCAGCATCCCTTCCAAAATCCTCACCAATTGTTGTACTGGAAGAGTTGGGGCAAATTAAGTTGTAGCAATCGAACGTGGTTCTTAACCTAATTGGTTATTCCACGTGAGTTAGCTGTTTTAAAAAAAGATAATTTAATTAATTAATTATTTTAAAGTGGAAACATTAAAAGGAATACTAAAATTTATTATGGTTAGGAGTGCATATTATTAATTTTTATATTTATGCGTGTATTTTGTTTTGTGGTTATTTCTCTTGTCTAAAATTCGTCATTTTGTTTTTTCATTTCACATACCATGGAGCGAACAAAAGTGAAACCTGATAACCGCCTGAAATCCGATATTGTATATGAATTACGATTAAGAGGAATGCAGCCAGATGAAAGTAAAGTAGTACCGGAGTTGAGAAGGCAGTTGAAAGAAAACATGGACAAGCCAATCAAAGTTAATAATCTGGGTGAGTCGCATGTTTCTCTTTTACTAAGTGAAGTCGACCATAGATTAGAATATCTGGATGAAAGGGTACGGCTTCCTAACCTCAATACTGCAGCCATAAGCAAAGTAGGAGATAGGGCACTACATATGAAAAATCGTATAACCGACATGAATTCATTAGTAGAGTAAACACCGTACCAACAAAAGTGGGAAGATGCTGACCAAAAACATAGCTGAAACGGAAGTACCTGCCGTTGTGAACGCTCTGCAAGATATCGAAGTGATGAATCCTGTAGAGCCAGTGGACATTTGTGAAACTGCTAGGGACCACTTTGTAGATATTGAAACACCGATTAGAGAATACCGGACAGACTTTATTGACCGTAGTCAGGCGTACCGTACAGAAAGTAGTGGGTTGTCTCAAAGACAAGATGTAAAGCCAAATTTCTATGCTCCTATGCACAAAGTAACTTTTGCAAACTTACCCCATCCGCTTGCTTCTCTACTTGAAAATAGTTCCCAGTTTTCAGATGAAACTGTAGAAAAAGTTTTAGAATTCATCGCTTTCATTTGCGATTTAAAAGGCCAAGCTTTAGTTTTCGATTTCGATGGTAGGGATTTATTGGCATATTTATTTTCAAAGCTATCTGGATCTTTTCGTGATGCTGCTTTAGAAGCAGTTAATATAGGATTAGGATTGGATCAGTTTCATGAAAAGTTGCTTAACACGTATTTGCCTGTCCGCGCAAGAGCAGCTCTTGTCAACAAACGCTTTTATCGAACTCAAGTGTGTGTTGAATCACTCTCCGCATATGGCAGAAGCATTAGGAGATGTGCAAGCATGTTTAGGCAACGTTTGTCGGAAAGAGAAATAGTAGAGTCCATTACTGAAGGTATGTCTCCTGATACAAGGTCAAAAGTTATTTTTGAGAGTAGGCCAGTGTCATTTAGGGAATTGGAAAGCTTGTGCGCAAGGGTAAATGTCATGAGTTATACTGATTCGTTGAGGAGTGGACAGGAGGTTCCCCCTCGTACTTTTCAACCCAAGCCAAGTGTTAGGAGTGACACAGAAACCGATAGAAAGCCGGTCAATTGTTACAGATGTGGTAAAGTTGGACATGTTGTGAAATTTTGTGGAGCTCCTGTTAATAGAACTGTCGAAAACAGTACCGGTCAGAGCCGCTCTGACAATTGAAGTTTGTCCCACTCTAGGTACCGGAGTGGAGATTTTGTGGTTGGTGGTGATGTTTACCGAAGACTTAATACGAATGTGGTAAGGATGACTTACGTGACGGACGCTCAGGATGAGCCCACTGGGCAATCGCGAGCCCCTAGTGAGCAGACTGTTTTGATTAACATGACTTACGCTACGGACCTTAAAAGCAAGACTAACCGTTCCTATCCGACAAGGACTTTTGTTAACAGATTCATTAAACAGCACACAGACCAGTTGACCGTACCATTAACTTCTCACTTTAACAACAGGATTTTCAAAATTAAATGTTCTCAGCATGTCAAAGAAGAATCTGTGAAAGCGGCACACAGAAAAAATAAGGGTCCGGACCGCCGTGCAAAAAACCAAAGAATAGTAATCCCAATTGTGACAATATTGAAGTAAAAAATACTCTTACGCCACATCAAGTAGCGGCTATAGTAGATACTAAGTTACCTATGCTTCAGGTTGGGGCAGCTACTTCCCTTCTCTCAAATGACACTTATAGAAGGATGTGTCTTGCAAATAAGCACATACCTAAAATCGTTAAGGAAGGTGCTAACTACAGAACGGCGGATGATCAGTTACTCTCGTCGGTCGGTACTGTGTCTTTAAAAATTAATATTGGGAATTTCACTTGGAAGTGTCGTTTTGTTGTTTGTGAAAATTTAGTTATGTCTGTTATTCTAGGCTATCCTTTCATGCAGAAGGCAAGTTTTTTTTATTTTGATAGTAAACAATGCCATTTCAAATTTTCTCCTAATATTGAGTTTCATTTGTTTTGTAATTTAATGTCTTCTAACAGTAATACTTTGAAAAATTTTCTAAATCCTCCTGACTTAATGCCTGATAGTGTGAGTACTGTATCAGTAGACTTGGCACATTTAGGACCAAGTGATAAAAACAAAGTGACTCATCTTCTAGAGGAATTCCCAGATGTTTTGACACCGGAGTTAGGTTTAACTAATGTCTTGGAATATGACATTGAGCTGCTCGATACTCAACCCGTTCGTAGAGCTTAATGCAGGCTACGCCGCCTAAGATGGCCATCTTGAAAGAGCATATAAACACTATGGTCGAACAAGGAGTCCTCAAGTCTTCGAAGTCCGACTACAGTAGTCCTATATTTCTTGTTCCGAAACCTGGTGGGAAGTTCAGACCGGTGATCGATTATCGACGTCTCAATGCTAAGATTAAGATTGACTCCGTCCCATTACCAGATATTCATTCCGCTTTCAGTTTTTTCTCCTGTTCCAAAATTTTCTCATCTTTGGATCTTAATCAGACATACTATCACTCACCACTCACTGAGCGATGTAAACGCTTTACAGCCATTACTTAGACGAACTAGTTGTATACTCAAAACCCTTTGAGGAATACCTATATCATCTAAGAGAAGTCTTTTCTCGCTTAAGAAACGCTGGACTAACAGTGAATCCAGAAAAGGTAAACATAGCGGCTCGCCGTCTTTCCTTTCCCGGTCACTTGATGTCAGCTGATGGTGTCACCATTGACCCAGAACGGACTGAGGCTATTCAAAAGTTCCCCCTCAAAAAGATGTTAAAGGTGTTTCCAGATTTATTGGTATGATAAATTTCTTTAGAAAGTTTATTCCTAATATGGCTGAAATTCTGCTCTTTAAATAATCTGAGAAAGAAAAATACAAAATTTGTGTGATCACCTGAGTGTCAGGAAGCTTTTGAGAATCGTAGAATGTTGATCATGAAACCCCCAGTTTTGGCAATGCCAGATTTAAAAAAAAATCATCTTGCAGTGCATCGCATCGCCTGTAGCTTTGGGGCCGGTTCTCTTTCAAGTATTCGAGGAGGGCAGAAGGCCTGTGGCATATGCTTCCAGGACTTTGACCCCTCCTGAACGCGTGTATTCTATGTATGAGCTTGAGGCTCTAGCTGTACTCTTTGCAGTCGAGAAATTCAAGCTTTATATAGAACATGTTGAATTCGAACTTGAAACCTATTGCCAGGCTTTAAGCTGGGTGCTAGCCAAGCCTCGTACCACAGGTAGAATTGCGAGATGGGCAGTTAGGCTATCTGCTTTTAAATTTAAAGCTAGACATATTAGAGTTAAAGAAAATGTAGTCGCCGACAGCTTAACTCGTATGTTTAGTCCTGATGAAATCTTAAATGGTCCAGCAGAACTCTGGAAGAGCCAAAAGAGCTGTCTGGCATGGTCGGCTACATTTTAGGAGATTTACCGCTTGCTTTTACCTCATTAACTGATCATCAAGCCAAGGATGAAGAGTTAGCCATCCTTACAGCCCGCCTTCAGGGTGGAGAAGACATACGCCACTATGTCTTTAGAAATAATGTTTTATACAGTGCTCCAGCGCGTAAATCACCGTCCTAAATTATATTACCTGCTACATTACGGGACATGGTGTTTAAATACCATCATGATTCTCCAGTAGGAGGACATTTAGGGTTTTATAAGACGCGGGTAAAGATAAAACAAACCTTTGTTTGGAAGGGAATGGATGGTTACATTAAAGCAAGGATTAAGGCATGCCAACAGTGCGCCGTTTCTAAACCTGCTCAGTGTACCAAAATCGGATGTTTAGCTTCCAATATGCCCAAGGCACCAATGGACAGACTGTATATTGATTTTGTTGGAAAGTTCCTTCGTTCGAGGAGTGGAAATGCTTATATTCTTGTAGCAGTTGATTCTTTTTTCTAAATTAGTTTTGTTATTCCCCCTTAGAGATGCTACTACTAATTCCACCATACAGAGTCTAAAAAGAATATTCTCAGTAGCAGGTTTTCCTAAGTTTATAGTTTCAGATAACGCCTCATGTTTCATTTCTAAAACCTTTAAAAAATTCTGTTTCTCGTTGGGTATCCAGCATATACGCACGTCTCCGTTTCATCCCTCGCCCAACCATTCAGAGCGTTGTAATAGAAATCTGAGGGCCGCACTCATTGCGTACCACTCAGACGAGCATGTCGCATGGGACAAAGAATTTTTCTGGCTGCAGTTTGCCTTCAACACAGCCCGACATGAAGCTCATAAACAAACAAAGTTTCAGTTAATGATTGCTTTTCCTCTCAATAGTCCCCTAACCAACGCATGGTCTATAGCAGAGCTCTTACCCGACGAACATGAGGCAGGTAAAGTTAAGGAAATGTGGAGAAAGGCAGCTGCCAATCTGCGACTTGCTCAACAGAAACGGGAAAAATGATACAATGCTAACAGAGGACCAGTCAATTTTGTGGTAGGCGACAGGGATTTCGTAAAAAACTTTCTGAAGAGTAAGGCCGTAGATAGATTTGCCGCGAAGCTGGCGGTTAAATTTAGAGATCCTTTCCACGTGGACAGGTTTTTGACTCCTGTTACAGTGCTTTTGAAGGACTGTGACACTAATAAAACAGTTAAAGCACATGTCAGCCACATTAAAAAGACCTGATCTTAAAGTTTTTTAAAAAGAACAGAGTACCAGATGGAAGATGGTTTTGCTGCACGACTTGTGATTTGACACCAGCCTAGGGCGAGAGTTGGTGAAGACTAAAGACGGAAGATATTGGAGGTCTGAAGTCACCAGCAGTCTAAAGAGAGTAAGGGGATCTCAAGCCGAGTGGAACTCCGATCAAAGGAACAGTTGTATAAAAGGGTCTCTGTTTTTCTTAATGCTCTGTAAATGTCAGCATACATTTCCCAAACTTAACTTAAATGAAGAAAAGAAAAGGGTACAGACCCTAATTTTTGTTAAACATCTATTTTATTTGTAAATTTGATTTGATTTTAGTGTAATTTATTTATGTAATGTTAGTGTCATGGTAATTACAATGTGAATGTATAAATTTCTTGCAAATGTAATTGTAATGCAATCATAGTTGCTGTATTCTGTTTTTTCAACGCCGTCTCCATTAATTTTCTAGAAATATCTTTAATCAATTAATTAAATA
The DNA here is from genome assembly GCA_964059195.1 of Ectobius pallidus. Taxonomy (NCBI): domain Eukaryota; kingdom Metazoa; phylum Arthropoda; class Insecta; order Blattodea; family Ectobiidae; genus Ectobius; species Ectobius pallidus. The sequence goes on from CAXKWD010000012.1 coordinate 9,751,460, forward strand.
GAGCTATTATACCTAAAATATTAAGTCAGGAGGGGAAATACTCACTTGTACTTTGCTCTGTATTGCTGTAATCTACCGCTAGCCTTGTAATTTCAGGAGGTCTTGATGCGAGTGGGAGATGCAGAGTCACTGGAGTATCAAGATTGAAGGCAGCTTCCTGAACTCGGGTCCTGATAAGCTGGACAGTCTCACTGAAGCAGAAACAAAGACGTCGTCTCGCCTAAAACGTCTCTTCTCCGTGAAGGTTTCAGTGTCTGACAGCGAGCACCAACATGGACATTAGCGAATTGGGTTGGACACCTGGTTTGTAAGAATGGACACGTAAACAAGGTAAAATCCTCCCAAATATTATGTGCTCCAAATAGGCCCTGTTCGGTGAAGTGATCTTCCATCTTGAACAATATATCTGTGAACTCTAGCTCCTTTTCCAACTTGTGCATTTAAAAAGTTACTTGCCCCATAAAAATATTAGCTGTTTTGTGTTGGAATATATTCAAATACATTCCAAGTCGAAGGGAGGGAGTACATAACATTATTATAATCCAATAATGTTACGCAGCTTAAGTTACTAATGGCAACAGCATATATCATGAAATTAATTTTATTGTTGGCTGCGTCATGATTTCTATGCCCGCTCAAGTATCCTGCTTACCCCTCTGCGTGTTACAAGACACCAATCTGTTCACACCATCACGCCAGTGTCAAGGCTTCCCTCTCTATTCCCCGTCCCCATCTTGCGTTCAAACTGCACTGTTCAGGCGACCACGATAGCCCTGGCCAGCCAAGGTTTTCTTCCAAGCACCAGTTATCCAGTAAAGTAATTTTAGCTAAGTCTTGTCTCAACTAGTTTAACTATGACACCTAGATGTCTCTGCAGTGTATTCCAGCGAAGTTTATTTTAATTTGTTCTACGCGTATGTCTATAGGTTAATATTATGAAAAAAGATCGTAAACCTTGTCATTCTGACATATTGTACTCAAGAAATGTGAGGGCTGTCCAGAAAGTAACAGAAAAAATAAACAAAGTAAATAACAAACAAAAATAAATTTAATTACATACATTTTGAAGGTAGAATCTTAGGCTATTTTTCTACATAATCGCCATTCAAATTAAGGCTTTTATCATACCGTGTCACAAGCTTTTCGATACCCTCTCTGTAGAAATCCGCCGCAAGCGATTTCAACCACTGGTTTCGAGGGAAATAAATGTTCGGAGATTCCGTAATCGTGAATCAACAATTTTCACGGATTTTGCAGTTGATCATCAGTCACAACACTAGGCCAACCACTGCGGTCCTCGTCGTGAAAATTGTTTCGGCCATTTTTAAAATCAATGCACCACTGCCATACTCGGCTTTCATCATTATTCCTTTGCCGTACACATCACAAATCTGGCGATAAATTTCAATTTATTTTTTTATTTTTCGCCATCAAAAACCTTATCACAGACCGCACTTCCCAACGGGCGAGATTTTGAATTGCAGCGCTCATTTTAACACTCTACTGCGGACAAAGTACGAAAGGCACGATGCTCATGCTAACACAGTTGGATGTGTACTGAGTGTAGGAACGCTCTGACGCTAAAATGGCGGCGGCAGCCCCGACCACTGCCGGGCCAGGCCAAAAGTCTGTTACTTTCTGGACAGCCCTCGTAATTTGATAAAAGCGCCATGCCTCAATTAGGACGCCATTCTGCTAAACCTCGAACAGAACTAGCTCAGATGATCCTCTTGTACGGATTGCTTCTTTTAATGCTGCATAATATGTTCTGTTGCGAAAATATGATAAAAATGACGTGTAATTTCAATTGAGGGGGTCAGCGCAACAGTGGTCTATCTCACATTTTTATAGTTTAGGGAAAAAACGCAAGTTCAAGTTCTACACTTGTAGTTTTTCATACAATTTTTTACAGTTTTATTGGTAGTGGAGTGTTCTATGTTGCTTGGTCAACTTAACTGCAACGTTAGGCCTACATAGCCTACTGTTCAGAGTGTTCAGAGATATAATCATTTTTATGAGACGCTGCAACATTGTTTTCTTGGTCAGACCACTGTTGGCCTGACATTTATTTCAACTTGATAAAGGAGAAAAAAGTCACTTCAAAACATGTTGAATTTGTACATTGCATTAAAACGTTATTTTAAGAGGAAAGGAGGTGTATTAATTTTATTTATAAGTTCGAATTATTATTCAGTTCTACACACGATGAAATAAATGAAAAAGCTCACTACCATTCTCCCAAATTTCTTCAACATTTAACTCATTTACAGAAATCAGATTATCATGAAATCAATTATAAATGAACGGTACATATTTCTGAAGACCGTTAATAGTCTCTAGTTTCTTTGGATTTATTTATCTTGGCTTTAAAATTTTTGGTTACCCTTCCACAAGAGGAATTCTGTTTCAGGAAACAGGTTATCGACTTCAAAACTACCTACAGCAGACTTTATTTGTCCAACCTCTATATAGAATAAAGTTTACCTCCAAGTCATGCAAATAGCACTTTCCATGTCGGAGGGGTGAGACCACTGATGCGCTGACCCCCTCAATCGAAGTAAAGACAACTAGTTTAATTAATCAAAATTATTATTTTAATGATTCTTTTAGAAGTATTTTTTAGAAAGAACTCCTTAGCAAGCCAAATCTATAAATTGCACCATTGGTACAAACGCCGTATCTATTGCTTTCTTTAAGCAGGATTATTGAAAATGAGTGAAAAACTATTGTCAAATTATAGAACTTTTACTAAAAACTATTGTATGCCCGTGCCGTATTTCACACACGGCTATGGCTCGTCCGAAATACTACAGTAGATTCATCCACTAAAGCCTTGATTTCCGTACTTGATACATAAATAGCTATGTCCAGTTCGACGACAATTGGGAGATATCTTCTATTGTCAACGGTTGCCAGGTAACTTCATAGTGTATTTAAAAACAACCTGCAATCTCGAGATGCAAATAGACTTGTATAGCGTGTTAGTTCTTCCTATCTAACGTCATAGCATTATAATGTTGGCATTATTGAAGTCCGAACCCTCATTCAATACGAGGGGGTGTCTGAAATTAAGTATCCCATGGTGACTGTATACAGAGGTGTGGATGAAAGACAAATAAACTAATGAGATATTAAAGATAAGACGTACCTTCATTTTTCCACATAATTACCACGTACATTGAGACATTTGTAATACCACTTTAGAAGCTTCAAAAAGTCCTCCAGGAAAAAAATCAGGCTCTGTATAGAAATTGAAGGAGGCGATTCGGAAAAAGCAGCCTGGACTTCTCCATTCTGGCGTTCTGTTGTTGGATGACAATGCGAAACCACACTCGAAGACGGCAACGCAAAACCATATTGCAACTCTTGATTGGGAGAGCAGAGCCCTGATTTTTTCCTGGAGGGCTTTTTGAAGTTTCTAAAGCGGTATGAAAATTTTTCAATGTACGTGGTATAATGGTATGTCTTGTCTTTAATGTCTCATATTTTTTATCTTTCATCCACACCTCTGTACACAGTCGCCAGGGAAACTTATTTTCGAACTCACCCAGTTATGTAAAGATTTAGCAACGAGTATGACAAGTTACAAAAGCTAATTCTATAACGTGTCGTCTCAGAAATTTACATATTTCAGTCGGTCAAAGCCTGCCGTAATCTTTATACGACTAAGAAATTGTTTCCTAGCAACAAGAAATCAACAACGTTTGTTACTGAATTCTCCATTTTAGATTTTGCTTGGAAAAGTAAACATCAGTGAAGAATATGAATATGATGGTCCAGCAGTTGCAATCTTAGAAGCAGTCAAACATTGCTTTGGATTTCTTTCCCTGAATATGCATAATCAAGAAAATCTTATATGAGCAGTTACACGAATTTCAAGGACTTGCGTGAGTAATGGAGTCAGATACATTAATTAGCGTATTTTTTAAAAAGTTCAAGAACATTCAAGTATCTAATCTTTGGTCAGGATATTCTATGATAAACGATGATGGTGACATCAGTGGGTTTTAAAAACTTAAGACATTCTTAAAGAGAGAATCTGGTGGTGTGTTTTTCGTTTTCAAAATATAATAAAGTTTAGCATTTGTTTCAACCATGGCAACAGCGCACGGTCAGATCTGACGGTCAGTCATGTGTATAAAATGTCAATCTTGCTCCGACGATGCCATATGTCGCTGATCCATGACAGCTGCCAACTTTATTGAAAACCCTCTTAACATAATTCCCTTGTAACTAATCTTGGACAATCGATTATGCTTAACATTTAAAGTATATCTTTGAGAATATGCTTATCTGTTGCTATCATCAATGGAAATTGAGCATACATAGGTTTGTAAGACTTATGACGCGTGTTGGCCTGCACTTCAGATTTCTTCTAGTTTTTAATATTTTAATTTTGTGATCAATATTACTGTACTAAGTTTAGTAGAAAGAACACAAAAAGGATCTTAAATTTGAACTTAATGACTTAACATAAAGCTGAACACCACAAAGATCTTAAATTTAAACTTGTTTTCTACGTCTTTAAGTACTACATTTAAGGCCCAAAAAGTGGTCAAGAAATTATGTGTCTGCGGGTAGGAAAATCATGATCATTCGTGTAGGATTTTTATAAAATGTGTGATAAACCTTCAGAAGTGGTGTGTTCATAAATTCCTTGTATATAAGATGAACTGGCAAAACAATATTTCCTTAACATATTATTATTATTATTATTATTATTATTATTATTATTTGTAATAAAATTAATGGCAGGAGTGAAGTTCGTATTAGACCTCCTCATCCTACAATGGACTGTACTAGACCGAAATATGTTATTTGCATAAAATGTTCTACTTTTACAAATTTATACAGCTTCTCGTAATTTAGAAATCAACTAATTTATGATTTTCCTACCTTGAACATTGAATCACCGTGTTTCTATAGTTTCCAAAATTTTGGTCAATAACATATTTCCAACTGTTACTGTCATAATACAGGCCTCAGAAAGGTAATAAATTGGGACTAATATAATATTGGGATTGATTTTTCTTACCGGAGAAAGAAGCTGTTCAATTGTATTCATACCACGAAAATCGCAGAGATATACTGTACATATATAGAGTGTTTCAAAAATACTTTAACAAACTTCGGCCATGGGTTCCTTACACCAAAAGAAGGGAAAAAGTTCATATGAATATAGGTCCCATAATCCTTTGTTTTCTCGTTATGAACTGTTCAACACATTGGTACACTCATAACGCGTCAACACACAGAACTCATAACAAATGCTCGGAATTCCTCCTCTTGCTTCTAGACATGCATGAACTCGTCAAAAATAAATATAAGATGCAGCAGGTGACCATGTGAAAGAGGAATGCAGCTCTGGATCTGAATATAACTATAAGCTAAGTATGACATTTTTAGTTTTAATTATAGTTTTCACTATTATAATTTACATTTACATAATATATTCATAAGTTTCTTTTATTTATTCTTAATTGGGTTATATGTTAATGTTTGAATGTTTCCACTTCTGGTTAGTGGAAGATAAGGCCATAAGGTCTTAACTACACCAGACGGAACATAACATTAACGCTAGGAAAGCAGGCAGACAACTCAGCATCATTGTCTCTACGTAAATTTTAGTGCCATATAAAAAAGACGAGACAACAGCAACGAGGAGACACGCATCAACTGGGACGTAACGCCTGGTCAGACCTTGTCGTAGACGCAAAGGGTGATCTTTAACGTGTTATCATGAGTAATTCAAATCTTTCCGAATACGATTTCAATCCGACAATATTCTTATCTTATGACATTCTACCCAACGTTTTATACGCAATTCAATACAATTCAGAAAGAGTTGAATTCCGAAGGTAACTTGTAATGGCGATATGTTTTGTCTGCTTAAGGCAGGTATTCTTAGCATTAGATGGCCTGCGTGTTCTTGTGGCTAGCATCGCTGGCTACGGATCCGGAGGACCAAAGTGAGGAGCTACTTGATAGAGAATAATAAATTGTTTTATCTTTCCACAGGGTCTGTAACCGACTACAAGATGCAATGCACCATTGAGAAGTTGATGTAAGTATACATTCAGATTTATTAAGGAATGGACAACGATGCTAAGAACAGAAACGTCCGTGTTCAAGCATCAGTTAAATAACCTGACATTTCTATTCCCCGTTAAATTCCACTTAAAGTTACTGCTGCAATATACATGTAAATACCTGAATGCTCAACTTGAAATTTTCGACATAGTTCATTATCAACCATATTACTGGCACTGTTACATTAACCAATTAGGAACTAGGTTGATTTATCTTGTTCCTTTCAAAATATGAAACAATTTACTGAAGTAAAAGAACATGAATTAGCAGAAGCCTCTGTTTTCTTCTTCATAAATTGGCATTTGATATATAAGTCTTGAGTTCTTTGGCGGGCCCACCAAGCTGGTTAAACAATGATACTTGAAGAAAAATAATTACAATCTGAGATTCTTTCCAAGCAAAGAATTTAATATAATAAAAATATAAATGCCTCGTCTCTAATATCAAGTTCACTACGTTATACCATCTCTGGTTCACATGTTCTCATGGCATACAACTACATATCAACACAATTATAACAGGAAAAACTCGCTAAGCACAATTAATTAACCAAGGAAACCTCGACATATGTGGTTTTGTGTTAGAAAATTCTAAGTGAAGAAAGCAAACGTGATAAAACAATAGAGACGAAATGTGCAAGATTTCAACAAAAGGTTCTTTGCATACTCCAAAGTAGCTACGCTCATGAACCAGCTGAATTTATTATGACATAAAAAGACAATTGTGATACTATACGCTAACTTGTAACATAACAGTAATAATGCAGAGCAATTTCTCATCAATTACTACGTATTTGTATCTAACTATCGCAACTCTGATAACATCCACACCATCTTCTCTACTGTAAACCTGGACTTTTTCCTTCATATTCTCATGTGAGAACAGATGCAGTTGTCCCATCCTGCTCAACGCGAGACAGGATAATAACTTAACCCTGGGTTGACACAATGACTAGAAGCTCACAACTATCTTTCAGATAATATTTGCGAAATATTTCCTAATTGAAAATTTGCCTCTTAAAAGGGTCATACTATGTACAAACTTTAAACAAAGTCATTAAAGCAATTTTAGAGAAATTCTCAAGAAACCTTTTTATGTTCCTGTAAAGTGAAAGTCTCATATCATCACTAACATAAACAGTAAGCATTTACATGACTTGCATTTTGACTTAAACTTTAATAGACACACAGGTACATACTTTATTGGACATGCAACAATAAGATTAATTTCCTATGATTCCATGTAAGAATGAATGACATGTAAATACATAGATTACTTAGCAACGATTGTGAGTGAATTTTTGTCAATGGAATATTTTATTACCGACAAAGGCTTAATGCATGATGCTACTGACTTGATAGAGTGGAGTTTGGTTAATTTTGATTTTGGATAATACGAAATTCTGTATCATGAAAGATCTTCACTTTCTAACATTCCTCTTCCAACGGCTATTAGACTGGTTGTTATCCTTTTAGAAATTGGTTTTATATAGTGTAAATAACATACGTGTTTAACACCTTACAGGGTTTTCTAAAACCGAGTCTATTCGTGATGGCTGACCATGTGAAAGAGGAATGCAGCTCTGGATCTGAATATAACTATAAGCTAAGTATGACATTTTTAGTTTTAATTATAGTTTTCACTATTATAATTTACATTTACATAATATATTCATAAGTTTCTTTTATTTATTCTTAATTGGGTTATATGTTAATGTTTGAATGTTTCCACTTCTGGTTAGTGGAAGATAAGGCCATAAGGTCTTAACTACACCAGACGGAACATAACATTAACGCTAGGAAAGCAGGCAGACAACTCAGCATCATTGTCTCTACGTAAATTTTAGTGCCATATAAAAAAGACGAGACAACAGCAACGAGGAGACACGCATCAACTGGGACGTAACGCCTGGTCAGACCTTGTCGTAGACGCAAAGGGTGATCTTTAACGTGTTATCATGAGTAATTCAAATCTTTCCGAATACGATTTCAATCCGACAATATTCTTATCTTATGACATTCTACCCAACGTTTTATACGCAATTCAATACAATTCAGAAAGAGTTGAATTCCGAAGGTAACTTGTAATGGCGATATGTTTTGTCTGCTTAAGGCAGGTATTCTTAGCATTAGATGGCCTGCGTGTTCTTGTGGCTAGCATCGCTGGCTACGGATCCGGAGGACCAAAGTGAGGAGCTACTTGATAGAGAATAATAAATTGTTTTATCTTTCCACAGGGTCTGTAACCGACTACAAGATGCAATGCACCATTGAGAAGTTGATGTAAGTATACATTCAGATTTATTAAGGAATGGACAACGATGCTAAGAACAGAAACGTCCGTGTTCAAGCATCAGTTAAATAACCTGACATTTCTATTCCCCGTTAAATTCCACTTAAAGTTACTGCTGCAATATACATGTAAATACCTGAATGCTCAACTTGAAATTTTCGACATAGTTCATTATCAACCATATTACTGGCACTGTTACATTAACCAATTAGGAACTAGGTTGATTTATCTTGTTCCTTTCAAAATATGAAACAATTTACTGAAGTAAAAGAACATGAATTAGCAGAAGCCTCTGTTTTCTTCTTCATAAATTGGCATTTGATATATAAGTCTTGAGTTCTTTGGCGGGCCCACCAAGCTGGTTAAACAATGATACTTGAAGAAAAATAATTACAATCTGAGATTCTTTCCAAGCAAAGAATTTAATATAATAAAAATATAAATGCCTCGTCTCTAATATCAAGTTCACTACGTTATACCATCTCTGGTTCACATGTTCTCATGGCATACAACTACATATCAACACAATTATAACAGGAAAAACTCGCTAAGCACAATTAATTAACCAAGGAAACCTCGACATATGTGGTTTTGTGTTAGAAAATTCTAAGTGAAGAAAGCAAACGTGATAAAACAATAGAGACGAAATGCGCAAGATTTCAACAAAAGGTTCTTTGCATACTCCAAAGTAGCTACGCTCATGAACCAGCTGAATTTATTATGACATAAAAAGACAATTGTGATACTATACGCTAACTTGTAACATAACAGTAATAATGCAGAGCAATTTCTCATCAATTACTACGTATTTGTATCTAACTATCGCAACTCTGATAACATCCACACCATCTTCTCTACTGTAAACCTGGACTTTTTCCTTCATATTCTCATGTGAGAACAGATGCAGTTGTCCCATCCTGCTCAACGCGAGACAGGATAATAACTTAACCCTGGGTTGACACAATGACTAGAAGCTCACAACTATCTTTCAGATAATATTTGCGAAATATTTCCTAATTGAAAATTTGCCTCTTAAAAGGGTCATACTATGTACAAACTTTAAACAAAGTCATTAAAGCAATTTTAGAGAAATTCTCAAGAAACCTTTTTATGTTCCTGTAAAGTGAAAGTCTCATATCATCACTAACATAAACAGTAAGCATTTACATGACTTGCATTTTGACTTAAACTTTAATAGACACACAGGTACATACTTTATTGGACATGCAACAATAAGATTAATTTCCTATGATTCCATGTAAGAATGAATGACATGTAAATACATAGATTACTTAGCAACGATTGTGAGTGAATTTTTGTCAATGGAATATTTTATTACCGACAAAGGCTTAATGCATGATGCTACTGACTTGATAGAGTGGAGTTTGGTTAATTTTGATTTTGGATAATACGAAATTCTGTATCATGAAAGATCTTCACTTTCTAACATTCCTCTTCCAACGGCTATTAGACTGGTTGTTATCCTTTTAGAAATTGGTTTTATATAGTGTAAATAACATACGTGTTTAACACCTTACAGGGTTTTCTAAAACCGAGTCTATTCGTGATGGCTGACCATGTGAAAGAGGAATGCAGCTCTGGATCTGAATATAACTATAAGCTAAGTATGACATTTTTAGTTTTAATTATAGTTTTCACTATTATAATTTACATTTACATAATATATTCATAAGTTTCTTTTATTTATTCTTAATTGGGTTATATGTTAATGTTTGAATGTTTCCACTTCTGGTTAGTGGAAGATAAGGCCATAAGGTCTTAACTACACCAGACGGAACATAACATTAACGCTAGGAAAGCAGGCAGACAACTCAGCATCATTGTCTCTACGTAAATTTTAGTGCCATATAAAAAAGACGAGACAACAGCAACGAGGAGACACGCATCAACTGGGACGTAACGCCTGGTCAGACCTTGTCGTAGACGCAAAGGGTGATCTTTAACGTGTTATCATGAGTAATTCAAATCTTTCCGAATACGATTTCAATCCGACAATATTCTTATCTTATGACATTCTACCCAACGTTTTATACGCAATTCAATACAATTCAGAAAGAGTTGAATTCCGAAGGTAACTTGTAATGGCGATATGTTTTGTCTGCTTAAGGCAGGTATTCTTAGCATTAGATGGCCTGCGTGTTCTTGTGGCTAGCATCGCTGGCTACGGATCCGGAGGACCAAAGTGAGGAGCTACTTGATAGAGAATAATAAATTGTTTTATCTTTCCACAGGGTCTGTAACCGACTACAAGATGCAATGCACCATTGAGAAGTTGATGTAAGTATACATTCAGATTTATTAAGGAATGGACAACGATGCTAAGAACAGAAACGTCCGTGTTCAAGCATCAGTTAAATAACCTGACATTTCTATTCCCCGTTAAATTCCACTTAAAGTTACTGCTGCAATATACATGTAAATACCTGAATGCTCAACTTGAAATTTTCGACATAGTTCATTATCTACCATATTACTGGCACTGTTACTTTAACCACTTAGGAACTAGGTTGATTTATCTTGTTCCTTTCAAAATATGAAACAATTTACTGAAGTAAAAGAACATGAATTAGCAGAAGCCTCTGTTTTCTTCTTCATAAATTGGCATTTGATATATAAGACTTGAGTTCTTTGGCGGGCCCACCAAGCTGGTTAAACAATGATACTTGAAGAAAAATAATTACAATCTGAGATTCTTTCCAAGCAAAGAATTTAATATAATAAAAATATAAATGCCTCGTCTCTAATATCAAGTTCACTACGTTATACCATCTCTGGTTCACATGTTCTCATGGCATACAACTACATATCAACACAATTATAACAGGAAAAACTCGCTAAGCACAATTAATTAACCAAGGAAACCTCGACATATGTGGTTTTGTGTTAGAAAATTCTAAGTGAAGAAAGCAAACGTGATAAAACAATAGAGACGAAATGTGCAAGATTTCAACAAAAGGTTCTTTCCATACTCCAAAGTAGCTACGCTCATGAACCAGCTGAATTTATTATGACATAAAAAGACAATTGTGATACTATACGCTAACTTGTAACATAACAGTAATAATGCAGAGCAATTTCCGGAACTATCTCATCAATTACTACGTATTTGTATCTAACTATCGCAACTCTGATAACATCCACACCATCTTCTCTACTGTAAACCTGGACTTTTTCCTTCATATTCTCATGTGAGAACAGATGCAGTTGTCCCATCCTGCTCAACGCGAGACAGGATAATAACTTAACCCTGGGTTGACACAATGACTAGAACCTCAAACCTATCTTTCAGATAATATTTGCGAAATATTTCCTAATAGAAAATTTGCCTCTTAAAAGGGTCATATTATGTACAAACTTTAAACAAAGTCATTAAAGCAATTTTAGAGAAATTCTCAAGAAACCTTTTTATGTTCCTGTAAAGTGAAAGTCTCATATCATCACTAACATAAACAGTAAGCATTTACATGACTTGCATTTTGACTTAAACTTTAATAGACACACAGGTACATACTTTATTGGACATGCAACAATAAGATTAATTTCCTATGATTCCATGTAAGAATGAATGACATGTAAATACATAGATTACTTAGCAACGATTGTGAGTGAATTTTTGTCAATGGAATATTTTATGACCGACAAAGGCTTAATGCATGATGCTACTGACCTGATAGAGTGGAGTTTGGTTAATTTTGATTTTGGATAATACGAAATTCTGTATCATGAAAGATCTTCACTTTCTAACATTCCTCTTCCAACGGCTATTAGACTGGTTGTAATCCTTTTAGAAATTGGTTTTATATAGTGTAAATAACATACGTGTTTAACACCTAACAGGGTTTTCTAAAACCGAGTCTATTCGTGATGGCTGACCATGTGAAAGAGGAATGCAGCTCTGGATCTGAATATAACTATAAGCTAAGTATGACATTTTTAGTTTTAATTATAGTTTTCACTATTATAATTTACATTTACATAATATATTCATAAGTTTCTTTTATTTATTCTTAATTGGGTTATATGTTAATGTTTGAATGTTTCCACTTCTGGTTAGTGGAAGATAAGGCCATAAGGTCTTAACTACACCAGACGGAACATAACATTAACGCTAAGAAAGCAGGCAGACAACTCAGCATCATTGTCTCTACGTAAATTTTAGTGCCATATAAAAAAGACGAGACAACAGCAACGAGGAGACACGCATCAACTGGGACGTAACGCCTGGTCAGACCTTGTCGTAGACGCAAAGGGTGATCTTTAACGTGTTATCATGAGTAATTCAAATCTTTCCGAATACGATTTCAATCCGACAATATTCTTATCTTATGACATTCTACCCAACGTTTTATACGCAATTCAATACAATTCAGAAAGAGTTGAATTCCGAAGGTAACTTGTAATGGCGATATGTTTTTTCTGCTTAAGGCAGGTATTCTTAGCATTAGATGGCCTGCGTGTTCTTGTGGCTAGCATCGCTGGCTACGGATCCGGAGGACCAAAGTGAGGAGCTACTTGATAGAGAATAATAAATTGTTTTATCTTTCCACAGGGTCTGTAACCGACTACACGATGCAATGCACCATTGAGAAGTTGATGTAAGTATACATTCAGATTTATTAAGGAATGGACAACGATGCTAAGAACAGAAACGTCCGTGTTCAAGCATCAGTTAAATAACCTGACATTTCTATTCCCCGTTAAATTCCACTTAAAGTTACTGCTGCAATATACATGTAAATACCTGAATGCTCAACTTGAAATTTTCGACATAATTCATTATCTACCATATTACTGGCACTGTTACTTTAACCACTTAGGAACTAGGTTGATTTATCTTGTTCCTTTCAAAATATGAAACAATTTACTGAAGTAAAAGAACATGAATTAGCAGAAGCCTCTGTTTTCTTCTTCATAAATTGGCATTTGATATATAAGTCTTGAGTTCTTTGGCGGGCCCACCAAGCTGGTTAAACAATGATACTTGAAGAAAAATAATTACAATCTGAGATTCTTTCCAAGCAAAGAATTTAATATAATAAAAATATAAATGCCTCGTCTCTAATATCAAGTTCACTACGTTATACCATCTCTGGTTCACATGTTCTCATGGCATACAACTACATATCAACACAATTATAACAGGAAAAACTCGCTAAGCACAATTAATTAACCAAGGAAACCTCGACATATGTGGTTTTGTGTTAGAAAATTCTAAGTGAAGAAAGCAAACGTGATAAAACAATAGAGACGAAATGTGCAAGATTTCAACAAAAGGTTCTTTGCATACTCCAAAGTAGCTACGCTCATGAACCAGCTGAATTTATTATGACATAAAAAGACAATTGTGATACTATACGCTAACTTGTAACATAACAGTAATAATGCAGAGCAATTTCCGGAACTATCTCATCAATTACTACGTATTTGTATCTAACTATCGCAACTCTGATAACATCCACACCATCTTCTCTACTGTAAACCTGGACTTTTTCCTTCATATTCTCATGTGAGAACAGATGCAGTTGTCCCATCCTGCTCAACGCGAGACAGGATAATAACTTAACCCTGGGTTGACACAATGACTAGAACCTCAAACCTATCTTTCAGATAATATTTGCGAAATATTTCCTAATTGAAAATTTGCCTCTTATAAGGGTCATATTATGTACAAACTTTAAATAAAGTCATTAAAGCAATTTTAGAGAAATTCTCAAGAAACCTTTTTATGTTCCTGTAAAGTGAAAGTCTCATATCATCACTAACATAAACAGTAAGCATTTACATGACTTGCATTTTGACTTAAACTTTAATAGACACACAGGTACATACTTTATTGGACATGCAACAATAAGATTAATTTCCTATGATTCCATGTAAGAATGAATGACATGTAAATACATAGATTACTTAGCAACGATTGTGAGTGAATTTTTGTCAATGGAATATTTTATGACCGACAAAGGCTTAATGCATGATGCTACTGACCTGATAGAGTGGAGTTTGGTTAATTTTGATTTTGGATAATACGAAATTCTGTATCATGAAAGATCTTCACTTTCTAACATTCCTCTTCCAACGGCTATTAGACTGGTTGTAATCCTTTTAGAAATTGGTTTTATATAGTGTAAATAACATACGTGTTTAACACCTAACAGGGTTTTCTAAAACCGAGTCTATTCGTGATGGCTGACCATGTGAAAGAGGAATGCAGCTCTGGATCTGAATATAACTATAAGCTAAGTATGGCATTTTTAGTTTTAATTATAGTTTTCACTATTATAATTTACATTTACATAATATATTCATAAGTTTCTTTTATTTATTCTTAATTGGGTTATATGTTAATGTTTGAATGTTTCCACTTCTGGTTAGTGGAAGATAAGGCCATAAGGTCTTAACTACACCAGACGGAACATAACATTAACGCTAAGAAAGCAGGCAGACAACTCAGCATCATTGTCTCTACGTAAATTTTAGTGCCATATAAAAAAGACGAGACAACAGCAACGAGGAGACACGCATCAACTGGGACGTAACGCCTGGTCAGACCTTGTCGTAGACGCAAAGGGTGATCTTTAACGTGTTATCATGAGTAATTCAAATCTTTCCGAATACGATTTCAATCCGACAATATTCTTATCTTATGACATTCTACCCAACGTTTTATACGCAATTCAATACAATTCAGAAAGAGTTGAATTCCGAAGGTAACTTGTAATGGCGATATGTTTTGTCTGCTTAAGGCAGGTATTCTTAGCATTAGATGGCCTGCGTGTTCTTGTGGCTAGCATCGCTGGCTACGGATCCGGAGGACCAAAGTGAGGAGCTACTTGATAGAGAATAATAAATTGTTTTATCTTTCCACAGGGTCTGTAACCGACTACACGATGCAATGCACCATTGAGAAGTTGATGTAAGTATACATTCAGATTTATTAAGGAATGGACAACGATGCTAAGAACAGAAACGTCCGTGTTCAAGCATCAGTTAAATAACCTGACATTTCTATTCCCCGTTAAATTCCACTTAAAGTTACTGCTGCATGTAAATACCTGAATGCTCAACTTGAAATTTTCGACATAGTTCATTATCAACCATATTACTGGCATTGTTACTTTAACCAATTAGGAACTAGGTTGATTTATCTTGTTCCTTTCAAAATATGAAACAATTTACTGAAGTAAAAGAACATGAATTAGCAGAAGCCTCTGTTTTCTTCTTCATAAATTGGCATTTGATATATAAGTCTTGAGTTCTTTGGCGGGCCCACCAAGCTGGTTAAACAATGATACTTGAAGAAAAATAATTACAATCTGAGATTCTTTCCAAGCAAAGAATTTAATATAATGAAAATATAAATGCCTCGTCTCTAATATCAAGTTCACTACGTTATACCATCTCTGGTTCACATGTTCTCATGGCATACAACTACATATCAACACAATTATAACAGGAAAAACTCGCTAAGCACAATTAATTAACCAAGGAAACCTCGACATATGTGGTTTTGTGTTAGAAAATTCTAAGTGAAGAAAGCAAACGTGATAAAACAATAGAGACGAAATGTGCAAGATTTCAACAAAAGGTTCTTTGCATACTCCAAAGTAGCTACGCTCATGAACCAGCTGAATTTATTATCACATAAAAAGACAATTATGATACTATACTCTAACTTGTAACATAACAGTAATAATGCAGAGCAATTTCCGGAACTATCTCATCAATTACTACGTATTTGTATCTAACTATCGCAACTCTGATAACATCCACACCATCTTCTCTACTGTAAACCTGGACTTTTTCCTTCATATTCTCATGTGAGAACAGATGCAGTTGTCCCATCCTGCTCAACGCGAGACAGGATAATAACTTAACCCTGGGTTGACACAATGACTAGAACCTCACAACTATCTTTCAGATAATATTTGCGAAATATTTCCTAATTGAAAATTTGCCTCTTAAAAGGGTCATACTATGTACAAACTTTAAATAAAGTCATTAAAGCAATTTTAGAGAAATTCTCAAGAAACCTTTTTATGTTCCTGTAAAGTGAAAGTGTCATATCATCACTAACATAAACAGTAAGCATTTACATGACTTGCATTTTGACTTAAACTTTAATAGACACACAGGTACATACTTTATTGGACATGCAACAATAAGATTAATTTCCTATGATTCCATGTAAGAATGAATGACATGTAAATACATAGATTACTTAGCAACGATTGTGAGTGAATTTTTGTCAATGGAATATTTTATGACCGACAAAGGCTTAATGCATGATGCTACTGACCTGATAGAGTGGAGTTTGGTTAATTTTGATTTTGGATAATACGAAATTCTGTATCATGAAAGATCTTCACTTTCTAACATTCCTCTTCCAACGGCTATTAGACTGGTTGTAATCCTTTTAGAAATTGGTTTTATATAGTGTAAATAACATACGTGTTTAACACCTAACAGGGTTTTCTAAAACCGAGTCTATTCGTGAAGGCTGACGATGTGAAAGGGGAATGCAGCTCTGGATCTGAATATAACTATAAGTTAAGTATGACATTTTTAGTTTTTATTATAGTTTTCACTAATATAATTTACATTTACATAATATATTCATAAGTCTCTTTTATTTATTCTTAATTGGGTTATGTGTTAATGTTTGAATGTTTCCACTTCTGGTTAGTGGAAGATAAGGCCATAAGGTCTTAACTACACCAGACGGAACATAACATTAACGCTAGGAAAGCAGGCAGACAACTCAGCATCATTGCCTCTACGTAAATTTTAGTGCCATATAAAAAAGACGAGACAACAGCAACGAGGAGACACGCATCAACTGGGACGTAACGCCTGGTCAGACCTTGTCGTAGACGTAAAGGGTGATCTTTAACGTGTTATCATGAGTAATTCAAATCTTTCCGAATACGATTTCAATCCGACAATATTCTTATCTTATGACATTCAACCCAACGTTTTATACGCAATTCAATACAATTCAGAAAGAGTTGAATTCCGAAGGTAACTTGTCTTGGCGATATGTTTTGTCTGCTTAAGGCAGGCATTCTTAGCATTAGATGGCCTGCGTGGTCTTGTGGTTAGCATCGCTGGCTACGGATCCGGAGGACCAAAGTGAGGAGCTACTTGATAGAGAATAATAAATTTGTTTTATCTTTCCACAGGGTCTGTAACCGACTGCACGATACTATGCACCATTGAGCAGTTGATGTAATTATACATTCAGATTTATTAAGGAATGGACAACTATTCTAAGAACAGAAACGTCGGTGTTCAAGCATCAGTTAAATAACCTGAAATTTCTACTCCTTATTAATTTTTTTAAAATTTAGTACTTAAAATATTTCAAAGTCTCTCTTTCACCATGGATGAAATTGAAGTTTCACAATTCTTCTGTATGTTAAGACCAAACAAAATTAGATTCTGTTAGAATTCCGTAAAGTAACTTCTTATATCTTCGAAGCTAACAAATTGGTGGAGTCTAATGGATGTCGGAATTCACGTGGATGATACCCAGATATGCAGAACGCAAGTGGAGACGGTACAAGAAAAATAAGAATATTTACTGATGAAAGTTGCTGGAATTGGACAGAGGAAGTGCCGAGTCCCATTGCATACAGTCAAGATGTTTCATTAGTGTCCATCTTAATTGCCTTATTGAGCTATGGATCTGGAGTTTGGGGACATCGGGCCCCAAGAGAATGAAAGGAGAATTCTCAGAAGATCCCAACGAAGAGTACTAATGAGGGTCACTGGTACCTTTGGAATTACTCCGACCATCACCCTGCTTGTGAGTCAAAGTTGAGGATAAGTCTCGACAAAGAATAATCAATATTCTGATTAACGAGTGGCAGCAAGAAATGGCATTAGCAGAGGCGAGCAGAAGAGCAAAGGAAATTCTTCCCAGACATCAGGGAACGCCTGCTTCTGCAACATCTAACCCCAAACGAAAGGGCAATCCCATTCGAGACTGATCCCTCGGAGGAAATTCTGGAAACGAGTATGCCCGTACAAGCGAAACCCATAAGAGTGATACTTAGAAACTTCGTAAAACATGTCGTTCTGGAATAGCTGCCAGAACTAGAGGGAGTATATATCCAACTATATACTATATAGCTATCGGTATGCAAGTAAGAAAAAATTTAAGCTTAAAAACACACATTTCAGGCTGCTGTATTAATAACTGCACTTGTCCCTCCTTAAGTGGATCAAATTAAATGAAATATCTAGGCATCATAATTGATCGACATTTAAGATGGGACAAGTACATTGAATATTTATGCAATAGGCTACGTAAAGTCATTTATAAATTCGTTATTCTCCGTTCATGTTTACCAGCTCATGTTTTACGTACGATTTATTTAGCCCTAATTCATTCTATTATTCAATATGGCATAATTGGGTGGGGAGGAGTTCAAAAACGATCCTCAGCCCTTTGATTTGTCTTAAAAAACGTATCATAAAGATATGTTTATCTAAGCCTCCTGACTATTCTTCCAAATTATTATTTTCTGAATTTAACGTTTTCACCATAGACCAAATTTACAAGTACGTCATACTGAATTATTTTCATAAACATCGTGACAGTTACAAGTCAGAATCTCACGTATATAACACGCGAAGGAATCAATTTAATTTATTATTTGAACCAAAAAAATGTTACAACTGTTGGAGCTAGGCACTTTTCAAGTTTCGGCCCAAGACTATTCAATTCATTTGTTACCAACCATCCTGATCTAAATAGCTTAAACAACAAACAATTTAGGCCTAAAATTAGAAAATTCATATACGGTAATTATTACTTTTGTTTTCTACTATTACTGTTATAACATTTTTCATATTAAACTATAAAATTTGGATAGAACTTAATTTCTTTGTTTTTATTATTGTATTACCTCGTACCTTTGTATTGTAAATACAAAATGTTCTAACCTTTTATACATAATATTTTGTCATACTTCTCCAAATTATGTATTGTTTCAAGGAATTATTTAGTATAAGTGTTTCTAACATATTGAACTGAACCACCCCCGAACACAAGCTCTGCTTCTTCGGGTGGTTTATCAACTTTTGTATGTATTTTTCGTGTAAATTGGAACAATAAATTTTAATTGTAAATTGTAACTGGGCAGCCAGAAGGGACACAGTGGAGGTGATAGTGGTGACAGAGATTTTGAATGGCCCGGGATCGTGCAAACAATTAATATTACAGCAAGAACCACTTAAGGATCAACAAGAGAAGGGAACTCTCGCAATCCCTGGGCAGAGCAGCCCAGCAGAAGTTAGAAGAAATGCATTGCAATTTAAACCATTAATTACAAAGCAGAAACACAAAATAAAGAGACATGACGACTAAATGCTGATCGAAATGACAATTGATCAAATATAACTCAACAAAATTGTAATAGCGTGAGAATGGTCGGAGTTTATAAAATACGGTAAACGTTGTCACTGCGAAGTTTTAAGTAAATACTAGCATTTTAGTGAATAAAATATTTCAGTAAATACTGCTGCTTATTAGTAATCGAATAAACATTCTAAAATATGTGAATAATAATAAGTATTTACTTATAATTAAGGAATCGCGCACAATGTGCATTATCTTAACCTAAGACCTAACCTACCCAGTCCTGAACCCGGGAAAGGGATTTTTCACTACTGAAAAATCCCCGACCCGGCCGGGAATCGAACCCGGGCCACCGGAGTGGAAGGCAATATCAATACCAGTAAATACTGTGAAATTTTCAAGTGTGGTACAGACCTTCCTTAAGATTGGAAGTATTTGTAATTCCTTATTTGAAATGCTTGTTTTTAAAAGAATTAGGAAGCACAAAGTGTACAAAGAGCGAATTGAGGCTCAAGAAGTTATTTACATTCCGAAAGGAAAATATGGAGTGGCGTACTTCACATTTCATAGATGAAAATTTTGAAACACATGACGGTGCTTTAATAAACAGGCAGAAGAAAAAATTTTCTTCATTTTTAAGCGATGCAGGCAATCAGAGTCAGAATTCATAGTACTTAATTATTATTTAAAAATGTATGTATCACGCTATTACCTAAACAAATTCACAATTCTGTTTTGTCTTTATTTACTCATGGCCCATCGTATATAGCAGCGTTTCTCAACCTATGGTCCGCGGACCACTGGTGGTCCGCGAAGATGGTGCAGGTGGTCCGCAGACATAATTTAAAAACAAAATCTGATGTGAAAGTCACATAACTTCCTCTGCCCAAATAAAAGTTAGCAGTATTCACATATCCTTGTACAGAATCGCAAGACACAATTTTACGCTAATTATCCTATAAATACCTCTTCTTTCAATGATGCGACTAAAAGCGCAGGCTATAAACAAACTTAAAAAAAAGTGACTGCAGACGTTTATTGAACTTTCCACCGTAAAGAATAATTTCCGAAATTTATCGAATATTTCCCTCAGATACGTCTTTACTCTATGCATGGCCAACAATACATCTTTCTCACTTCACATTGTTATATAGAATAAGAGGCCGTGAAAGAGCGCGTATTCACGCAAGACAAACTTTCTACAAACAGTGGGTGAACAGTGGGTGGCTTGTAACTACCCTCAGAGAATTTTTTCGAAAAAAAGTTTCAAATAAAAATTTTAGCTCTCAGTAAAAGGAACACATGTGCAAATTTCAAAGAAAGTCGTTAGAGCCGTTTTCGAGAAAATCGCGAAAAACGAAAATTTCTTCATGTAAAGTCCCCTTAAAAATAAGAGAAAATAGTAGCCAATCTTATCCTCACATCATCAGAAGGTACCTGACCCAAATACGAAATTTTGTTTTCATACGATTTTCCGTTTTGGAGCTAGAGAGTTCACAGACAGACAGACACACAGACATGTTTCCAAAAATAGTATTTTTGGATTTAGGGGGCCTTGAAACGTGTATATATGCTAAAAACTCATCTTCGAATTTTGGGGTCGAAAACAATACTTCCTCTACCTATAGTACCTATGGTACGGACAGAGGAAGTAATATTATAAAGCAAGTGGAAAGTAAAGAAGTAAAATTTGTTCACATATTTCGTTATAATGACCTATAATTAATACCCCAAATATTAAGAATATAGGCCTTCTTTTAAAAATTAGGGGTCCGTAAATGTTTTATAGACATTTTAGAGGTCCTTGGGTTCAAAAAGGTTGAGAAACGCTGGTATATACCGTAGTATTAAAGGTTTTAAATCCCACATTTTTATTTGTAAAAAATATAAGATTTGGCTGGGTATCGCACTCATACAGACAGACAGAAAGACAAACACTTCCTCTTATTATGTAGATATCATGGCCTACTTTAATTAATCACGGTCCACTACATGTAGTTTGCACAGCTAAGCAGGAAGTAACTAGTAATGTTTATCCAGTATTAACTTATAAGTACTAGTATAAGGGATTCACTTAAAATTAAATAATAGCAGGTACTTGCAAGTAACTACTTAAAGTAATTACTTGTACTTGTACTTATGACTAGTAGTAAATACTTAATTTTAATTCACTCTACCCATTGCCGAAATCTGAGTTTGCCGAAGACCTTTTCCTAACTGAAATGCTTGCATACCCCACACAAAGACTAAGTTCTCTGCTCCTACAAGCTATAGTTATTGTAGTTTGCTTAGTAGAGTTGCATATTTTGTAAACTACTGAACTTCATTGGAAGTAGAGTAGTTAGTAATACTTGTAAAAATTGAATTACTTTGAATATGTAGAATAGAGTGTAAATGTAAATGCAAATATATAATTAACAAATGATCAATAAACTTAAAATAAAATAAACGCAGAGAGCAATTAGAAGTATGCTGTCCGGTATCGCCGTGTCAGATGGATGTAACCCGTGTTGAGCAGCGCTCATACATCAAAACAACCTCAGTGGGAAAACTGCCAGAGATTGCCACAGGGAATTGGGAGCTGTTGGGGGTAATGCCCTGCCAAACGGGAAAGTTATGTAGTGGGTGGGAGAGTTTCAGCGAGGACGTGTAGCAACCAGTGATGAGAGTAATATGCAGTAATCGAGCACCTACTGGACGCTACTGGAGTTAGAGAACTCCAGTAGCATCAAACAACACACCTTTCACAGGATATTGCGTTTATTTGCACTTGCACAAAACTGCATCGAAGTGGGTACTACATGCTCTGACGGAGGTTCAATGGTAGATGCGATACGCAACATGCTCCGACCACCTAGCACGAGGGATCAGGATGGAATTTTTTGCCAGGGCATAAGAACCGGAATTCAAACATCACATATGCAAAATCACCCAGGAGGCAGACGTTGCGTCACAATCCTCCCCCACCCCATGCAATAGATGCGTATGACGTCAGGGGCGTTATCGTAGGCCACTTCGTTCCACATCGCCGAACAGTACAGAAAGTTTCTACTGGGGCTTCCTGCTGAGGCAGGTATGCCGTGGCGTTAGAGAGGAACATCCTGATCTGTTAGGCAATGCAGTCATTCTCTACGACAACGCAAGACCACATACAAAAGTGTGTGTCAGGCTGCTACTGCAGTGCTCAGGAAGAATAATTAGAGCACTGTTTTATCCTGTTCCTGCGACTTCGACTCTTAAGCAAGGTAAAGAAACCAAGGCGTTTTGCGTCATTGCAAACGGTGTGTGGCAACAGATGACTAGGTTCCTACACAGGGAGAAAATGAGTTATGCAGATGGCATTCAGCACATAATGTTACAGGGGACTACTTTGAAGACCTTTAGAAAACGTATATGTGCTGCGATGAGTGTGAATCATGAAACCAGTCCTGTCATATCAACTTACTTAACTACTCAATGGCAATTAACAATTCCTAAGCAAGCTAAAGGAATAGGCTATTATCTATTTTAATGAACCTGAAGGTCCATTGCCGCGCTTACCTGAGCCAACCATTCAACCCTATTCTGTGCTAACTCCATCCAATCATCAATCGCAAATCCTACTTCCCTTAAATCTATCCTAACATTGCCCTCCCACCTACGTCTAGGTCTTCCAAGTGATCTTTTCCCTTCGGGTCTCCGAGTCAACGCATTTGAGATGTCTTTCCTCTCCCATGCGCGCAACATGTCCAGCCCATTTCATCCTCCGTGATTTAATTACCCTTACTATATCAGGCGAAGTCGGCCGCGGTGGTCTAGAGGTAGCGTGCCCGCCTCTAGATCCGCAGGGCGCGGGATCAAACCCGGCCGCGGTCGATGGATTTTTCAGGACGTAAAAATCCTGGGCACGGAGTCATCCGGGAGGGACTTTAAGCTGGGAGTCCCATGTCGTAGATTTACGGCACGTGAAAAACTCCAAGCCTAAATTAGAACCTCTGGACTAAATTTCTCGGCCTTTCACGTCCAAGAAATACTTAGTTTCCAGAGGGGGGTTGCGAGGCGAAGGGCTTACCACCTGTCCTTCTACCCTCTCTCGGAAAATAAGCATATCAAAATTAGTATAGGTAATGAAACCTCCACTTGGAGGCCCCTTCGCCCCACCTGGGGATCATAGGGTATTAGATAGATAGATAGATATCAGGTGAAGAGTACAGATCATGAAGCTCGTCGATATGCAGTTTTCTCCAGTCCTGATTTCCATCCCTCTTGAGCCCAAATATTTTCCTAAGCACCCTTCTTTCGAACACTCTCAGATTATGTTCTTGCCAACCAGTAAGCGGACATGTCTCACATCCATATAATACAATCAACAGGATAAAAGTCTAATAAATCTTTATTTTTAGATTTCTGGACAGAAGACGAGAAGACCAAATAAAATGCATAAAATATGCATTTCCTGACATAAGTCTACACTTAACTTCTGCCATAATATTATTTGTGTCGTAATTAATGCTCCTAGATATTTGAGTTTTTCCACTTGTTCGAACGATTTACCGGCTATTCTAATATTTCGTGGAGCATTTTGACGTTCCATGACCATATACTTGGTTTTTTCTGTATACATTTCCATATACTTGGTTTTTTCTGTATACATTTCCAGTCCAACATTCCTACAGGCATCGAAAAGGCTTTCTGCATTTCTCTCGATTGGGTTTATGTCATCGCCCAACAAGCAAAGTCATCTTCATAAGCTAAAATCGGGTGACTGTCATTTAATTCTAGGCCTACCTTGTTTTCCTGAACTTTCGTAATAGCATTGCTTTCCTAATGCTTCCGAAAAGCAAAATTAAAAAGTAAAGGTGATAGGCCATCTCCTAGCTTCAATCCGCTTCTAATCTATCCTGACTCTTCTATAGGTTTCATTTAGACACATTATGATCAACCTAACTAACTTCTTTGGTTATTGTACGATTTGTCTCGCCTAACTGAAGCATAGGCTATGCTTTTTAAATATATATATATATATATATATATGGCTGGTGAACAGACGTATTATATCCCCACTTTTTCTCCAAGATTTGGTTCATCTATTTCGCCTAAATCCACATTGGTGTTCTCCAATGATTTCGTCCGCATATGGGGTTAATCTTGACAGCAGTATATTAGATAAAATTTGTATGATGATTGATAGGAAAAACTTCCTCGATGTACATTCGGCCCTATCTACTTTTTTATGGATCGGCATTATGATAGATTCTTTCCATTCTTATGGCAATTGCTCCCCTCTCCAAATCATAAGAATGAGTTTATGGATCTCTGAGTTTAATCTATCCCCACCTGCCTTAATTAATTCTGCTAGAATTCTTCAAAACCTGGAGATTTGTGTGTTTTAGTTTACTTATAGCTGTACATTTAACAGTTGATTAAAAACATTTTTCCAGCTATTCAAAATACTGTCCGAAACCGCGAGTATAGTGCCATCAATGTCCTTAATTAGGTTTATTTTAGGTTGAAAACCTTTCTTGCACAGGTTTATTCTCTTGTATAGATCCATAACATTTTTGTCTTTACTACTTTCCTCTAATTAATTTATTTTGTCTTTGAGATAGTTTATTTTCTTTGTTCTAATGGTTCTAGAGGTATCTCGTTTAGCATTGTTGAGATTTTGGACAGTAGTGTCATTCAGATTCTGCAACCACTGTAGTTTTCGCATTTTCTTTCATTTACTAATTTCACGCAGTCATCATCAAACCACAGTTAATATGGTTTCAGTTCAAGTGGACCTAATTTTTTCTTTTGCAGCTACTTAAATATTGTTTTAATGCATTATCAGATTTTATGGATATTCATATCATCCCTAGCTTCTTCTTCAGCGGTGATTGCAAATATACGAGTATTTGAAATCTCGACTTGGTAAGCATTCCTACGTTCGTCTTCACCCAACATTTTCAGATTAAATCGAAATTTTGCCCAGTTCCTTTGTTTAATGAAAGTTTCTCCCTTGTCGGAGATAACAATTCTTTTGCGAGGGAGCACAAGTTCAGACCCTGGAATTGAGAAATGAACTATAAGATTCAAGCATCAGATAAAAGTTAAAGATATAATTTTAATTGTTCAATCACATAAAACTTACCGTCTGGGGCTGTTACACGCAACTCTCGTACTATTACATCCTCTGGAAAATGAGCAATGCATACAACACTGTTTTTCGTAATTTTAAAGTTTTCCCTCGGAATTTTTTTTATCCATAAGTTTCTTCTACTTTCTTCTGTTGGAAAAGCAAAAGAAGGCACATATTCTCCTTTATAATAATTCGATTTGCAACCTGGTACACAACAACTATTTGGCATGTTTAATTCGTTTAAAACTTATTTACAATAAATTGAGGTTAGATTCATGCGATTGAAGCATAATTCACTAATGTCTTGAGGTATACGATAGTATACGTTATAATATTCACTTTATGTGGCACAATACAAACATAATAGGTATTACAAAACAATTATTTATACAATATACTATGTACGCGAGATTACTTTCTCCAACACGTGGAACAATTCCACAATTCCGACCGACACCAAGCCCGACTGGAACAATCAGCTGAGCTTGCCGCCGTCCACGCTCCTGCCTGACGGCCTGGTATAGATCACGAAGGCAGTGGCTGAGCATCGATGATCGATGTTTTCTACATCGATGGAAAAAAAAAACAACCTTTTAATAGTTTTATGCATTAATTTTGATAAATCAATAAATGAATTGACAGAAAGAAATTTTTCAAAATCATAGATTTTTTTCATGCAAATATTTCAGTTTATTTATGCATTTTGCCTAATTACCTGAAACCATTCCTTTTTTTTTTTTAAATATACTTCGATGTTTTGAGGTCGATATTATCTTCACATCGATGATCATCCCTACTATACGTTTACAATGGTTTATTAGGTTTGTTCGCAAAGCAGTCAGAAACTACCAGATAGTGATCCGAATCCCAGTCAGCACCCGTAAAGGTTCGAACGTGGATTATACTAGACTACCTCCTGTTATATCAACTACCTTAATAAATAAGTGAATCACAGTGTTGGTGTGTTTTTCAGTGTCCATAATTGTGTAATAGAAATGGAAAAGGCTGAAAGTGCCACAAAGTAAAATGTTCAGTATTCAATAAAAACTTCATAAAACTTATACTGTATCCTTTAAAAATCTATAAAATTCATTAAAAATACAAAATATATTTTTATTTGTTTTTCAAGAGTTATTTTTTTTTTATTGTACATATATAACTTGATTTTGCATGTGAAATGCTGAAAGTGCCATCATATCTTTTTTTGGGAAACGCTGTAAGTGCCATACCTTGTTAGTTAAAAGGCCGGAAGTCCAGCGCTCATTACACGTAAAGGATGAATGGCGGGTGGCACTTTCAGCCTTTTCCACTGACGGTCAGCGAGCGCTTTCACGGTGTTGCTCCTTGCGACTGCTCTAGGAAATAGTAGGCATTTTTCTGGCACTTTCAACCTTCTCTAGGTTATTAGCGATGTCGCTTACAACACATTCCATGCAAAAAATCCATTTTTTATTTTTTGGCACTTTCAGCCTTTTCCATTTCCCCTACATAATTGTAGTTCTGTCACGTGTAAGTTCCGTATTTTCCACACGCGGTGGTACACTCACAATAAATATGAGAATATTATAGGAGAAAAAGGGTGCGTGGAACGCCACACGACAGAAGTGAAACTTGTTTTAATTTTTGGATGTTTTCAATTTTGATTATTGACATTTCTATTTTGGATTGTTGGAATTTTTAACATTGGGTTTTCGACTTTTTATTTTTCTATTTTGGATTTTTTTAAATCTTTGCTCTTTTAATTTTATTTTGAAATTTTGAATTTTTTAAATTTTAGATCTTTGAATGTTTATTTTTTGGAGTTTTAAATTTTGGATTTTTTATTTTTTAAATTTTAGATCATTGAATTTTTTAATTTTGGAATTTTGGATCTTTGAACTTTTTAAATTTTTGGGGGTTTCTTAATTTTGGATTTTATATTTTTTATATTTTGGATTTTCGATTTTTTTATTTTTTAAATTTTGGATAAGCCTAATCATTGAGTGGATTGTTTTCTGTGCAGTCCATTCCGTCACACCTCACTAATTTCGTGACGATTTTTAGTGTGAAACTAATTTTGTGACGATTTTTTAGCGTGACACTTGCTCTGGATTTACCCCTACCGCGGCTAAAGAAATTTCACTTCAAAAATTTCTCTGAAACTCGGATTTGAACCCAGGACCTTTGGCTATCCCCGCCACTGCTCTACCAACTGACCTAAGCCAGAGTTCACTGCACGGCGCTAGATGGAATCTCTCTCCTATGACTGGATTCATATCCCAGTGCCAGAGGAATTTTTCTCCTATAATATTCTTATGTAATGTCCAACAGATACATTAATCTGTGGTTCATGAATGCACATATACCGCAAAAAAATAGTTATGACTTATGGCTAACCCTACAGTGTTTTGCAGATGACTAGCGTTTTGTTCTTCTCCTTGCTTAGATACGCGGTCCAATTAGAGACGGCGAGACGGAAGGAAGACCCTTCCTGCCAGCGGTACTTCGTGAGCCCGTACACGTGATTGGCGGTGAAGGAAAACGTTTCTCATTTGAAAAATACTGTAGTATTATAAATAGGCCTACTGTATATAAATTTTTATTATTAAGTGCCAGTATGGTACTTTTTGAGATTATAAGGTGGTCGGAAATTGTCCATCCGTCTTTTCGTGTGTACGTGTATACGTGCGATAACTAAAATACGCTTTACCGGATTTTCATTAAACTTGGTATACGCATTTATAACTTCCATGGGAAGAAGTCTATTGATATTGGACCAAATCGGTTGACCGGTGCCGTAGTAATGCCCAATTTAGTGTCTATTTTATGGTAATATATCTGAAACCATTTATTGCATAGATTGCATATATTAAGTTTGTATTCGTTCGAAAGTAATATTTATCATTATCATTATTACATATTTAATAGAAGTAAATACAACTAAAACCATACATTCCCCTATATGAGCAACACTAAACTCCGTGGCGCTACATCTTTCAAGGGACAAGACCTACCACCCGACCGCTGCGTCATCTACCAGAGGCAGATGGCACGATTAGGGGCCATGTGGTCAGCCTGCCGACACACACGGCCTTTTCCATGACCGGAGCCGCTATTTCTCTATCAAGTAGCTCCTCATTTTGAATAACGAGGCTGAATGCACCTCGTTCCAGACCTCTGTACCTCAGAAAAATCAGAGGAGGTGAAGGGATCGAACCCGGGCCGACGGATCTGTAGTCAGCGACTCTAAACACAAGACCACGCCGGCGGTCATTAGAAAGAATCTATCAAATGCAAATCAGTTCTCATGAGAGAAAATTGATTTACATTATTCATATGCAATACCTGTAGCTTTTCAGAAATAACACTACCCACATATTCCTTCACATAGGCTTATCAAACTAGACCTTTGTTCTTCCATTGATAAACTTCATTTCGAAGCTTTGAGTATATTGTCAACTAGTATAAATATCAAATCAATTCATTACAAGGTTTTCCGCCTATATACTAGTATTATTACCACCACATTAACGAACTTAAGTCCGAATTTGCAAGATTTGGGATGCATATATTATCAATTTTTATTATAGGCACGATTATACAGGAGTTGATTGAAACTTGTAACCTATCTTAATATCTTTCATAATTTTAAACTTGTGTGTAAAATTATAATTAATTTTATTACAATTGTACTGCAACTGCTCAGTAAACAAGTGAGAAAACGGTATATAAAGACTTCGTACGTAAAACTACATTTATTTTATAATTTTAGACTTGGTGTAAATAAAATTTTAAAGTGTAATGTGTAACAAAAATGTTTGTATGACAAGAGCTATTAAACTGGCTTAATATATTTGTACCAATGTATATAGCCACGAATATACTGGAGAGAATTGAAACTTGTAACCTAACTTAATACCGTTTATAAAGTTAAAATCGTTTTAAAATTAAATGAGTTTTAAATTGAATATTTAACGAGTCTTTGTAAGACAAGAACTTTAATATACTTTTATCAATGTATATAAGCATTTTATACTAGAGATATTTGTAACTTTGAATCTAACTTAATAAGAGTAAGAATTTTAAGCTACATATTTGAGTGCATAAGTGATATAATATTTTAGATACAAAACATTATATTATTACTTTATTAAATTCATCGTATTTCAACTTCAATATTATGTAATAAAGGTATGACAAAATTTTGAGCAAAATTGTTAAAAATAAAGTACAGGTATAGAAAAGAAACAGAATAAACTCAATGTATATAACAATGTACAATAAGCTATAATAAAAATTGTAAATATATACATCCCAAATCTTGCAAATTCGGACTTAAGTTCGTTAATGTGGTGGTAATAATACTAGTATATAGGCGGAAAACCTTGTAATGAATTGATTTGTTCTTCCGTAAGCCCTGCTTAAAGATTCAATCTAGAGCACAACATGGAAATCTAATAGAAAAATAACCTTTTTTCTGCATATCATATCATAATAAAAGCATTCTGGCCCTTTGTTACATCAGTTTACCTGTTTTAATTAGTTTATACATTTTTTAAAATTTGAACATTTTTCTAGGGTCACGGGTGCTTTTAGTCTATTTAAAAAAGTTGATGTTATAATTTTGGCTTTGTCCTGACTGACTGACCGACTGACTTAATGACAGAGAATCAACGTAGAGCCTTAACTATAACAGGTAGAGACTTGGAATGTTGACAGTACCTTCGTTTCATAACTTAAGTGCTCACTAAGAAAGGATTATGAAACATTTTGATTTTAAATGCCAAAAATGAAATGTTTTTGAGAACACTTAATCTCTTTTTACACAGAATTATCAAATCCAAATCAAAGTTGACATGATAACATATTGTTGCCAGTGGGTCTCAGATGGGTTTGGAAATAAATGAAACTAGAATTTGACAAAATAGAGAAAATATCAATATAATTCATGTTATAAATATTAAAGAATAATGCCGTCACATAACTTTCTTTACCCTGGACATAGAGAAAAGAAGTCGAGGTATGGTAATGTGTCTATTACTACAGTATATCGCAGGTTTTTGGAGAGAGAAATATGAAATGATTTATTGCATTTCAGTTTAATTTCATCCCCAAAACGGTTTTATGGTAACATGAGAGTGAAAAATAAAATATTCCGCAAAGACAATACAATTTTATGTTACCGGAATTTTTTTGTTTCTTCTTATTTGAACCCCTACCAGGCTTGCTGTGTACAGTTTGAGTGTGATAAGTCGTTCTTCCTATTTCAAATTCTAAATACCTATATTTGGACCTAGAATTTAAGTAACGAAAGTCCTTCATAAGTTAATTTCCAATTACAAAATAAAAAAATTAAAGAACCCGGGCGACGCCGGGCCTTTTAAGCTAGTACAATAATATAAACCTCAAACTAAATCAGAGTTTTATATTGTTTCTACTTTACGACATAGTAGGTGTTTTCTTTTAAACCCCATTGACTGAATGTATACCGACACTGACAAACAATAGGAATACTTGCTATTGATTTTTAAAGCACACGAAAGGGATTGGAAAAGAATAAGCGCTGATCCGCTCTGACAGGGACGTACGCCTACTGATCTTCCATGTCGTACATTTTCATATTTCCCAGAAATGAGAGAGGAAAAAAAGACTCTAATCAATTAAATTTAGTACGTCCAAGCGCAGTACATGTAATGCGTTAGGGTGCGTCAGTAAGACAACGCATATCATCCCAGAACGCACTAACACATAAGTGAGAATACTTAGCGCGTTATTTCAACGTAATGTGGCATGATACTGACGTAATGGACTCTAATTACACACTTTTATGTTCGTATAAAGACAACATGGACAAAATAAGGTCGCAAGATAATGCATTTACATCCAACTCAGATATTATTATTATTATTATTATTATTATTATTATTATTATTATTATGGCAAGGCATTTATTTACCATAAAATAGTGAAAAAAATGCATTTATGACCTGAAAATAGTGAAAAATGACAAGTTTTGAAGTAATTACCAATAAATTTACCATAATTATTATGATTAGCTTTTTTTTTTAGTAATGAATTGCTAAGCAATTTAATGGATGAGAGTCCATTACATATTTAAATGTACAATATAAAACACACTTATTTTGTTACTAAAAAAGCAAGTAAACTTATACTACTTGGACACCCTTAGCGAAAAATAAATTCTTTCTGAACTGGCATGCCCATCAAATTGCCCATTTAAAAAGAAAGAAAAAATCTTTATTATTACAAGACAAACTGCTGTGGTGTTTACAATAAACCTTAATTAAAATGAACTATGAACACTTGGCAGAAATTCTCAAATAAAAACGATCTTCTGTTGTCTGAAAGTAATGATTTGTACATGGAAAAGGTCCTCTCTACCTCCACTGAAACATGATTTAAAAATGCCGAAAGTGCCCTAAAAATTGCCAAGAAAAAGACCTATCTCTTGAAAATGACGAAAAATTCAAAATAAAGCAAAAACTGCAAAAACAAAGTGCCCTTACTTAATCTATTATTTCACAAAACACATTTATATATTATATTCGAGCTATCTTTTAACCTTCAAATAAAAAAAAATATGCAAAATCATTAAATGCCTTGTCCTAATTATTATTATTATTATTATTATTATTATTATTATAAGGCTTATTTTTTTATTATTGCAATTATTTTTAATAACTCTGCAAGCATTGTAGGCATTGTTAGAGATAGACAAGATTAGGTCCTCGCGTTTACATCTAAAGACAGAAAATAGTATAATATGTGTAATATCAAAGGAACTCAGCTATTCGCAATGTCCAAATTTATATTTAAAAAAATGTTCTAAAGAAAAAATAGCAGAGAAATGAATGGCCTCTGGTTAGTCAGCTTAAATGGGCAACTAACACTGAATTTATTTTTAGTGCACACTCTGTAAAAAAACTGCATGTCGCCCAAAAGTAGCACTTTAGTAGCCTAGCCCGGTAAAGTAATTTTTACCGACCTGGGCCAGTAAAGTCGTCATGGCAACAGAAAAACTCAGATGGTAGTGGCCAATCATACCAACCGTAACAGGATTTGAAACAAAATACTTACCATAAAACAACAAATACAAGACAACATTGTTTCTTTACGTTAATCAACAACATTACCAGGTTTTTTTGTTTACAAAACACTTAATAATATAAAAAATATATCCCTAAGCCAACATAACTATATTATTCATAGGAAACCCGCACTGCCATCTATATCCTCATTTCGTATTGGTTCATAGCATAGGATTCAGGCGGCTGTGAGAATATGGCGTTCTACAAATGGCTGACTATTCCTTTTATAATTAACTATACGGTATTTCAATTCATGTATTTACAGAGCTTTCACTAAAAATATTGTATTCACCACGTACGCAAAAGCTTTAGCGGATTCATCCCATATTTCTAGATTCAACCGCTAAAGCGTTATTTTGCGTACTTGATCTACAAATACAGTAGATATTTCTTTTAGTTTTTCATCGCATCTCTTACAAGTTAGACTAGCCTACCCGTATATTCTAATGCAATTTATTATCGGATACGAAAATGTTAAAAGTTTCCTGCGTTTTCACCCAGAGTCACCAAATGTGAAATGTTAGAAGAAACAGTACTGTTCCAGTGCAATCGATAACACACCAAAAGATGCATTCTACTACGACATCCAGACCATTGTGCAATCAATTATTCCCTGCCATTGACAAAATTATTTACTATCATGTTGCAACTCTGATTTGCTTCCTTCATTTCCGTCATTTATTAAGTGCCAGTATGGTACTTATGAGATTGGGTGGGGGACGAAAAATGTCTGTCCGTCCGTCCGTTTGTCTGTACGCACCATAAGTCAAATACGCTTTTTTCGGATTTTCATGAAACTTGGAAAACACATATATAATGTCTATGGGAAGAACCCTATTTATATTCAACAAATCGGTTCACCGGTACCGGAGTAATGCCCAATTTAGTGCCTATTCTAATAGAAAGGCGCCATAACTCAAATACGCTGTATCGGATTTCCATGAAACTTGGTATACGCATTTATGACGTCCATGAAAAGTGCCCTATTGAATTTGAACCTAATCTGTTGACCGGTCCCGGAGTAAAATCCAATTTAGTGACTATTTTAAAGGCGCAATAACTCAAATACGCTTTATCGGATACTTATTAAACTTTGTATACGCATTTACAATGTCCATGGGAAGATGTCTATTGATATTCAACCAAATCGGTTGGCCAGTACCGGAATAATGCCCAATTTAGGGCCTTTTATGTTAATATATGAGAAGTCGCGATAACTCAAATAGGCCTATGCTTTATTGGATTTTCCTGAAACTTTGTATACCCATTTATAATGTACATAGGAAGACGTCTACTGATATTGGACCAAATCGGTAGACCGGTACCGGAGTAAAACCCAATTTAGTGTCTATTTTAAAGACGTTGTAACTCAAATACGCTTTACCAGATTTTTATGAAACTTGGTATACACATTTAAAATATTCATAGAAAGACATCTATTGATTTTGGATAAAATCGGCGGACCTGTTTCGGAGTAATTCTCAATTTAGTGCCTATTTTATGGTAATATACATATTCGAAAGAATTTATATAAAAAAAAGCAAATCAGTTATCTAGACAACATAGCCTATTGTTTTACTGTGATCTTATACAGCTTTGGAAATTAAAATACAGTTAGCTATAACCAAAAACACCATTGTTTTACATGCGCTTATCCAACTAGACCGTTAAACTGACTCAGGTGGCTTAGATGGTAACTTTCAAATCCCGAAACCGGCCAATTTGACTTATTTTTTTTGGGGGGGGGGTATTTTCATGTGAGTGTGCGATTGTCAAGATATCACAAATCTGTACAGTTCAGCTGATGCAGGAAGATTTTAATCTGATTTTAAAAAGGAAAGAACTAGACCTTTCTTCTTCCGTAAGCCCTGTTTAATGAATAAATCTGGTGCTTAACTTGGAAATCAATTTAAAAAAACATATTCTGCATATCATAATTGCAGTCATAACTGATTAAACAAAAACATACTGGCACTTTTTTACATCAGTTTACCTGATTTTATTCATTCATTTAATTATTTTCACAAGTTAATTTGTTATTTGTTTGGTTGATTTTGTATGTGTATTTATAACCCTTACATTTGATTTGGTGCAATAGAGTTCAAACATTTGTTGGATGGTAAACAAATAAGAAATAAACCTATTAGTTTGGTCTTACAACGAGTTTCGTATGTAAAAAATGTATCTAGGTAAATTCGCTCGATCTGATCTTCCTATACTACTGATCCAATAATCTCGCATTCTCAAGTGATGTATTTCAACCATGGATAAATAATGTATACAGTTCTTTTTACCTGGGGAATGAGCTGGGACGTGTTTGTGTGTTCAAGGAAATGAGTTTATTTACTTATTCTTGCAGGCTGCGTCTCGAAAATGACCGATCGTGCATGAGATATCTAAATTCTGTTGAAAAGGCAATTAAATTCGAATAAAATATTTCCTTCTGACAAGTACTTCTGCCAGTGAGAATCCTTCCTAGTTTAGGTCTATGTATTTAAATAAATAAATATATATATGTATGTATGTATATATATATATATATATTACTTGCATGTGACCCCTGATGATCTTTTAAGGGTATATGTACGTGAACAACCACAAAAAGATAAAAAAGATGCAGGTTCTAAAATATTAAAACTTTACAAGAAAATGAACTCAGAAGTGGACAAAAATTAGAGGATCCTATAACAAGGCTTACTAGAACATAACTAGCAGATAAAAGTATAAAAAATTGACCAAGTTAATTTTAAATTACACATTTTATAGGAGCATGAAAAAAATTAATTCAGATGCACTTATCACTTCCTATAGGCATAACATTCTTCTGGTTTCTCTGAGACCTTTTTTCTTATTGGATAAAATAAACATATTTTTCTACGAAGTAGACTACTTTTATACAGCTAAA
Organism: Ectobius pallidus; assembly: GCA_964059195.1. Lineage (NCBI taxonomy): Eukaryota > Metazoa > Arthropoda > Insecta > Blattodea > Ectobiidae > Ectobius > Ectobius pallidus. The sequence goes on from CAXKWD010000012.1 coordinate 9,787,318, forward strand.
GTTATTATTTTTAATGCAATTAATTTTTATATATCGCATATAAAATATCTTGAAATTTGGTCAATATTTCATGACACGTTTTCTTTAATTTTATACCTATGGGCATCATTGTAGTCTACTTTATGCATATATGCATGTAAAATTAGTGTAAAAAATTTAAGCCTTCTATCTCTAATGGTTGTTGAGCTACCTAAATATATGTGTGTAAAATAAGAGTTACCGGGAAATTCAATTTTAACTTAATAGTGAATTTCACATCAGACCTTTCTAAGGGCATGGCTCAGAGCGTGTAAACATATTTAAATGTCCATTTAAATGGCACAAATAATTTCTAAACCTATATAAACTATATATCAATGGATGCAGAAAATTCAGCACAATTTTTTTAGTGCTATTAACAAAAAAACATAAATTTCAAAATAATTCACGTACCCCTGGGGATACTCACAGCGTATTTGTGTCCAGGGTGCGCCAGGCACCTACCTAACACAACCCAAGACGAACCCAGGAAACAGATTTTTCACTACTGAAATTCCCAACCCGGCCGAGAATCAAACCAATGTCTAGCAGGCTAATTTGGTGGTACTTAGATTTGTCGGTACATTGGGCGGAGTGAATTAAAATTAATTAAAAATGAGTTAAATAAAAACAATTCAGTAAAAATTGATAAAGCAAATATTATAAAACTTAACGGTCAACTCGTGTCTGAACCAAGAGAAATTGCTAATGCATTTAATGATTATTTTGTTAATGTTGCCAAAAGGCTGAATATTCATCCTAAAATAGGAAATAGTATAACTTCAAGAAATAGCCAAAATCTTGCTGCGTCAATTTTTTTCACGCCCGTTAATGAAGGCGAAGTCTCGAACCTAATCAAGGGCCTAACAAATAAAAAGTCAAGTGGATTTGACGAAATTTCTAGTTTTCTAAATAAAAGATGTTACACATATTTACTAGGGCCGTTATCATTTCTAAAAAATGAATCGCTTTCTACTGGTCAAGTTCCAGAAAACCTAAAAATTGCTAAAATATAACCACTGTAAAAGAAAGTCGCTAAGGATGAATTAGGAAACTATCGTCCTATAGCAATACTCTCCACATTTTCAAAAATTCTTGGAAGACCTGTTTATAACAGATTAATTACTTTTTTTTAATAAGTACGAAATTTTAACGAATCGTCAAAATGATTTCCTTAACGGTAAATCCACTGTTACAGCATTAAAACAATTTTTAGAACAAATATACAGAAAATTAGACAGTTAGAAAGTTTGCATTGGCTTATTCTTGGATTTATCTAAAGCTTTTGATTAGTAAATCATGACAATTTGTTATTAAAATTAAATTCTTGTGGTATCAGGGGAATTGCAAATTAATGGGTTGAATCTTATCTTAAAAATAGAAAGCAGATAGTTGAATGGAATGACATGGACACAACAAAGAAGGAATCAAAACCCATATATTCTTAAGTAAAAGATGTTCATTGTGGTGTCCCACAGGGCTCCATATTGGGACCAGTTTTATTCTTAATATCTCTATATATATAAAAGGCTTTGTCCTGACTGACAGGAATCAACGTAGAGCCTAAACTATAACAGGTAGAGACTTGGAATTTTGACAGTAGGTGCTCACTAAGAAAGGATTTTGAAAAATTCAGATTTTAAATACCAAAAATCAAATGTTTTTTAGAATACTTAATCCCTTCTTACACAGAATTACCGAATCCGAATCACATTTGACATTAAAACATATTGTTACCAGAGTGGTTTCAGATGGGTTTGGAATTAAATTAAATGGAAGTTTGACAATTACAGTTGGCTTTGTCTATTTTTGTCATACCTTGAAATAAAACTTTCGCGATCGCTTGAATGTTGTAAGCCCTAATATGGTCAAACATAGTTTTATTTGGACGAAACTCACTATACAGGGGTTTTCTGGACCAAGGAACTCGAATCTGAGGTCTCTTTTACCAGGCGACGCTATCTAATCGTGGTATGTAGTCCACGTGATTTAGGTGTTAATAAATATAATGATTTAACTATTATGATCTTAATTTTTAATATTTGAAATAATTATCGCGGGCGAAGCCGCGGGCACATGCTAGTAATTATATAAATGATTTAGATAAAACAATCGAAAACTCTAATGATATCAAATTAACAATGTTTGCTGATGATACAAATGTTTTAATTTCAGGAAGGGATATAAATGAAGTAATTTAAATCTAGAGAAATTAACAGAGAGATTCATACCCTGGTTTCATGAAAATGGTCTTATTATAAATATCGATGAAACAGTTTCAATTGGTTTCCATCATAAAGTAAACAAAAGTTTCATTTTCCCTGATTTTATTTTAAATGATACGAAGATTTCTTACAAACATCACTCAACATTTTTAGGTGTATGGATTGATGAAAATTTAAATTGGAAAGTCCATGTAGATAACTTGACAAAACAACTTAGTAAACTTTGTTTTGCCTTTAAAACATTAAAGAATTCGGTTTGTATGAATATTATTAGAACAGCGTATTTTGCTCATTTTCATTGCATATTAAAACAGGGTGTATTGTTTTGGGGGATGAAGATTTCCAATAGAGTTTTCAGAGTACAAAAAAGAGTAGTACGAATAATCTGTAATATTCCAAGATTCGAAAGTTGTAAACAATATTTCAAAAAGTTAAGCATTATGACGTTACCATGTATGTACCATATGTGTATCGAATTTAGCCTTAATCAGTCACAATACAAAATTATTTGAAAATTCTCTCACACATAATGGAATACAACTCTTAAATAAATTACCTATCGGAATTTAAAAAATTGAAAATTTTACCAAATTCAAGACACAATTATCTGCTTTCCTATGTAATGAATCGTACTATTCTGTAGATGTATATTTGTGTTGTTAGATGGGTAAATTGTATGTGTATTTATTTTATTCATTAAGTGTATTTATTATCCTCATTAAGTTAAATTATTCTATGAGAATTGTATGACACATCCCATATCATGCATTGATGTAATGGATGAATAAAATAATAGAATAGAAGACAGTAAATGCTGTTACAGCAAAATTTTTAAGTAAATACTAGCATTTTAGTTAATAAAATATTTCAGTAAATACTGTTGTTTATTAGTAATCAGTACATACTAGATCAAGTAGTACCTACTGTAAAATATGTGAATAATAGCAAATATATCCTTATTACTTAAAGCAAAAAGTAATCGTCTTGTGTTTATGTGACCAGAAATGATAATGAAATCTATCTTAAAAGCAATGAAAATAATATAAACGATTCCAATAGCGGTTTTAAAATTCTGACTAGAATTATAACTCTTGAGAAATAGTAATTTTTAAAGTCTATCTCAATCTCAACATTCTGGAATTGCTTTCCTCAATTTGATATTTTACAGCAAGCTGTTTCCTTATCATATGAAAACCGTAACGAAAAAAGACGGTAAAAGTATCATGGTTTACTGGGGAATAGAAACTTATGAGAAGGGATGTCCTAAGACTTCATAATATCTGTAAGATCAATAACCACTCTGTGAATAAATAAGCATATGCCATTGCAAATAATAATTATGAATCTGCTATAAGACAAGCCAAGGTTGAAGGTAATATGAATGTTATTTTCAACTCTAATATTATGGGTAAAGAAGCTTGGTCTCTTATTAAAGACAAAATAATCACCAAAAAAAAAAATGAAAAATTATTGTCTCTGTACAACAGTTCAATGAATATTTTATAACTTCAGCTGAAATAATTAAACAGAATCTTCCTTTTTCTGAACTGGCTGCTATGGATTTGATTAATGACTACAATATAGGTCAAACAAGCGTTTTTAAATGGAGACATGTACACTACATAATGAAGTTCTTAGTATTGTAAATAGCTTATCATCTTCTAAATGATATAAAAAGATATAAATGATATAAAATATATAATTCCATACTGCATTCAAACTCTAACAAACAGTATGAATATGTGCTTGACTGTGCATATATTTTCAGATAGGTTAGAGGTTGCAAAGGTGCTCCCAATATTTACAAAGAAGTGAGTTAACAATCCTTGTAAAATACAGACCTATATCTCCCAGTATTTACAGAAAATCTTGTAACTACAGACCAATCTCTCTCTTTCCCTGTTGTATCCCAAAGTATATGAAAAGGCTATAAAGCTCAACTTTGTAAATATCTTGAATTGTATAACACTAGGAGGTGCCCGCGGCTTCGCCCACGATAATTAATTGAAAAATTAAAAATTAAGAGTATAATAATTATTTAAGCATTATATTTATTAACGCTTGCACGCGAATCATTCTTAAACTAAACCATTGTGTACTTAACTCACATAACATTAACATAATGGACTTCAAGTTAAACAATAACATACCTGCATACGTACCCCAATTGAATAAGTATGCTTTAGAAAAAAACTATTCGCAAGAGGTTGGTTGAAAATGCTTTCTATAATATTAATGAATAACTCTAGACTCCTTTTACTTTCTCCCATATAATTATAGAGAAAGTATTGTAATCGTGACAAAATATCGAAATCGAGATAAAACCGGAAATACATGTTTTACGATGCCTGGAAACAAAAAAAAGTTTTTTTTGGAATGACGTCGTCTGCCTGTCTATCTGTCAGTGGACAAGCACAGCGGGTAAACGGTCTATTGTATTAACTTCATTTTTTGAATCAAGGACTTTTTCGAAATTTTATCGAACCGCCCAGAATATGGGTTTTATAACTGAAATATCAAGGGGACTTTTCACGAAAACTTTTTTAAACAATTATTTTTATTTTTAAAAAATTGACTCTGACGATTTTAATAAAAATGTGAAATTGGAAACTCTTGCATGTGACTAATAAAATGGCTATATCCGTTTCTCTGCAAAAATGACAAAAATACTTTACTGGAATCCATTTTAATTTTTTTTTAGATTATCTACATTAAAGTGGGCGATACACGAAAACCTACCACGGTAAAGTTGTAGAGAAAATAAAAAGAAACATTTTTATTGTTAAACACATTTCTTTATAAAATTAATAGGTATCAAGATGAAAACGAAATAACATGACTTAAATGCGAATTTCAGAACATACATTTTGATTAAAATACGAATTTATTCTTTTGTTGCCCATAGTAACAAGAATACTATAATCTAATTATTGTTGTAAAATGTAGTCACTTTATCACAGTCGTAATGGACACACCAAAATCAATTAGAGCGAGGTGGTTAGGATAATAGAGAAGATCAAACCTCGTGGGCACCCAAATTTACCAATAGGCCCTAAGTAATAATAATAATAATAATAATAATAATAATAATAATAATAATAATAATAATAACAACAACAACAATAACAGCAACAACAACTTGGGGTTTTCATGGTTTCCTCAATCTCAAAGGCAAAAATGCAGGATACATTGAGATATAGCCGAACAATAGAAGCAAATGCTACACGAATGAGTTATTAGTTATTATTATTACACGGTAAAAGCATTGAACATAAAGATCGACCCTGATGCTTCCCGTTCTAGATACTTGTCAGTTTTATGAAAATATAATAAATAAAATTTTATTGTCTCCATAATTTACTTTTATCTGTGCTAGCACGTATATGCGAGAAAGTTTGTGCAACATATTTTGCACCATTTATTTTAATAAATTTATCTAAATGGTATATGAACGTGTTAAGTAATTTACGATTATTGACTATAATATGTATCTACTTTAATTTTCTTTAAGTTACTATGTCATTTTCAATTGAATATTACTAAACGACAATTTTATTATAAATAAATATTTATGCCTCTGTACAAGTAAATACTGTGAAATTTCAAAGAGTGGTACAGATCTTGCTGAAGTTAGGAAGCAAGTTTAAGACCATATCTGAAATGGCAGTTTTATAAGGATTAGGGAACGCAAAGTGCATAGAGAGCGAATGGAGACTCAGAAAGATGAATAACAAGATTGATTTAGATTCAGAAAAGAAAATCCGGTTTAGGTTATTTCATTGTGACAGAATTAGGATGGGAAAAATTAGAAACAAGGCGCAAGCAAGCCAGGTTATGGTCAGGGCATATACAGGACAAAAAGCATGGGCTGATATTACAACACGTTTAGAAAAACCAACCTATTACGGAAGAAACGATCACGAGTTCAAAATTAAAACCGTACAGCAAAGAACAGATGTAGGTAAATTCTCTTTCCTAAACAGAACAATAAATGATTGGAATGAACTTCCTGCACAGGTTTTCATGGCCTGTCCTTCCTTAGGAACCTTCAAATGAAAGTTAAAATGTGTAATTTAGATTCCGTGTAGCCACTTTGTTTAATATGAGTCTCTCTGCTCTTTTATTTCTGTCTAAGTTTTACATTATTTTAACTTGTATCTGTTTAGTTAGAAGTGTATGATTATTATACTTGATATGTAGTTTATTTATATAATTTTTTAATATTTAATTTGGCATGTATTTAAGTATTTTTCTACATTAACTCATATTTAATTTCTTTACTTAATTTATTATTTAATTCCATAATATGTTAGGAATATTAGGTTATTAGTTATTAGAATGGATATCTGTAATAAGTCTTAATATTTTCTTAATCTTTAATCTTTTCTTGTAATGTAAATGTAATTGATACAACTGCCACCGGGCAAAGCCCAATTGCAGTGTATGCATACATACATACATACTTCATGGGTGAAAATATTTAAACATGATAAAGTGACTTAACAGGCAGGCAGAAGGTGTAAATTTTTCTTAGATTTTTAAGCGATCCTGGATCAGGGTCAAAACTCATAGTACTTAATTTTGATTAAAAAAATTTCTATGTATCAGGCTATTACCTAAACAAATACACAATTTAGTTATCTTGATTTCATTTAATCAGCATGGCCCAACATAGTAGTACTGAAATTTTAAATCTCACAAATTTGTTGTTTTGTTTTATTTTAACCTAGTAGATGCCCGGGTCTTCGCCCACGATAATTAATGCGAAAATTAAAACTTTAGAGCAAAATAATTAAAACATTATAAGCTATTTATTAACACTTACATGCAAATCATTCAAAAACTAAATGATTAATAATTATAACGAAACAGCTAAAAATTTGGCTTTAGAGGGCATTCCACGATTAGAAAACGCCTCTATTGTATTTGACATCTCTATATATATAAAAGGCTTTGTCCTGACTGACTGAATGAATGACTGACTGACTGATTGACTGAATGACAGGAATCAACGTAGGCTACAGCCTAAACTATAACAGGTAGAGACTTGGAATTTTGACAGTACCTTCGTTTCATAATGTAGGTGCTCACTAAGAAAGGATTTTGAAAAATTCTGATTCTAAATGCCAAAAATTAAATGTTTTTGAAAATACTTAATCCCTTTTTACATACAATTATCCATTCCAAATCACAGAATATATTGTTGCCAAATGGTATATGATGGACTTGGAAAAATCAATTGAAATGCACTTTTGACAAATAAGAGAAGTTATCAAAATAATTCATGTTATAAAATATAAATATTACAGAATGAAATCCACTAAAATAATGGAATCACATAACTTTCTCTACCCTGGACATAGAGAAAACAAAACAAGGTATGGTAATGTGTATAATATTATATTATATCGCAGGTTTTTGGAAAGAAATGTATGAAAGTGATAATGCTTTCTGTTTAATTTCATCCCCAAAACGGCCTTATGGTAACATGAGAGTGGGAAATTTCCCGCCTCGATATTACAATTTTATGTTACAGGAATTTCTGTTTCTTCTTATTTAAACCTCTACCAGGCTTGCTGTGCACTGTACAAGCGATGGGATGCAACATTCTAGATCCTCTATGAGCCATAAAAAACTATATCAAGCGTTTTCTGAGGGAATAGTTTGAGTGTAATAAGTCGTTCTTCCTATTTCAAATTATAAATGCCTATATAAGGACCTAGAATTTAAAATTGAAAATCCTTCATAAGCTAATTTCCAATTACAAAATACAAAACCCGGGCGACGCCGGGTCTTTTCAGCTAGTTATAAATAAACAAACGAATCGACCAAGGAGAGCTCACAGAATCGAAACGATCGATAATTCCATGCGATATATTGAAAAAATCGCAATGCTTTTATTGCTAAGTTATGACAAAAAAAAGGCAAAGCCACCTGCAATTCATTTGACAATTGAAACGTTTTACCGAAAACTGATGCCTCGATAGCGCAAAAAGAAATCCGTTTTCTGCCAGTTTTTCATTCTAAACTCGCGAACGAAAGCGAATATTAGAAATCTGACTTCGAGGTGCATTCGGCCACCCTTCAGTCCACATTTAAAATTTCAGATTTCTGCGTGCAGTAGATTAGGCTAAACATCCCGCACAGACAAACATAAAATTGGGGGAAATTGTCTTCTTAAGAAAAATACAGTTCTAGAATGGTTTTGATTGGCTGTGCACAATTGGCCCCCTCAATTTAATGCAGCTATCCTAAATGATTTCCTCCTGGCCTATTACGTCTAGTTTGCACACAGTAAGTAACTACTTAATTTTTATTTAGTCCACCCATTTTTCTTTCCTGGGATTCATTATCGCTATTATTCTTGTTACGTTGAATATGTTTATAGGTACAAGATAGAATGAAATAAATTATTCTTCTTCCCGTCTTTCAATTGGATGATTGGGCACATTCACTTTGCAGCAGGCCTCCCTATGAAAATGTTGCTATCAAAAATTAACTCTTGTCTCATCGTTTAATACTTTAATGCATTTTCACCTTTTCTCTAGGAAACCGCTGTGTGATGTTAAATTGAAACAAATTAGCTTGTTGTAGTCCTTTTTAAATAACTTATTATTATTTTCAAAAATTTTAGATTCACAGCGTTGAGGCTGGATTTAGATTCTGCTCCAGGTTCACGGGTCTGGTCCTTATAGCACCTTTCTAAAAATGTCATCAGTAGAGACCGGATTTTGAAGGGAAAATTTTCACCCGAAAAAGGACGAAAAAATGGAAAATTATTGCCAAAAAAAGGTGGGGGAAAAGGGAAAATTATTGCCAAAAAAGGTGCGAAAAAAGGGATATAAAAGTAAGAGAGTGTAAAAATTCAACAGAGAGATACATGTTTGTTTTATGTAAAGCCTTTGCTTGCTCTACAGCTGCTGATTCTGTAACATCTAATGACGGAAGAAATGTTTTGATCTTGTTAAAATTCTCTCAGAGGAAAATAGCACACGAAATCCATTTTCCCCACCTTGTTATAATGGGAAACTTAGGCAATGGCAAGCCTGTGATTTCCCTGTAACGCTCTATTCTGCCGTGAGGAATTATTTTTTCAATGGTGAATCAGTGAAAACAATTTTTAATGTTTTCATATTACCAAATACTGGGTAATTTACGAATTTTTTAAAATAAATTAGCAAAAAAGGTACTGGAAAGGGAAAGTTCCTAAAAAAAAAGGAAATGAGTCTAAAAAAGGGAAAAAAGGGACGTTAAAACCAGGTCATTTGCAGTTGAAACTTACTCATTAATGTCCTGTTCAATTTTATCACGTTTTGGAAACCTGTGCTTTTCCCATTATCTGTGATAGATTGTTTTCCAGGTTTTTTGGTATCGTACCCAGTGCTCCAACTATAATAGGTATGACTTCAGTTTTCACGTTCCACATTCGACTTATTTCTATCTGAAGGTCTTTATATTTCAACCATTTTTCAGCTTCCTTTGAAACCATATTCTGGCAGTTTGGAATTGCAACATCAATTAATTGGCAGGTCCTATTTTTAGCGTTTCGTATTATTATGTCTGGCTTGTTTTTATTATTATTATTATTATTATTATCATCATCATCATCATCATCAATAGCTGGCCTATTCACATCCTGATCTCATCAAATCAACAGCAAGTCTTCTAAGACATTTCAACACACTTGTTGAAATGCATATCGACTTTTGATGCAGTGATAGCCTACTGACATCAACGAAGACAGAACTCTAAATTTCTTATCAATTCTTAATGCAGGTTAAGAAATATTGACTGTGTTTTAAAGATTACATAGGCAGTGACGTATTTTATATAAATTCCATGATGTGTACAATGATTGTATCACTGAATGTGTAAACAGCTAATATATAACTGAGCTACCTATCAACATATCAGGAAATTGCATACACACACAGGGCCGACGAGAGGGAAGGGCAGCCGGGGCTGCAGCCCCGGGGCCCGTGTCCGGGCCCATTTTGGGGCCCGGCCAACCAGGTTTTATTTTTTCTTTCTAAATTTACTTTAAAATAAAATTTGTTATAAGTCAATAAACAGCTTAAGTTAGGTTTTATGTGATTATTTTAACTGCATTGTTCTGTCGTATAACGGTGACACGGAATTAATAAGTTAATCTGAAACGGATTATTCTTGAAGAAAAATTGCTATTTTTGAAAAGTAGAAGCAGAAATTCTTTTGGACTCAACAGTAGGCCTCATTAACGTTCGGTATTTAAAAACATACAGGTAAATATTTTCCTAATTAAAACATTTTATTGTATTTGTCCGTTTCGTGCCCGGCATCAGTTAACCGATTTGGTCCAATATCAATAGGGTTCGTTCCATGGTATACCAAGTTTTATGAAAATTCAATAAAGCGTATTTGAGCTATCGCGCTAACAGACACACGGATAGACAGACAGACAGACAGTACTGTCTACCAGACAATCTCATAAAGTACCGGTACCATTCTGGCACTTAATAATTATGTAATATCATTACATAATCTTTTTGTTGCTTACATTATAAAGGGAGAGTTGGGTAGTGAATTTAATATTTGACGGGGGCCCGGGAAAATATGTTCCTGGGGTCCTTGCTTTCTTTCCACGGCCCTGCACACACACACACACACACACACACACACATATATATATACTTTAATTTTATTGTTACCATTTGTATTAAATTCTAATGCCTGTCGGATAAATTAGGACCAATTGTACGTACCTACATAGCCTACGTCGCTTTTAATTTTTAAGCCGATATAATTTTATTTATCTTGACCTAGTTGACCTAATATGTAGATATTAGTTTAACCTGACCTTCACTAAGAAATGTAGTAAATACACATACTTAGTGTAACATTGTACAGTACTACTTACTACACATAGGCCTACTAAAATTAGTATTCCATTAGCATGTGATTAATGTTAAATTGTTCTTATAGTCAATTTCAGTGCAATTGCACATGCAACATATGAACTTTACTCCAAAATAATAAATCTGTTATAGTGTTGGACTCAGCTAAGCTCCTCTGGAATGCGGGGAAATATAAGAGGATATATTGGTCTTTCCCAGCATTCCAGAGGAGCTCAGCTGAGTCCAACACTATAACATATAGGCTAATTTATCTAATATTATTATTCATCAATTGTATATTACACAAGAATATCATTTTCTATAACGTAGGCCTACTAATAGACTACTAATAGACTTCACAAATTGTGAATACTGTTCCTACAATTCAAGTGAACATAGTAATCTACAAAAAATGAATAGAAGTATTAGAATTAGCCTTATGCCCTCATTAATAAAGCAACATAAAGAAGTGAAAAACAAGTTAGGTGTGGAATACCTCGATTAGTATGATATCGATCTTCTTATTATAATGCTAGATTTGGCTAATAATGTGAAAGATTCAACTTTAAATTTGTTATATTAGATTGTATGTCAAAACATGTATAAGTTAGGTTAGAATACCAAGAGAATACATAATATATACATAAAATAATAATGTCTAAACTAAAAACGACGTATATTAACCAAACATGTTTGACGTTATTTGTACCAAATTATATTTAACAAATGACGATAGGTTAAAAACATAAATAAATAAGCTGATTCTAATTCTGCTATTCAAGTTTCCCTCATTTGCAAAATGAAGTTCATTAATAGTAATCCATGTTTCCAGCATTCAGATTTCTGATAGGTATTATACATACTAGTGCTTTCAGGCTGAACTTTTTCAACTGTATGATTAAATTTAATTATCTAAATAATCTTAAAATATTGTAGTCATTAAAAAAAAAAAAAAAAAAAAAAATTAAAAAAAAAAAAAAAAAAAGGAACAGCAATAGTTTGATTTGTTCTTGTTTAGCAGAAACTAATCGTATTCCATTTTGCTGAAGGTGAATCTGAATTGGTTTCTGGATTTAAAGTGGAAAATAAAAGTTGGGGATTTGCTTTAATTTTTAGGTTGAAAATGCTAGAATTTTATTTATGAGTATAGAGAATGTCGAATGGACATCCATTCGTCAAATAGCCGGGGATTCTCTGAAGGGTACCTACAAGCCAAGCTAGCATTCATAGAAACTCAGGTGCATGGTGAACATTATAGGATGAGGATGAGCCAGCTGAATACACACTCGCTGCAATGTGGCCTCTTATTTTATTTTAGAATGTGAAGTGAGAAAGATGACTAGGCTAAAGACTTTCTCTTCATATTTTAAAACTCTTTACATGAAGATTATTTCATTAATTAGAGCGAGGTGGTATAGGGTAATAGGGTAGAAGTCCTGGATTCAAATCAAATTTCATGGCCACCCAAATTGACAAGTAGGCTCTTGTAATAACTCATTCGTGCAGCATTTGCTTCTATTGTTCGGCTATATCTCAATGTATCCTGCATTTTTGCCTTTGAGATTGAGGAAACCATGCAATCCCCAACATGCAACTATTATTATTATTATTATTATTATTATTATTATTATTATTATTATTATTATTATTATTATATGGACTTATGGACTTTTGGCGACGGTCTGCAAGAATCTCCAGGAGGAACAAGATTAGGAACAATATCATTAGAGGAAAAGTGAAGGTACAAGGATCGCTGATAAACTCCTGAAATGGGTGCAGGAAGATGTCTAGGACATTGTATAACCTGATTAAATAAAATTTATTATTATTATTATTATTATTATTATTATTATTATTATTATTATTATTATTATTATTTCACGGTAAAAGTATTGAACATAAAGATCGACCCTGATTCTTTCCGTTCTAGATACTTGTTAGTTTTATGAAAATGTAATAAGTAAAATTTAATTGTCTCTATAATTTACTTTTTTCTGTGCTAGCCTTTAACATGTATATGCGAGAAAGTTTGTGAAACATATTTGTGCACCACTTATTTAAACGATTCTAATGTTTTTTTTTTTAAATTTATACAAGAATTCCATAATTTATATAATGTATTATTATAACATGCATATTATAAATTACATTACACAAAGAGCTACCTTAGTCAGGCATATTCGATCATTTTCGCAATAATTCTCTGAAGGCTTATAACAGTATAAGCCTCTCATTTCATTGCGAAGCATAGGCTTTGAAGTCTCCAAAATCAGTAAATACAGGACCACTTATATAACTGATTTGTGATAGTTCAAAAACAATTTTCATCGAAAATCACAAGCAACATACTAATCAGGTAAACTGATGTAACAAAGTGCCAGAATGCTTTTGTTTAATCAATGATAATTGCAATTATGATATGCAGAAAATAAGTTATTTTTGTAATTGATTTCCGAGTTAAGCTCCTGATCGATTCATTTTGCAGGGCTTACGGAAGAACAACGATCTAGTTTGATAAGCATATGAGAAGGAATATGTGGGTAGTGTTATTTGTCAAAGCTACCTGTATTGCAATTTCCAAAGCCGTGTATGAATACTGTAAAATAATATATTGTCAAGAGAACTGATTTGCATTTGATATTCTTTACAATATATTACCATAAAATGGGCACTAAATTGGGAATTACTCCGGTAACGGTCAAGCAATTTGGTCCAATATCAATAGGCTACTTTCCAAGGACGTTATAAATGGTATACCAAGTTTCATGAAAATCCGATCAAGCGTAGTTGAGTTATCGCGCGTACAGACACGTGGACAGACATTTTGCCGTCCACCACACAGTCTCATGAAGTACCATTCTGGCACTGCAAAAGAATTTCTGAACTGTTGTCAGTACGGTACACAATATTCCTGATCGGATCCTTTGAAGTGTCACTTTTATTGCTCACATTTTAAGAAACGTATTATCAGCAGGCCAATAAGCATAAAAATTAAATGCTTTATAAAATACAAACTTACTTACTTACTCAGTGGCAATGGCAAGCTAAAGGAATATTATCTATTTTATGGAACCCAGAGGTTCATTGCCGCGCTTACCTGAGCCCAACATTCAACCCTATTCTGTACTAAATCCATCCAACCATCCCTCCCAAATCCTACTTCCCTTAAATCTATTCTACCGTAATATATTTTCCTCCCACCAATTTCTAGGTCTTCCACGTGGTCTTTTCCCTTCGGGTCTCCCATTCAATACTTTTTAGATATATCTTTCCTCCCCCATGCGTGAAACATGTCCAGCCCATTTCATCCTCCGTGATTTAATTACCCTTACTATATCCGGTGACGAGTATGTCTAGGCTATGAAGTTCGTCATTATGGACTTTTCTCCAATCCCCATTTTTATCTCAATATTTTCCTAAGCACCCTGTTTTCGAACCCTCTCAGATTATGTTCTTCCCGAAGAGTAAGTGACCATGCCTCACATCCATATAATATAACCGGCAGGATAATTATTTATACATGCTTATTTTTCGATTTCTGGACAAAAGAGGAAAACCTAAAAGTTTCCGAACTGAATAAAAACAAGCGTTTTCTGAATTGAATCGACACTTAAATTCTGCCTTAATATTATTTGTATCTGTAATTATTTCTCCCAGATATTAGAATTTCTCCACTTGTTCGAACGATTTACCGGCTATTCTAATATTTTGTGCAGCATTATTTTGACGTTTTATAACCATATACTTAGTTTGTTCTGTATTAATTTAAAATCCAACATTCCCGCAGGTATCGTAAATACTTTCTTCATTTCTTTCGATTGGATTTACATCATCGCCCAACAAACAAACATCTGCATAAACTAAAATTGGGTGATCGCCATTTAATTCTAGGAATACATTTTTTCATGCACTTATGGCATATTCAAAAGCCAAATTAAAAAGTAAAGGCGATAGTGAATCTGCTTGCTTCAAGCCGCTTCTAATGGCGACCTATCGGATATAATTAGGTCCCGGATTCTTAAGTTTTAAACTATTTTGTTCCTTCCTGCTGACAGCGATATTTTAACATAATTATCCGTTTCTTTGTCAGGCAGTCACATAGTCTAATCTTATGAAACCTAAAAATGGCTAAATAAGACGTTAAAAACTAAACTTGGATGAAACTGATTTTCAAGAACAATAATAATAATAATAATAATAATAATAATAATATCAATTAATCCAATTATTTTTATTCTACTAAAAATACTTTTTAAACATGTGCCTACATATTGTCCTTTGCTCAATGTTTCCAGTGTATTATTTTTCAGAGGAAATATAGCATTGAATTTTGAAATTTCTCATTTTATTATTTATTTATTTAATATACAATTTCTTTTAGCCCTATTTCACCCTAAGGTATATTAGGGCTATAGTTTTATGTCAATTACAATTTATAATGTACCTGTTATCTTGTATACTAGAGTAGCCTGTTTTGCTAAAGTTTAAATAAAATTATCGTAAACTCGTAAATACAGAACATATGAAGTACAGGAATTCTCTACAACAATCCTTGCTAAAAATTTTTAAGAGTGGTTTATCATATTTAACACCACAATGGTTTAAGTGTCCTGTTAAAGAAAATCTTTTCCTTTCAAAGAGTGGGCAATCAAAAAGTAGATGTTCTACGGTCTGGTTTTCTTTACAAATACATAAATAACCATTCTCCCTTATAATATTAAACCTTTCAAAGTAAGAGCCAAAAATTCCATGACCTGACAAGAATTGTGTTAATACAAATTCAGGTTCAATTTTGCTTTGAAGTCGGGTTTCAATATTTGGAAAAAATAATTCTTTTGTAACTGTTCCTTTAACACTAGATAGCCACTGATTGTTCCACCTAGTCTTAATGTGATCCCACATCTTTCTTCGTGCATAAGAGTAAGGACAAAGAGAGTAGCTATAATTTAGACTCGAAACTGCGGCTGATTTGGCAGCAGCATCGGCTCTCTCGTTACCGGCAACTCCATGATGGCCTCTCACCCATGTTAAGCAAATATGTCGTGTGTATGATAGTAAAACATTCCTAATTTCCACTGCCATCGGATTTAGAGTATTTCTATTATTTATACACTTCAGTGCCGTCTGGGAATCACTATATAAACAGCAGCTAGAATCATAAAGTTTGGCCCAAATTATAGCCTCTTTAATTGCGAATAATTCGGCTTGTACTATTGAGCATTCTGGTGAAAGTCGATTCATCTGTGAGTGGATTTCCTGGCCATTTAGGAAGGAACCCCAAATTTCTCATTTTGAACACCACTGTCTCCGTAAAAGAAATCGTTAGTGAACCGAAATTGTTCTTCTTGAGTTTGTGTGGTGAAGTTGAAATTGACAGGGGCAATGTTGTGTTCTATATGCTCTATATGTGGGATTGTGAGCTATTAATTATAAACAATTACAATTACAATTACAATTACAATTACAATTTATTACTCCAAAGTACACGAAAAATATATACAAAAGTTGATACACCCCCCGAAGAAGCAGAGCTTGTGTTCGGGGGTGGTTCAGTTATATATTAGAAATACTTATACTAAACAATTACTTTAAAAAATGCATAATTTGGAGAAGTATGACAAAATGTTATGTATGAAAGGTTAGAACATGTTCTATTTACAATACAAAGGTACGAAGCAATACAACAACAATACATAACAATTTATTTGTTCAAATTTTAGTAAAAAACAATGAAATTAAGTTCTATCCAAATTTTAAAGTTTAATATGAAAAATGTTATAACAGTAATAGTCGATAACAGAAGTAATAATTATATAAATTTTCTAATTTTAGACCTAAATTGTTTGTTGTTTAAGCTATTTAGATCAGGATGGTTGGTAATAAATGAATTGAATAGTCTTGGGCCAAAACTTGAACAGTGCTTAGCTCCAGCAGTTGTAACATTTTTTGGTTCAAGTAATAAATTAAATTGATTCCTTCGCGTGTTATATACGTGAGATTCTGACTTGTAATTGTCACGATGTTTATGAAAATAATCCAGTATGACGTACTTGTAAATTTGGTCTATGGTGAAAACGTTAAATTCAGAAAATAATAATTTGGAAGAATAGTCAGGAGGCTTAAATAAACAAATCTTTATGATGCGTTTTTGAAGACAAAGCAAAGGGCTGAGGATTGTTTTTGCAACTCCTCCCCACCCAATTATGCCATATTGAAGAATAGAATGAATTAGGGCCAAATAAATCGTACGTAAAACATGAGCTGGTAAACATGAACGGAGAATAACGAATTTATAAATGACTTTACGTAGCCTATTGCATAAATATTCAATGTACTTGTCCCATCTTAAATGTCGATCAATTATGATGCCTAGATATTTCACTTGATTTGATTCACTTAAGGAGGGACAAGTGCAGCTATTAATACAGCAACCAGAATTGTGTATTTTTAAGCTTAAATTTTTACTTACTTTTAATTGTTGCATACCGGTAGCTGTTAAAGCGAAAGGAACTAGCGTAGTTTTCTTAACATTTAAGGAAAGTAAATTAAAATCCAGCCATGATTTATAACCATGATGATGCCATGATGATTTATATTTGGTTGAAAATAACCAAAAAGTGTGTCTATAGTTTTGCGGTTCAGAGTTATGGAAATTGCAAGTAAAAATAAAATGAATTAATATACCGTATTTGCTTCAATGTGTTTATTGTACTTATTAAATTGTCTAAAGATGGTAAAAAGCTAAAATAAAAATATTTTAATATATCTAAAAACTAAACACCGAAACATCCTTGATCTAGAAATAAGTTTCCCTACCCTGTAGGTTTCATTTAGGCATTTTTATCGCCTTACTAATTATCATATATTTTATTGATATAACTAATATTACAGGCTTTCATCCAATTATACATGAAGTAGGCCTACACGAATAAATTTGCTCATAAATATCCATATTGGCCTATTACGATTTAACATTAAAAATTAACTTTAAAATACTTACTTTATCATATTCTGATCCATAAATAATTTGTCACCCTACATTCATAAAGTAAACTACTGTAGAGACGGCAATGATAATAATCGTTGGTAGCCGTCATCCTAAGAATACTTGATTAATATCCTATTTCAACCAGCTTATGAATATTTCCATAAGAAATGCTATTCCCAAGAATTTCAAAACTTCATAACTCATATTCACAGATCACTATAAGCAGCAGATATCTACAATCACTTTATTCACAAGGGCATTAGTAACTAGGCCCTAATAGTTAATTGTAGCCTAAATTAGAGCCTCTGGACAAAATTTCTCGGCCCTTTCACGTCCAAGAAATACTTAGTTTCTAGAGGGGGGTTGCGAGGCGATGGGCTTACCACCTGTCCCTCTACCCTCTCTCGGAAAATAAGCATATCAAAATTAGTATAGGTAATGAAACCTCCATTGGAGGCCCCTTCGCCCCACCTGGGGATCATAGGGTGCCAGATACAGATACAGAATAGTTAATTGTAACTATTGTACCTATGAAGTTAACAGTAACTGTAATTATAATTTGTAATTAGTAGGGCGAGGCATTTAATGACCATAAAATAGTGAAAAAATGCAAAATAAAAAATGCATTTATGACCTTAAAAAAGTGAAAAAATGACCCGAAATCTTAAAATAATGACCAATAAATTTACCATTATTACTTATAATTAGTTTTTTTCTTAAGTAATGAATTGCTAAATACAGTTTATGATGACGCTTTATATGCGAATTTACAATA
This sequence comes from Ectobius pallidus, assembly GCA_964059195.1. Classification (NCBI taxonomy): domain Eukaryota; kingdom Metazoa; phylum Arthropoda; class Insecta; order Blattodea; family Ectobiidae; genus Ectobius; species Ectobius pallidus. Next base: position 9,806,197 of record CAXKWD010000012.1, read on the forward strand.
TAAAACACACTTATTTTGTTACTAAAGAAATCAATAAATTTATACTACAGTACTTGGACACCCTTAGCGAAAAATAAATTCTTTCTGAATTGGCATGCCCATCAAATTGCCCCATAGCAAATACGTGTCATTTAAGAAGAAAGAAAAAAATATTTATTGCTAAAATGCCAAAAATTACCTAAAATGCCAAAAAGACTTAAAATGCTGAAAATGACCTAAAAATTACCAAAAAATGACCTATGTCTTGAAAAATGACGAAAATTCAAAATAAAGCAAAATAATGCAAAAACAAATTGCCCTTATTTAATTAATTATTTCATGATATACATTTACATATATTCGAGCTATCTTTTAACCTTCATGTAAAAAAGATGCAAAATCATCAAATGCCTTGCCCTAGTAATTAGTGTATCCAGATAGGTATCAGTAATTTGTAAATATCTGTAATTATTGTTCCATGTAGGTAGTAATGTGTAATTATGTGTAATTAGTGCACCCATTCGGGTGGTTTTAAGTTGTAATAACTCACATTGCAATCAATACATTTATGTAGGCATTGCAAGCATATCTAGCCTATATATATAAGACAAGTTGTAGAACTATAACCCTAACATGCCAATGTCAAAATAGGGTAAAATAAAACGGAGATTCAGTAATAATAAGAATATCCTATACACTTCGAAACGTTTTGAAAGTCTACATAAGTTATTATAATATATTTTATCAATTGTATTTCTCAGAAACTTGAGGGTTAGAGGATAATTGTACAGATCAGTATGAAAGATATTAATAAAAAGTTATTCTTCCATCTAGATGTTGAGATTACGATTATTTAGACCGTGATATTTGCATATTGAGATTATTTGGACCGTGTATAATATTCTTAATAAATGAATTAATATCAACAACTCTATGTTGGTAAGTTTTGTAATATATTCACGTTTAACTGAAAGATATTTGACAGGAGCCCTTATTGGATTGATTTACGAGTCCTGCTAGTTCGAAGTTTATTGGTTCAATCTCGTTCCTTAGAGATCTACTCTTTTTAAATTACAGGTATTTTTAACTCTGCTTTCTATGACAAAGTTATATTGGATCTTAATTCTATTTTCGTATTCTATTCAGTTATAGGCAGGGGTATTCTTATTATCACAACATAATAAAATAGAAACTAATTATGGCTGCAAAGATGTAAATACTCCCTAATTGTTAAATTTATTTATGAGGTTTTCTCAGCATTGAAGCACTAGTATCTTACAGGACTGGTAAGATAGGTTGCTGACAGAGAGTATACTAAAACAACTTGTTGTTCTAATGAGTGTTTTGTATGTGATACATCCTAATTAAATTAAATTTAGAGCAACTTATTATGTTTGTTATATCATGACTATTAAAAAACATGTACAATTATTTTATTGTATTCCTATGTACAACGTGAATTTTCTACCTTTTCACCTCATGCATTGTATTATTCAATTACCAAATTCAATGAAAATGATATGTACCAATTTCTTTTAGTCAGTATTTTTTCTTTGTCTTTATCTTGTATACCATATCTTAGAAAGATGAGTCATAAATTACTTTTCAAGAAACCCTATACAATATTTACTCTTCTGTTACCATTCAACAGTTAAATTAAACATTTAAAATCTAAAAATTCTAAAATTCTAGTATATTATCCTATAAAGTTTTTGAAGTCACGGGATAATGTATCAGTAGTCAATCTATAGTTGGATATATGTAATTGTAGAAGAGTCGTAGATCTTATTAAGATGCCATATGCACAGAATTTAGCAGTATTAGAGGAAAGAATAATGAAATTCATCAATGTACTCTCTAACTATTCTTGGGTGAAGGAACTATGAAATATCAAATGAAATGCGATATACAATATGTTGTGCAAAATACTTATATATATATAGATATATAACTTATTTAAATCTGCAATACTTTTTGAAGAAAATTAACTGATATATTTATGAACAAGGAAATTATTTTAGGCAACCCTTATATTGAAGAACGAAGTTCGCAAGCCAACTGCATTATGAAACAGAATTTGCAAGCCCATCAGCGATGAAAATATTAAAACTCAACTTAAAACAGGAAAAGGAACAGCCTACATTGCACATTTCCGAGTTTAAAATAACTCAATATTCTAACATGTCAATAAGGAATGTTAACATCAAAGGAAGGAACTTAAACATAGCATATGGCCAAGTTCTTAATTATCGCTGTTGTGGATGAATAAAAACTGTTTGGAAAAAATGTCAAATGGTTCTGTAAGTTCATGACGTCTTTACTTAATAATACTTATTTATGGTTTCCTAATTGATACAGTAAATTTCATATTGAACTAAAGGAAATATTATACAGAATGTATTTAAGATGTTTGCCTACTCCTTATACCCTTTATAAAGTAAATTATGCAACTCATGCTATTTATAACTATATTAATGTTATTTATGATAGGCCTATGCTATTTCATAACGTTGTTTACTAACTGCCTAGATACGCGATAGTTCGTTAAGAGACTCCCATGATAACTAGGAGGAGAAATTCCTTTCAGGATAGCTATCTTAAGTTAACGGTGCCAATTGGACACAGCCAAATCAAAATAATTTTTAGAACTGTATTTTATTTGAAGTTAAGAATTTTTTTCTTAATTTTCAACATTCATATATTATGTATATTCATTTTAAAAAAGCAGCTATCAATAAAGAATTTCCTGTCTATTAAACATTTCTGAATTCAAATGGTTATGGACAATATGGGGTGAGTCTTCAAGAATGTTTAAAGTCAAATCGTGCAATGTGGCTGCAGACAGTATACCAAAACATTCGAGAAAATTGACATAACATTTTTAAATTGTCCCTCTCACCCAAAATATCAACAACACTTCCATTAATTCAATATCGATACAATAAAGTTCTACGTTTGGTGCCCTCAAGCATTTTGATTGGCTCTTGAGGAGAGTCAAACAGCTGCCGAGCCGCCACAGATATTAGTATCCGTAACAAAGGTAAACAAGACAAGCTCAGATATATCAGTTTAGTCAGTAGAAATAACTAAAGATCATGCCTTCGTTTCCAGAAGTTCTATACAGCTAGTACTTTACATAGGACCTCATTATTTGTCCACTTGACAGCATATAAACATTAATTAATACTGATTATAATGGGCATAGCATATGGGCAATAATAATATTGCATGGCCCACTATCCTAGACATAGGCCTAATGTATCAAATTGTCGATAGCTTTGATTTTTCAGCCTGCATTGCTTGATTAATTTCGTTAAAACGATGTCAGTGTTAATAAATATAAATAAATGATTTAAAAAACACAATATAGTAGTTGAATAATTAAAAGCAGAAACCTGCTATTGATATAATATTGTGCATTCTATTGAAAAGTACGGCTACTGGTATCTACACTATACTTTAATGTGAGTATTTAAATACTCTCCACTGATGTGCAAGCTATAGGCCTAATGTAATTCCTGACAGATTGTTTTCAGAATTAATGCAATTCATTCCTAACCTATACGACAGTTTTAAACCTATAACCAACATGTCAGTGAATCATATACATACATAGGCCTAATTAATATTATTGCCAGTTCATTTTGTGAATCTTCACATATTTTAAGGATTTTATCAATCAGTGTATATCAGTGGCGTACCAAGGCTACTTGGCGCCCGAGGCTAATTAAATGGTATTCGCCCCCTAACACTAAAAGGTTCAAGGTTCAATGAGTTTAATTTAAACACAGTTTAATGTTCACAATTATTTATTTTTAATAAGTAGTATGTTACTTTAACACATTATAAGGAGAAAAATATGAATGAAATAAAACTGTAAGTATTATAAGGTTAGTTTGTTTGAAAAAAAAATAAAGAGAAAACCAGTTTCAGAGTGATAACAAAAATTTTAAAATGTGCCTTTCTAACCTTGATGGATGAAAATTTATTTATAATAGAGTTGAAGTCTATAGTAGCAGCCACATCACGTTCAATTGATAAAATTGCTAAATTACACCGTAAACGTTTCCTGTATGCTCGGCGCCCACGATTTATTTCGTATTTTCTATAAATAGCTTAAAACGAAACGTTTATTTCATTTCTAAATAATATTACTGCGGTATTTAACAAAGTAATAAAGAAAATTTGACCAATAAAACCTTATATTTTGCCTGAAACAATTATTTTTTCTTACACTAAAAAAATAGGTTTTTCAGTTTTGGCGCCCCCTTCTCTACGGCGCCCGATGCGGCCGCCCCGTTCGCACCCCCCTTGATACGCCACTGGTGTATATGAATTAGGTTAAGAGAAAGCATAACTATATTAACTAAGCGGACATGCATTGCGCTGAAATGTACCAACTTCATTCCAAAATGAAGTTTATATAGATAAATAATATTACTATTATAGCTGCTATGAATATAACTTTCACACAAGTTTGTAAATACTTTATCCCAACAAAATATCATTCGTGTTATGGTTGCGACTGAGTAGATGCACTGTATCCCACAATGGAAAATCATATTTATAAAAGAATCATGCCAGCATTATAAATCTAGCTAAATTTTAGCTTGCAGGAATTGCCGGTAGGTTACAACTGTTCAAGAGCTTAATTTACTAAATTAATTAATTACTTTAGCTGATAAAATTTCCAACACAGTTGATCCTGTACATTTTTTCTATTCCCAATGGCTTTTGAGGTATCCGCCTGTGAAAATAGCAAATTTTCAAAAAAACGCTCTTTCGCCTCACGCTTTTCGACATACTTTGCCTTCTGGGGCTTCAGTCCTTAGGTACACATCAAAGTCGTCACAAAAGAAGTTTTAGGGCAATAAATTCCCTTTAAAATGAGTAGTCGTTTGTTATTCTGTCTTCAAAAGTTATAACAATTTTAAGTTTCGTACAAATTTCACGATTTCGAAAGAAAAATGTACATCGCACTTTCTCTGTATTTAGAGATTATATCTTTGTGTATAACCTGTATATTGCATATTTACTACATTGTGACACATGCGAAGAAATATTACATAACCATTAAAATTGCATTTATTAAAAAGCCGATCACGGTACAAACACAGTACATGTAATGGAAAATACATTATACTCCAGGGGGGAAATAATCATGAAGTTTTGAAATTTGGCAGAGATGTGGGGGAAAGTGTCCTAAACAACATATTAAAAGTCCCGTGAACGGGGGTTGGGGGACACGTTTAAGTGTCGATTCTCTCAGTTTTCCCTAAATACCGTACACAAAAAACTATGGGTTCTAGCAAAAAAAGTTATGCACAAAATTAAACTACATATTTTTTTTATAAAATTGATCTGAATCATATTTCTGAAGGATTAATAGTTCAGGAAATAGAAGGATATGAAGTATCTCATAGTTCTGGAAATTCTTTTTTACATACACTTATATTTTATATTTTTTAAGAAAAAAGAGAGCTGATAATAACTAAATTAGCATGATGCCAAGCAAACTAGTTCTTAGAATAATATTTGTATTAAAGGTAAACATTATACATAAAATTATTATTATTATTATTATTATTATTATTATTATTATTATTATTATTATTATTGTTATAAAGCTTCTAAAAATCACATCGTATGAGTGCACGTTATAAGAAAATAATATGAACCAATCAGTTATAATATATTTTAAGTCAAATATTATTTGAAAAATGGTAAAGAACTGAATATATTTAGACATTGTAAGACATTGTAGGCCTATCTATTGCTATTTTCGCTTTCGGATATCTCTGAAGACATTCGGAATAGAAAAAATGTGTAGGATCAAACTTACAGACTGTTTTATAATTAATCTACAGTACGTAGCTCCAGTGTACCTAAAATTAACTTCAGCGTATAGCTGAGATATATATTCGGCAAATTCGCCTACACTTAATCATTAGAATACAATGTTTGACAGCATAAAGTTTTAAATTTTAAAATTTTATTCAAAATATAAGATAATATAATTTTAATGGTTTATGTTTTTAATTTGGATACATACAGCACATTACTTTTTAAAGTACAATTGTGTATTTTGTTACTCCATAATTTTATTTCCATATATATTTTAGGACAATAGTGAAACATCAGCACCATCAAGATATGGAACACTTTTTGAAGAATGTAGGTATAACGGCGGCATGTTTGAGGGTATTATACAGGAGTGCTATATGTGTGTGAATCCAGTTAATATTACGATATTGTAGACTAAAGGAGGGCTTAGTGGACGTTGCATTCATTGAACTTTTGGTCCAGTTTGGTTTGTGGTTAGGTGAACGAGTCTTTTTATAATAACAAACATTACCACAAATGGAAAAAAATGAAATTTATCAATATTGAGTAAGTAAGTAATTTCTAGTCGGCCGCGGTGGTCTAGAGGTAGCGTGCCAGCCTCTGGATCCGCAGGGCGCGGGAGTCCTCCAGGAGGGGAACCCGTGTCGTAGATTTACGGCACGTAAAAGAACTCCAAGCCTAAATTAGAGCCTCTGGACAAAATTTCTCGGCCCTTTCACGTCCAAGAAATACTTAGTTTCCAGAGGGGGGTTGCGAGGCGATGGGCTTACCACATGTCCCTCTACCCTCTCTCGGAAAATAAGCATATCAAAATTAGTATAGGTAATGAAACCTCCATTGGAGGCCCCTTCGCCCCACCTGGGGATCATAGGGTATCAGATACAGATACAGAAGTAATTTCTAACAATAATAATTAACCGAATACAGATGTCAATTTCTGAAACTCTATTTCCTTGTAATGATATTACTGACAGTAAATCCAGACTCACAATTTGCTATACGCATTCATCTATCTTGATTTACATAAATAAATAATTCTTGAAACTTTTCCTTATCAGATTCACTGTTTGCAATCAACACTTTTATTTACAGAAGCCACACGAAATAATTCCTTGCATCATTTGTCTATTTTGTAACCAATTGTTAATAACAAACTCCTACATAAAAACTTCATAGTTGAGTCTGATATATTTAAAACTGAAGATCATGGAGATATTTTTAGTTCAGTCTCGTGTTTATATTTTGTATATGATAATCACATTGTGTCCGCCTCCGTGGGTGAGTCGGTAGCGGTGCCTTCCACTCCGGCGGCCCAGGTTCGATTCCCGGCCGGGTCGGGGATTTTTCAGTAAAAAAAAAAATCCCAGTCCCGGGTTCAGGACTGGGTGTGTGTGTGGTTAAAGTAGGTAGGGGACTGGCGCACCCCGGTAACAAATGCGCTGAGAATATCCCCTAAACGGGATCGCCAGGGGTCGCTCGCGAACCTGAGGAATAACTTTTTTAAAATCATATTGTATGGATTATTCGAGATACATAAATTAATTATCCGAATTAACAAGATACTCGCATTCGGGATCCTTTCGGTTTATTTTAACATGCACAAATGAATAGAATACAACATTTGATTTCCTAAAACTTTCAACCCAGAATAAGGAAAAGCTAAGTAGGAGAAAATGTAACAACATGAGATATAGTCTTATAATTATTATTTTATAGTCTTATAATTATTATTTTAAATAATAAGTGACAAGGTCAATTTTATAATTTTATTATTGATTATTGTAATTATTTTACTTTGACAATACATTGAACTCAATGTCGTTTTTAATATTCTATCTTATTAAATGATGAATTAATATATTAAGCATTTTATAATACACAATAAAAGCTAAATTTACATCATATTTTAGTTTTTCTATTTTTCTCATATAAACTTCAGCTTTTTGTTTTTAATATTAGTGGTATATAGGCGGAATTTACCTAAACTACTAATTATATATTATACCACTGGAGAAAATGAAGCTAATCAACTATAAGTTTCGGCATATGTAAAAATATCTGAAAGATGTAGGCTTAAGCCTAAGCTTAGAGTTTGGTTTATTGTTACAATATTAAATTCAAGAAATAACTATTAGGTTGAGTAATTACTCTATACGGTTTTTAATCAAGCATTTATTATTCTCTCCTGCGTTAGATTCAAAGGAGTCAGTACAGAAGTTCCACTTCATCCCTAGCTAATGATACCATACTGGATAACAGACTGTATTAGAGTCAAATAAATTATTAGCTAAGACTTCGGTAAGCAAATACTGTCTCAGGTTGATAAATTTAACAATTTTCACTGCTCAGGGTGTACTATAATTTCGTACTCTGGTACATAATAATTACGTGTTTGACGAATTTCAGACGGCCATCTATAATAATTCCGAGAAATTGACCTGATTTGTATCTTTTACAAATTGCCAACTGAAATTCACCACAGCTGGGATCATGGATTCTAAAGCAAAAGTCCTGATGAACTAATAATAATAAGAGAAAGTGTTTGTCTTTCTGTCTGTCTGTACGTGATGCCCAGCAAAATCTATTGAACGCAGAGATCTTAAATTTTAAACATAAATGAACTGAAGGGCGGCCGAATGCCCGCCGTAGCCGGATTTTTAATTTCCGCTTTTGTTCGCGAATTATGAGTGAATAATTGGCAGAAAACGTGAATTTTTTAGCTATCGAAGCATGTTTTCGGTAATACATTTCCATAGTCAAATAATTGCAGGAGGCTTTTCCTTCTTTTGTCACAAGTTGGAAATAAATGCATCTCGATTTTTTCAATATATCGCATGGAATTATCGATCGCTTCGATTCTGTGAGCTCACCCGGTCGATTCGTTTGTTTATAATGTGAAGGCACGCAGACATCTGAAATTTTCTATCTAGACGGAAGAGGGATAATGAATATAACTTAGGCCTAAACGGGCAAATATTGTTCGATTTGGACGGAACCCACTTTGCAGGGGTTTTCTGGGCCAGGCAACTCGTATCTGAGGTTGTTTTTACCAAGCGGCATTTTCTAATCGTTGAATAAACTCCAAACTAGCGATTTCATTAGGCCTATAATTATTAAGTTAATAGTTTAGTTTTTTTATGAATGACACGCGTGTAAGTATTAATAAATATGATGTTTTAACTATGTTGCTCTTAATTTTTAATTTCTAAATTAATTATCGCTGGCGAAGCTGCGAGCACCTCCTAGTCTGTAATAATAAGACGAAGTTGTCTGTCTGTGCGACGGTGCCCAGCGAAATCTACTGCACGCAGAGATCTGAAATTTTAAACATACATGGACTGAAGGATAGCAGAATGCACCTTGAAGCCGGATTTTTAATTTTCACTTTCGTTTGCGAGTTATGAGTGAAAAACTGGCAGAAAACGTGCATTTTTTTGCGCTTTCGAAGCATCAGTTTTCGGTGCATTTCAATTATCAAATCAACTGCAGGTGGCTTTGCCTTTTTTGTCATAATTTGGAAATAAAAGCATCGCGATTTTTTTGAATATATCGCACGGAATTATCGATCGTTTCGATTCTGTGAGCTCACCCTGGTCGATTCGTTTGTTTATTTATAATGTCAAATACAATAGAGGCGCTTTCTAATCGTGGAATGTACTACAAAGCCAGATTTTTAGCTGTTTAAATATAATTATCAATCGTTTAGTTTATGAATGAATCGCGTGTAAGTATTAATAAATATAACATTTTAATTATGTTGATCTTAATTTTTAATTTTCGAATTAATTATCACGCGCGAAGCTGTGGGCACATGCTAGTGATAAATGATGAGTTCCAACAAATGCTAATGAGGGTGCAATACAATTTGTTTTATCTTAGTTTTAAGTTTCAATTTCAGTGTATATATATATAATATAACTAAACACACACCCAATTACATACAATTTTTTAATTCACTTTGTTTTCTCTGCATATTACTGGACGCATTTTAGTCTTATGTTTTAATATAGGCGTAATAATTGTATTATTATTCTATTGCTAGCATTTTGTATTATTATGTATGAATCTATCGTACTTGTTTTTTTTTTTGTAGATTTCTTTTGTATTTATCCTGGTTGAGTGGTTAAAGCCACTACGGCCTTAACTCTGCCAGGCAAAATAAAATATTATTATTATTAGTATTATTATTATTATTATTATTATTATTATTATTATTATTATTACAATATTACTAATGTCAATCCAACATTTAATTTCTCTTCAACCCCTTGTTTTGATGTTCTGCTCGTATATATATATATATATATTTTTTTTTTTAAATAACCTAATTCGTTTGATAGGTATTTTTCAAGTATTTGGTTTACGTATGCCAGTATGTTTTCTTTACACTCTAATGCCCGGTTTCTAGAAACTAGTGAATTACCTATGGGTAAATTATCCATGGACAAATTAGTTCCATTTAACCTACAATGATATTATGAGCAAGGCCTTGGAGTTGTACAGTTAATTTAATTCAGAAGGCTGTGATTCTCATTGTTTAAATTATTATTGATCCTATAAGAGGTTAAATTTTATCCAGCCATTCATGAAAGGATAAATTAACCCGACGATTTACCCTTGGAAAGATCTAGCCCGAGTTTGTAGGATCATTTTTTCTGTCATTTTCATATTTACCCAGAGGACATTTATCTAGAAACTCGCCACAAGTGTATGAGATTGCTATCTTTAAATTATTTGTGTTGGTGTGGTGTTATTTTTGTGTAAATTCTGTACATTGGATAATTTACCCATAGGTAATTCGCGAGTTTATAGAAACCGGCCATAACTCCGACAAAGATGATTTTACCCATTAAACTGTAGGATCCTGTTAAGGTTAAATTTAGAAGAAAGAATACTGTGATTGTTATTGTTTCTTCACATGTTTTAAGAAATCTATCTAAATGTTTTTGATCTGGAAAAAGAAAGTAATTTTTGTAATGTTCTTTATTTATCGGATTACAAGTGGTGCACTGGATTCTGTTCAACGAGGGTTGGAAGTTTAATAGTGACAAGACATCTACAAAATGAAGGTGAATTACAGGAAGTTCAAATCGCTTTCGTTGGATGTTGCTTGGATATCCAGCATACGTCAGAGCAAATAGGAGCCTTCTATAGCTACGAATGCCTTCACAGGAACCAGAAAAAAATTGAACTGCTCTATCGACCGGTCAAAAATTAATTTTGGATCTGACAGAAAACCAATGATTAAAAATAATTCAATACCTTAAAAATTATTCTTTATTCACAATAATTCCAGACCTAAAAGGAGCAAGATGGGTCAAAGCCTGTCATTTGTACTTCACTTCCTTCCGGCGGAGGTTCAATCATGCATTACACTCAATCATTCATCATAATGAGTAAAATTTTTGAACCAATCCTGAAACAGTTCATTATGTTATTGCGTATTATTGTGGATCAACAATAATTTTAAGGTTTTTAACTATTTTTTATGATTCGCTTTCCGTCACACCCAAAATTCATTTTAGACCGGTTGATAGAGCAGCTCAATTTCTTCTGGTTCCTGTGAAGACATTCATAGTTATAGAAGACTCCTATTTGCTCAGAAGTATGCTGGATATCCAATCAACATCCAAGAAAAGTGATTTTAACTTCGTATAATTCACCTTCATTTTATAGATGTGTTTATAGATGTGTTGTCACTGTTAAACTACCAACACTCGTAAAAATTTGTTTATTTTCTGTATGGAGATTTTTATTGTCTTCTTAATTTCTAGGTGAAGTATGGATACTAATTTTAAAAATATTTAACAATAAAATATCAAATAGATTTATAGGTAATTCTTAAAAAGTCTGTATAGAAGATACAAGAAACCGCACTAATGTCTGAAGAAAAGGCATATCACAGTTACATTAACGAGACTGCGTACACAACTATCATGTAGATAAGTATTATCGAACTATAGCTTATTATCTCTGTTGATCATTTCATGATAATAGTTTGGAGAAGAAATCCACCAGGATTCGAACCCATGCCGTTGCTCTCCAAACTGATGTAGCTAGAGTTCGATTCGCGGCGAAAGGTGGATCGAATTCTTATCTATAGAGTTCGGATGTTTATGACCAAAAAATGTAAAATATGACTGGAAATATGCCCTTAAAATTTACTAATTATGACCCAAAAATCCTAAATATGACCTCATAAAAGTTACTATTTAAAAAAAAGTTTGTATTCCAAACGTTTAAAAACACTAAATTCTTATATCACATGAATTAAATCAGATAAGCACTTTTTAACAATTTTACTGGTGATTTACAGTTTTACTTATAAGGAACTTCTATTTTTAAAGAATTTTCTCCTGCTTGCTCGCTTCAACAGCTCCAAATACTCGTAATATTAATATAGACCTTGCATGTCCCTCTAAAATATGAAAAATTGTTTAATTTTAAAATGTAAGTTAGCTATTAATTGTACATAAACATAAAGTTAATTAAATAAATTTCAAATTTACCTCGACCATGTAGTGCATCCATTGTATAATTGAGCTCTTTTATCAAATTTATGTCTGAAATATGACGTTAAGTTACAAATATGGCCAAAATATTACCAAGACCATAAAAAATATGACTTCATATGCAAAATGAAAATAGTCCGACTAGGTTAACAAGCAAGCAATTCATGTTTAATTTGTGTTTTTGGCGAGAACGGAGGTCAGGAAAAAAGTGACATGTTATAAACATCCAACGATATTGTAATTTTTTTGTATCATTATTCATGTATTTATTTCATATTTATTTATTTGCTTAAACCTATAATATGTTTGTTTTTTATATAATGTTTATTATATAATTTTAGTATGTCTGAACTGACCCCGAACACGAGATATGCTCATGCGGGGTAAATAATACTCTTTTGAAATTGTACTAATTGTGTTTATATTATTTATATTTGTATTTGTAATAATTTTGTAATAGTTTGTATTTTTTGTAATTTGCAATTATTATAAAATTTTGTAATAATAATAATAATAATAATAATAAATAAAAATTTTAAAAAAACCTAACCATCTACAACTTAAATATTACTCCAGTATATGAATACGTCGGAAACACGTCATTAAATCACTAAATAAGGCATATCACAATGCTGTTAAGATTTCAATGTCTCAGTGAGATCAACCATTAAGAGTGTTCATCCGAGAGAGAGAGAGATTCCATCATATATTATGTCATATAGTAGATATTTCAGACATGTTTGCGTTAATGATCTGAATGTCACAATTACTTCAATACTTTCCTGTTTATCTGGGTAATGCTCTGCCAACCATTCTGAAATTCACTATCTATGTTATTCTGTAAGAATGCAAATATAATGTAGATTAGATTTTAAAACTTACAATAACAATAATAATTATAATAATAATATAAGAAGTTTTTTAACATCAAAATGACTAAATCTCCCTAGTAATATGATCCCAGTAGTAGGGGCCTACTAATCCATGTTATGTAAATTTTGTTTTATTTATTTATTACGTTGAGAATATAACAAGCTTATTGTCCAATAATTACAATATTCTCTTATACTGATTACACCAGTTTTGCAATGCTATTGTTAGATATTTAATGTAATACTAAAAATATTTGAACTAATACTGCAAATTTAATAGATATGTAAAGCATTTTCTGTAATTTTTTAGCTGTTTAAGACATTTTTCTTTCATTCCAGATATGTATTTATGTTTAACATTTTTTACTACCTTTAGTAGTAATCACATTTTTTGTACACTCTGTTTTCTTTGTCTCTCCTCTTTCTTCACTTTGATATTTATGAAACTGCACCCAAGCACGAGCAGTCTTGCTCATTCGGGTGTTTTTCTAAATGTTAATATTTCTTGTGATAGAATAATTATTAATTAGTTTATGTAAGATTAGCTTATCATTCTTTTCCTCTTTTTAAATAGCAGTTGTAGTTATTTTTGAAATTTGTATTTGTTCTGCTTTATTTTACTTGTATAAATATGCATTCGTATTTGTATAATTTGTACTCAATTATGTATATAAAGCAATTACTGTTTGAAAAAATTAGAAAATAAACAAAAAACAAAAAAGAAACATTAAACACATAGGCCTACAATATGAAAATTACACAATGAACGGAACAGATCAAAAACATAAATAATATAGTAGTTAAGGAGGAAGAGAGAGATATATATAAAATATTTTAAAAAAGAAAATGACGTGGAGAATATTTTAGTTATAACTTTTTAAATTATTACTATTTTTAAGTTTTCAGATGTTGATGAAAGATACTTTTAAACCGCTTATTGTTAGTAATATATACTGTTTATCTAAATTGTCCATTTTGTGCAATTGAATGGATAAACGGAGCACATTATAAAGAGGAGAACTATTATGGAAGTCAGTGTTTGGTTTTGGGATGAAAAAAATGTTTCAGTTGCATCCCTCAATTTTCAACACATGAAAAAAGGCAACTGACAAAAATTAACTTTTATCTTAAAATTGCAACGCATTATTTTAAAATCCTCTTTTATGCAGTTTTGATGTTATAGAGAACTAAAACCCTTCCATAAGTGTATTTGTCCTGAGTGCACTTACCATAGACAAGTGATTGTAGTTACCTGGAATATGAACTTAGGTGTGCACCTACGAATAAATTCTGAACGTTGTGGTCTTCAGACTAGAGCCTCACAAATATAGATGCCAACACTTTCACTCAAGAAAATGTGAATATTACTTTTAAGAAAACTTCCCACTCCCAACATTTAGGAGATAAAATGAGCAAATAACAGTGATGATGAGAAAAGGTTTAATACAGATGAAGTCTGGATGTGTACCTTCTGTCCCGCAGGTAAGGATAAAACTAACCCGGGGGTGAGTGAGGGGTGCCTTCATTCTTCTCACGGGACGTCTTCACCGGGCCAGCTTGCAACGGGTCCCTTTCTTCTTTAGGCAGTTAGGGTTCCAATATGTCACGTATTCTTCTCACCGGTCTCTCAGGTAACAACATCCCAGGTTGCCAAATCAGCACTGCATCCCAAGTAAACAGCTCTTTTTGTTTTTAAAATATAATTTCTGCCTACGCTCAGTATTTAAAAACAGAATAAACCTAACCTACTCTAAAATATAACTTATTTTATTATTGTATGACATATATAAATAGCATAAGCTACTGGTCTAGAAGTATAAAACTTGTGTACAAACAATAAGTGAGTCATAAATAGGACAAGACATTTGATGATTTTGCATCTTTTTTATATGAAGGTTAAAAGATAGTTCTAATATATTTTATTTTATTTTAACAATCTTCTTCTACATCCAGAGGCTGCCAATTGACAAAGAATATCATAGCAGCATGCAGTATAAATGTGTTATTGGGTTATCTCTAAAGAAGAAGGAGAAATAAGAAATCTACTGTTTTGAATATACATGGTATCTAAGTATTCTTATAGAAAAGGTTTAAAGCCTGTAAGGCAATTTCTTTAAAGATCGATGTTGGGACTCCTAGATCTTGAAGGATTTTCTGAGGGATAGTGCCTCTTGCACCCACCATTATGCCTCGTACTTCCATTGTCTTCTAAGTTATATTTTTCCTTATAAAAGGGCACTGTTGGTTCATATATTTCCTGTTTCTCTAAGTGCACTTCATGAGGTTGATCGATATGTGTATCATGATATAGTTAATTAAATAAGGGCTATTTGTTTTTGCACTTTCTGCTTTATTTTGCATTTTTCGTCATTTTCAAGAGATAGGTCACTTTTTGACAATTTTAGGTCATTTTTGGATTTTCTGTCATATTTTAAATTTTTTTTATCTCCACCAAATGTTTATAGTTTATTTTAATTCAGGTTTATTGTAAACACCACAGGAGTTTCTCTTGTAGCAATAAAGAATTGTTCTTCTTTCTTTTTAAATGGCACATATTTGCTAGAGGCAATTTGTTGGGCGAAAGAATTTATTTTCCGCTAAGGGTGTCCACACAAATATATGTGTTTTACATTGTAAATCCATGTAACCGATAATACACTATCATCCATTAAATTGCTTTTTTTAGCAATTCATTACTTAAAAACCAATTATAAGTAATAATTTTTTTTTGTAACTTTATTGGTCTTTTTTTAAATTTTGGGTCATTTTTTCACTATTTTACTGTCAATTAAATGCTTAGCCTTAGTCATAAATGTTACTAAGATTACTTAAAACTGTAAAGAATTCAATTTAAAGTCCATAAAAATAAAAGTCCATAAACATTTTTAACAGTTTTAAGGAAATAATCACCATCATCATCATCATCATCAACCTCCGTATTGTCAAATAAACTGGTCCTTCCATCTCTTCATGGGTCTTCCTTTCTCTCTTTTCCCTTGTGGTCTGTATTCTAGGATTATCTTAGGGATGCGAGATTCTGGCATCCAACGTAAGTTACTTGAGCATAATATTTCTCTTGATTTCTTTAATTTTGTTATTTGAATTAAATATGTTCACTTCTTTCCTTATTGCATCACTGTACATTTTATCTGTCCTTCTATATCCAGCGACTGCTCTCAAAAATCAAATTTCTGATGCTTCTATTTTTTGTGATGGTCCAGCATTCTGACCCATACAGGCTATAACTTTATAACTTTATGCTAAAACTTTATAAAACTTCAAAACAGTATCTTTCTGTGCTTTGATAACGAGGGTTCTTCTAATTGTCCCACATATTTGCTTAAAGTATTGCAGTTTTCTTTGTTGGTCTAATTCTCACTTTCTAAGTATTTAAAATCTCTCACTTCCTTTATTATGTTATTATTGACTAAAATTTTACATCATAGTAGTAGTAGCTTGGAATGTAAGGGGACTTGGTAATAAAGAAGGTGAGTTAGAAGATGAGTTAAAAACACGGGAGATGGTTATAGCAGCTATATCAGAAACTCAAAAGAAACTAAAAGGCTCGAAAGAATTAGCAGATTATATTATATTAATTTATAGTGCATTAGAAGAAGAACGAGAATGTGCGGGAGTAGCCCTAATGGTGAAGAAATTATGTAAGAACTAGGGATGGGTCGATACTAGATTTTCTCGATACTCGATACCCGATACGGATACATGATTTTTTTCTCGATACTCGATACCCGATACGGATACATGATTTTTTTCTCGATACTCGATACCGTCAACATTTCCAGTTTCAATAAATAGGTGCTTTAAAAATTAAAAGTTGAGAGAACTGTGTAATACCAACTAAATTAATTAAGAATGCATATTTAATGAGACAATATTTAATATAATCAGTAGCCTATAATTATTTTTAAACTCAACATTAAAACTAAAATTAGTTTTTGAAACAGACCACTTACAAGTTTTGGGGTTCGGACAGTCAGCTTGCTTGTTGGTTTTTATTGAAACGTTTGACAGGAAACAAAACAATTAAGAATCTCTTCTGTTTGGATTTTAAAAGTCAAAAAGTCTTTATTTATGACTAGACAAAAGTCACAGAGTGGTTTCCTCCATTTCAAGGAGAAATATAAGTATTTACTATATTTAGTAGACTACTAAAAGCAGAAAGAGATACCGCATTTCCTTAAATTGCAGAAGTACCAAAGTATCGAAAAGTACCGAGCGAGTTTTCTGAAGTATCGCTCGATGCCGATACCATGCAAGTATCGAGAGTGTCGAGGTATCGAAAGTATCGAGGACCCATCCCTAGTAAGAACAGTTTTAAAGAAAAAGTAAAGTGTTCCCTAAACAGGCCATTGAGGCTCAGAGGGCTCCAGGATGTTGAGGCTCCCAGATTTTGGACATTCGGCACATGAAGGTGGTAAGATTGTCAGCCTTACTCACCGACCGCCTTTACTCCCAGGATTGCTCCTGGTGCTCGTTTCTGTTAGAGGCTGAGTCGACCCCAAGTCCATAGTGCCACCAGAAGGATTAGGCCAATTGAAAAATCCCAACGACTTTGTCGGGAATCGAACCCGCGATCTTCTGGTTTGTAGCGCAGCGCCTCAACCACTACACTACGGTGTTCAGTTTTAGAGAAATATTAGTAATATTTATGACTAACTTATTGTTAGGAAACAAGTTTTATATTTCTAGACTAGTAGCTTATGCTACTTATATAAGTTAACTGTAATAGGATAAGTTATGTTTTTAGAGTAGGATAGGTTTGTACTATTTTAAACACTGAGCATAGATGGAAATCATAAATTAAAAACAAATAACCAGCTCAGTATGATAATGAAAATAATTGAAAAAAAAAAAATATTGACCTCATTTTATGACCAACGGGAATTAAGAAGCTTTATACTTTACATTTAAAAGTAGTCTTAGAGTAAAATATACTGAGTTCTTTATTCTGAAGCATGATTTGTTAATTTTTATTAAATATACCTGTATGTAAACTCAAACACTAAATATGCGTGCTACAAACCGAATTTATCATAGGTAACCCCAGAGAGATGTCGAGTTTACGTTTATCGATATATTTGCGAGAATGAAGTTCGAAGATATAAGGACAGAATTAAATATATATTTAGTAAATGATAAAATCAAAGAATACCAAGAAAAATGGAAGCAACATCTAGAAAGAATGGCGCCATCAAGATTGCCCAAAGCAGCATATGATTATAAACCATACGGTAAAAGGAATTTAGGAAGACCTATGAAAATATGGAAGGAACAACTGTGAGGGCGGTACAGGCAATTTGCCTAATCCATGAAGTGAAGAAGAAGAAGAAGTTCCGGCAAGATGAAACTCGTAATCTCGAGTAAGATTTATTAAGACTATTCCACGAATACAATGTAACGGATTTTGGGTAAATAATAATTATTTTCTTACTTTGTTGACAATATTCTGCCGGCTGTAAGATCACGGCATACTAGATGAATGAACAGTCCATGCATCGATTCGAGTTGCCAATGATACCAATGGTGTGTACCCAAGATGGAGTGTGTCAGCATCAGAACGCTATAAAAGCACACGAACTGGCTTGCACCGAATCGAAATTTCTTTTAATCAATGTATATTTATATTTTAATTTCTAAACAAATTATGTTGTATAAAAGCAGTGGTTTTCATTCTTTTCACTGGCAGCATGTGACGTATTAACCACCGTACGTTGATGCCGTACGTGTCTAGTAACGAGCCTGCGTTTTGTAAGATAAAATTGCATCCTTGCGGCCCAAGGAAGCATATTATAAGATGAACGATCGCGATTGGTCTATATCCGAATAATTGATAAACGTTATTGGTCAATTTCACACATGCGGCGTATTGCTCATAACTTGTATTTCCGATTTGACACATACGTCAGCCATTGGATATACAGTATAGTAGATTAGGGTTGCCATATGCCCGGTTTTTCCCGGACATGTCCTCTTTTTTAGGGTTATAATTTCTGTCCGGGTGGAAATTTTAATTTCGAAAAAATGTCCGGGTTTTCTGAATGGATGCCATTATCAGACTATAAATTTAATGATTTTTTTTTTTCATGAGCCAACAGTTCTTGAGCCTAACGAGCCGAGCAGAGCATATTGCTAGTTCAATATAATTAAAAGCATTTCATATGTAAGGAATTCCATGCCTATGTCTTAAGTAAGAAACTTTTGCTGAACAAGATAAGACCTACAGAGAAATACGCTTGGTCCAACGAAGGTCAAAGTGCATTAAAAGTGAAAAATCTTGAGGCTAATGTATTTCCACTTGTACTTACAGTTGCATGTACTGAATGTAATGAAACATAGTATTTTATTCTTTTGTCTTTTGAGTCAACATACCAGTACTTGAATATTATAATTATTTGTTAAATGTAAACTAAATCAGTTCAGTTACATAATTATATATAATTGAACATTTAAATGCTGTTACCAACACATTATATTTCCTTTGCTCTATGAATAATAAGGGCTATAAAATAACCTCATTTAGTTATTGTGTAGATAGGTATCGACAAACGTGTCCTCTTTTTTACTCTTGGAAATATGGCAAATAAGAGTAAGATAAACCACGTGTGAGGATATGCTCAACATAAACTCCACTGAACGTAATAAAGACATTACCTTAATAATATATATGAAAACATTTGTTCTTGTCTGCTTAATATCTTCCGAGAAAGAGACCTGTCCAATGTGCAACGCCGGGAACTATAGACCTACTCTAATAATATAATTAAGTAGTTCTGTCAAGATTTAGTCTGTAAATAAATTTAATTGCGCTTACATCTATGCACGAATTAAAATTATATTTTACAGCAGATATCTTTCATATTTCGGTCAACAAGAGTTGCGGTCGTGTTTTGATCACATGATTAAGCTGTAAAACTTATTCAAACAAATAATATGAGAATATGAAAACAAATAAAATAAAATAATGGCAAGTTAGTACTTTGCGACTCACCCTGCTGCCCTTTCCACTCGCCACTCGCCTGGTCGCTTCCCCGCCTGGCTGCTTCCCGCGTGCCGCCTGCTCCGCTTCCCCGCAACGCATACCTTCATGCCTGTAGCCGTTGCTCAATGCATAATTACAATTGATATGTCACCTAATATTTCACAATAAAGAAAGCCCCTTGCACCTCCACATAATATTCCACAATTATAAAAACGACCCTTCCAACAAAATAGGCTATTTCACAATACAAAACATACCCTTGTACCATACATACTATTTCATAATTATAAAAAACGCCGTATTATAACAAAATGTGGCTTAATTGATGCAGGAAAATTCCCTTGTACCAACACTACTTATAAAACCCGATTCTTGCGTAAAACTCATGAAATCCCCCTAACATAATTCTAATATACGAAAGCTTCCTTCTGTGCTCAACATTCACTCGTAGCGTAGTGGTCAAGACTCCTAGCTAGAATGCTAGGGGTCCCGGTTTCGAATCCCGGTCGATCCAAAATTTCCTATTAGGAATAGGTCTCAAATAGATAGGTGAGGTGAGAGGAAGGGAGGAAGGAGACGGGAAAAGAAGAGAATAAAGAAGAAACAAATTATTTTTTCTGTTTCATCAGTTCACTAAGAAATGGCGCTTATTTACTCCGCCACCGCTAGGGGAGGGATTGAGAGTAGGAGTGGGGGACTCGGGTGAGTCGCAATGTACCAATTTCCCAAAATAATATGTGTCACGAATGCTTTTAATAGTATATTTGTTTGTTTAAGGAAGTATTCATGCAATTCAAATACAATTTAGTTATTCACTAATAAATTATTTTATTAATTATTTATCACATTTTGTTCGTAAAATAGTAATTGTGAATGCAATTCGTGACTTTGAACTATGTAAATCATGAATTTTTCTCCATTACTCATTTGTGGCATTACCTATGTCAGTTATATCCGATAACATTGACTTTATTGTCACTAAATTAATTTGAAGTTAAAATGAACAGTATGCCGACTCTTAATAATATAAAGTAGATAGAAACTTCCCGGTCACAGAAATCATTATTAAAGGCCGTTGGTGTCGGCATGCTGACCCCATGCTCCTCCCCCAATTCTGTCAGATACAGCGGTCGGATGTAAGGCATAGTCCCTCCAGGGATGTAGTGCCACGGAATTTATTTTTTAGATAGACATTTCATTTAATAGTCAACACAGTGGAATAGTAAGTGATATAAGTGAACATTGAATAAGCGATCATATAAATCGACGGATCAAATGATAAAACAGGACTAAGAAACATTATCAACATATTATGTCAGTGAACAGTTTATAGGCTAAGCAGTGTTCAGATTCTAAGGGAACTATAATTTTGATTAACTTTCAGCTCTGTGGGCTGTGTACGTTATGTGATAGTAATAATATGATCCCATAATGGGATGGACTGTTAATGAACAGAACAAATGATAAAGTAATACTTTGTATTAACTTACAGTAATAGTCTTTTGAACTCTGCAAAAGTGAAGTTTTGATCCCGAGAGAACTAATCAAGTCTATTAACACTACAGGTTCAATCAGTGAACTCTATGCTCGTTATCAACTTATAGTATCCCAGAGGAATATTAATATTTAATTAATTAACAGTAAAAATGAACTGTAAGTGATCATAGGATGCAACGAAAACTTCATTAACTTACAGTTTCAGTCATTGAACTTTGCATACGATATCGCATGATTCCACGAAAACTAATAATCTTTATTAACCAGTCAGAACCAGTTAATACCTCTGTCAGTTATATATATACATACACACACTAGCAAGTGCCCGCGGCTTCGGCCACGATAATCAGGCCTAATTCAAAATTTAAAAATTAAGAGCATACATAATAATTAAAACATGCAAATCTGTATGTATAAGAGGCTTTGTCCTGACTGACTGAATGAATGACTGACTGACTGAATGAATGACTGAATGACTGACTGACTGACAGAGAATCAACGTAGAGCCTAAACTATAATAGGTAGAGACTTGGAATTTTGACAGTACCTTCGTTTCATAATGTAGGTGCTCACTAAGAAAGGATTTTTAAATTTTTTAAATTTAAATGCCAAAAATCAAATGTTTTTGAGTATACTTAATCCCTTTTTACACAGAATTATCAAATCCAAATCACAGTTGGCATGGCAACATATTGTTTCCTGTGGTCTCAGATGGGTTTGGAAATAATTGAAGTGGGATTTTAGAAAAGCTGTCAATATAATTCATGTTATAAATAAATATTAAATTATGAAATCCACGAAAATAATGCAGTCACATAACTTTCTTTACCCTGGACATAGAGAAAACAGTAAGAGGTATGGTTATATGTATATTATTTTATCGCATGTTTTTGGGGAGGGATGTATGAAAGTAATATTGCATGTCTGTTTAATTTCATCCCAAAAACGGTTTTATGGTATTAGAGTGAGAAATAAAATATTCCGCAAAAACAATACAATTTTATGTCACCAGAATTACTGGTTCTTCTTATTTGAACCCCTACCAGGCTTGCTGTGTACAAGCGATGGGATCCAAAATTCTACATCCTCTATTAGACGTAAAAAGCTGCATCAAGCGTTTTCTGAGCGAACAGTTTGAGTGTGATAAGTCATTCTTCCTCATTTCAAATTCTAAATACCTAGGCTATAAAAGGACCTAGAATTTTAAAATCGAAAGTTCTTCATAAGTTAATTACGAATTACAAAATACAAAACCCGGACGACGCCAGGGCTTTTAAGCTAGTCATTCATAAACTAAGCGATTGATAATTATAATAAAACAGCTACAAATCCGGCTTTCGAGTGCATTCCACGATTAGAAAGCGCCGCTTGAGAAAAAACTCAGATTCAAGTTCCCTGGCTCAGAAAACCTCTGCATGGTGAGTTCCGTCCAAATCGTTCAATATTTGCCGATTTATGCCTAAATTTACTATCCCTCTTCCGTCTTGTTGAAAATGTCATATGTCTGCTTGCCTTGACATTATAAACCATACCTGAGCAACTGAGGGGAAACGTTATAGTCCCCATCCACTGCTGTGGCGTATGAAACCTGCTCTTCATGTTCAGTGTCACGTCGAAACTGCTTTATTCTGACGTCAAGGGCGACTGTAGTGGGAGACATTACCCCACCGCACAGTGGCACAATGTGCCACAGTCGCGCACCCGTGTTATAAATAGGGACCGGATTTTTAGGTTTTTAAAAACACTGTTTTAGGTTTTCCATTAGGTGAAATAGTTTTTTTTAGGTTTTTTGTCCAAAATATCGTTTTGGGGTAGAATAATTGGTTTAATGAATTTGAATGTGCTACATAGGATTCTATACATAATACTTGTAAGTTTATCTTAACAAAATTGACTTCAATTTGTGTAAACTTGCTTTAGTACAATATTATACAATTGAAGAAAGAAAGCATAAACAATCAAAAGAAGCAGTGAAAATAAGATTTCCTCACATTTCCTGGTTACAGTATATCACTAAATATCTTTCAAGATTCTCAACTGTGAAGTTCTTCCTGTTATCTCTTAGTTAATAGTTAATAAGGTATCTAGACACCACCCTTCTCAGGATTCGAATCCGATGCTTCTAATTTAGTGAGTAAAATACTTTATGGTTGGATGTGGATAATGTGAAACTGATTATTTTCCTTTCTTCGGTTGTTACGCATGCTAACCACACAACAGATCAACTTGGGGTGAAAACTTCCCCTTTTCTAGAAAGGTAAATAACACTTACGTGTTTCTGGCAGACTTGACAAAATATTACTTTGCCATCGGTAGTGAAATTCAGGGCGTCGCCAATCCACTGCCGGAATAAACTCGATTTCATTTGATCCGGCATAATTAACACGTCTACTTAAAACTCACAGTGTGACCACTAAGTATGAACAGGGCAGTAATAAAGGCAAAGAAGGGCTTTAAAACACAGAAATCTATATCCTTGTTCATGCACGGCAACAATGGTTGTTCCTACGAATATTTTAAAAGGAATACGCCGGAACTCTTACACTTGAAGCGGTTCACCCCCTTTGATTTTGGGAAATGCCACTATTAAGGTTCACTCTGGATAAGTATAATGTTTTTATGTAGTACTTACATTTGCTGAGCTTCTTTGAACCTGCCTCGGTCTAGTCATCAAGCTAC
Source organism: Ectobius pallidus (assembly GCA_964059195.1). Lineage (NCBI taxonomy): Eukaryota > Metazoa > Arthropoda > Insecta > Blattodea > Ectobiidae > Ectobius > Ectobius pallidus. Next base: position 9,830,577 of record CAXKWD010000012.1, read on the forward strand.
AAGATTTAAACTCTTACGTTTCTGCAGGGTATAAATGTGGGTCTGGTGAATGGCAATATTAACTATAGTAATTAGATATCAAACTAATTAATATTGGTATGAGTAGATTTATTAAACAATTAATATCAAGTCCACTTAATAAGTATGTTAATCTACTCGTGGTTGATACTGTTTATAATGTCTCCAATGTAGAACGTAGCCACAAAAGTTTATCAGTTATTATTCCTTCCTATTGGTTATCACGTGATGATATAATGACTCCCCTTGGAATAATTATAATAATGTTAATTCGTCGACCAAGTACTTACTCTGATCCACTGAATTTAAATCGGTAATAGCCGTAACTTAGCTCTTACCACAAAGCACGTTTACTGGGTATCTTACTATAAAAGATTACTTATCCAAGTTGGGTAACTTCCCCAACGTGAATATAAAAATACGAGTGGGATACAATGGTATCCACTCGGAATAATTAAGCTGACAAGGGCTATGCGTTCAACCCGTGACGGGTCCGGGAGAACACTGTACTCTTAACATTGGCAAAGTTCTACATCGTGGCACTCACAGCAATCTCCCCACTTCTTATATTAACAAATCAAATTCTATGTTACAGTAATTTAACTATATTTTAGCTAGTAGCTTCTTTTTGATTGGCCCTTTAGACCCACGCTTTAAAGACGCTACGAGTTACAACTCACAAATTTCCACTGTCTCCTGTTCTCGTTATTACATCAATATTCTGAGAATGTTCGCTCTGTGCTCTTTCCCCAAGTACTATTCCTAGTATATTCTTTTGACTAGGCTCTCATCGCCTTTGTGTCACATTTTCACATAAAGGAAGCACTATTTGTTAACAATGACTGTCTCCGGCCACCCGCCGTGAATGAATGGTACAAGCGAGCTAGCCATTGTGACATACTCGGAATCTTGTCTGGTACTTTCTACACCCCGTAATATTCTTATATTTAATATTAATTTATTTTATCTTTAATCCATATTCTTCATTTAATAATTGTATGTTAAGCATGATTTAATAGGGTATCATTTGAGAGTCATTTTGATATAAAATACTAATAGGTCCCATCATTTTAAGGTTTTATATTTAATGTAATTTAGCTTGCTATTTATCGTGATTATAGTTTTATATTGAATACTAGAATCAGGATTCCTTCATATGCCCAAAAGTTCTCTTGAAAAAATGTGAGTTTTGTAAAAAATTGCTATTTTTAAAGAGTGCTTTTCTGCTCCTTTAAACACCTTGTTATTATACTGAATGTATAGGTGACAGTGCAATGACTTGATTTGATTTGGTCGTAGATTTGACCTAGTTACCTTTCACAATGTTTACATTTGAGACATGGCTTGCTACCTGTGAGTGAGTGACCTCGTGACATGGTACCGCTATCAATCTCTTCATCTATACACACTACAATTATTACTCATGCATACAACATCCACGAAAGAATTTTATTATGCATCCTTATCCTTCAATGCAGTAATAGGCTATTGGACCTATTTGACATATGATATAAACAAACAAATAATATACTGACAGAAATTAAAATCTAACTAACTGCATTGAACAATATTGGGATATGAACATACATTTACTGCAATTACTATTCCTACTTATTACTAGATAAATCGCCGATAGGATTTTTGTCACGGACGTCCTTTTTATAAAAATAAATAACAATGAATAAAATAATCGACTGATCTGTTATCGAAGTTCACTTATAAATATATATAACAGAGATATATTTTCGCTGGCTGATTTATTACCACTCGTTCATATGTTACACTAAAACTTGCACTGGTATTAAATATATCACACGCAATTTAGTCGCGGTCATACATACCATACAGTAGTTATTACATTCTTTACGGTACCAATTATCGAAACACCGTAACCCTAATTCATACTGTCCTTACCCTTGTAATGTTCCTAATAAGGCTTACTAAAAGATAGATTATACCACCTCCTAATTCTATTGTTACTTATGTCAACTACCTTAAAACAAACACCATTGAAGGATTTGTAATAGAAAATGAACTGCTATAAAGGAGCTCGAGGCGCTGCGCTCTTATTATTTTATTATTATCGTAGTTCTGCAATAGTCAGCTGGCTTTCTATAGTGATAGACATGTAACTTATCCATGGTTATGGCATGTTCGTATTATATGGCAACAATTTGGGGATTCAACATATATATCCTCATGTTTTAATAAACACATCTAACAGCTTGTATTTCTATTCAATATCTAGGGTCGTGATGCTGTCCACTTTACTCTTATGATTTTTTTTTTTTTTTTTTAAACTGCCTAAGTGTTTAATCGTTTATATTCCCTTCACTTCCGTATTCGTCATAGCAATTTTCTTGATCACTATATTTGTTCCCAATTATTAATCTCGCAATTATCCAACTTATAATCCTCCTCAAAATAAGTGTTTTCATATTCGTCTACATCGACGCTCAATTCATAATAGAAGATGGGTCCCTTTTAGACCTTCACCTCCAACATAATAATCTTTCCTACGAAGATGAGTCCTTTTTGACCTCAGCTTCAACATAATAATCTTTCATACGAAGATGAGTCCTTTGACTTCAGCTTCAACATAATAATCCTTCATACGAAGATGAGTCCTTTGACCTCAGCTTCAACATAATAATCTTTCTTACGAAGATGAGTCCTTTAATCTCAGCTTCAACATAATAAACTCACTTATTTCCTTCTCAACAATAATCTGGCATTTATTTTTACTCAGACTGTCAACAATAACATATCCATTCCGGATTGCGATTTAGTTATTTGAACAACTACATGATCCTTCAAATCATTAATTGGAAATGGAACTTCTATGACGTATTTTTTATTAACTCTTAAGCATTGTTCTTAAAATTTCAATATTCCTTCGTATTTCAACAGCGTGTCACAACCTAGTAAAATGATGTGTTAATCTTTTAACAAATATAACATATATCTATGCTTCCCAATTGCCATTATTTAATTATACCACGATCTATTTGTCTACTGTATATTTTTAGCCTCACTGATTGCTATCGTACAATAAATTTCCAATCTCAACCTCTATTTGCAGCGGATTCAAAATTTCTATTTCTTTCACTTCCATGGTATTAAAATAATCAACTATGCTACTTATATAACAGAAAATAAACTACTTATATGGAGCCTCTGTTCCGAAATCACGGCCCCCTCCTTATGCATATTATGAGTATCTATTGCATTTTTATTTAGTTTATATTTCCCATAGGCCTATCGTCATTCTCACGCATAGTTATATCATCTATGTCATCCTGAAATTCATTAGCTTCGGGATTTAACTGTTGCCCTGAATCTCGGCTGTTTACTTGGTAGGGATCCCCGTTATCTTTGTATCTGACATATCTCTCATTCCTGAGCTCACTGCTCCGCTGATACAGATCTAGACTTCCTCCACCTGTTTCCGGAAATACCATATGCTTAACTGTCACCGGTACCTGCTGTGGCACTGACCTAGTCACCTTGGCTTTATTTCTGTTACGCCAGTTGTAATTCCACTGACTAACTTTATCATTGCTATTGTCAAAGCCTTTACTATTGATTCTTACGTAAGGACTACTACCCTTTTTCCTATCTACGTAACGTCCCCTATCAAATTTCTTACTCCAGTTATATTGAATCTGACCTATACTTCCGCGATCATATTTCTTATTTTCAAACTCCGGAACATTCCCTTCTACTTCAAAATTCATTAACAATTGCACAGGGTTGGGATAACTTATCGGCAAAACAGTATGATTTGGTAGGATTACTTTGCTTCGCTTTGTGTTCGTATCATTGCAAACGCTGTGGGTTTGTTGATCTCCATTTATGGAATTATTTACCGGCAAATTCGCCGTGTTTACAACTTTGACAGTTGGAGACCACGCCCCATTGCTATTTGCATCAATACTTACACTAAGAGTATCGCTCGACTTTTTATCTACCATGTTATTTGTTTCTGTTGTGATATCGTTCTGTATCACCACTTTATTAATTTCCTCACTAGTCTGAATGTCAATCTCTTTTACCTGACCTTGGATTTTAGTACTCAGTTCCCCAGTTTCATTTAAACAAGTTTTAACTAACCGCCCTTCTAAGCTATTAGTTTTCTCAGCTGTTTCTATCTGTACTGAACAATGCCCCGTCTCTATCTTATTGTCAATCTCTTTTACAGTATTAGTTAATTGCAAATTAATTTCCTTACTAGGCTGAATTTCGATCTCTTTGACCTGACCTAGGATTTTATTACTCAGTTCCCCATTTTCATTTGAAGAAGTTTTAACTAACTGTCCTTCTAAGCTACCATTTTCCTCAGCAATTTCTATCTGTACAGAACAATGACCTGTCTCTATCTTACTGTCAATAGCTTCTACAGTGTTAGTTAATTGCAAATTAATTTCTTTAGCTTCATTTACAATTTTCTCATCTACATTTTCCCTTTTTAGATCTACGCTTTTCTTTGACATATCAATCTCTAGCTCTACATCTTTGACCTTTTCGTCCGATTTAGCATTTTTTTTAACTATACCTGCGCTTTTACTTTCAAGTATTTCAGATACATCTTCGATATTACCCGATAGTTTTTTTATCATTCTCTGGTTCTCCCTTGATATTTCATTCAACTTATCCATTAATATTCCTAGCCAAGAAGGCGCTCCCTCCATTACCTTTTGCTCATGGGTCAGCAAGTCTTGCCCATCCTGTGATTCAATGTTATCCATCTTGATATTAATTACCTTTCCGTTACGTAATTTTATCATAACGTTACCCTAATCAAAATCCTAACGTCATTGCACTTATCACTTTGGTATAAAAACATGCGCACTCACCTTTAGTACATAGCACAATTTATACACTGACATATATATAGCACTCTTATATTAAACAAGAAATACCCTCTTATCAGTAATACAAGAAATACCCTCTTATCAATAATACAATCCAATTGATATTCTCCCGTATTCTTGATTTTACTGATGCCCTTCCTGCGATTTCTTCTCTCTTCTCTCTTCTCTAGTCCCCTTCTAAGCTAGTGCCCGCTCCTTAATTCCTTACTTCCCTTCTTCTTTATTTGAATTTGACCAGTATTTTGATATTTTCAAAAATTTTAGTTCATTGCCCACGCCATTCACCTTTTTCTTTTCGAAGCCACCACGTTGTTCGCGCCACTATGAAGCGGTTCACCCCCTTTGATTTTGGGAAATGCCACTATTAAGGTTCACTCTGGATAAGTATAATGTTTTTATGTAGTACTTACATTTGCTGAGCTTCTTTGAACCTGCCTCGGTCTAGTCATCAAGCTACAAGATTTAAACTCTTACGTTTCTGCAGGGTATAAATGTGGGTCTGGTGAATGGCAATATTAACTATAGTAATTAGATATCAAACTAATTAATATTGGTATGAGTAGATTTATTAAACAATTAATATCAAGTCCACTTAATAAGTATGTTAATCTACTCGTGGTTGATACTGTTTATAATGTCTCCAATGTAGAACGTAGCCACAAAAGTTTATCAGTTATTATTCCTTCCTATTGGTTATCACGTGATGATATAATGACTCCCCTTGGAATAATTATAATAATGTTAATTCGTCGACCAAGTACTTACTCTGATCCACTGAATTTAAATCGGTAATAGCCGTAACTTAGCTCTTACCACAAAGCACGTTTACTGGGTATCTTACTATAAAAGATTACTTATCCAAGTTGGGTAACTTCCCCAACGTGAATATAAAAATACGAGTGGGATACAATGGTATCCACTCGGAATAATTAAGCTGACAAGGGCTATGCGTTCAACCCGTGACGGGTCCGGGAGAACACTGTACTCTTAACATTGGCAAAGTTCTACATCGTGGCACTCACAGCAATCTCCCCACTTCTTATATTAACAAATCAAATTCTATGTTACAGTAATTTAACTATATTTTAGCTAGTAGCTTCTTTTTGATTGGCCCTTTAGACCCACGCTTTAAAGACGCTACGAGTTACAACTCACAAATTTCCACTGTCTCCTGTTCTCGTTATTACATCAATATTCTGAGAATGTTCGCTCTGTGCTCTTTCCCCAAGTACTATTCCTAGTATATTCTTTTGACTAGGCTCTCATCGCCTTTGTGTCACATTTTCACATAAAGGAAGCACTATTTGTTAACAATGACTGTCTCCGGCCACCCGCCGTGAATGAATGGTACAAGCGAGCTAGCCATTGTGACATACTCGGAATCTTGTCTGGTACTTTCTACACCCCGTAATATTCTTATATTTAATATTAATTTATTTTATCTTTAATCCATATTCTTCATTTAATAATTGTATGTTAAGCATGATTTAATAGGGTATCATTTGAGATTCATTTTGATATAAAATACTAATAGGTCCCATCATTTTAAGGTTTTATATTTAATGTAATTTAGCTTGCTATTTATCGTGATTATAGTTTTATATTGAATACTAGAATCAGGATTCCTTCACACTTCCTCTCTAGATACTGTCCATCCTAGACGACAATGGGTTGAAAGAAACGCTGGTGATATTAATTTCAACACGACAAAAATTATTGTTTCTCCGCAAAATACCGATTTCTCAACCGACAAACAAAAAAGACAAAAAAGTAGCCTAAATTAGGTATTTTAGGTTTTGTACCCCGTTTAGGTATATTTAGGTTTTTATACCCCATTTAGGTATTTTTAGGTACTATAGAATTAATGTGGGTGAATCCTATGGACATGATTCGAAAAAGTGTATGAGCGCTTTTTGATTTGGAAGTAAGGAAAAAAATAGGTAAAAACCTAAGAATCCGGTCCCTAGTTATAAACAAACGAGTCGACCAGGGTGAGCTCACAGAATCGAAATGATCGATAAATCGATATATTGGAAAAATCGAGATTCTTTTATTTCCAAATTATGACACACAAAAAGGCAAAGCCTTCTTCAATTGATTTAACAATTTAAATGTATTAACGAAAACTGATTCTTCAATAGCACAAAAAAATTCACGTTTTCTGTCAGCTTTTCACTCATAACTCGCGAACGAAAGTGAAAATTAAAAATCCGGCTTCGAGGTGCAATCGGCCACCCTTCAGTCTATCTAGGTTTAAAATTTCATTTCCTATACATACCTAGGTACATGCATTACACGGCGTCTCTCGCATCCATGCCACGTTTCCTCCAGTTCTCATCTGTCATTTGCTTATCTTCCATGGACTCCCTCACACAATCATTCCACAATAGTTGCGAGGAGGCTGTCAGTTGTATAGTTTTAATGACTACCTCTCAGGTGTCATTCTTCTAAGATGACCATACTAACGTAGACGTCTCGCTGTCATATTATGCAAACCACTCTCGTAGAGTTTCCTTTCTAATTTTCTCAAGTTTAGAGACACAGCAACTTTTTCTCCATTTCTGTTGCTTTTAATTTATTTTTATTTCTCTTTTATCGTTCAATAACTCAGCGCCATATACTCTTATACAATTCAACGGCCCTAAATAGCGTGCTCACATGCTCCCTCACTTCGTGAGACATCGGGTATACTCGGCGATGTCCGTCTCTCGCAGTCTAAACTTTCACGAAGAGTAAAAAACTAGGAAAACCGTTTCCTTATTATATAAAGCCTAAGTGAAATGAACACAATGAACAAATATTCGAATTTTATTTTTACTTACAATTTTCATAGCTCTGAACCACAAACATTTTTAATAAACTGCCAGTATATATTTCTTTAAAATCCGCGGGTCCAGCTAGGCCTATAATATATTGATAGTTTAACCCTGGAAGTATCGCGGACAATAAAAATCAAAACAAGCCACTCCTTCCCTTGAAAAATTATATGATTTCTTAAAATTACACCGAATTTATCAAATAAAATTCACATAATATTCATCTGTCAACAAACAGTTGAGAAACGATACATATTATCCACCGCCGTCTCGAGAATTACACACGAGTAATACAGTCTAGGAGGCAGTGGTATTATCAGTGTTCACAGTTAGCTTTGGATCTGCATAATCGAATCGCAGATCGTTTTCCCAGGCGGCGCTTTCAAATCGTGGAATGTACTCTAAAGCCGGAATTTTAGCTGTTTCATTAATTAGTAATGGTTTAGTTTGTGAATGATTCGCGTGCAAGTGTTAATAAATGTAATGCTTTAATAATTATTAGACTATTAATTTGTAATTCTTCAATTAATCTTCGTGGGCGAAGCGGCAGGTACCTGCTAGTATAACACAATGCTTTCAAGTATTGTTTTATAGATTCCTCTCTTTATATTTGAATTTATGGTATTGTTCGAAATTAAATAATGTTATTGCCTTATGGCAACTCTTCCTTTTTGTAATCTGTGTCTAAGTTCCATTTCACTACTTCCTTCGTTTGATATCATTGTTCCTAAGCACTTATAAGTTTTACAGCACTTTATATTAGATCCTTCTTCCAATATTACGTCAGTTCCTATATGACAAACAAGCAATCTCAATCCTCTTACATTGTAAATTCGATGCAATTGTTCCGATTTTAATACAAAGGCTTATAGGATATTTAAATACTCACTTCGTGGGAGAAAACCTTGGTGCGTCCCTTACCTACTATAGTCCAGTTATTCATTGCATGGCCAGGCGGCTTCCTTTCGTTAGGAGGAAAAGTTTGCCGACAGCTCAACCCATGTTCTTTGTTTTTACAACACCAATCAGCTAGTTACCCCAGCCAATCAAAATCTAAGAATGTCCTGTGGCGATTTTGACAGCTACTCGTCTACTCCGCGTGGAGTGAAATGCGCGGTTGCAAGATCAAGTTACAGTAAACAATAACACTTGTGAATTGAATAAAGCGAAGGAAGAACTGAGGTCATTGATAGCAATGAGAGAATATTGCAACGTTGCTTTTGTTTTGGAAAGCGGAAGCCCAAGATTTAGTCAGATCAATTAACATAAAGAAACACCGAAACCTTTGAAGCCGACTGGCCATGCAATGAATAACTGCACTATACTACTACTCCGTGGCGCTACATCCCTGGAAGGACTTGGCCTACCACCCGATCGCTGCGTAATCTACCTTAGGCAGATGGCAGGATTGGGGGGCATGTGGTCAGCATGCCGACACCCACGGCCGTTAATGGTGGTTTACATAACCGGAGCCGCTACTTCTCTATCAAGTAGCTCCTCAATTTGAATCACGAGGCTGAGTGCACCCCTACCAGACCTCCCTACCTCAGAAAAATCCGAGGAGGTACCGGGGATCGAACACAGGCCGACGGATCTGTAGTCAGCTACGCTAACCACAAGACCACGCCGACGGACGGTGCGTCCCTTACCAAAAGTGAAAAACCTCGTTTAGCCGTGCTGCACTCTTCTGGTTAAAATTTTTACTGCACGTAAAAAGTTCCTATTGCAAAGACAAGTATGCAGTTGTTTGAACCTGATGCAAAGTGTTATTGTTCGCCAGGTAAAACTGAGTTTCTACTAACAGTGAGTGGTTTATAACTACCCTTCAGAGAATTTTCGAAAAAAAGTTTCAAACAAAAGTTTTAGATCTTAGCATAAACACCATACGTACAGAATTTAAAAAATCGTTAGAGCTGTTTTTGAGAAAATCGCGAAAAACAACATATTCTTAATGTAAAGTCCTCTTAAAAATCTTCGTGTCACATCCCCAGAAGGTGCCTAACCCAAATACACATTTTTTCATTCGTACAATTTTCTGTTATGAGAGGCCATAGGGCCTATTGCAAAGATTGCGTGTTCACAGTGTGTGGCTTATAACTAGACCTGGGATTTTAGGCTCTAAAAAATTTAGTTTTAGGCACCTAAAATAGGGTTTTAAAACAAGTAAATAGGCTTTTAAAAGAGAAAATAGGCACTTAAAATAAGCTTTAAAAATGTGTAAATAGACAGAAAATAGACTTTAAAATACTACAATATGCTCTTAAACTGTAACGTGATCTTTTTTTACTGTAAAAAAAGTGGTATACCTATTCTCAACAGAAATAATTGCAAAATTAAGACAGAATTAAAAATACATTTATCAAAAACCGTTTTGAATTATGTGAAAAATTTACACAGTATGTCCCTTCTTACTATCTTATATATACCTGCTACTTGTTGTTTTGAGCGAATCCTCACCCGCCAGTCAGCATTCCTTTGGAGACAATTGATTGGGAAAATCAAATTTCTGTGAAAAACCCACCCTTGCTGTTCTACTCTTTATTCAGGGATGTCCATTAAATGATTGTAAAAGTTACAGAAGTTGGATTTTGTTTTAAATGTACAAAATAGGCATTTTAGGTACTAAAATAGTAAAAATAGGCTCCAAAGGATCAAATAGGCATTTTAGGTCACTATAAAACTCTATAAATGTAAGTGATATATCATGAAATGTCAACATATTTAAAAATTTTCATGTTATTTCATAAGGAACAAAATAGGCATTTGCCTTAAAATCCCAGGTCTACTTATAACTACCCTTCAGATAATTTTTCAAAAAAATATTTCAAATAAAAGTTTTAGCTCTCGGTAAAAGTAAACCTTGTACAAATTTAAAAGAAAATCGTTAAGCAGTTTTCGAGAAAATCTAGAAAAACAAAAATTTCTTCATCTAAAAACCTCTTAAAAATAAAATAAACTTGTCACCATTCTACGTGTCACATCCCCAGAAGGTATCTGACACAAATAAGAAATTTTGGTTTTCATAATATTTTCCGATCTGGAGCTAGACTGTTCACAGGCGCACATCCACATTCACACAGACATGTTTCTGAACGTAAAATTTTTGGATTCAGGAGATCTCAAAACGTGTATTAAAGTTAAAAACTCAACTTCGAATCTGGGAGTCGAAAATAATACCTTTGGTATAGGCAGAGGAAGTAAAAAAAATCTGATGTGAACGTCACATAACTTCCTCTGCCCAAATGAAAGCAGTATTCACATATCCTTGTATAGAATCGCAAGACACAATTTTATGCTAATTATCCTATAAATACCTCTTCTTTCAATGATGCGACTAAAAACACAGGCTTATGGACAGACAAAAAAAGAAGAAAAAACAAGTGAAATTTCCCCCGTTAAGATTAATTTCCGAAATTTATCGAATATTCCCCTGAGATATTTCTTTACTGTAAGCATGGCCAACAATACATCTTTCTCACTTCACGTGCTTATATAGAGTAAAAGGCCGTGAATGTCTGCGTATTGAGTTGTTCACCAGGCAAGACAGATTTTCTACAAACAGTGGGTAACTTACAACCACCCTACAGAGAATTTTCTTGAAAAAAAGTTTCAAATAAAAGTTTTAGCTCTTGGTATAAGCAAGCCATGTGCAAAATTTAAAGAAAATCGTAAGAGCCATTTTCGAGAAAATCGCGAAAAACGAAAATTTCTTTATATAAAGTCCCCTTAAATATAAGAGAAGGTTGTCGCCAATCTTCGTGTGACAACCTCAGAAGGTACCTAACCCAAATACAAAATTTCGTTTTCGTACGATTTTCCGTTTTTGAGCTAGAGTGTTCACAGACAGACAGACGGACAGACAGACAGACAGACAGACACACACACAGACATGTTTCCAAAAATAGTACTTTTGGATTCAGGGGGCCTTGAAACGTGTATATATGCTAAAAACTCAATTTCGAATTTTAGGGTCGAAAACAATACTTCCTCTACCTAGAGTACCTATGGTACGGGCAGAGGAAGTAATAAACTATTTCTTTCTAACCTATAAGACCCCTTACCCACGAGAAAAAAAATACCGTTAACATATTTTATGGAGATCCTTCCTTATCTTCTGAAGTACTGTAGGGAATAGTACATTGCGATAAAAGTGCCGTAAGCGGGGCATACGGATCGAGGAAAGAGTTTTTTCAATTTTCCGAGATCCGTTATGCGCTTACGGCACGAGTATTGCATGCTATTTTTTGCACGATGATTATTTATATGAATTTATTTATGTTAATTGAGATATTAGCTAGAAATATTATCTACTCTTATACAATTCAACGGCCCTAAATAGCGTGCTTACTCGCTCGTCCGCTTCGTGAAACATCGGGCGTACTCGGCGATGTTCGTCTCTCGCAGTCTAAACTTTCACGAAGGGTACAAGATTAGGAAAACCGTTTCTTTACTATGTAAAGCCTAAGTGAAATGAACACAAAGAACAAATATTATAATTTTATTTTTACTTACAATTTTCATAGCTCTGAACCACAAACGTTTTTAATAAACTACCAGTGTAAATTTCTTAAAAATCCTGGAGTCAATTAATAATGGCTGGCAAAGCCGGGGGCACCAGCTGTAAAATATTGATAGTTTAACTCTTGAAATATCGCTGATAATAAAAATCCAAACAAACCATTCCTTCCCATGAAACATTATATAATTTCTGAAAATTACACTGAATTGATCAAATAAAATTCACATCATATTCATCTGTCAACACACAGTTGAGAAACAATACTTATTATCCACCGCCGCCTCGAGAATTACACACGAGTAATACAGTCTAAGTTAGAAGGCAGAGGTTCACAGTTAGCTTCGGAACTGCATAATCGAATCTGAGATCGTTTTCCCAAGCGGCGCTTTCATATCGTGGAATGTACTCTAAAGCAGGAATTGTAGCTGTTTCATTAATTATTAATGGCTTAGTTTATGAATGATTCGCGTGAAAGTGTTAATAAATATAATGCTTTAATAATTATTATACTCTTAATTTTTAATTTTTCAATTAATTATCGTGGGCGAAGCCCCGGGCACCTGCTAGTGTATATACACTATTGAAGATGGATGCTATATTTCAGAAAGTGATTCGCATGTGTTTGTTGTTAGGGAACCGAATATTTGTCCTGTTAAAGTCGCCACAAACTGGGGGGCCTTGGTCAGTGAAGGCTTGTATTATGATGATTTTACTTAGAGCACTTGTGCTTTTTGTAATTTTTACCGCACGGAGATTTCTTTTGTTCTCATAGCAACCAGATTGCGTGCGGGAATGTCAAGTTACGATCCACGGCAACAATATTCGTAAGTACCACTAATTAGTCACGTCGTACAAAAAAGATGTTTAATATACGATAATTACAACAATGAACTCAATAACAAATAAATATCTCTGCAGTCTGTCAGTGAGATTGGCCTACATGAACCGAGTTCGTGTATACTTTAGCGAGTCTTCCAATACTCCTGGAAGGATGTTAAGGACAATGTCTTGAGGAATTCATACTGACTTCAAATTAAACAAAGTTATCGGTATTTCAAAAAGTCTCCATTTTATTGCATGTTAATTTAAAGTAAAAACAACTCTGAACAGTCTCGGACCTTCCCTGTTTAATAGATTACCAAATTCCATAAAGGCACTCCCTATAAATAGGCTAAATTTAAGGCGACACTTGATAACTGGATGAAGAATAAAGTATTTTATTCCATTAAAGAATTTATTGATTGTGAATACACAACACTGAAAAGGGCATAGGGCAGTATGTTAAAATAAAAGGTTAGCACTAGAATCAGTTAATTGTTGAATCGTAGTAACAATACGCCCATTGAACTGTTTATTGTATTATTGTTTATTATTATTATCTATTGCATTATTTATTAATTCTTTATTGTATTATTATTATATTATTATTGCATTATTTTATTGTATTATTATTGTACTTTTATTATTGTATTATTGTGCCACTGTATTGTATTCTATTGTATTGTACAACAAACTGACGAGACCGATTGCAACTCAAAATTGCTTAAAGGTCAATAAAAGCTATCTATATAATGGTCTCTCGGGCTTCCAACCGGGTTAAAGTATGGTTTACTTCCCCGCTTTCGGCTGCTGTCAGCTCTGCAGCCATCTTCTGGGAGAGAAGTGCGCTAGTTCTGTGTCTGGCTCCTTTTTATAGCTGGTGGAGTTTGCAGAGAGCGACCAATCGGAGCACAGGAAATCCCGGGGTGAAAAGCAGGAATGCTATTGGTTGGTGCTGAAGTTGGTCCTGATAGCTATCTATCTATCTATCTATCTATCTATCTATGTGTACAACAGGGACGCCACATGGGCAGGGACCCGGTGAAGTGATATCACTAATGGAAAACTGAAAAAAATTGATAAAATGTTCTGTTACACGAGTAACGAGAAGGTAAGAGACAACTGAACGAGGGGCCCGCGACCAGTACATGGTCCTGGGCTCGACCCCAAGATGTGGCGGTCCTATGATTGCTAGGTTGTCGACCGAATGGGCACAACATTTTGTCGGCTCCTAGTCACGTTATAGCGAATCTCAATTTTGTTATTTTCAACATTGATGTATAAAAATATTTCTCTCAAGGCCTAATGCGTATATGCTAGTGTACGTATTGCAGTTTTGCTTTGGCAATAGAATTAGATCAGTGTAATTTGTATGTTATGTCAGGGAATTCCTGCAGCGATTTCTTGTGGTTTATATTATGTAGTTAATTTATCGTTTGAAATTTAATAAAATGGTACAGTTATCCAATTACAGTGTAATAATACTCAAGATATAAAACTACAAAATACTCAAATAAATAATATGTGAGGTAATTATATAATGAAAACAAAATTACAATAAGGATGGTAATGACAATGTCTTGAATTCACAATCGCTTCATAGCCCAGCCAAATTAAACAAAGTTATCGGTATTTCAGAAACTCGCCATTTTATTGCATATTCATCGCTACATTTAAAGTAAAAAACTCTGAACTGAGTATAGCTCAGTTACTCATTTCATGACCAGGCGGCTTCAAAGAAATTAACCATTAATGCCCGGTTTCTACAAACTTGTGAATTACCTATGGGTAAATTACCCATGGACAAATTAGTTCCATTTAACCTACAATGGTATAATGAGCAAGGCCTTGGAGTTGTACAGTTAATTTAATTCAGAAGGCTTTGATTCTCATTGTTATTGATCCTATGAAAGGTTAAATTTTATCCAGCCATCCATGAAAGGACAAATTAACCCAAAGATTTACCCTTGGACAGATCTAGCCCGAGTTTGTAGGAACATTTTTTCTGTCATTTTCATATTTACCTAGAGGACATTTATCTAGAAACTCGCCACAAGTGTAAGTGATTGCTATCTTTAAATTATTTGTGTTTGTGTGGTGTTATTCTTGTGTAAATTGTGTAAATTCTGTGCATTAGATAATTTACCCATAGGTAATTCGCGAGTTTATAGAAACCGGCCATAAGTCGATGTTTCTTTATGTTAATTGATCTGACCAAGTCGGTCTTGGTTTCCGCTTTCCAAAACAAAAGCAACGATGCAATATTCTCTCATTGTTATCACTAGGGACCGGATTCTTAGGTTTTTGCCTATTTTTTTCCTTACTTCCAAAACAAAAAGCGATCACACACTTTTTCGAATCATGTCCATAGGATTCACCCACATTAATTCTGTGGTACCTAAAAATACCTAAATGGGGTATAAAAACCTAAATGTACCTAATCGGGATAAAAAACCTAAAATATCTAATTTAGGCTACTTTTTTATATCTTTTTTCTTTGTCAGTTGAGAAATCGATATATTGCGGAGAGACAATTTTTGTCAGGTTGAAATTAATACCACCAACGTTTCGTTCAACATAATGTCGTCTAGGTTGACAGTATCAAGAGAGGAAGTGTAAGAGTACCTAAGTATTCCTTTTAAAATATTCGTACGAACAACCATTGTTGATGTAATGTGAGGTTGAAAGGACATTTTCTGCCTTCAAATGCATTCTAAGAGATAACAGGAAGAACTTCACAGTTGAGAATCTTGAAAGATATTTAGTGATATACTGTAACCAGGATATGTGAGGCAATCTTATTTTCACTCTTCATTTGATTGTTTATGCTTTCTTTCGTCAATTCTTTAATATTGTCCTAAAGCAAGTTTACACAAATTTAATTCAATTTTCTTTAGTTAAACTTTACAAGTATTATGTATTGAATCCTATGTAGCACATTCAAATTCATTAAACCAATTATTCTACCCAAAAACGACATTTTGGACAAAAAACCTAAAAAAACTATTTCATCCACTGGAAAACCTAAAACAGTATTTTTAAAAACCTAAAAATCCGGTCCCTAGTTATCACTGATCTTAGTTCTTCCCTCCCTTTAATCAATTCACACGTGTTATTGTTTACTGTAACTACATCTTGCAACCCCGCGTTTCACTCCACGCGGAGGAGACGAGTAGCTGTCACAGCAGTCACTGGATATTCTTAGATTTTGGTTGGCTGGGGTAAATAGTTGATTGGTGCGTTGGAGAGGGGCTGCCGGACCCAAGGGACTCGGGCCCCGGTGAAGTGATATTTTATGGAAAACTGGAAAAGTTTGATAAAATGTTCTGTTACACGAGTAACGAGAAGGTAAGAGACAACTGAATAAAGGCCCGACGGGATGTGGCGGCCCTGACAACTTCTTCGGACACATCCTCCTGTTCATTTTTGTCGTAGTCATGTCTTCGCCTAAGATTGCTATGTTGTCGACCGAATGGACACAACGTTTTCTCGGCTCCTAGGCACATTATACTGAATCTCAATTTTATTTTCATCATTGATATAATTTCTCTATATTGCGTCACTTAGACGTCACTTAGTATAGTCACTTAGTATAACAGTAGCGAAGCTCCATGCAGTTTTTTTTTCAACCGGCGAGACTGCAGCACTTGCAGCGGTGAGCAAGAGGAAACACAATCTGTTACATGTGTATCTTATGAAAAATGTCGAAAATATTTTTTTGCACGACTTAACTAATTAGTGGTACTTACGAATATTGTTGCCGTGGATCGCAAGTTGACATTCCCGCACACATGCCCGATTTCACCGACCTCGGTTAGGGCCGTTCAAATAACACCTAGTAGTTAACCAGGCATTTTCACGAATTTCCATTTCATCGATCCCGGTTACGAGTTAAACGACACTAACCGGGGGGAATTAGGTAACCGGCCCCGAGCGAACGGTTAAGTTGCTAACCAGGAGCTCACCGCATACTTGAGCGCTTACAGCTGTATGTACTCCTATAATATCCATGACGCGGTGTCTGCTTCTGCAGCATTCAAGATGGAGTTGGGTGACTATTTATTGTATGCTAGGTACCTCTTCAGAGGAAATATCGTCTAAAAAAGGAGACAATTTTATCTGTTCTGGAACTTATTGGACTTCCCAACGAACAAAAACTTTCCCGTGTTTCCAAGAAATCGACTGCCGACTGCGCTACGATTCTATGCCACTGGATATTTCCAGGAAGTAGTTGGTGACACCACTTATGTAATTAAGAGCACAGTGTGTAGTAGAATTATCCAACAAGTGTCTGAAGCAATAGCTTCATTAGCTCCTCACTTCATAAAACTTCCTTCGAATCTGAGGGAGCAGAGGGAAGTAATGGAAGAATTCTACAGGATTCGTGGCTTCCCTGGTGTCTTGGGTGTATTAGATTGTACCCATGTCCTTATCCAATCCCCTGGATGAGAAAATGGGGAACTTTTTCGGAAAAGAAAAGGTTATTTCTCCATTAATGTGCAAACTGTAAGCGATTAAAACCTCCTAATCAGAGACATAGTTGCAAGATGGCCTGGTTCGACTCAGACAGCACCATCTTCCATGAATCTTGACTGCGAGCACGTTTAGATACCAGGGAGGTACCTAATGGCTCTCTTCTGGATGATGGAGGTTATCCATGCAAGTCATATTTGCTTACACCTCTACAAACCCTGTCGCTCAACCAGAGCAGCGTTACAACAAGGCCCACATCGCAACTAGAAATGTTGTTGAGCGACAGTATGGTATGCGGAAGAGGAGATTTCCTGCTGTTGCCTTGGGTCTCAGATGCCACATCAGAAATGGGCCTACGATTATAGTTGCAACAACAGTGTTGCACAACATTGCTATTGCAGCTAGAGAGAACGAGCCTGTGGGTGATCCTGAAGCTGTTTGTATTCAGCAACTCCTGCAGCCAACAGGGACCTAAGGGGAAGTGATGTGATGTTAGCAGATTACATAAACGCTAAAGAGGCTTTGGTGATTGTAACTCTGATTTGGTACAAGGATCGTTTTGTATTGTAGTAATTAGTGCATATGATTTGGTACAAGGGTCGTTTTTGAGAACAGTGCAATATAACAGTGAGCTGCATTGCTGCCATTAAGCAGCTTGATAGCCAGGGTAAAGGTTGAAGTGAGCCGTCACCATTGTAATGCCCTGGATATTAGGCGAGAGTAGGTGGAGCATCGGAGGCGACAATTTATCTTTCGCCACATAATTTCAAGATATGTCCCCTCTCATAAGACACTTCAGGCATTTTGCTCAGATTCTAGTGCTTTATGTGAAAATAAGTTAGGAATACTTAAGTTTCTTTTTAAATCTTCAGTTTAAAACAAACACGAGTTCCCAAAAATAGGCTATATAGGAAAGGTAGGTCAGTTCTGTCAAGATTCATTGTGTTCCAATTCCTATGTATTGTTTGATTTGATTGTTGTAAGATTACATAGCAACATTTTATACCAGTACCACACCTTTCTTTTTCTTTATTCACCAAGGCCTATACAGTTCTAATACTAAAAAAAAAAAAAATACTATACAGTTCATGCTATATGAAGGAAAATGGGTGGAGCTTCAGTGGGGCTTGCTTGTACGAGTAGCAAATGATAGCGTTTCCCAGTCAAGGTAACTCTGCACCTAACAGGAATGTAAGACAGTGCAACTTCAATTGTGTATTAATGGAAAAGAATACCACCTTATACCCTCAGTGGAAAAATTAAATTTATCAAGAAAGCGACAAATCAGCACTGCAGGGATTGGCACACACCATTTTCCGTTGTATAGCATGAGACATATAAGTATTTAGAGACTGTGCTGTTTGTGATATTTTAATTTAAAAGCATGGAAAATGGCCAAACTTGATATATTATTCTTTAGAACCTATAGATTCCATTTATAAGCACGTTATAGGCTGAATTGTACGAAGGTTCTAAATGTAAGTAAATTCTTGAGGAAGTAGACTCAAAATTAACATAAAAAGGCACTGGCAATGCCATTATATCAGCTGGCCGAAGTTCTGTTGTTGAGCGGTCGGTCACATGGAGATAATAAAACCTAACATTTAAAACTGTATCAATGGCTCTGTCGCTATTGAGGCCAAAGTATCTAGCCTACCTGATAAAAAAAAACTTAATATCTGCCCCAGATTCCCCTCCTGCTTTTTTTCTGTATAAGAGGTGGGGCTTAGCCCTTCCTCCCCATTGACTACCTTCCTGCTTTCCACCAAGAATTTCAAGAACAGTAACTTCGTACCTGGAATTTTTTTTATGTATTATGTGCTCCATACTTCGAAGACTTAATTCCAATCACCATGTTCAGAATGGCTACTTCAAATTTGTTTATTTCTCCTGTTTCTACAACTAATAAAGCAGCAAGTAGGCATAGTTAATAAGTATCTTTTGGTTATGTTTGAACTACGAATCAAAGGTATTGCTCTTCGCAGATGATACTAGTGTACTTGTAACAGGAACGTAACAAGAACATTTATCAAGAATAGCTACAAAGGCTTTTCACGAGTTAAACACATGGTTTCTAGCTAATAAAATGACACTTAATATTGATAAGACCCATTTTATACAATTTAGAACAAAAAACAGATGTATCTCAAATCTTGAAATTAATTATGGAACACAAATCATACAAGAAATTAGCAATGTAAAATTTTTAGGACTGCAAATTGACCAAAATCTTGACTGGAAGACACACATAGAAATGATAAGTCCAAAACTGAGTTCAGCGTGCTTTGCTTTAAGAATTTTGAATAATATATTAAAACAGGATGCATTACTTATGGTATATTTCGCATATTTTCACTCGGTAATGAGGTACGGGATCATATTCTGGGGCAACTCTTCCCATAGGGAGAAAATATTTAGATTACAAAAGCGGGCAATAAGAATAATATGTGGAAAGAAAAAAAGGGAATCTTGTAAACCGCTTTTTGAAAAATTAAAAGTCCTCACTCTTACAGGGGAGTATATATACTCTGTTATGTGTTATGTAGTGAATAATATTGATAAATTTCAAACTAATTTTAGTGTACACGGACGTACTACCAGAAACATGAATGATCTACACAGACCAAATAACTCGTTAAAACTCTTTCAGAAGGGTGCTTATTATTCTGCAGTACAGATATATAACAAGCTTCCAAACAACATTAAATTATTATGTATTCAAATAAAGAGCAAACCTTCACACCTTCTACAATTTGGAGGAATATTTCCAGCTTGGATAAATTTGGCAGCTTACAGTTTCTGTAGGCCTATATTATAACATGCATGTATTTTTTGATCTGACGTGTTCTATATCCTTGAGCCCCGCTCAACACAGGATCTACAGGACGAGATATCTACATCTACATCTACCCCAGGAAACAGAAATCACTATCCCACACTCACTCCTCACATTAAAAATAATAAAATTACAGTAGATTCCCGCTAATCTGGATTAACCTTAATATGCATATTCTGTGCTGTAATTCAAGTTTGAAATGGGTAAAACTATAAAAATGTATGGTTCGCTCTATAATTATAAGTTTTGCTAAAACTTAATATTAGTTTTGATAAGTAGGCTACTAGGCCTACTGTATACATAGAATTTTTAACCTGCAAACCTTATGTAGGATTAACCAAACGAAACATACCGGTAGGTTATTTTGATTAAAATGCAATTTTGTCTAAAGTTATTCATTGCGGATCCTTGTTTTCCACTGTTAAATATAACCAAACAAATAAAATCAATGAATTACTCAGTGGATCTTACAAATCCTTCACAGCACGATGTTTCAGTGTATCGTTCTTGAAGCTCAATTCGATCTGAATTCTTTTTTTCAGATACCTATAGATCATCTAATGAAGGCTGAGTTGTACTGGAAACATACTTTTGTATCCTTGTGCATAGCGGGCGGGAGTGCACAATCAAAACAAACACGAGACTCTGTTGCTTGTCCCCTACTTTCCTTCCTGTGCAGCTCAGTAGAAAACATGGGTTGGTCATTCTTGTATAACGGCCATTATTATAACGATCATATTATGTAGGAATAAATAAGATTCAAATATAATTGGTGTAATAAACTCAAATTGAAAACCTGTTTATAATTATATCTTGATCATTTTGATAGATTTTTAACGTTATTAAACTGCTGGATTAAGCGGGTGAGTTTAGTGTTGTGGTCAAGACCACGTGCTTGTGCTTACATTGCAACTTAGCTTTCATTAGATAAACTGTAGATCTAGATAATGACCATAAAAAAATTTACAAATGTTAAGAGAGAGAAAGAAGTTTATTTGCATGAAAATCTAATTGCAACATAATTATAAGGTTTTGTTCTTATTCCACCAGTACTTCAGCTTTTCTTCTGCTATTTCTAGTTTTGTTTCAAGAAGAGCCAATTCCAGCCTATGCATTTCTTCTTTGTGAAGAAGATCCTTTTCTAAGGACTGCTGCTGAAGCTCTGCTGTTGTTCTTATGGCTTCTGCTGTCGTACGATGTTTTCTTTTTCTCTGTGTAGAGCTGTTATTAACCAATGGGTGCTGTAAATAGAATTGGACGTTATTATACTTATTCCTACTTTGAATTATACTTTAAATATGTACAGCAGCAGAATTCATGAGGAGCAAATATATTGGCTTGCCAGCAATTAATGACACTGCCCTCCGAAAGTGCAAACTAAACAATTAATCACTAAAAATATCTTACTACTGAATTAATTTAAATTTGAATACAAGTCGTGCAGAAAACTAGTCATGCTTCTGTAATCCAAGTGGAAAAACTGAGAGATCATATTATTATAGGGCACCAGTACCACAATAAATTAAAGCTCAAATAAGACATAGCATCTAGGCTATCTTTGTGTAGGATTATATTTAAGTTTTCCTTAAATTTTATTTTAAATTATGTAAGTTTGACAGCTTACCTTGCTGTAAGTGGACAAGGGTGTTGCCTCTGGAGACTACTGCTCTCTTATCTGGCCACCCCTCTCACTCCTTCCATCACAATCACCATCCTTGTCACTCTCATAAGAAGTCACCATATACTCTCCCTAAACACAGAAAATATTCAGAAATGAGTTATTTTTAATGTAAGCTTCCACTTGCAATTGCTAATGTCGTGATTGTTCAGAACCGTAGAAGAAATTATTTCTGTTCTGGTGTCTGTGTAAAAACACTGCAAATGTCTGTCAATTAATCTACTGGAAGTGATGGACTTATATTAGCACTGACTGATACTGATGTACCGTACTGAGAGACGGGTTTTCTTAATAAAATAAGAGGCCTATTAATTTTAATACAGTAGGCTATTATTGATGTGTAGTTGGATATAACTACTGCCATTTAAACCTTCCCACCTGAAGCAGCAAAGAGCGAACGTGCAAGCAGTTTTAATGACATCTATTGGAAAACTAGTGTGTGCACCATGTAGATTTTCTACGACAGCGATTGTTTGATTGCTACAACTAGAAACTGAAAGTAGAGATCTAGCCTTAAGGCTCCATGACGTGTTAATTTTTCTTCTTGGGTCGAAGAATGGCACAATTTGAAGTAATTTTCTTGTAAACTCAAAAGAATTCATATATAAACTCACTTTGCCCCTAAAAAGAAGCCAAATATAAATAAAAAATCATTAAGAGGTGTTTTCTTAAAATGCCTAGGCTAGATTCCATAATCACCTTACGTTTATACGAAGATTCTAAATATAAGTAAAATCATGAAGTAAACACAAATTAACCTACAATGGTACTGCGAACAGCTATTAAATCATCATTCCCTTGTGATGTTCTATTGTTGGGCTGAGAGAGGGTCCCCTGGGTGGTATTCAATGCTCAAAAACCAAAAGGTGAAAACGTGGTCTCTGGGGTTCAGTCCTTAATGAAAGCTTTCTACCAGATACAGAAATTTGATACCTGCACCGGATCCCCTTCTTATTTTTCTATACTGGAGGCTGGTTAATTATAGGTTGCATAACCAGCCAAAACACTCATGCAGAAACAAAGCAGTGCCATACTAAACCCACTACCTCTAAACTAAGGTTATTATTAGCTAAACTAATGTCACTGTTTACATTCTGCATGGAATTCACCAGATGTTACAGCACAGGATATGTGGTCCTTACACTGATTGCCAAGACGGATTGGCTGGGTACGATTGCCTGGTTTATTTTGATTTCATCATAGGCTACAATGTTGCCAATAGCTACACATGTAGTAGAAAGATGTTTGGAACAAACTAGGTTTGGGAAGGTAAAGTTAATTTAGCTAAGGCTAGTTTAGCTGAGTGACAGTCAGCTCTAGCGGAAACACCATAACCACTGTCAATATCATCAGATTGCCTACGCTGTCTCATAGTGAGATTCATTCCGCACACTGTCTTGATCACCTGCCATAACCAGTACATATGTCTATTATGCCATTTTTAGGTTATGTAAGCACTGTTCATTTTTAAAAACAAACAGATTTTAAATATGAATTCTATAAGTTCTGAAGAACATAACCTCAAATATGGCCCTTTTTCTTGTTACTAAAATAGAAAATACCGGTACAGCTTGCATAGTGCCAGAGACTTTGCACTGTTGTTAACTTAACATACCTCAGGATTCTGTCATAACCGGTACCTGTCATTTAACCTAAAACTAATTCCTCTGCATGTAAAGCTGTTGGCAACATCATAAAGGCTACAAACGAATGATCACTGTCAGAAATTGGGAGAGATGCTATGGACTGCATAACTGCAAGAAATATATCGAGCAGAACTAAAGTAGACACAATTTTAATTAAAGAGCTGAATGTATGATCGTACTCACAATAGCTATATCTTCCAGCACATCAAGGGTACCTTGGCTGGTACTTCCACCTCTACTTTGATCAGATTCTGAAAATAAAAGAGTTCAGTAAAACGCTACAGAAAAAAATACCAAGCATATTCTGTCACATGTGAATAGGCCTATTTACCTGCTGTCACCCCATATCCTGCATCACAATCATGGGGGCTTACTAGACAGGTATTTTTGCTCGAAATAATGCCCAGCATTCTTTCTGGGGTTTTCCACTTCGTGAAGTTCAGAAGGTGGAACAGGACCACCCCCAGTTTTATAAATTTCCACCTTCACATTTGCATTCGTCATACTTGCCCTTCTTTTTTAAGTTCTCGTATGCAGTTTTCAAATTTCAGGAATTTCTTTCTGTAACACCTGTGGATAAGCAAAAGTATAACAAAATGCGCGGGTTTATGTGGCATAAAACTTAGAAGGAAACAGTACTTTGTTGTTCAATTACCTGGCACACAGATGAACTCAACGCATAACTTTCTCCAACTTTCTTCTTTTTGTTTCAGAGTAACCCCATCCGTCTGTTTATTTTCTGTAACTGATTTGTGTTTTTCAATCAAATCAATCAGCACGGAATTCTCGTAAGCGCTGAAATTCGGAGCCCGTGCTCTTTTAATTGGCTTTCCTTCCAATCCTTCCTTGGGTAATATTATTTCACAAAATCAAAACAAATCTCTCCGCTACGATAGTGAAATATCAACACATCAGTCACTGCCGTCTAAATACTACAGACGAATCGCTCCAAAGAGGAATAATGGCGAGATGAGCAGGCGGCAAATAACCGTGGATTCATAATCAGGCCAAATTGTCGGTGCAACACCTTTCGTCTAACCATGGTTATTGTGGTCAAGTAACCGGGCATCCTAACCGAGGTCGGTGAAATCGGCCAACAATCTTGTTGCTATGGAAACAAAACAAATTTCCGTGCGCTAATATAATTAATATAATTAAATTGATATAAATAATCATCGTGCAAAAAATAGCATGCAATACTCGTGCCGTAAGCGCATAACGGATTAAAAGCCTATTTTAGGTGCCAAAACTAATTTTTATAGATCCTAAAATCCCAGGTATAGTTATAAGTATATAGGATACTTACAATCAAGCAAACATAACCTAAACTATTTGTAATGTAATAATAACAATAGAAACAAAACATTTACATATTTACACTCATGTTACTTTCTACAACTACCGTGTTAAATTAATCAAATACTGTCATCTGTTTTACACACTGTAGCCTACATTCATAATGGAATTCTGAAATATATACCGAATATTTGGAAAGCAAACAACCATGAACATATATTACTTTTTAGAAATCATTTACAGTACTAAATTAAATATTTACATATTAAATGAAATATTTACATATTCACGCCTATCGTAATAAATCTAACGAAAAAAGTATTTTGTTCTTTATGCGGTACAAGAAGTTTTAAATACGTTTCTTTTCAACATAAGTTAATCAATTACTTCGCAAGGATAATAAAAAGTCAGCAATAGTTTCTGGCGATCTCATACTCTCCTAGGCAGAATATAGGCTACGTATCTGACTTCTGGAATATAACTTACTTACTCAGTGGCAATAGACAATTCCTCAGCAAGATAAAGGAATATTATCTATTTTATGGAACCCGAAGGTTCATTGCCGCGCTTACCTGAGCCCGCCATTCAATCCTATTCTGTGCTTACTCTATCCAATCATCCCTCGCAAATCCCACTTCCTTTAAATCCATCCGAATATTGCCCTCCCAACTACGTCTAGGTCTTCCAGGTCGTCTTCTCCCTTCGGGTATTCCAGTCAATACTTTTGAGATAGGCCTATGTAATTCCTCCCCCATGCGCGCAACATGTTCAGCCCATTTCATCATCCATGATTTAATTACCCTAACTATATTCGCTGAAGAGTGCAGGTCATGAAGCTCGTCATTATGCAGTTTTCTCCAGTTCCCATTTTCATGCCTCTAAGGTCCAAATATTTTCCTAAGCACCCTGTTTTCGAACACTCTCAGATTATGTTTTTCCCAAAGAGTAAGCGACACTGTCTCACATCCATATAATACAAACGGCAGGACAACAGTCTTATAAATATTAATTTTTAAATTTCTAGACAGAAGACGAGAAGATAAGAGTTTCTGTTTTCATAAAAACAACATTTCCTGATTTGAGTCTACACTTAACTTCTGCCTTAATATTATTTGTGTCTATAATTATTGCTCCCAGATATTTGCATTTTTCCACTTTTCGAACGATTTACCGGATATTCTAATATGCTGTAGAGCATTTGGACGATTCATAACCATGTACTTGTTTTTTTCTGTATTAATTTCCAATCCATTATTCCTGCAGGCATCGAAAATATTTCTGCATTTCACTCGATTGTGTTTATATCATCGCCCAACAAAAAAGTCATCTGCAAAAGCTAAAATCGGGTGATTGCTATTTAATTCTAGGCCTACCTTGTTTTCCTGAATTTCCTAATGGGATATTCCAAAGCGAAATTAAAAAGTAAAGGCGATAGTGGATCTCCTTGCTTCAATCCGCTTCTAATGGCAAACCTACCTGATATAAATTTCCCTATCCTGACTCTGCTATAGGTTTCATTTAGACATATTTTGATCAGCCTAATTTCTTTGGTACCCCGAACTCAATGAGGATATTGTACAGTTTCTCTCTCCTAACTAGCGTTGCTACCTGTCCCGAATTTGGCGGGACATCCCGCATTTTAAGAACATTTTCACCATCCCGAATTATGCCTAAGAGGGACGCATTATACACTTTTCTTTATTATTTTGCTAGCCTTTTCTTTTCTAATGTTAGTGTTACTGTTACATAGACTATTCAGTTTTGGCTTTGTAACGAATTATTAACGAATTATTAATAAATTGTTCCATGTACAAATTTAGGTATGAAGATCGGCGATATGCATATACTTGATAAGTGTCCCTCCTTAGCCTTACCAAAAAGTGGCAACTCTACTCCTAACTGAATTATATGCTTTCTTGAAATCCATGTATAGCTGGTGAGAGACTTACTACAGGCCTATTCCCACTTTTCTCCACGATTTGGCGAATACAAAATATATTATCAATGGTTGATCTATTTCGCCCAAATCCACATTCGCGATTGGTGATTTCGTCCGCATATGGGATTAATCTTGACAACAGTAACTTAATATATTAGACAGAATTTTGTATGATGTTGATAGGAGAGAAATTCCTCGATAGTTATTACATTCGGCCCTATCTCCCTTTTTATGGATCGGTATAATAAATATATTCTTTCCATTCCTTTGGCAATTCTTCCTTTATCCAAATCATAAGAATGAGAATCTATCCCCACCTGCCTTGATTAGTTTTGCTGGAATTTGGTCAACGTCAAAAGATTTGTGTGTTTTTAGTTTACCTATAGCTGTTTTCTGGAATAGGCTGTATCAAAAACATTATTAATCGTCCAATTTTATAACAAATCCAACATATTCACATTGACACACATAGGCATGACGTAGAACGAGAGGGTAGGACTTCGTTTAGCCGTGCTGCGCTCTTGTGGTTAAATGTTTAACTGCACGCAAAAGGTTCTCATTTCAAACGTCTCGCCTGCACGCTGAGCTAGTATCAATCTCCTGATCTATATGTTTCCGTAGAGAAAAAGTTGTTGCAAAAATGGATAGATTTAACACGAATGTATCGTCACGTTCTTAAGTTCATCTGTAAATCGACCTTTACTTCTAGAGACAATTAATAATAATTATTATTAGGGCAAGCATTTAATGACCATAAAATAAAGAAAAATGTAAAATAAAAAGGGCATTTATAACCTAAAAATAGTGAAAAAATGACATGTAATTTTAACAAATGATCAATAATTTTCCATTATTACTTATAAGTAGCTTTTTTAAAGTAATGAACTGTTAAAAGCAATTTAATGGATTACAGTGCGTTTGGTATAAATTTATAATATAAAACACTTATTACGTTACTAAAGACGTAAATAAGTAAATGTATACTACAGTACTTGGACACCTTTAGAGAAAAAAAATCTTTCTGAACTGACAGTCATCAAATTACCACTAAAAAATATGTGCCATTTAAAAAGAAAGAAAACTGCTCTGGCGTTTACCTGAATTAAAATGAACTATGAACATTTGGCGGAGGCTCTCGAATATAAACGACAGTCTGTTATCTGAAAGTAACGATTTGTACATGGAAAAGTTCCTCTCAACCTGCACTGAAACAATGACCTAAAATGCCGAAAAAGACCTAAAAATACCAAAAATGACCTACGCAGAAAATGATCAAAAAATTTCCTAAAAATGACCTATCTCTTGAAAATGACGAAAAATTCAAAATAAAGCAAAAAATGGAAAAAATTTGCCCTTATTTAATCAATTATTTCATGATACTCATTTGTATATATTTGAGCTACCTTTTAACCTCATATAAAAAAATGTAAAATCATCAAAATATTATTCTTTTGGATATTAACTTAATAGAAGAACGTTTCCTGAATATTGGCTGAATGCTAATGTAATTTTTTTCGCAATCTTTACTTGTAAGTGATGTATCGGTAAGTTCGATACAATCGTTGTTATTATTATTATTATTATTATTATTATTATTATTATTATTATTATTATTATTATTATTAATTGATGAACACAATAGAATCCATAGTGAAATTAATGTGACTGACTGCAGTGTCAAAGATAAGTTATTTAAGCTTACAGTTTTTCATATCAACATTCAAAGTTTGTCCAAGGAAAGTGAATGAAATCGAAGCTTTTCTTCTGGAAAATATTATTTTTGTCTCGCGAATACGAAGGGTAAACAGAAACAGAATTTCATATCTCGGTATTCTTTCAGCAATTCGACCTGATGAGTTCCATTCCAGTTTTTAAAGGGTTTAGGCTTACTGAATCTGAAAATGAGGGGAAAAAATTGGAGAAAAGTGATGACACTGAAAGAATAACAGATGACGTGCATTTTTCTGACACAGAAGAGCCCTTAACTATTCAGAAATATTAATCAGCCTGAGCTGAATAAGTTTGTGAGGGATTTGGATTGCTCTGAAACAAATTCAGGCTTCTTCAAGAAAATATAGTAATCTACCGGTACATTTAAGCTATGTTTGCAACCATAATCGTTTATTTATTAATAATACCATTACTATGAGTATTGTTGTTATTATTATTTAGCTTATAAGCAAGCTTTTATTGCATATAGGCCTATGTCATATCACATGTTTAAAATGTTGGCGTGAACAAGTAGTCTATTGTAACAACTCATTCGCATCATCTGTTTCTATTGTTTAGTGATGTGTTCTTATGTGATATTCAGTTTAAGCGATTATAATATCCAGTGACATAGCGGCGATGAGTTATGGAAAATAAGCAAGTCCTACAAACCCGGCGTTTGCCTTTGCGAACGACGGAACCATGAAAACCCCAAGTCAATTTGGGCGGCCACGAGGTTTGATTTGAACTCAGGACCTCTTCCCTGTTAGCCCATAGGCCTACCACCTCGCTGTAATTGGTTTTAGTGTGTTCATTGCGACTGAGCTAAACTGATTGCATTTCACAACAATAACTACATGAGGCTTATAGTTTTCTTGTTACTGGGGGCAACAAAATATTCATATTTTAATTAACATTGCATGTTCTGAAATTCTCATTTAAGCCATATTCATTTCGTCTATACCTTGATACCTTTTACTTGTACAAAGAAATGTATTTAACAATAAATGTTCAGTTTAATTTTCTCTACAACTTTACTCTTTTAACGTTTTCATGTATCACCTACTGTAAGGGAGATAGTCTACAAAAATTGAAAACTACCCCCTAAGTCATTTTTACAGAAAACGGACATAGCCATATTATTAGTCATGGATCGAAGTAATTGGATTTTATATTTTTATTAAAATTGTTAAAATCTTTTTTTTCAAAAATTAAATTTAAAAAAAGTTTAATTGTAAAATCACGTTAATATTTCAATTATAAAAACCAAATTCAAGGCGGTTCGATGAAATTCCGAAAAAGTCCTTTATTAAAAAAATTAAGTAAATACAACTAACCGTTAACTCGCTGTACTTGTTCACAGACACACAGACAGACAGGTAGACAGACGCTATTGCAAGAACGCATTTTCGGTTTCTAGGCATCGTGAAATATGTATTTCCGGTGTTATCTCGATTTCGATTTTTTGTCACGATGGCAATACTTTCTCTACACTAGGTATATGCGACAAAGTTAAAGTGTTTCTACAAAATACATTGACGTTATTAACACGGGATTTTGTAAATTATAATTGCTTTATTACGGAAATTATGAAGGGTCAAAAGCTTATAATTCAAGGCTATGAATTTCTTGAAAAATGATATTTATGCATTATTGAGCTCGGCTAGTCTTTATGTTTCGTATATTAAAAGTACCAATGTCTGTTGCTATTAATAGATATAATACAGAAACCTTAGAGGTCAATGTCTGAAGTTCTCTGCAAAAGATGTTACTTCTACAGAGGCTTCAAAGTTAGTTATTTCAAAAGCAAGTTTTGGACATTGGCCCTTTTAGAACCAAGCCACAGAATTATGTGTGTGTCTGAGTGTATACATGTGAACGTTTTGAAAGACTTAAGAAAATACAAGTGTTTTTCCTCCACGCGGGAGCGTAGGCTATACCTCGTCTTCGATTTTTTAGGATTTTCGTGCGACATGCTACGAAGTAATTCATTTTAAGGAATTTGCGTGTTCTGACCGGGAGGCAAAAGAGGCGTCAGATTGCGTTTCTGTGACGAAAATGTTACTTCACCACAAATGTAACACATCTTATTCACTGAATTTACACGTTTTCTTAGCATTTTAACAAACTTTACTTTAAAAGGGCTCCAAAACCAGAAATGTAGCACTAATTACAACAGAAACAATATTAAACTCACAGTTAGCCTACAGCATTTAAGTTTATAACTAGGGTTCGGATGTTTATGACGTCATATTTTTATCCTGACCTCCGTTCCCGCCGCAAATACAAATTAAACACGAATTGCACATTTGTTATTCTACTGTAATATTGCCGTTTTTACTTTGCATATAAAGTCGTATTTTTTGCTTTTTTGCGGTCTTGGTCATATTTTGGCCATATTTATAATTTAACTTCATATTTTAGTCATAAATTCGGTAAAAGAGCACAATTATACAGTGTATGTACTATATGGTCGAGTTAAATGTTACATTTATTTAAATAATTTAATGTTTATGCCAAAATAGACCCTAGTAGTAACTTAAATTTTAAAATTAATGTAATTGTTCATATTTTATAGGGACTGACAAGGTCTACAAAATATTACGAGTATTTGGAGCTGATGAGAGCAAGCAGGAACAAATTCTTTAAAAATAGAAGTTAATTACAAGTAAAACTGTAAATCACCAAAATTATTGAAGAATGATATCTGATAGAATTCATAGGATACGTTTTAAATTGGAACATTTATTTTTCGAAAATACGTTATTTTATTACGTCATATTTAGGATTTTTGGGTCATATTTAGTCATTTTTAAGGGCATATTTGCTGTCATATTTTCCACTTTTTAGGTCATAAACATCCGAACCCTATTTATAACCAACAAAAACAGCTGGAGAACGTTGTGTTATGACGGTTGACAGGTGTGCCAAATCACAAAAATCCCCCAAACTGAAAATGTATACTCTAAAAAATTACATGCCACTGTATCTTTAAAGCAAGAGCTAATCAGTCATTTTTATGGTGATGTTTAAATTCAGCAGGTGGAAATGCATAGGAATAAGCTATTTTTGAGCCCGAAACATAGTTTTTCATTATTTTGCGTGTGATTAGCCATGGGCGTCGCCAGAGAGGGGCCGGGGGGGGGGCCATTACCCACCCTGGGAAAAGGGAAAACTTATTAAAAATAAGAATTAATTTTATAAATGAAATCAAACTTATTACGAAAAATGTTGAAAAGACAGTTGAAGATTTGAGGCTCATATTGACTAGACCTCGTGTAACCAAATGGCAATATCACCGCTCTAATGTACCCTCAGAAAATATAGCCGATTACCACAGAAGATCTGTCTTCATACTCTATTTGGATTCCCTTATTCAATGATAATATTATAGGAGAAAAATTCCTCTGACACTGGCATTTGAACCCAAGAACTTTGGATACCCGTGCCACTGCTCTACCAACTGAGCTAAGCCAGAGTTCATTTCACAGTGCCGAATGGAACCTTCATCCTATGATAGATTTCCCTTAATGGTCTACATCACTGGCAGACAAGTTATGTCATATGCAGTACTGTGAGGCACACTAATTAGTGATTTTTGTGAGCATGCAGCATTGGTAGAGCATTGGCACGGGTAGCCAAAGGTCCTGGGTTAAAATCCCGGTGTCTGAGGAATTTTTATCCCATATTATTATGTATGTCGAACAGAGACAATAATCTGTGGTTCGTGAATGCATATGCATATATATACATATACATATACATATATATATATATATATATATATATCTTATTCAAGCTTTTAAGTGAGAGATTTACCAAGAAAAAATGAGAAATCATTCGAACTTTTTAACCTCCACCCAAAAAATATGAGAACACTGATAAGAAAATAGTACGAGCACTCTTTGGAGGTTATATTTGCTAGTTATAGAATTCTTCGAGACAACTTTATGGCACAAGGACTCTTACGGTACGATCTCAGGACTCTGGATGAAACTTGGAGCAAGATCCGCTTGGTAGAGCTGCTGAACCACAATAATGTCTTCTTCTTGCCCAATGTCGACAAAGCAATCCACAGACGTGCCTCCAACAACGTGCGCGATCGAAAGGTCTTTTCTTCTTTAAGATAATAATATGTATATTAAGTATATGTTCCATACATTTATTACAATTAAGTTTAAGTCTGTACTCATTGACAGCTGACAACTTGAGACGAGTAAAGACTTGGGTACGAATTCCAGATTTAGTGGACTGTGCTTGTTATCAGTTCATAGAAAACAAAAGAAGAAATACAAAAATCCATTGACTTGTTTTCCATGGGGGAAAAAAGCAGAACTTAGTTTTTGTTTAAGTAAAAAGAATGAGTAGTAAGCAGTTTATATTGTGCTCATTAAATAAATAGTTCATGGCCATGGCATTGAATTTTGATTGATGGGCCAGATAGTACTTGCCTCCCTACAGATAGAAATAATATTAAGGTAGAAGTTAAATGTCGACTGAAATCAGGAAATCCTTGTATTTATTCAATTCAAAACCTCCTATGTTCTCCTCTTCTGCCCAGAAATCTAAAATTTTAAATTTATAAGACAATTATCCTGCTGGTTGTATTATACAGGGTGTTCATAAATAACACCGAAATATTCTCTGTATATAGAGGGGACTTAGACAAGCAACTTTTATTAGGAGATTTTTGCTCTACGACGTAAAATGTGTATGCTACAGGGCATTAAAGTCATTATAATTTGGTGCTCATAAATCAATAATTACGCGAAATAGGGTTAAAATGTTCATTAAATTGACTTCATTCCTTCCTAGTGATGGATAAAAACCTGACTCCTAATCAACCGCCAACAGCTATATCATAATTTAGTGTTTCCATAATCTGCAAAATTTACAGACTAATCACATGACTGGTCGCCACTGCATTAGTCTTTTTTTTTATTCATAACTACTCACTACAGTGTTAACAGCGAAGTTCCTTTGTTTTGAATTTTTTTCTAATGTTAGGAGTCAGTGGCGGCCATGCCCTGGGAGATTTCATGCTGTAACAGGAAAAATTGAATCCATAGAGCAAATATCTCCTAATAAAAGTTGCTTGTCCTTGTCCCCTCTATACACTGGTAAAATATTTCGGTGTTATTCATTAACACCCTGTATGAATGTGAGACATGGTTACTTACTCCCCTGGAAGAACCTAATCTGAGAGTTTCGAAAACAGGGGGCTTAGGAACATATGTGGGCCTAAGGGAGATGAAATTGGGGACTGGAGAAAACTGCATAACGACAAGCTTCATAACCTGTACTCGTCACCGGATATAGTGAAGGTAATGAA
Organism: Ectobius pallidus; assembly: GCA_964059195.1. Taxonomy (NCBI): domain Eukaryota; kingdom Metazoa; phylum Arthropoda; class Insecta; order Blattodea; family Ectobiidae; genus Ectobius; species Ectobius pallidus. Next base: position 9,864,533 of record CAXKWD010000012.1, read on the forward strand.
ATCACGGAGGATGAAATGGGCTGGGAATGTTGTGCGCATGGGGGAGGAAATATACGTCCCAAAAATATTGTTCAGGGTTTCTGATCCTAACAGAACAATGGGCCTGCGTTTGGGGTTGAAACAAATGTTAACATTTTGCTTGCGACTAAGGGCTTAACTAAACAAACGAATAGGGTTCTTTTGTTTTTTGTTTGTTTGTTTGTTTTTTGCCGGAACTACCGCATGTCGGCAATGCAGGTCTTTGTACTGCCAATTGACTAACTCCTGTGGTTACAGGCTATAGTAGTAGTATTCCTTTGAGTCGCTAGCGTCTCCTGGGAATCCATGCGGATTTTCTAGCAAGATGGGAAGGGTCTTGCTATCCCTAAAAAATGTTAGTTCTTTCCCTGTCTATCACTGTTCTGCGAACTTCGGAGCTCCACCGTCTTACAGGCTATAGTACCCTCAAATGATGGGCAAAATTTAAAATTTTCGTCTACATTTAAAATTCTTTCTAAAACAAATTAACGTAAATGTTAAATCAACCGATTATACAGAGTGATTCAAAAGTCACTATACATTTTGTATTTAAACCGGTATTATTACACAATATGTAATAGTACTGAAACATATACCACAGTAGGACATAATTTCAATGCATTTCAAGGTGACCACCTTGCACGTCTAGACACAATGACCAACACTCCATTACACTCCGAAAAACTCTCTTAAGCATAGCTGGTGTAATCTCAGCAGCCGCGGCTCTAATCCGCTGTTTTAACTGTTGAATGCTGTGGATCTCTACCTGGTGCACCCTAGACTTTATAAACCCCCAGGCAAAAAAGTCTAAGGATGTAAGGTCTAGTGGTTTGCACCCTACTAAGTCTCCTGGTAGATGCAGAGGGGCTACGAGTGATCGCATCCTGTACATTTTGCACGGCTTCTGGTGATACGGCCAGTATCCCTGTACATTCTTCATCTGTAACTCTACCAGTACGCCAAAATTTACTGACCAGGTTCTTTATAGGCAGGCTGGTGGGGCCTGGTTTCCTAAATTTACGAGTGAAATCTGCTCGCGTCTGTTCATACGTCATACCATGTAGACGAGCAGAAACAACAGCTATTCTTTCTTCTTTGTTGAGCATACTGTCACATTACTTGCAAGAAATAAGAATACAGTAACTGTATCACTAAAATGTATAGTGACTTTTGAATCACCATGTATTCGAAAGTCCCGCTAAAACAATATAGCTTATAAAATGCTGGGCAAAGTTTACATAATTCGTTTCAATACAAAATTCCTTCTTAAACAAAATGGCAGACAACTGCCTTTGCTTGAGGGCACACGTGAATAATTGCGCGGTGATGTTTTTGCGCATTGCCAAGATTTCCTAGCTGCGCTTGTTTGCACAATCTGGGACTTGACTTTATCTTGGATTGCAGTTGTTGCCCTCGAATTGAGACTAACGTAGTGCCAAAAAAGAAAAACTCCATTAGAGCTCTTAATAAAACCGCGGTGAGTGAATCCATTGAACTAACTTATAATGTTTTAATTAAAAACAGTTAGTTGTCTTTAAATTATATTTGCTCTTTAAATAGGCCTAACTTATCTAGGCCACAGGCTAATTTATCTAACTAGCTTTATATGCCTAACTTGGTCTAGTTAAACTTTAATAATCATAATGCGATGAAGTTAGTGAAGTTAGTAAAGCCTTAGGATGATAAAGTTAGAATTTCTGACGCTGGCCACTGGACATATTAGAATTAAGTATATTTATTTACGTGATTGTGAGCTATTTTATACTTGCATCTTAGTCAAGAAAATAACTAATGTCTGCTTTTAGAGAATTACTGTGTATCTGTGTGCATGTGTGTATGTATGTATGTATGTATGTATGTATGTATGTATGTGTATATATATATATATATATATATATATGGATTTTGTCGAACCATCTTCCTTATTATTCGGGCCATGGCTAAAATCAATGTCATATAGTTATACAGGGTTTGTCCGGAAAGTAACGAGCCGCATTTTTCTCTCACAATTTATTGATCGTGCACATTGAAACTGGAATTATTCCACCCTTTCGATTTATGTATAAAACAATAGATAATTAATATTTATTCAAATTATCCAAATTATTATTATTATTATTTTTCATATCAAAATTCTCGTTTCGATTATTATTATTATTTTATGATTCCAAATTCGAAACATTAACTGTAAAAGAAACGTATGTATTCAAAATCCGATTATTATTATTATTTTGTAATTCCAAATTCCAAATATTAACTGCAAAAGAAACGTATGTATTCAAAATGCAACGTACTAAATTCATAATTCCAAACCGCGAATTGGCTTAACCAATAGAAATGATTTACGTAACGAAGGATGCAGCCAATGAGAGTAAAGCATTCTTAACCGCGAAAGATAGCGTCAGTAGACGACACTCCATCATTACTCTTCTAACAGCACGGGTCGTTGCGTCGTGCTCTCTCGTGGAGAAGTTCGCGGAAAATTAAACCTAGCTATGGCGATTCTCACAGCCACCGTCACATATGAAACACAACGCATTCAGAAGATATAAGCGTGTGAGTTACATTTCATTTGTGATAAAGAAGAAAAATACAATATCACGTAAGTAAATGATAAGTGAAACAAAAGTGGTGACGACGCACAAACAGTTACACAAATTACACAGTTTATATGAATAAATTCCGATAGTCAAAAGTTTATAGTGTGGTTATTATTTCGAAAGGTATAACTAGCTATAAAACTATACCCGAGATGATTCATGCAATACCCCTGGGCAAAGTAGCCGTGGAAGCTGAGGTGCGTAACCAAATGGACTCCGACGGAGGCTCGAAGTAAGTACATTTCGCAAAGAAATCCCTTTCACACAACCCGTCCACCTCAACATTGAGGAGCCCCCCGACCACCTCAACATACAAAAACTCAATACTCCTCAAAGTATATATCTTCTGCATTAATACACTTTTGCCAGCGCGATGTCCATGCTGTATATGCCTTTTGAAAGCCCTCAACCGGGATGTCCTTTAGACGAGCCGTCGTGGTTGCTTGGACGTTCTCCACAGTGACCAGATGATGTTCTTTAAGCACCCGTTTCAATCGAGGGAACAAAAAGAAGTCCGCCGGGGCTAGGTCGGGACTGTAAAGTGGATGGGAACCATTGCTATGCCGATCCGAGCCAGGTAGGAAGTCACAACGCCTTTTTTGTGAAAGTGGGCGCATTCTCATGATGCAATTTCCATGACCCTTGGATTTCTGTTTGGACTCTAGTGACCCTGGCATTCAGTCTCTTACGTTGCTTTAACGTTTTCTAACGTAACGGCAGTGCTACTTACGTTGCTAACGTAAGTACGACAAGGTCACTGCACAGTGGTTCACGCCGCAGCACTTCCTGACTTGCCGGGAGATGAAGGCGACTAACCCCGGTACCGCTGGAAAGCTTAAGGTCCCTCCCACTCCTTTTCACAGGTAGCACCGCTGTACAGTCGCTTCACAGTCAAGTGAGGCTCGTTACTTTCCGGACAAACCCTGTAGTAGTATGCTAATTTTGAGTCAGAGCTAAATTGAAATTCTCGGGTTGTGTCTGGGCAGATGCTATTCGTATTTCTGTATCCCATACTGTAATGTTATGTTCTTGCAATGCTTTTCTGGAGTATAGGCAATAGAAACTATCGGGAAGATTTTCATGCTTGAGTTCAAGTTCACTGCCCAGCATTATAGTTCAAGGTCCTGGTTGACGCAATTCAAGTTTTTAATTTAACTTTATTATGACTGGTATATGAATGCAGTGGTTTTAATAGTTGGTGTGGTGCGGATAAAACCTTATTCTTGTCCACTCCATCCAGCCTTATAGGTGATTTATCGGACCTCTGGTGACCCAGTACATAGGCCTTCCAGTATACGTACCTGAAACAAGGAGAACCAAGTTGTAACATTCCACAAATCATATTAATGGTACGTTGTGAAATAATCGTGTTTAGTTTGAGTTATTATATTCAACATTTGTTATTATAGTATATGTATACTAGGAGGTGCCCGCGGCTTCGCCCACGATAATTCATTGCAAAATTAAAGATTAAGAGTATAATAATTATTAAAGCATTATATTTATTAACACTTGCACGCGAATCATTCATAAACTAAACCATTAATAATCCATGAAACAGCTAAAATTCCGGCTTTAGAGTACATTCCGCGATTAGAAAGCGCCGCCTGGGAAAACGATCTCAGATTCGATTATGCAGTTCCAAAGCTTACTGTGAACACTATAATACCACTGCCTTCTAGACTGTATTACTCGTATGTAATTCTCGAGACGGCGGTGGATAATACGTATCGTTTCTCAACTGTTTGTTGACAGATGAATATGATGTTTCATTTAATAAATTCAGTGTAATTTTCAGAAAATATATAATTTTTCAAGGGAAGTAGATGTTTCTTTGGATTTTTATTGTCCCCGATACTTCCAGGGTTAAACTATCAATATATTATTCCTATAGCTGGTGCCCGCGGCTTCACCCGCCATTATTTATTGACTCCAGGATTTTTAAAAAATTTACATTGGCAGTTTATTAAACATGTTTGTGTTTCAGAGCTATAAAAATTGTAAGTAAAAATGAAATTAGAATATGTGTTCATTGTGTTCATTTCACTTAGGTCTTATATAATTAAGAAACGGTTTTCCTAATTTTGTACTCTTCGTGAAAGTTTAGAGTGCGAGAGACGAACATCGCCGAGTATACCCGATATCTCACGAAGTGAGGGAGCGAGTGAGCGCGCTATTTAGGGCCGTTGAATTGTATAAGAGTAGATGGGTAAAATCAATTAATTTAATAATTTACCTACATGAATATATCTTGCGATTCATTCATTTCTGTGTAAAATCAGTATAGTCAAAGTTGATTGCTATCACTTAGTTTAAGATAATAACAACATTAAAAACAATAATTATATTAAAGTACATATTGTAACATAAAAATATATAATAATAATAATAAAATCAGGTAAACTGATGTAACAAAGTGCCAGTATGTTTTTGTTTAATCAGTTATGACTGCAATTATGATATGCAGAATATGTTTTTTTTTAGATTGATTTCCAAGTTAAGCTCCAGATTTATTCATTAAGCAGGGCTTACGGAAGAAGAAAGGTCTACCATCTCGGCCACCTGGGTCATTTTAACGGTCTAGTTGGATAAGCGCATGTAAATCAATATGTTTTTTGTCATAGCTACCTGTATTTTAATTTCCAAGGCCTTATAAGATCGCAGTAAAACAATAGGCTATGTTGTCAAGATAACTGATTTTCATTTTTTTTTTATAAATCCTTTCGAATACGTATATTACTATAAAATAGGCACTAAATTGAGCATTACTCCGAAACAGGTCAACCGATTTTACCCATTGTGAACAGACGTCTTCCCATGGACATTATAAATGTGTATACCAAGTTTCATAAAAATCCGGTGAAGCGTATTTGAGATACCGCGTCTTTAAAATATACACTAAATTGGGTTTTACCCCGGTACCGGTCTACCGATTTGGTCCAATATCAGTAGACGTCTTTCCACGTACATTATAAATGGGTATACAAAATTTCAGGAAAATCCAATAAAGCATATTTGAGTTATCGCGACTTCTTAAATATTAACATAAAAACACTAAATTGGGCATTATTCCGGTACTGGCCAACCGATTTGGTCCAATATCAATAAATGTCTTCCAATGGACATTATAAATGCGTATACGAAGTTTCATAAATATCCGATAAAGCGTATTTGAGTTATTGCGCCTTTAAAGTAGACACTAAATTGGGTTTTACTCCGGTACCGGTCAACAGATTAGGTTCAAATTCAATAGGGCACTTCTCATGGACGTCATAAATGGGTATTCCAAGTTTCATGGAAATCCGATACAGCGTATTTGAGTGATGGCGCCTTTCTAATAGAAATCTATTAGAAATAATTTCTAATAGAAATAATCTATTAAAATAGGCACTAAATTGGGCATTACTCCGGTACCGGTGAACCGATTAGGTTCAATATCAATAGGGTTCTTCCCATGAACATTATAAATGTGTCTTCCAAGTTTCATGAAAATCCGAAAAAGCGTATTTGAGTTATGGTGCGTACAGACACACGGACAGACGGACAGACATTTTTTCGTCCACCACACAATCTCATAAAGTACCATACTGGCACTTAATAAAAGTAGGCCTGAGTGGCGCAGTCTGTATGGCTCTGGCTTTCTGTGCTCAAGGTTGCGGGCCCAGGTCGATGGCATTTATGTGTGCATAAATGTGAGAGGCCCATGTCAGTAGATTTACTGGCATTTAAAAGAACTCCTGCGGGAAGATATACCGGCACACCGGCGACGGTCACAGGCCTAAGTTGCAGTACATACCCGTCGTTAAATATCCATATAGACCTTCCAACCAATAATAATAAATAGAGGGAATGTTGCAGTGCTGGTAACATAAATAGAATCTTTGTCCTGCAAAAACGCATAATACTTACCATTTATAATGCCAAGCCTCTCGATTCCTGCAAACCTTTATTTAAAACCCACAAGATCCTCCCACTACCATGCATCATTATTTTTGCTTATTCTCATAGACTCCTTTTCAAAGTTAATTCTGACTACCACTCTTACAACACCCGACATAAAAACAGCTTAGCACTGACGAAACACTCTACCCATCTATTCGAATCTTCTCCATACTACTTATGCTCTAAGGTATTTAATTCACTCCCCTCTCATATCACATCACAAAAAACAGAAACTTCATTTAAGAAAATGCTCAAATCCTTTCTTTTATCAAACTGTTTTTATAATAAAAGTGATCTCTATTCTTTATAAGTGTGTATATACTATATTCCTAAATTTATCATTCAATTTGTATAATTAATCTTCCATATACTGTAAAAATAGAGCTAGAAATAATATTAAAATGTATAATGTAGTAAAATGTAGAATGTTTAAGTATTGTACATGTATTGAATATTTGTATGTAAATTATTAATTCGTAAATGTGTTTGTTAAACTTTAAGAAATGTAGTTTATAAGTATATGTAAACTTATAAGTGTAGGTTAATGTAAAACACTGTACTGTGTAAGAACATAAATTAACTAACTGGTGTTGGTACCAAAATACGATACAACAAAACCACCCAATAATAAAATGAAGTGTTTACAACATGTTGGAAATCTCTATATATATAAAAGGCTTTGTCCTGACAGACTGAATGAATGACTGACTGACTGATTGACTGAATGACAGGAATCAACGTACAGCCTAAACTATAACAGGTAGAGACTTGGAATTTTGACAGTACCTTCGTTTCATAATGTAGGTGCTCACTAAGAAAGGATTTTGAAAAATTCTGATTCTAAATGCCAAAAATTAAATGTTTTCGAAAATACTTAAACCCTTTTTACATAGAATTATCAATTCCAAATCACAGAATATATTGTTGCCAAATGGTATCAGGTGGGCTTGAAAAAAACAAATGATATGCACTTTTGACAAATAAGAGAAGTTATCAAAATAATTAATGTTATAAATAAATATTACAGAATGAAATCCACTAAAATAATGGAATCACATAACTTTCTCTGCCCTGGACATAGAGAAAACAAAACGAGGTATGGTAATGTGTATATTATTATATTATATCGCAGGTTTTTGGAGAGAAAAGTATGAAAGTGATAATCCTTTATGGTAACATAAGAGTGGGAAATTTCCCGCCTCGATATTACAATTTTATGTTACAGGAATTTCTGTTTCTTCTTATTTAAACCTCTACCAGGCTTGCTGTGCACTGTACAAGCGATGGGATGCAACATTCTAGATCCTCTATGAGCCATAAAAAACTATATCAAGCGTTTTCTGAGGGAATAGTTTGAGTGTAATAAGTCGTTCTTCCTATTTCAAATTATAAATGCCTATATAAGGACCTAGAATTTAAAATTGAAAATCCTTCATAAGCTAATTTCCAATTACAAAATACAAAACCCGGGCGACGCCGGGTCTTTTAAGCTAGTGCCTATATAAGGACCTAGAATTTAAAATTGAAAATCCTTCATAAGCTAATTTCCAATTACAAAATACAAAACCCGGGCGACGCCGGGTCTTTTAAGCTAGTATATATATAAGAGGCTTTGTCCTGACTGACTGACTGACAGAGAATCAACGTACAGCCTAAACTATAACAGGTAGAGACTTGGAATTTTGACAGTACCTTCGTTTCATAATGTAGGTGCTCACCAAGAAAGGAGTTTGAAAAATTCTGATTTTAAATTCCAAAAATCAAATATTTTTTGAGAATACTTAATCCCTTTTTACACAGAATTATCGAATCCAAATCACATTTGACATTAAAACATATTGTTGCCAGTGGGTCTCAGATGGGTTTGGAAAAAAATGAAACTAGAATTTGACAAATTAGAGAACTATCAATATCCACGAAAATAATGCAGTCACATAACTTTCTTTACCCTGGACATAGAGAAAACAATACAAGGTATGGCAATATATTATATATTATTGTATCGTAGGTTTTTGGAGAGAGAAGTATGAAAGGGATATTACATTTCTGTTTAATTTCATCCCCAAAATAGTTTTATGGTAACATGAGAGTGGGAAATAAAAATTTCCGCCTCGATATTACAATTTTATGTTACAGGGATTTCTGTTTCTTCTTATTTGAACCTCTACCAGGCTTGCTGTGCACTGTACAAGCGATGGGATGCAAAATTCTACATCTTCTATGAGTAATAAAAAACCATATCAAGCGTTTTCTGAGGGAATAGTTTGAGTGCAATAAGTCGTTCTTCCTATTTCAAATTATAAATACCTATATAAGGACCTAGAATTTCAAAATCTAAAGTCCTTCATAAGTTAATTTCCAATTCAAAAACCCGGGCGACGCCGGGTCTTTTAAGCTAGTTTTAAATAAATAGCATAAATTCAAAATGCGCGCAAAAACAAAATGGTGGACAAATGTGACGTCACAACTCGCGGAATTAAAACAAAGTCAGGCCGGATATGACATCATGGATTGCCATTCGTCGTAAGGGGCGGTTTCCCAGTGGAGTTGGGTTCAAGAGTTCGGCGTCGAGGGCGGCTTCCAGGAGGTGTCGGATGGCGTCGCTCAACGGATTCAAAAGAGAGTTATAACTACTCTTCATGTTAACAATACGGTGTCAATTTTATTAGAGGAGTCCATAAATAAAAGTAGGCTATAATAGCTATTTATGTATCAAGTACGCAAAATAACGCTTTAGCGGACGAATCTAGTATAGCAGCCGAGGCTGAAATACTGGATGAGTCCGATAAAGTTTTTGCGTACGTGGTGCATACAATATTTTTTAGTAATAGCTCTCTAAATTATATGAAATTAAACAAAAATACCGTATATAATTAATTGTAATGAAAGGTAGTCTACCATATTCTCACGGCCCTCTCAAACGCAAGACAACAATGAACCGTACGAAATGCGGTAGGCTATGAATGCGTTATATGAGTCGCTGATTTGTAAACAATAATAAATACGAACTAGTATTTATGAAAAGCTTGTGAAAATATGTATTATAATCCCGAGGAAATTTCACTCCAAGTCAAAAACATTGTATTGGAGCTGGTGCCAGCAACATCACGGCAGAAGGAATAGGGAATATATTGCAATTAAATGCTGGTGCATCCAGGTAAGCTATGTGAACGAAGATGTGAAAAGTTGTTGGCTTATATTTGTTGTCGTGTGATGAAGTGGGCTACCGTGTTTTGCGAAAAATCCTGGTAAAGTTTCTGATTATCATAAATAAACGTGTTGGCTTAAATTTGTTGTTTTATGACCAATTATATGCGTAAATCCATGTTAAAGTTGGTGTGACTGGTCAATGCCGTCTGGGTTTTGTTTATAGATTGCCATGACGACTTTAAAGGACAAGGCCGCTAAAACTGCATTTTGAATGCAATTTGAATGCACTTTTATGCAATTTTAGCGGCCTTGTCCTTTGAAATGCAATTTTTCGGCTTGTTACCAGTCCGATAAGCAGCTGTTTTAGAGAGCGTGTACTAAAAAGATGTTTACGTTCAGGGCCAATCCCATTTTTTTGAAAAGAAGCTTGCTATTATCGCAGTATGAAATGTGTAGCTACCCATCGTTCCAACCATTCCCATAGCTTTAGCTCTTGGAACAATTACCACAAATTGCTCTTGAATACCATTCACGATATTAAATTGGTGCATCATCTCAACCATTCAGCGCGTGGAATTTATCAACCGATTTCTCACAAACTATTCAAGATATCTATACCCTTAGCAACCAGGGAAGGCGGTTGAGGCCAGGTAGATTCCTTCACCCGCATGGACCCTCACATTTACAAGGGCAGGAGATTTAGGACCAACCGTAATTTCCTCCCCATGAGTCACCCAGTCTACTTCAATCAATCAATCTTGGATTTTTTTAATATGTCATTTTATGTTAAAATGTTTGTTATATATCAATTCTACACATAATTACAAGAAAAATGACACCAAACAATGTATAATTTACTTTAATAGGAACATTTCTAACAAATACATAAATAAAAGTTACGAGAAAACTGCATTCAAGTCCTATGTTCCTATTAAAGTAAATTATACATTGTTATACATTATACATTGTTTGTAATTCTTGTAATTATGTGTAGAATTGATATATAACAAACATTTTAACATAAAATGACATATTAAAAAAATCCAAGATTGATTGATTGAAGTAGACTAGGTGACTCATGGGGAGGAAATTACGGTTGGTCCTAAATCTCCCGCCCTTGTAAATGTGAGGGTCCATGCGGGTGAAGGGATCTACCTGGCCTCAACCGCCTTCCCTGGTTGCTAAGGGTATAGGTGGGTCTTAAATTAGATTGAATCAAAATACACACAAAAACTACCCCTTTGGGGTGAAAATTATTTTTAAATCATGTCCGACACTTGATATAACATATTTTTTTTAAACAATTTTTAATTGTGTGAAAATGGTAATTGAAATGGACACTATCCTCTCAGTATTTTCAAGGTATTAACGGTCTGTCAGTGCAAATACTCATGCGAATTGAAAAAGAGCCCTTACATAACAAAATACCGTTTTGAGGGTGTAAGTCAGTTTTAGATGATGTCTGGCTCTTGATATAATCTACCACAATTTTATATTTTTGAAAAGAAAAACATTTTATAAAACTATGAAAATGGGTATTTGGAATGAGGATTATTGATAGGAAGTCATAAAAGCTTGAACGGAAGACATATCCAAATTCAAGCGTAAACTTGAAAAAAACTATCCTTAAATTTTATCCACAAAAACTACCATTCTGATGGCGGTGAAAATCATCCCAAAAGATGCCAGACCTCTTGTTATACAACATCTCCAGAATTTTTTCGGCTAGGTTGATTTGAGACTGGTTTTGGTGACGTCACTGGTCCTACCTCCGGTCAACTTCTGGTTGATGTGGGTAGGGATTGATCACTTCCGGTTTATACCTCGTACATTACAACTCACGATGGAAACATGAAAGTGTCTTGGGTTGGATTTTAAAGGATACCAACCAAAATATGGAAAACATGAAATTGGAAAATATGAAAATGTCTGGCGAATACTTTTTAGAAAATAACAATTCAAATGTAAGAAGAAACCACAGCACTATGAAAAACATGAAAATAATAATAGTAATAATTATATTAACAAAAACAAAGTGGGTTAAAAATAATTTCTATGTATGTGAGACTCTAGAATTACTATTTTGTGTTTAAAATATGTAATTACAGTTAAGTGTAAAATACACTACTACAACGAAACATGTAAACGATTATTATGTGCCTAAATGTAAGATGAAGAATATCATAGTTTACTATATATCGTAGAAATGTAAATAAAATCTATGCTATAAATACACAACACATTATAATATGCCCTGAAAGTGAGATTGAGAAATAACAAATTTCAGAAATATAAATATGAAAAGGTTCACCTGGGAATTCTTCCTCTTTTCCTCTTTTCCTCTATGTGACTTATGTCACATAGAAGATTATGCACTAAAGGAACTGAGTTGTAATATAGACACAAATATACTTTTAAGGAATAAAGAAGGCTTAAAAAAATTCGATACCATTATATGAATAAAAGCATTAAAGAGCTACAACGAACCTTGGTAAAAAAAATAATTACACTTTAAAATAAATGTCTTCATTGCAACCAGTGGTCATAGTATGATATGGCAAGGGAAAGGGAGCATCCCGAGAAAACCTGTCCAACCCCTTTTTGTTCACCGGGATTCGATTCCGGGTCCCAGCGGTGTAAGGCGAGTGGTCTAACCACTCAGCCATGGGGCGGCCAAAGACACTTTAGGAGGATACTAAAGAGCCCACTCATTCACTCATGAAACTACAGAAAACCAGAAGGCGTAGTCTCCAACTTCCTCAAACCTTGCCTTGGAATAGTAAAGGATATAATAAGAAAGGGAAATACAACTATAGTAAAAAAAACACATCACAATAGATAGATGATCCAGTCAACAGGATAACAGAGGTACTAACACGAACAGCAGGCGAGAAAAGAGTACCGGTAATCTTTGCAGGTGACTTCAACGCAAGGATAGAAAAACCAAATAAAACGGATCTGATCCTAGAGACGCTAGAAGAACAAAGATACAGCTTCATTACAAAACCCAACTTGAAAACTTGCGTTAAATGGAGCATGTACTATTCAGACGCGAAGGTTCGGACGTGAAAGGGCCGAGAAATTTTGTCCAGAAGCTCTAATTTAGGCTTGGAGATCTTTTACGTGCCGCAAATCTACGACACGGGCCCCCAAGCATAAAGTCCCTCCCGGAAGAATTGTTCAGGGTTTTTACGTCCTGAAAGAATCCATCGACCGCGACCGGGTTTGATCCCGCGACCTTTGGACCTAGAGGTGGGCACGCTACCTCTAGACCACCGCGGCCGACGTATACCATGACAAAAATATTTGAACTCATTCAACTAAAACAATCAACCAGATCAGTTAAGAAGAGAAAATCCAGGAAACTAGACACAGAAGAGCTAAGACAGAATTAGGGATGGGTCGATACCAGATTTTCTCGATACTCGACAGTCGATACCGATACATGATTTTTTCCTCGATACCGTCGATATTTCCAGTTTCAATAAATAGGTACATTAAAAATTAAAAGTTGAGAGAACCGTGCAATACCAATTAAATTAAGTGTGCATATTTAATGAGACAAAATTTAATATCATCAATAGCCTATAATTATTTTTAAACTCTACAATAAAACTAAAATTAGTTTTTGAAACAGTCCACTTACAAGTTTTTGATCAAAAATTACAATGGGGTTTGGACAGTCAGCTTGCTTGTTGGTTGTTAATGAAACGTTTGACAGGAAACGAAACAATTAAGAATATCTTCTGTTTGGATTTTAAAAGTAGGAAAGTCTTTATTTATGACTAGACAAAAGTCACAGAGGGGTATTCTCCATTTCAAGGAGAAATAGAAGTATTTACTATATTTAGTAGACTACTAAAAGCAGACAGAGACACCGCATTTCTTTAAATTGCAGAATTACCAAAGTATCGAAAAAGTACCGAGCGAGTTTGCTGAAGTATCGCTCGATGCCGATACCATGCAAATATCGAGAGTATCGAGGTATCGAAAGTTTCGAGGTATCGAAATTATCGAGGACCAATCCCTAGACAGAATCAAGGAAAAATAGAAAAAAGCAACATGCCTAACACATCACCAGATAACGGAAGCTGCAGAATCATGCACAACTCTCTAATCGTGTCAAATACAAACGAAAAAAATAAAATCATAGCCATGGTTTGAAAATGTGTGTTACAAAGAACGGAAGAAGACTACATCAGCAAGACCTCACCATGATCTGTTGCAATACGCCCAACAGAGAACAACTTACAGAACATTAAGACAAAGAGGACGGAATGCCCGGAGGAAGAAGACAGGCAGAATATTCCCATAAGGATCCGTTCATAGCGCTCAGGAAACCAGTACCATAAGCAACAAAACGAATCTCTATGAAAATATGGGAAAACATCTCACCATCAATACAAGACGACAGCTTACGAATCCTGCACAAATAAACAATAGAATGCCAAATCCCTATAACAAGACAAGAAATACGTTGGCCTGGATGGCGCAGTTACAGTCTGATTTAAACAACCTGCTACTTGTGATATTTGCTGGAGGGGTATGTTTCCATGGCTTTTCAGAAGATATGCGAGATGTTTGCAATTTGGACTGCTGCTAAACAGCTGACTGAAGCTCTAACACAAGTAATACAACGTAATACAGCGCAGCTCTGCCACTTTTCCGCTTCGAGTGAATTGTCACAAGTCGCAGGTTGTTTAAATCAGATTGTAGTATCGTGCTGGATTTCTGTGCCCAAGGTTGCGGATTCGATCCCGACCCTGGTCGATGGCATTTACTTGTGCATAAATGTGACAGCCCTATGTCAGTAGATTTACTGGCATGTAAAAGGACTCCTGCGGGACAAAATTCTGGGACACAAGCAACGGTCACAGGCCTAAGTTGCAGTACAGCCCCGTCGTTAAATGACCATATACCAACCAATCAAGACAAGATATAGGCTGCACGAAGCCCATTTCGTTTTCGCTAGCATCTAACCTGTTCTGGGGAAGGATTAAGCGAACGAAACAACAATCGGATGTGGAGAGAGAAGAAGGCTATAGGCAGGTTAACAGTATAAGAAATAATATTTTTTCTCTACAATATATTTCCATTAACCTTATTTAATAAAAATCAGGTAAACTGATGTAACAAAGTGCCAGTATGTTTTTTTTAATCAGTTATGACTGCAATTATGATATGCAGAATGTGTTTTTTTTTAAATTGATTTCCAAGTTAAGCTCCAGATTTATTCATTAAGCAGGGCTTACGGAAGAAGAAAGGTCTACCATCTCGGCCACCTGGGTCATTTTAACGGTCTAGTTGGATAAGCGCATGTAAATCAATATGTTTTTTGTCATAGCTACCTGTATTTTAATTTCCAAGGCCTTATACGATCACAGTAAAACAATAGGCTATGTTGTCAAGATAACTGATTTTCATTTTTTGTATAAATTCTTTCGAATACGTATATTACCATAAAATAGACACTAAATTGAGCATTACTCCGAAACAGGACAACCGATTTTATCCATTATGAATAGACGTCTTCCCATGGACATTATAAAGGTGTATACCAAGTTTCATAAAAATCCGGTAAAGCGTATTTGAGTTACCGCGTCTTTAAAATATACACTAAATTGGGTTTTACTCCGGTACCGGTCAACAGATTAGGTTCAAATTCAATAAGGCACTTCTTATGGACGTCATAAATGGGTATACCAAGTTTCATGCAAATCCGATACAGCGTATTTGAGTGATGGCGCCTTTCTATTAGAAAGGCGCCATAATCTATTAAAATAGGCACTAAATTGGGCATTACTCCGGTACCGGTGAACCGATTTGGTTCAATATCAATAGGGTTCTTCCCATGGACATTATAAATGTGTTTTCCAAGTTTCATGAAAATCCGAAAAAGCGTATTTGAGTTATGGTGCGTACAGACACACGGACAGACAGACGGACAGACATTTTTTCGTCCACCACACAATCTCATAAAGTACCATACTGGCACTTAATAACAATTAGTAATGTCTGTCAAATGACTGTCAATCATCAGCATCGTTACGGCTTTTTTATGTACAGGTTGGGGAAAAAAGCGGACTGAGTAAATTATCTAAGTTGCAGATATCAGCCACTGCGCATGCCTAGCGGCATTCACAGGATAGCAGGGAATGTGTCGACTGTTGACTTAGCCCATTCCGAAACCCGGAACATGGTTTCTAATCGTATTGTTTTATAACTGAATATATTAATTATTAATGTTATAAAATATTAATTATTAATGTTATAAAATACTAACATAAATTATATTACATTCAGCTATAAGAGTCGGTCCGCTTTTTTTCCCCCTACTTGTACCTATGTCTACATCTTCGGTAATCTCAATCTCCAAGTCCTCTATCCTCCCATAGATTTGACGAATGTTTTTTGTCCTTCATGTCTTCTTGTATCCCATTAAACCATGTCTTCTTGCCAGTTTCTTCTTTCTGCCCGGAGGATTTCGTTTGAAGATTTTCTTTGGTAATCTCTCCTCCCCACCCTTCACACATGACCATACCACACGAGTTGTTTTTCCTTAATTTCATCTATTATAGTGTGTTGTACTTTCATTTATTCACGAATTTCTTAATTTCTAATTCTATCCTATTCTACTTGCTCTTCTCCAAAAATCAATTTCTGTTGCTAATAATTTTATTTCCTCTCTCTTTTAATTGGCCAAATTTCTGAACCGTATTATACTATTTTCTTAACTATTGAATGATAAACATACTGTTTTCTTCCTTCTCGTGAAATGTCTGTCCCACAGTATCTCATTTAATAGGGTTATTGCTTTTCTACCTGAGTGTTTCTATTCTGAATTTCTTTCTCCATGCCACCATCTTTATGATGAGGTGTGACGTCACAACGCCGGAATACGTAGAATTCTGGGTAAAAAGTTGTTAAAGAGGGCAAGTGCCACATTTATGAAATGCCAGAATTCAGTATGGCCTACCACACTAATATCACTGTCACCACAATACACGCGGAAGATATAATATGGCAATATTCGGTGATATCGTGGCTGGGGTACCCTACACTGGGATTACAAATGTTTGTTGTTGAAAGAATTCTACCCAAAAAAGTAAACACTGTTATCACAGAAAACAATATTTTACCTTCTGTGCAATTTTTCAACTTTTACGACTGATGGACCATAACCACAGAAATTAATGACAAATCAAGCATTACTGCAGAGTTTCTGGATAATGAAGAAGTATTCTATAGAACGTACTTGGCCTCAATTGCAAGCTAGGACATTCGGGCGCTCCTACCTCATTTCTTCGATTACTAAATTTTTTAGTAGGCACGTCCCGACCGAGTACAATGCAATTAAGGCATGTCTACTACCTGTAACACAGAAAGGTGTACCTCAAGGTTCTGTCCTTGTACTCATTCTATATACCAAACGAGCACGGTGTACATCTAACACTCTATGCAGATGACACTGCTATATATAGGCTACATCTTCTCTAAGTATCAAACATGCAAAGGAGACCCAACAGGGTCGTTGACTAGTGTCTACAATGGAATGTTAAAATTAACAACACTAATACTCAGGCCATTGTTTTCACAAAATGAAAATCTCCTACAGTCCCTACACTGCAATTGTAAGCAACAGTTCTACCCTTGCAAAACAACGTAAAACACCAAGGTGTAATGCTAGACAAATTCCTAACTTTCAAGACGCACATAGACGATGCTTGTTTAAAATGTCTCAAATAATTTCGTGAGCAGAATCATAACGTTAAGAAATTAATCTATTCGGCCATTGTCCAATCTAACTTACGCTTGTCCTATATGAACTCACCAACCATTTCATAATTACGGGTAGGACAATCTAGCAAATTATAAAAAATATTTTGTTTATTACATATCACACATAATATATTAGAATTGGTTCTTCACATTCTGTAAAATATACAATGCCTCCTCCTCCATACTACATGCAAAGAATTATTTAACATTTATTTTACTATTTAAAATTTGTTTTTCAATATCTATTACGGGTGGGACATAATTTGGACACTGATTTTAATGATGCAAAACAAATGTTCATTTGCTGTTCTGCTATTACTGTTAGGGTCTTAATGTTGTTATTAATGAAGGTATGAGGGATTAAATACAAATTATAAACGGTTTCCAAACTGTCAGAACATTTATTTAACTCATCAATAATAATTTAACAAAACTATCACCATTACGGGTGGGACAAAAAGCCACTTGTTTGTTATTTTACATAGCAATTAACCACACATATTTTTTTAAGTTAATCTTATAGCTAATTTTTCCTTAAGATGTATATTTTCTCAAATGAAAATGGACATAGCTGATTACTCTTGACTACTTTGTATTAAAAGGTTAAAATCATGCTAAAAATGGAAAAAAAAAGTAACTCAACGCAATAAATAAGTAAATCGACAGATTTTACACATGAAACCATTTCAGATACACGTAAGTCCTTAATATTCAGAGAATTTGAGGTTTTAAACATATTTTTGACCACCCAATTACAATAATTTTATAACTTCTCTCTTTGAGGGAAAAGTTCCCATATTTTATGAAATGGCTCTCGCGCAGCTCAATCCAACATACGATACACAAACTTCAAGTCATGAAGAACAAAGAAGTAAGGGTTCTTTATAACACAGATTACAGACTTGCAAGACTAAGCTCAATATAGAAACAATACATAGAAGAGTCTCCTCAGCGCAAGCTCAGAAATTACATATCATCCCAACACTTTGATACTGGACAAGGTAGGAAACCAAACACTGTTGTTGACATCCAAAGACAAACCAAATTTGCTTACCTTAGAATAAGTTTCTAAATAAGTTATGTAAATATTGAACTAGCTGAGACAACACACATAATCCAAACCTAATACCACATAAGTGTTAATAGATATTAGTTCCCAAAAAGTCATAGCCGACACTCATAACAAAATAGCTCCTAGGAAGTAACGAAAAAACATCCTTGGGAAAAAGCCAAATCAGTTGACTGGTACCGGAGTAATGCCCAATTTAGCTCTATTTTATGGTAATATATTAGAAAGAATTAATCAAATACAAATCAGTTCTGTTGACAACATATTGTTTAACACTGTTCATATGTGGCTTTGGAAGTAGCAATACAGTTAGCTTTGACAAATAAAACTACCCACATATTCCATCACATATACTTATCAAACTTTAGACCTTCGTTGTTCGTAAGCCCTGCTTAATGAATCGATCTGGAGTTTAACTCGGAAATCGATTACAAAAGTAACTTATTTTCTGCATATCATAATTGCAATTATCACTGATTAAACAAAACCATCTGCCACTTTGTAACATCAGTTTACATAATTTTATTATTTTCTTAACGGGTAACGAACGGTTATACCTGAAAATGAATTCAGTGTACGATTCCTGATGTGTGAGATAATTGAATATGATAACATCTTATAAGCAAAAAAACAGGTATTTCGATAGCTTTATCCCCCTTAACAAAATAAACAACACTTACATAAGATTATAATCCAGATTTTATTTTATAAAGTAAAAGTGCAAAATAATATGTCCCTATTACAGTCCATGGAGGCCGAGAGGGTTCCAGGAGATTGAGGCTCCCAGATTTTAGGCATTCGGAGATTTGAAGGTTGTAAGGTTGTCAACCTTACGCACCGGCCGCCTTTACCCCCAGGATTGCTCCTGGTCTACCAATTTCTGTTAAAGGCTGAGTCGACCCCAGTGCCCTAGTGCCACCAGAAGGATTAGGCCAATTGAAACACTCCAACGACCTCATCGGGGAACGAACCCGCGATCTTGCAGTTTCTAGCGCAGCCCTTCAACCACTAGGCTATGGCGTATCCCATTTTATAGAGTACGATAAGAAATAGCTCTATATAAGTGTAAAGAAATTATTTTTTGTGACTTTGTATGTCATGAATCAGTGACCAACCCAGTGTACGAATATCTGGAATTTCAAGTAATCGGAATTGTCTATTGTCATAATTTTATCGCTTTATTGTTATGACTAGGGTTCAGATGTTTATGACATGTCATATTTTTATCCTGGCCTCCGTTCTCGCCGCAAACACAAATTAAACATGAATTGCACATTTGTTATCCTAATCGGATTGTTTTTATTTTGCATGTGAAGTCATATATTGATCATTTTCATGGTCTTGGTCATATGTCGGTCATATTTGTAATTTAATGTCATACTTCAGTAATAAATTCGGTAAAAGAGCACAATTATGCAGTATGCAGTAATTATTATACTCTTAATTTTTAATTTTTCAATTAGTTATCGTGGGCGAATCCGCGGGCACCTGCTAGTTAATTACAAAATACTCCTTAAAACACATACACTTGACAGGTATTACAACAAATTACTGTGACCCTACTTGCATAAGGTACTAGTTATCTTGAATCCTTTCCTGTTATCCGGATATTCACTTGTGTTTGCAGGTGAATGAAAGAAAGCGAGTGATTGCTTAAGAAAAATATTAGAGTGTTAATGGAAACTTTTGTTTTACTCAATGTACATTCATGTCTGGGAACACACCTTACCGTAGCAACATAAAGGGAACACGGAGTGGTATATTTACAATGTGCAGTGGCTATAAAAATAAACGATATTAGCTGTATTATTAGTTTCAAAAATCAGCTTACAGGCATTTCTAAACATTGTGCATGTAAATAGAAAACTATTAAGTAGTTTGTACTGATCTTTCCGCCTTAATAGTCATTAACTAACTTATAGTTTGCACACTCTTCCATATAAACAACTAGCTGAAAAGGCCCGGCGTCGCCCGGGCTTTGTATTTTGTAATTTGAAATTAACTTATGGAGGACTTTCGATGTTGAAACTCTAGGTCCTGATATAATAATGTATGTAGAATTCGAAATGAGGAAGAACAACATATGGCACTCAGACTATTCCCTCAGAAAACGCTAGATATAGCTTTTTATGGTTCATAGAGGATGTCGAATGCTGCATTCCGTTGCTTCTACTCATCATGCCTGGGAGGGGTTGAAATAAGAAGAAACATAAATTACGTAAGATTGTATTGACTTGACGGAAAATTTTATTTCTCATTCTCATGTTAAACCGTTTCGGGCCTGAAATAAAATAGAAATGCAGTATCACTTTCATACTTTCCTCCCCTAATACCCGGGACATAATATACTGCGAGTATAGGACTCAAAATGTTCCATCCCATGCTTAGGGCCTATGATAAATCTCAACTAATACAAAGCCTACAGCTATGGATAACTGACTATTTACCGACTTCTGATATAGCATACTCACGCACTTTAGTTGTTCCTGCAATACGACCTCTTATTCTACATCAAAATGTGAAGTGAGAAAATATTTCTTATGTTGAGGGTAGAGAAAGTTATGTGACTACATCACACTGTGCTTTATTTTCGTGGATTTCAATTTCAGTGATTATTTTCGCCAATATATTACCGTACATCAATGGAATCATAATTCGTTAAAGTCCAGCATCATATAGTCGCCAAGGCCCTATGTCATTACAGTAAACAATTCACTGTTGTCATGTGAACTAAACAGCATTTTACTTTTTTCAGTATAAAATTCTCAGAAATTATATGATTTTCAAGGGAAGGATTATTTTGTTTGAATTTTAATGTTGACCGCTATACTTTCCGGGCTTAACTGGGTATGTGTGCAAAATTCCGTGTAAATTGGTAAAGAAATGTAGATTTGTATAAGGAACAAACATACATACATACATACCCACAAACACACATTCAACTTTATATATTAGACGAAGACGATAGAACTAGCTTGGGCTAAATATAAGTTTATTAAATAATAAACACATTATAAAGATTGACAAGATATAACTGTTAGTAAGAACTGGTGCATTATAAAATTGTAGGTAAGGTTTTGTTGTTTATATTAAATCAGTGAATAGAAATCAATGTCATACATAACGTAAGTTAATTGTTTTATAGCAAATTAAGCCTATATAAATGTTTAATAGTGAGCTAATAGGCTTTGTTGTAGAAGAAATAGACATTGTTAAGCTAAAAAAATTATATAACTGAAATAAAACTATAGTTGAATAAAATCATTAAAATTGAACACAAAACACTTATCTTTTGTGAGCAAATATGGAAATGCTAGCCTATTTTAGATAGGACTGATGTCAAGAAATGATAGCTTAGTTTAAAATTTAATGATAAGTCATGATAAGCAATAAAACTTGGCCTGCAATTTTATAGTGTACTCATTATTTCTAATAATTTTATGCTGTCAATCATCATAATGTCTACTAGATTATGACTGTTAATTATATAGTAATCCTATATTTAGATCAAGCTAGTTCTATGGTTGTTTATATGGAAGAGTGTACAAACTATAAGCTAGATAATGGCCGTTAAGGCGGAAAAATCAATAGTTAACTACCTAAATAACAGACCATTAAGGAAATGAAGTTCAGGAATAATACAAAACTATATTTGCTATACACAACGCTAATAATAATACATGAACTTATATTAAGTAATTTTAAAGATATCTGTAAAAAAAAATACAGGCATTTTGCCTAACAGCTGGTCTCTACTAAAGATGTAGTTAGGAAGGAATTTAGTAAGGATACGGACAAGGAAATAATAACCACATGGTATATTCTATAAGCACCGGCAGTATAATCTTTAATAAAACCTGTGGTACCGAGCGAGGTGGCCGAGATGGTAACGTCCTGAACTCGCATTCGGAGGTCCCAAGTTCAAATCCCTTGACATGGGTTTTTCATGGTTTCCCCAGGCGTAAAGGCAAATGCCGAATTGGATATTTACATACCATGAACAATCCTCACCATTTCATCCTGCTTTGTATTCATTTCAATTAATATCAGTTGAAATTTACTCCATTAAATACACCCACAATAGAAATAATTCTACAGTGATAGGGAAAAAGCGATTAAGTAAAGAAATCAAAGTTTCAGGAGAGACAAACAAAAATTTATTTCCACAGGATTGTTACGATATTTAGTTCAACTCACCCAGATATTTTTACATAGTATAAGATAGTATGTAAAAATATCTGGGTAGGGGCTGAACTAGATACTGTAATAATGCTTTAGAAATAAATGGGGTTTTCTCTCTCCTGGAACTTTGTTTTTTTGACTTATTCGCTTTTTCCATATCACTCTAGAATTGACAAGCGATAGTTCCATGGCCTACCTTACTGTATAGACATATATCCTGAACTGCTGATATAGCCTCGTAGCTAAAGGGAGTATAAATATAGCTGAAATAAACCTTTGGTATACATTATAAATTCTTAACAATAAAATGTTGTTTATTTAACCCGATCCAGTTCTTTATGTAACTGTAGTAGGATCACTTCTGCTGGCTAGTTCTTGCAATAAGATGCAACCGTTATAAATTCTCATCCTTTTAGCCCACCTAATCCCGAATGTGAGAATTATTAACCGTCAAGCGATATCTAATTCTCTGAACCTTCTTTAACTCACGTTTGCTCGATAATAGTCTGTGCCGGATCTTGATTGAAAAAAGGAACTGAAGAAATGCAGGACGTCCCAGATGGGAATGTGTATCTATTGAAGAAACCTGTACGCTATGGAATTAATTGTACAACATCTTTAATGGTTCGGTTTTACGATTAGGGTGGATTCTTGTAATGGGATAGTCCCGTGGCTAGAGTGTCCAGCAAGCACAGGTTTTAAGGCAGGTTTTGAGTCTTTGTCAACCAAACATAAGGGAATTTCAAAGGAAAGTGCTTTGCATAAGTTGAATATCAATTAAAGCGCTACGGGACAGGGGAGAGTTGGGCTGCGAGTTGGCAGGAACTGGACCTTGGGCTTGCCGGTCAAGGATCGTTTTCCCGTCCGGGACAGAAAGGCCACAACCAGCCTAGACCGGTCGGTGAACTCAAGAGAGCGGGAACTGGTAACGGGTCCCCACTTTAGTGCAGCCTCATTTGATATGAGAAAGGAGTGTAAGTAGTATTGTATGCGGTAAGGTGTCCATATAACGTGTATACAAAAACGGGACATTTTAATTTTCTTGTAAATTCCTGGGACAGTTAAGGAAAAAAGGGGACAAAATTTAATTAGCAAAATTTAGGAAACATATGCATTTTACCTTTGTCTCATGCACACAATTCCACAGAAATAGATGCCTCATTGTCACTGTACATTTCACTTTTTATTATTAGAGAGAAAATCGCACAATGTGCATGTTAGTCCAGAGATCAGTTCTCGCTCGTGTAAAACTTTTTTAGTGATACTGTGTGTTTTTTGCAGTCAAGTACATGGTATCTTCCACATTCTTTATCACATAACGAAGAAGAAGTGCGTTTTTTCTTATAATTTATCATAAAGTCAGCATATATTACTCCATTAAAGTATGTTTTGACAATGAGCAAGCTCACTGGCCAATCACAATCACAAAAAAGCTGGACATTTGAGTGTCCCCAATAAAACTTTCGGGACAGCGGGACATTTAAAAAAAAAGGGACTGTCCCGTGTAGAACGGGAAGTAGGGGCACGCTAGTGTACGGTTTAAACCGAAAGTGACGTCAACAAAATCAACCATTAGTAGAGCGGAACAGAAAACGTATACTTTTCTCAATTAAAAAAAAAAAACAGTAATTTAACTTGTAATTTGTAATATTTTATGTTCAACTCCGAAAATATATCAACGGTATCCCTTCCCTGATCAACCAGATCCTTGGTTAAACTTTCAAAGGATGATAGATAAATAATGTTTTAGAAAATAGTAAGAAATAATATTTATAAGTAAGTTTGGCTCAAGTTGAAGTTCTAGTAGTTCAGTATATTTTGATTATTTACATTAGTCCACATTATGCAACCAATTTTTATTATTATTATTTTATTTTTTTTACCAAGTAACTTATGTTCTATGGTACAAATCTAACATAATGCTACATCTGAAACTTAGTTTTAACTTTTTGTTTCCTTAAAAAGTTGAAAAATATCCTGATTTTAAAAATATCATAGAATTTTTGAAAATGATACAATCATGAACACTCTTTCACTGATCTGTTCCTTTCTTGAATAGAATGTTGTGAGATAGGCTTATGTAGCTATCAATACTAGAAAGAATACCATTTTTGTATCAAAACTGGAAAAATTCCCCAATAGCATAAGAAAAACCTACATCACAATTGTATTTTTCAAAGTATTAAGAAACTCCTGGTTCACAACATTCCCCAATCTTAAGCTTTCATTTGATGTGTAAATGAACATTCTAATACAATTTATGGTATAGATTTTGTTCTTTTGAAAGGTAGAAAATATAAGAATAGCTATTTAAGTATCAAGTACGCAAAATAACGCTTTAGCGGGCGAATGGTGGATGAGTCCGATAAACTTTTTGCGTATGTGGTGCATACAACATTTTTTAGTAAAAGCTCTTTAATTTATATGAAATGAAACAAAAATACCGTATAATTAATTATAATGAAAGGTAGTAAGCCCTTTGTTACCGTCTTATTGCCACAGCCCCCTGAATCGCCGAACAACAATGAACCGTAGGCTACGTACCAATACGAAATGCGGTATAGATGCATTATATTATATGAGTCGCTTTTTGTAAACAATAATGCATACGAACTAGTATTTATGACAAGCTTGTGAAAATATGAATGATAATCCCGAGGAAATTTCAATCCAAGCCAGAAATATTGAATTGGAGCTGGTGCCAGAAACATCATGGCAGCAATAGATTATGAGAAGGAATATATTGCAATTAAATGCTGGTGCAAAGATGGCAAGCAATGATTCTCTTGCGAACGAAGATGTGAAAAGTTTTTGGCTTATATTTGTTGTTATGTGATGAAGTAGGCTACCATGTTTTGCGAAAAAAAAAACCTGTTAAAATGTCTGATTATCATAAAGAAACATGTTGGCTTAAATTTGCTGTTTTATGACCAATTACATGCAAAAATCAATGTTAAGTTGGTGTGATTGGTCAGTGTCATCTGGATGTTGTTTGTAGATTGCCATGACGACTTTAAAGAACTAGGCCGATAAAACTGCATTTTGAATGCAGTTTGAGTGCAGTTTTATGCAATTTTAGCGGCGATAAGCAGCTGTTTTAGAGAGCGTGCACTAAAAAAAAAAAGATTTAAGAGAAAAATAAGGACAAAGTTGCACTCAAATGATAAAACGTGTGAACTCTGTGACATTTAAACTTATTTTGTAATGATTTCCTTTTGGAATTTTCACATGTCATTTTGAAGCAGACAAATGTGTTTCTTTCGTTTATGCAATAAAAAACAAAAGCGGGTTTTTGACCAAAAATGTCATTTTTAACGTGAATGCATACATTACGGGCCGTGGTTCCTAATTAATAGGGCAAGGCATTTGATGATTTTGCATCTGTTTTATATGAAGGTTAAAATATAGCTCTAATACATATAAATGTGTATCGTAAAATAATTGATTAAATAAGGCCAATTTGTTTTTGCATTTTTTTGCTTTATCTTGCATTTTTCATCATTTTCAAGAGATAGGTCATTTATTGACAATTTTTAGGTCATTTTCGGCATTTTTAGGTCTTTTTCGGCATTTTAGGTCATGTTTCAGTAGAGGTAGAGAGGAACGTTTCCATGTACAAATCGCCAAGTGTTCATAGTTCATTTTAATTCAGGTTTATTGTATAGCAGTTTGTCTTGTCTTGTCATTCTTCTTAAATGGCACATATTTGCTAGGGGCAATTTGATGGACATACCAGTTCAGAAAGAATTTTTTTTTTTCGTTAAGTGTGTCCAAGCAGTATAAATTTACTTACTACTTTAGTAATAAAATAAAAATATATATTGTAAATTCATATATAACGCACTGTCATCCATTAAATTGATGTTAGCAATTCATTACTTTAAAAACTAATTATAAATAAAAATGGTAAATTTATTGGTCATTTTTTTAAAATTTTGTGTAAATTTGTTACTATTTTAAGGTTATAAATGCATTTTTTGTTGTTGAATTTTTGCACTATTTTATGGTCATTAAATGGCTTGCCCTACTAATTAATATGTGGATTGAACCTTTAAGTGTGGTGATAGCAACTGTTGCTATGAAAATGTTAGTGAGTTGAAATCCATTTTAAAGTCTTTAAACCGATATACTTTATGTAATCAAAACATAAATGTGAGCTATAACACTTGGAATAGCTATTATCATCAAAATCGAAAGCAAAATTTTGAATATAACATCTACTAGGCACCCATGAAGAAATTTTACTCTTAGACGGAAGGACAAAAGGAAAAGTAGTGAACCTTAAGGAAGAGACAAACAGTGATATTGTGCTAATATGTTGATGAGTTAAGGACTTAGGAGAGTGAATGCTGCAGCTCTATCGTTTTATTCTTTGTTATTATTATTATTATTATTATTATTATTATTATTAGTTCAGAATTAATAGTTCAGTAGCTAGATAGTACTAGTTAAAAATTGAATCGGTAAACTAATATGATTGTAATTTATTTCTTATCTACAAAACCTTATACCTTCATTGCTTCATATTTATTAAGTGCCAGTATTGTACTTTAAGAGATTGTGTGGGGGACGGGAAAATGTCTGTCCGTCCGTGTGCCTGTACGCGCAATAACTCAAATACGCTTTATCGGATTTTCATGAAACTTGGTATACTAAATTCTTCCATGGGAAGAAGCCTAATGATATTGGATCTAATCGGTTGACCGGTACCGGAGTAATGCCCAATTTAGTGCCTATTTTATGGCAATGTATTAAAAAGAATTTATCAAATGCAAATCAGTTATCATGAAAACATATTGTTTTAGAATCTCCATATAGGCTACGGCTTTGGAAGTTGCAATACAGTTATCTTTGACAAATAACATTACATACGCTTATCAAAGTAGACCGTTAAACTGAGCGAGGTGCCCGCGATGTTAAAGTCTTGGACTCGCATTCTGGAGGTCCTTGCTTCAAATCCCGAAGCCGACCAATTTGACAATTTTTTAATTTTTCTGGGAGTGTGCGATTGTCATTATATCACAAATCTATAGACTATAGTTCTGCTATTGCTGGATGATTTCAATCTGATTTTTTAAAAGTAGACCTTTGTTCTTCCGCAAGCCCTGCTTAATTAATTAATTCTGAACTTAAATGGAAATAAATTTGTTTTAAAACTTATTTTTTGCATATCATAATTGCAATTAACACTGATTAAACAAAAGCATTCTGGCACTTTGTTACATCAGTAATGTACCTCAGAGCCAAAGGAACGTAACTCCAAATTTCATATTTTTTTGTTTTTTTCATATTCTTTACTAACTTCTTGACCTCTATAGAACCAATTAATATTAAATCCATAATTTCATTAGAAACCAAGATATTGAGAGTCAAATAGTAGTAACTCCATTCCCCTTTATTGTTCATAATTTTGTTTTTTGCTCCTCCTGTAAAATTTAGTTTTTGGCAGTTACGCTCGTTTGGCTCTGAGGTACAGAGTTTAATTAATAGTACTTTTAGAAGATTATTAGAATGTATTGTTTTATGCAAACTATTGAAATTAAATTAGAAATTATATTCCATACTCTCTTTTCATCCATAATTTCAATAACATTTTATCAGGATAATCCCACATACCTCCTTATATCGAGAAGAACAACCTGTTTACACCCAATGTTGAGTTTAACAGTAAAATGACTTCCCCTGCATATGAGAGACCAGGCAACACACCTATCACAAGGGTAACAAAATTTGCCACGCTACAAAGGAAAACTTGCGGGAAAAGCAGACAGTTCGCATAATAGTCTCATAGAAACTGATTTTATAGATAGAATGAAACCGTATGCATTTAATAGGCTATATACATAGTAAGTTGATTAATACATGAATTTACCCACTGAGAGGGTAGAATGTACTACAGGTAGTTTGCATTGAGCAGTAAAATGCAGACTCATTGTGATGTCATAATAGTATGTCTCTTTAGTTGCATACAAGTATGTGATGTAATTCAAATGAATTAAATAATAAAGTCAGGTAAACTGATATAACAAAGTGCCAGAATTATTTTTTTAATCAGTGATAAACGCAATTATGATAAGCCCATGCATAGGCGTACCGAGGGGGGGTTTTGGGGGTTTGAACCCCCCCCCCCCCATTGATTAAAAAAAGGAAAATTATATAATTTTTTTAAGTCTGCCCATAAATTACTTAATACAAGTATAAAGCGTGGGAAGCTTAAAACTCGTTATTTTGCGTCTTAATTTTTTAAAATTTTCCGGGGGAGGACCCCCGAAAGCTTAAAACTCGTTATTTTGCATCTTAATTTTTAAAATTGCTTAAAACTCGTTATTTTGCATCTTAATTTTTAAAATTTTCCGGGGGAGGACCCCCGGAAGCTTAAAACTCGTTATTTTGCATCTTAATTTTTTAAATTTTCCGGGGGACGACCCCCGGAACCCCCTCTCCCTGGGGGGTATTCCATACCCCCCAGACCCCGCGGATGTTATAACCCCCCCATATGGTCGGCCTGGTTACGCCTATGGGCCCATGCAAAAAAGTTATTTTTGTAATAGATCTCAGAGTTAAACTCCAAAAACAAAATGCGCTGGCAAAAATATTAATGATGCAATAGGCCTACGATTCGCTGATATCTCTGTTTCAAGTTTAAAGCGGCCTTAAAGGTTATGAATGAATAAAAAGTCAATATGAAATCTATCTGTCAGGAATTACATTAGGTATATTGCTGCACAGGAACGAATATGAAAAACACCCACATTAAAATATAGCCTAATGTAAATATCCATATTCTACATATCCATAGAATGCAAAATATAATATCAATCTTCAACGGCTATTTGTTTTAATCTTTTTTTACATAATTTACCTTAATATTTAACCTACACTGACATCGTTATGAAGAAATGAATCAATCGAGGCTGCTAACAATATCAATATACGATTGGCAAATTGTTATGTTACTTTAATAATTGTGGGCCATGGAAGAATATTCATTACACAATTAATATTGATATATTCATTATTTCAGTACCGGTCAACCGATTTGGCCCAAATTCAATTGGCTTGTACCCAAGAACGCCGTAAATGCGTATACTAAGTTTAATGAAAATCCGATAAAGCGTATTTGAGTTATCCGCGCCTTTGTGATATATTATCATAAAAAGGCACTAAATTGGGCCTTATTCCGGTACTGGCCAACCGATTTGGTCCAATATCAATAGACTTCTTTCCATGGACATTATAAATGCGTATACCAAGTTTCATTAAAATCCGTTTAAGCGCATTTGAGTTATCGCACGTCCAGACACACGGACGGACGGACGGAAGGACAGACGGACAGGCATTTTTCCGTCCCCACACACAGTCTCATAAAGTACCATACTGGCACTTAATAAAGTCAGGTAAGCTGATGTAACAAAGTGCCAGAATGCTTTTGTTCAGTCAGTGATAACTGCAATTATGATATGCAATAAATGCAATAAATTATGAAATAAGTTATTTTTGTAATCGATTTCCGAGTTAAGCTCCAGATCGATTCATTAAGCAGGGCTTATGGAACAACAAAGGTATAAAGTTTGATAAGCATATGTGAAGGAATGTGTGGGTAGTGCTATTTGTCAAAGCATTCTGTATTGCAATTTCAAAGCCGTGTATGAACACTGTAAAACAATATGTTGTCATGAGAACTGATTTGCATTTCATAAATTCTTTGTAATATATTACCATAAAATAGGCACAAAATTGGGAATTACAACGTTACCGGTCAACTGATTTGAACCAAAATCAATACCCTTCTTCCCATGTAAGTTATAATTGCATATAAGGTAAGGTAAGATAATTTTCAGATATAGGTTATTTGGTGATAATTCTCGTAAGTCGTGCCACCAGAAAAAATATATATATATATATTATGGCATGGCTTTCATCCTACCTCCTTCATTCTCATACCTCTCTGTTAATTAAAAACTTACAATATCACTAATTTCCTGTTCCTGTAACAAATATCAGTAGATTAAATATAAGTAAAAAAAAAATGAACAAATTTAACACCTCAATTCACAACATTATCTATAGACATTAATCTATGTTAATGGATTCTAAATCCATTCCACTTCTCTGCCAAAATAGTCATTTCATTGAACAAGTGCAAACATTTCGTCAGGTTTCATTGTTACGACGTCCCATCTGTTCTTTATAACCAGGGCCCTGATTCTGGTGACCTAAAATTG
The DNA here is from genome assembly GCA_964059195.1 of Ectobius pallidus. NCBI lineage: Eukaryota > Metazoa > Arthropoda > Insecta > Blattodea > Ectobiidae > Ectobius > Ectobius pallidus. The sequence continues at coordinate 9,895,498 of CAXKWD010000012.1, forward strand.
TTTGAAAAATGCCCTATAAAATGATCTTATATTTTAAAGAAAATTACTTAATGATTATAAAAAAGAAATAAAAACTTATATTTTATTTAGAAAAAAATTATTATTGTACACATAAAGTTATAGACTAGTTTGTACATAACTAGGAGGTGCCATTCATTAATTCATTTAAAAATTAAAAATTAAGAGTATAATAATTATTAAAGCATTATATTTATTAACACTTGCACGCGAATCATTCATGAACTAAGCCATTAATAATATTAATGAAACAGCTAAAATTCAGAGTACATTCTACGATTAGAAAGTTCCCCCTGGGAAAACTATATCAGAATCGATTATGCAGTTCCAAAGGAACCTGTGAACACATAATACGTATTGTTTCTCAACTGTTTATTGACATGAATATGATGTGAATTTTATTTGATCAATTCAGTGTAATTTTCAGAAATCATATAATGTTTCAAGGGAAGGAATGGTTTGTTTGGATTATTATTGTCAGCGATATTTCAAGAGTTAAACCATCAATATTTTACAGCTGTTGCCCCCGGCTTCGCCCGTCATTATTCATTGACTCCAGGATTTTTAAGAAAAGTACACTGGTAGATTATTAAAAATGTTTGTGGTTCAGAGCTATGAAAATTGTAAGTAAAAATAAAATTAGAATATTTGTTCATTGTGTTCATTTCACTTAGGCCTTATATAATAAAGAAACGGGTTTCCTAATTTTGTAGTCGTCATGAAAGTTTACACTGCGAGAGACGAACATCGCTGAGTATAAACGATTTCTCACGAAGTGGGCGAGCGAGCAAGCACGCTATTTAAGGCCGTTGAATTGTATAAGAGTAGATTAGAAACACTGTAAATAACTGTAATTATGTGAATGTTCTATTCTCACGGAAATTTATACTGGCACTGAGGCACTGGTGAGTCAAAATTCGGCATATCCTTTTGAGGTCTGCCGGTTATATATATATATATATATATATATATATATATGTGTGTGTGTGTGTGTGTATTTTTTTAGGGTAATAGTAGTTTGCACTTTGAAATCCAAGCAGGTGGCAGACTCTGGTGCCAAGTGAATCTAATAACAATGGTAATATAATACAAAATTTTGTGGTTTCTTTGATTCTCATTTCCGACTGAGACAAGACAACACTTTAACGCCGATTTTTTCCTTCTTGCATTAAACAAACAACACTTCAAAGACAGCACCGCTGGCGACGAAAAAAAGTTAATACACTAAACGTTAATACATGAAAATGACTAAACATGGAAGCGAATGACACGAAAATGACAAAATAATCAGCTCAATTGAAATAAATTCCCTAAAAATATAAAATTGCATAAAATGGTAAAAGAGACCTAATAAAAATATATTTCTATAATATAGAGGCCATTATTAGGATTTATCTACAAGCTGGCAATGTCTATGCAGCATCAATAAAAAGATGACATGTCATTAGAATCCGGGCCCTGTTTATAACCAATATTATTTTCAAAGTGTGATTCAGCATAATAACCAGTCCGTGCTTCAGCACACAGCTCATAGTATTCCAGTCAATTTTTAGAGTTTTCCTTATTTTATTTGTGGTTGAAAGCTACCATTGTCTCAATTTAGTAACATAGTGAAAAACATTACCTGGAAGTAGGTTTTTTTTTTAGAAAAAGCTAATAATTATCTACCAGTACTTATATAGTCGGCCGCGGTGGTCTAAATTAGAGCCTCTGGACAAAATTTCTCGGCCCTTTCACGTCCAAGAAATACTTAGTTTCCAGAGGGGGTTTGCGAGGAGATGGGCTTACCACCTGTCCTTCTACCCTCTCTCGGAAAATAAGCATATCAAAATTAGTATAGGTAATGAAACCTCCACTTGGAGGCCCCTTCGCCCCACCTGGGGATCATAGGGCTACAGATACAGATACAGTACTTATATATGTTTATCCTGTCAACTACTCTATTTTCATGTTTTCTTCAACTCGTGGCCAAGATTTAAAACTCAAAATAAAAATAAAATAAAATCACATAAACTGATGTAACAAAGTGCTTTTTTCGCTTAAGACACACGTACGGGCAGACATTTCCAGGCGCGCTAGGAGTAAATCGAGAGCTAACCCAAAGTTGCGTTACGAACGAAATCGTCACGAAAGTAGTGGGGCTGTGACGGACTGCACAGAAAACAATCAACTCAATGATTAGGTTTATCCAAAATTAAAAAAAAAAAAATTAAAAAATCTGAAATTCCAAAAATAAAAAATTTAAAATTAAAAAAACCAAGAATCCAAAATTAAAAAATTAAAAATTAAAAAAATCCGGGAGTGCGCAGTGGAAGGTATCTGGCATTGAGTGGGGGCTATTAGTGCTTCGAGCTAGTGGCGTGGTGAGCCCTTCACCATTATAAAAACGCCAAAATTAAAAAAATCCAAAATCCAAAAATAAAAAATCCAAAAATCCAAAATTAAAAAAATTAAAAAATTAAAAAATAAAAAAATCCAAAATTTAAAAAATTAAAAAATCTAAAATTAAAAAATCCAAAAAATTACTAGATCCAAAATTAAAAAAAAAAAAAAAATTAAAAAATCTAAAACTGTAGAATTAAGAAATTCAAAGATCCAAAATGGAAAAAATCCAAAAATCCAATTCGAAAATCCAAAAATTAAAAAATCAAGTGTCTCTTCTGTCACGTGGCGTTCCAAGCACCCGATTTTTTGTTTATTTTTTTAAAAGAAAATATTTGAACACAGAAAAATGAAAAACATTCAGGTAATGTACTACGTAGTTCCATTAATTGAAGTGGGCCTAAGCCATAATATTCGTTTAATTTGCAAGGTCTCTTTACGCAGGAAATCTAAGTGTCTTGAGTAGTCGGAGAAATTATTTACTCAGATCATAACCTGGAGGTTTGTACATTCATCAATTAAAAAAAGTCAATAGGTGTAATAAAGTTTGTGCAATAGATTATGCTCTGTTTGCCGGCGCGGTGGCTCATGCTGTAGCGCGTGAGCCTGGCATGCTAGCGGTCCTGAGTTCAAATCTCGGGGCCGGCGGGTGTGTCATTCGTGGTGGACGAAGCCGTGCCTTGGGGGTTTTTCTCGGGGTTCTCCCGTTTCCCCCTCTCATTCCACCAACACTCTCCACTTCATCTCACCTTTCCCCCTTTTCATCATCATCCCGTTTCCACTTCCGGTATCGGGCCTGCTTTGGCAGTCAGCGCCCTTTGGGGGCCTCTCCCGTCCTCCCCGCTGCTTGTGGTCAAGAGGTTGTTGGTGGTGTGTGTCGCGGACCTGTCGGGGCTCCGGTTGGAGGGACCGAAGGGGGTGGCGTGTGTCGCGGACCTGTCGGGGCTCCGGTTGGAGGGACCGAAGGGGGTGGCGCATACGTGGCATGGTAAGAAGGCTTGCTGGATGTAGGGGAGCTCCGTGGGGGCCTGCGGGGGGATCTGCAGTCCTGGGCGGTCTATGGGCACGCAACTCATTCCATCCCGGAGGTAGGTACAATAAGCCTGTGGCTTCGGTGCTTAGGGGCGTTCCCACCCCGCCTCCCGCCTAAAGGGCACTTATTCAATTCAATCAATTCAATGCTCTGTTTGCTTTACAAGATTATTTACAGTAGTTAAATTAATATACAATAGCATTATTGGATTGCCTTTTGAATTTACAATTGTCTTCGCTCTGCCATATTTTAATCTTATTTTGGAGAATCCCGTCAGCGAGTTTGCAGATATGATCTACAGCAGATAATTTTTCATTAAAAAATTTGAAAAGTAGTAATAGTTTTCTGACTTAGTATAATATTTAAGATCAAGTAACATAATAAAATATGTTAATATTAAAATAAATCACTTTATAATTTATACGACATTGAAATAAATAGTGAGTTACTTGTAATAGCTGACCTGTATCTGCCGGGTTCTGAAATCGAAATATAGATAATTCAATACATTTATCATCTTTATTCTGAGATTGTATGGTAGTCGGGAAAATGTCTATCCGTCCGTGTATCTGTAAGCGCGACAACTCGAATATGTTTTAATAGATTTTTATGAAACTAGGAAGGTAAGGGAACTCAGGCGTAGTAGGATCGAATTCGTTTGGACGGAGGAGGTTTAGGTTATAACAAACATTATAAAACTCTTCAACAAATGGGCCTAATGTACAGATTAACTTACAAGACTTCGTCTAGAAGTTATGAATATAAAATACAAGTTTCCAGATTTGACCTATTAGGTAGATTTCTTAGAAAAATCCACCTATTGCAATCGATACCATATCATGATTTTTGAAAAATTCTTTCATATCTTTACGTTTCATGCTTCCCTGAATGCGAAACCACCGCCCGTTCAAAAAAAAAATTGTAATATATATATATATATATCTTTACACGCTAGTGGCCGTAATTTTGAAGATATTTGAACCAAATTTTATTATGTTATTTCTAGGCCAAATAGTTCGGATAAGTTCGTTAATGAGCAAAATTGGCCCAAGGGGGTGGTCGGGGCAGGGGTTGAAATTTTGAAAACTTTAAATCTCGGCCCCTATTTAGTATAGAGGGAAACTTTGTTTGAATAAATTAGAGTACTCCCTATGGGGTTCACAGTGACACCAACGATTCGGGGAGTTTTGGGGGTACTTGTGGGGGTGGGGGTGGGGGATGTAAATTCAAAATTTTTGAAACCACGTCTTGTGGGGTATCGTTAAAAAGCTCTTGATGAGTACTGTACAAACCAATAACTAGTTTCTCGATAGCTCTCATAAAAGGCGAGATTGAATGTGTGAAAAAGCGCTCTTTCCTCTTTTTTGCAGTTATTATTGCGGGGTTGTCATGCCAAGGCTAAAGAAGAAGAGTGCTGCGCAGCGATAATAAATTAAACCAAAAGCACTTCGAAATCAGCCTATAGGCCTGCCTAAAAGGATTTTTAACTCCATCTGGGACTCTGTTATACCAGTTTACCTGTTTTTTTCCTAACATATTTGGCTATGATATTCATCACCTCACATTTAAGTATACAGCATTTAGCACATTTCTTTGTAATAGTTTGTTTTTCACTTGTTTATAATTGTGTATCCTTTGCACACACATAGACACACATGCAAACGCACACTATAGATAGATATTTTTTTATAGATATAATTTTTAGTTCACTTTTTTGTTTTCCACCTTCTGCCATATTTTAACTTGTTGATAATGACAAATTTTTGTTTATGTTCCTATATAGGTTACTAGCAGGTGCCCGCGGCTTCGCCCACGATAATTAATTGAAAAATTTAAAATTAAGTGTATAATAATTATTAAAGAATTATGTTTATTAACACTTGCACGCGAATCGTTCATAAACTAAACCATTAATAATAATTAATGAAACAGCTAAAATTCCGGCTTCAGAGTACATTCCACGATTAGAAAGCGCCCCATGGAAAAACGATCTCAGGTTCGATTATGCAGTTCCAAAGGAACCTGTGAACACATAATACGTATTGTTTCTCAACTGTTTGCTGACAGATGAATATGATGTGAATTTTATTTGATAAAATCAGTGTAATTTTCAGAAATTATACAATTTTTCAAGGAAGGATGGTTTGTTTGGATTTTTATTGCCCGCGATACTTCCTTGGTTAAACTGCCCGCGGCTTCGCCCGCCATTATTCATTGACTCCAGGATTTTTAAGATATTTGCACTGGCAGCTTATTTAAAATGTTTGTGGTTCAGAGCTATGAAAGCGGTAGGTAAAAATAAAATTAGAATATATGTTCATTTTGTTCATTTCACTTACCCCTTATATATTAAATAAACGGTTTTCCTAATTTTGTAATCTTCGTGAAAGTTTAGACTGCGAGAGACGAACATCGCCGAGTATACCCGATGTTTCACGAAGTGTGCGAGGGAGTGAGGCACGTTATTTAGAGCGTTGACTTGTATAAGAGTAGATACTAACTACATTACTATTTTATTGTAAGTATTTTGTATTTTTATTGTATTTTTAAGGTGTACATAATATGATGTATTTTGAATTTATCCTGGTTGAGTGGATGAAAAGGCCATTTGGCCATAGCTTAGCCAGGTAAATTAAAACATTACTGTTATTATTATTATTATTATTATTATTATTATTATTAAGTGCCAGAATGGTACTTTCTAAGATTACGTGGTGGACGGGAAGAATTTCTGTCTGTCTGTCTGACGCAGGAAAACTCGAAAAATAATAAAATCTAATTGCTTTTTTAAATGTTAGCCTATATGACGTCATAATTGCGCAAACTGACTGTCACCAAATTACCTAGCATCATCTTCAAATTACCTTCCCTTTCAGTGTTGTCTTTAAATATACAGTATGTAAATCAAAGTGGGTGTGTACGAATTTAGTAACACAGTGAAAAAACATTGCCTGGAAGAATGGTTTCAAAATATGAGTACAGACTGAAAAAATAATTACCTTAACTCACCATACCATGTTTCATGAAAATCCGATCAAGTGTACTTAAGTTATCGCGCATAAAGACACACGGACCGACATATCCCCCTCACAATCTTATAAAATACTATTCTGGAACTTAATAATTGGGTTAAAAAAATAAAGAATACAAAACAAAAAAATCCCTTTAGGCAGGCCTACAGGCGGAGGTAGATTTCGAAGTGCTTTTGGTTTAATTTATTGTCGCTGCATAGCACTCTTCTTCTTTAGCCTTGGCATGGAAAACCTGCAGTAATAAGAACTGAATTCGGTAAAGAGGAAGAGCCTACAATCATTTGTTTTGACAACAAGAATAGGATATAATATTCTGGGAGGCCGTGCGCAAGATTAGCAATGAATAAAATTAGCAAAGCCGCTAAACAAGACAAAATTATGATATTATAATAATTCTTTTAAGTGTTATTATTTTCAAACATTAAAATCTCGCGTAATATGAGAGCTATCAAGAAACTATTTATTGATTTGTAGAGTACTCATCAAGAGCTTTTCAACGATACCCCACAAGACGTGGTTTCAAAAGTTTCGAATTTTCATCCCCCACCCCCACCTCCACCCCCACCCTCACTCGAACCCCCGAATCGTTGGTGTCACTGTGAACTCCATAGGGAGTACTCTAATTTATTCAAACAAAGTTTCCCTCTATACATCATAGGGGCCGAGATATACATTTTTAAAAATTTCAACCCCCTCCCCCGACCACCCCCTTGGGCCAATTTTGCCCATTAACGAACTTGTCCGAACTATTGGGCCTAGAAATAACATAATAAAATTTGGTTCAAATATCTTCAAAATTACGGCCGCTATCGTGTAAAGATATATATATATACAGGTATATATATATATACAGGTATATATATATATATATAAATATCACAAAAAAATTTTTTGAACGGGCGGTGGTTTCGTACTTAGGGGAGCATGAAACGTAAAGATATGAAAGAATTTTTCGAAAATCATAAAGTGGTATCCAATGCAAAAGGTAGATTTTTCTTCGAAATCTACCTAAAAAGTGTGCGTGGAAAGCCACGCGACAGAAGTGAATCTTGTTTTAATTTCTGGATTTTCAATTTTGGATTATTGGATTTTTTCAATTTTGGATTGTTTGACTTTTTAATATTGGTTTTTTGGACTTTTTTAATGTTGGATTTTTTATTTTTTATTTTTTATTTTTTTATTAAGTTATTAAATTAAATTTTGGATTTTTTAATTTTAAAATTTTTATTTTTGAATTTTTTATTTTTAAATTTTGGATTTTATTTGGATTTTTTAAGATAGGATTTTAATTTTTTAATTTTGTATTTTTGGACTTTTGAATTTTGGATTTTTGGACTTTTAAATTTTGGATCTTTGAATATTTAATTTTGGAACTTTTAACTTTGTATGTTTTAAATTCTGGATCTTTGTTTTTTTTTTTTTTTTAAATATTTTATTTCTGGATTTTCGATTTATTTTGATTTTTTAAATTTTGGATTTTCAATTTTTTAATTTTTAATTTTTTGATTTTTTTAAACTTTGGATATGCCTAATCATTGAGTTGATTTTTTTCTGTGCAGTCCGTTCCGTCACACTTCACTAATTTCGTGACGATTTTGAGCGTTACATTAATTTCGTGACGATTTTTGAGCGTTACACAAGCTCTCGATTTACCCCTACCGCGGCTAAAGAAGAGTCACTTCAAAAATAGAATTAATTTAAAAAATTCTACATTAGACTAAAATACTTACATCAACACACAGGAACTCATAGATTTTGTGGAGCACGTAAGAGGATGGGCGAATTTGTGGGTATCTGTTGTTCCAACGGTAAAATTAGGATTCCCATAATAAAAGAACTTGTCGAACACCTTAAAATTTCTTAAGTACATCTTAAAATAATAAGTTACGTGCTTCCAAACGACATCTTTCGGAGCGTTGGGTCAACTGATTTCTCAAGACTTTCCAACAACATTCACTTTCACCGTTTCAGTTTCCTGCTTCCTTCTGCTAACCAGCCTCATAGCTTCCTTCAGATTTATTTAGTTGGAAATTACTAGGGCACGGATGTGAAAATTTTAAATAATTTTTTCCCCGAGCTTCCTAATTAGAACATTTTAACATACTTTCCGTATCATGTCCCTTGCTTCCGAATATACAGGGTGTTAATGAATAACACCGAAATATTTTACCTGTGTATAGAGGGGACATACACAGGCAACTTTTATTAGGAGATTTTAGCTCTATGGATTCAATTTGTCCTGTTACAGCATAAAATCTCCCAGGGCATGGCTGCCACTGACTTCTAACATTAGAAAAAGAATATTAAAAAAAGGAACTCCGCTGTTAACACTGAAGTCAGTAGCTATGAATTTAAAAAAAATTGTAATGCAGTAGCGACCAGTCATGTGATTAGTTAAGGAGGACATTTTCTGAAAGCTAGGGGCTAAAGAGGACTTTTTCAGAAAAACACGATTTTTAAATACAGTAGATTTTCTAATTATTGCAAAGGAAATTAAACGTGTGAATTTGTGCACTATAGGCATAATAAAAATAAATTTATACAACACACAGAAATTAACAATGTATATGCAGCTTGTCTTTGTAACACGAAAATGTGCCGCCTCGCCATCGCAGGAAATAAACCTTGAGCTGTCTATAATACTTTGAAATCTGCAACTTTCAACTTTAAAAAATCTGATGTGAAAGTCACATAGGCCTAACTTCCTCTGCACAAATAAAAGTTAGCATCTTAGTACAATATATTATGTATGACATTCTCTTCATGTAAATTGTAGAAATGAAGAGAATGTCGTTTCCACATCACATCGAAGGATACATAACCAAAATAAAATCTGACAGATAGTCTAAATAAAATCAGGTAAACTGATGTAACAAAGTGCCAGTATGCTTTAGTTTAATCAGTAAAAAGTTAAATGGAATTATGATTTGCAGAGAATAAGTTATTTTTGTCATCGATTTCCGAGTTAAACTGCAGATCGATTCATTAAGCAGGACTTACGGAAGAACAAAGGTCTAAAGTTTGATTCTTAACCTTAATTCAAACTCGTATACACTGATATAAGACATTCTTAAAATAATTATGTCAACATTTCACAAAATACACTGGCGAAGAACTCCACTTAATATATGTAGGCCAAATTATTTCAGAGTTTATGTCTTCTGTATTCAACTTGATGAACGAAATAAACACTGCTTAGTTTGATAATTAAATCTTCCAATTTACTTCGTTATTATCACCTTACGTCTCAGCTTAAATGCGAAGAAATATTTCATGGTTAACTATTCCAAAGCCGTATATGAAGTATGTAAATCGATATGTTGTCAGGATAACAGATTTGCATTTGTTAAATTCCTAATAATATATCACCATAAAATAGGCACAAAATTGGGCATTACTGCGATACCGGTCAACCGATTTTATCCAATATCAATAGACGTCTTCCCATGGACATTATAAACGCGTATATAAAGTTTCATGAAAATCCGATAAAGCGTATTTGAGTTACCGGGTCTTTAAAATAGACTCTAAATTGTGTTTACTTCGGTACCGGTCAACCGATTTGGTCCAGTATCAATAGACATCTTCCCATGTACATTATAAATGGGTATACAGAGTTTAATGAAAATTCGATAAAGCTTAGGCCTATTTGAGTTATCGCCCCTTTATAATACACTAAATTGGTTTCACTCCGGTACCGGTCAACCGATTAGGTACAAATTCAATTTTTTACTTCTAATGGACGTCACAAATGCGTATACCAAGTTTCATGAACATTCCAATAAAGCGTGTTTGAGTTAAGGCGCCTTTCTAATATAATCTATTAAAATAGGCACTAAATTGGGCATTACTCCGGTACCGGTGAACCGATTTGGTTCAATGTCAATAGGGTTCTTGCCATGAACGTTATAAATGCGTTCAGCAAGTTTCATGAAAATCCCATAAAGCGTATTTGGGTTATGGCGCGTACAGACACACGGATAGACAGACGGACAGACATTTTTCCGTCCCCCACACAATCTCATAAAGTACCATACTGGGACTTAATAATGCACACTACTATCCACATAGTTAAGCACGCGAAACAAATTTAAAGACCAATCGTGATACCGGGATCTGATATTTTACCCTAAACACCTAGCCCTGAACGCTGGAAAGAGATTTTTCACTACTGAAAATTCCCCAACTCGGATCAGGCGAGCTACCTACGACGCACCCACGGCGACAGACTTACGCTTTAATTAAGAAACGATCTGGAGTTTAACTCAGAGATCGATTACAAAAATAAGTATTTGTTTTTTACAACTTTTCTTTATACAGCGTGGTGATTAAACGAAAAGAAGCCATTAATCATGAAAAGAATGCGAGACTTCATCTTCGAGTTATGAATAAGAACATGAATTTTCAGATTTGTTTAATAAAGATAGAAGAAAATGTTGTTATTTGTAGACAAAAAGGGTTAATTGCATTGAATTCCTGTAAACCTTTTTATTTTTATCCCATTTTAAAGCGATTGGGCCTACGATTAGAATGCATAAGAGACCATGCGCTGAGATTACGTTTTTCTGTGCTAACTGTTAACTCGTATATGCGAGAAAGTTTGTGCAACTTATTAGTTGGGGAAGTGTTATATTGCATGTTCACAGATACCTAATCCAAATACAAAATTTTGTATTCGTACGATTTTGCATTACAGGCCATATTGCAGAGAGCGCGTATTCAGAGTGGGTGTCGTATAACTACCCTTCAGACAATTTTACTCTATGTAGGCTATGCTATAAATACCTGATAGCCTCTTGTTTGAATGATGCGACTAAAAACGCAGGCTATATAACAAACTTTAAAAAAAAAACAAGTGACTGCAGACGTTTATTGAACTTTTCCGCCGATAAGGATAATTTCCGAAATTTATCGAATATTTCCCTCAGATACTTCTTTACTCTAGGCATGGGCAACAATACATCTTTCTGACTTAAATAGAATAAGAGGCCGTGAAAGAGCGCGAATTCAGTTGTTCGCCACGCAAGACAAACTTTCTACAAACAGTGGGTGTACAGTGGGTGGCTTGTAACTACACTTCGGAAATTTTTTCCGAAAAAATGTTTCATATAAAAGCTTTAGCTCTTAGTATAACCAACCCATGTGCAAAATGTAAAGAAAATCGTTTGAGCCATTTTCAAGAAAATTTCGAAAAACGAAAATTTCTTCATGTAAAGTCCCCTTAAAAATAAAAGAAACTTGTCGCCAATCTTCGGCTCACATCTTCAGGAGGTACCTGACCCAAATACTAAATTTGGTTTTCATACGATTTGCCGTTTTGGAGCTAGCCTGTTCACAGACATCCACACAGACACACAGACAGTGTTTTAAAAAAATAGTATTTTTGGATTCAGGGGGCCTCAAAACGTGTATTTATGACAAAAACTCAACTCAGAATTTGGGGTCGAAAACAATACTTCCTCTACCTGTATAACCTATGGTACGGACAGAAGAAGTAATAACAAGTTGTGACCAACGACAGAGAAAGGAAGAGAATTCGTGACACTCGAGTCTACTTATTTTTGTAGATGGGAAGTGGATTGAGTGTAGGGCTATTGAATAATGGTATCATTAAAGGATAAATATCTCAATTGTTTTATGCTATTTTTCGAGTGCCGATATAAGGAATAGTTATTTGTTTATTTTGTAAAAAAGTAGAATAACTGTGTCAAAATTATAATACAATATTCGGTGTTAATATTAGTGTTCACTAGGGCTGTACCGATTAATCGGCTCGATTAATCGATTAAACATTTAGTCGTCGATTACATTTTCCGATTAATCGGCTTAGTTGAATTCTGAAAAACGTATTTCGAGAAATGGATCAAATGACCAAACTCCTTTCTCTCGCTTCTCGGCCATGTGTCATTCAGCCTATTGTGTCTAAACAATTCCCGTTATTAAGTGCCAGTATGGTACTTTATGAGATTGTGTGGTGGACGAAAAAATGTCTCAGTAGACGTATTTCCACGTACATTATAAATGGGTCTGTCCGTCTGTCCGTCTGTCTGTCCTTGTGTCTGTACGCACCATAACTCAAATACGCTTTTTCGGATTTTCATGAAACTTGGAAAACACATTTATAATGTCCATGGGAAGAACCCTATTGATATTGAACCAAATCGGTTCACCGGTACCGGAGTAATGCCCAATTTAGTGCCTATCTTAATAGATTATGGCGCCTTTCTAATAGAAAGGCGCCATCACTCAAATACGCTGTATCGGATTTCCATGAAACTTGGTATACCCATTTATGACGTCCATGAGAAGTGCCCTATTGAATTTGAACCTAATCTGTTGACCGGTACCGGAGTAAAACCCAATTTAGTGTCTACTTTAAAGGCGCAATAACTCAAATACGCTTTATCGGATATTTATGAAACTTCGTATACGCATTTATAATGTCCATGGGAAGACGTTTATTGATATTGGACCAAATCGGTTGGCCAGTACCGGAATAATGCCCAATTTAGTGTTTTTATGTTAATATATAAGAAGTCGCGATAACTCAAATATGCTTTAATGGATTTTCCTGAAATTTTGTATACCCATTTATAATGTATGTGGAAATACGTCTACTGATATTGGACCAAATCGGTAGACCGGTACCGGAGTAAAACCCAATTTAGTGTATTTATTTTAAAGACGCGGTAACTCAAATACGCTTTACCAGATTTTTATGAAACTTGGTATACACATTTATAATGTCCATGGGAAGACGTCTATTCATAATGGGTAAAATCGGTTGACCTGTTTCGGAGTAATGCTCAATTTAGTGCCTATTTTATGGTAATATACGTATTCGAAAGAATTTATTAAAAAAATGAAAATCAGTTATCTTGACAACATAGCCTATTGTTTTACTGTGATCTTATAAGGCCTTGGAAATTAAAATACAGGTAGCTATGACAAAAAACATATTGATTTACATGCGCTTATCCAACTAGACCGTTAAAATGACCCAGGTGGCCGAGATGGTAGACCTTTCTTCTTCCGTAAGTCCTGCTTAATGAATAAATCTGGAGGTTAACTTGGAAATCAATTTTTAAAAAAACATATTCTGCATATCATAATTGCAGTCATAACTGATTAAACAAAAACATACTGGCACTTTGTTACATCAGTTTACCTGATTTTATTCAGAAACCTTAAGGGTAGTTTATAGTGAACAAACTCATGTATCTCAAGTCTTGGCTAAAAAAGTAACCGGAAATGTAAGTTTTGTATATATTTTTTCATTAGTTAACTAATAATGGTATTCATTAATTCAGGTTTTCTTTTGATTGTCTGTAGTGTAGTAATTATTAAACGTGTAAAACAATATTAAATGTACACTTTGGTTTCATTTAAAATACCGACCTGTTTGTCGATTAATCAGTCGATTAATCGGTCGATTAATCGATTAAAGTCAAGCGTTAACTCGATTAGAAATTTTAATCGATTTTCAGCCCTAGTGTTCACTATTATGTTTTAGTGAGACGGTTAAAATTGTTTGTTTAAATCCTACAGAAAATAAAAGGCTAAAATACATTCTATAAAAGTCTAAAAATCCTGGCCTTAGTGATCACGAAACTCAAATTCAAAGACGTTGCTCCAACATTCCTTGCGTCCTTCCCAGCACAGTTGCAGATTATCAACAAATATTTCACCAGGAGAATTAACTTATCCGTTCTTTTAAAACGGTGATAAATCAATGTCTACAACAGGTGTACCAAACATAGGACCCCTCAGTAACGACATTCGACCCCCTAAAGCTTTAGGCAAAATGTATAAATACTAGGAGGTGCCCGTGGCTTCGCCACGATGATTCTTCTAAAAATTAAAAATTAAGAGTATAATAATTATTAAAGCATTATATTTATTAACACTTGCACGCGAATCATTCATAAACTAAGCCATTAATAATTAATGAAACAGCTAAAATTCCTGCTTTAGAGTACATTCCACGACATGAAAGCGCCCCCTGGGAAAACTATATCAGAATCGATTATGCAGTTCCAAAGAACCTGTGAACACATAATACGTATTGTTTCTAAGCTGTTTATTGACATGAATATGATGAGAATTTTATTTTACCAATTCAGTGTAATTTTCAGAAATTATATAATGTTTCAAGGGAAGGAATGGTTTGTTTGGATTATTATTATCAGCGATATTTTACAGCTGTTGCCCCCGGCTTCGCCCGCCATTATTCATTGACTCCAGGATTTTTAAGAAAATTACACTGGTAGATTAATAAAAATGTTGTGGTTCAGAGCTATGAAAATTGTAAGTAAAAATAAAATTAGAATATTTGTTCATTGTGTTCATTTCACTTAGGCCTTGTATATTAAAGAAACGGTTTTCCTTCCTAATTTTGTAGTCGTCATGAAAGTTTAGACTGCGAGAGACGAACATCGCCGAGTATACCCGATGCCTCACGAAGCGGGCGAGCAAGCACGCTATTTAGGGCCGTTGAATTGTATAAGAGTAGATGTATGCTAAGAATGTCAATATAAAATAAGATTTGGTAAAATCTGATTAGAACAAAAGTGTCTCATAATCAGGGCCCGGATTCTGATGACCTAAAGTTGTTTGAAAAATTGCCTATAAAATGACCCTAAATTTTAAAGAAAATTACTTAAAAATTATAAAAAATGACCTAATAACTGATATTTTATTTATAAAAAATTATTACCATACAAACAAAGTTATAGACTAGTTTGTACATAATTGTAAAAACTGTAAATAACTGTAATGTTGTGAATGTTCTTTTCTCACGGAAATTTATACTGGCACTGGTGAGTCAAAATTCGGCACATCCTTTTGTGATCTGCCGGTTTATATTGTTGTTTATTGAGGATAAACAGTAGTTTGCACTCTCAAATCCAAGCAGGTGGCAGACTCTGGTGCCAAGTCAATCTAATAACAATAGTAATATAATACAGACATGTCAACATTTTAACGCCGAATTTTTCCTTCTTGCATTAAACAAACAACACTTCAAAGACAGCACCGCTAGCGACGAAAAAAGTTAATACACTCAATGTAAATACATGGAAATGACTAAATAAGGAAGCAAATGACACGAAATTGACAAAATAATGACCCAAAATAGAAATAAATGGCCTAAAAATATAAAATTGCATAAAATGACAAAAAATGACCTAATAAAAATGCATTTCTATAATCTAGAGGCCATGATTAGGATTTATCCACAAGTTGGCAATGTCTATGCAGCATCAATAAAAAGATGACATGTCATTAGAATCCGGGCCCTGCTCATAACAGACCTGGGATTTTGAGGCAAATGCCTATTTCGTTCCTTATGAAATAACATAAAATTTTTAAAATATGTTGACATTTCATGATATATCACTTATATTTATAGAGTTTTATAGTGCCCTAAAATGCCTATTTGGACCTTTGGAATCTATTTTTATTATTTTAGTGCATAAAATGCCTATTTTATACATTTAAAATAAAATTAGACTTCTGTAACTTTTACAATCATTTAATGGACATCCCTGAATGAAGGGCAGAACAGCAGAAGGGGTTTTTCACAGAAACTTGATTTCCCTAAACAATTGTCTCCAAAGGAATGCTGACTGACGGGGAGGATTCGCTCAAAACAACAAGTAGCAGGTATATTGAAGGAACAATACTGTGTAAATTTTGCATATAATCCAAAACTGTTTTTTTTTAAATGTATTTTTAATTCTGTCTTAATTTTGAAATTATTTATGTTAAGAATAGGTATACCACATACCAGTAAAAAAATCGATCACGTTACAGTTGAAGGGCATATTGTAGTATTTTTAAGTCTATTTTCTGTCTATTTACACATTTTTAAAGATTATTTTAAGTGCCTATTTTCTCTTTTAAAAGCCTATTTACTTGTTTTAAAAACCTATTTTAGGTGCCTAAAACTAATCTTTTAGATCTTAAAATCCCAGGTCTACTCATAAAATACTGATAGGCCTCTTTAACGCAGTGCCTTTGCATTGCATTGTTCACTAACTCAATAGGCCTATAACACAAATAGATAGTATTTTGAAATTCGTAAAGAGAACAGTGAATTTTATTCTTTTCACGGGACTGAAGCAAGATTAATTTTCTAGAAGGAAAGGTGAATATATTATTGTTTCTCGGGCTTCCAACCGGGTGAGTTGGAGGTTTGTTTCCAAGCTTTTGGCAACAATCTCTGCTGCCATCTTCTGGGAGAAGTGAGGTGGATGGGAAAAGGCTGGAATATATTAGAATAGGTGGTGGGCCAATAGGAAATTTAGAGAGTGGATTCATTGAATGGAGGTTTCTGATTGGTCGGGAAGGAAAAATAGAATTCAATAATGTTGAATGTGGAAAAGGTCCTTATGAGCATAGGCGTACCGAGGGGGGGGGTTTTGGGGGTTTGAACCCCCCCCCCCTGATTAAAAAAAGGAAAATTGTATGATTTTTTTAAGTCTGCCCATAAATTACTTAATACAAGTAAAAAGCGTGGGAAGCTTAAAACTCGTTATTTTGCGTCTTAATTTTTAAAATTTTCCGGGGGAGTAACCCCGGAAGCTTAAAACTCGTAATTTTGCGTCTTAATTTTTTAAATTTTCCGGGGGTGAACCCCCGGAAGCTTAAAACTCGTTATTTTGCGTCTTAATTTTTAAAATTTTCCGGGGGAGGACCCCCGGACCCCACTCTCCCTGGGGGTATTCCATACCCCCCAGATCCCGCGGATTTTATAACCCCCCCCATATGGTCGGCCTGGTTACGCCTATGCTTATGAGGACCAATAATTTATTGGGGAGATAGAGTTGCCAATATTGGCTTCCAGGCCTGGCTAAGTTGTAGACCGCCATCCCTATTGAAGTTTCGGCTTTGGATTTGGATTTCCAAGGCCTCTGCAACAATGGAAAGGTGAAGTCAGACTGAAAAATGCAATATCTTAGCCAGGATTTGGACCAGGTTATTCGGATCTCCGTACCGCTGCTCTTACCAATTGAGCTACCATGGCAACATGCCGGTACAACATTAAATTCTCCAACTGACTCACATATCCCAGTAAACCACCAGGCGTTCTCAGTATGAGATACCAACCCAGTGGGATTTACAACTTGTAAGTACTTGAAGACCCGGGCTTCATAGGAAACCACTAGTACCGGTATGTCACAGTGGAGTGAAATAATTATCATTCCATGGAGAGGCGAAGATTCTGGTCCAAATCCCGGCTATAGCATTGAATTTTTCAATCTGACTTCACCTTTCCATCTTAGCCTACACAGGCCCGACGAGAGGGAGGGGCTGCCGGGGCTGCAGCCCCGGGGCCCCGAAGGGGGCCCGGCAGACCAGGTTTTATTTTTTTATCTTCTAAATTTACTCTAAAATAAAATTGGTTAAAAGTCAATATTCCAATTTTTAAATCGAAATTTAAAATTCTTTTACTAACGTGCATATGAGGTTTGAATGAAGTTGACATTTTTCATGAACACGTTATCATTTTTTTAATTATGGTCATCTTCTTAGTGTTCGTTCGTTGAATTACAGACTTTTCATTAAAATACTATAAAAAGAAAGAATAATTGTATAATTAAAGAGTAAATATCTCAATTGTTTATGCAATTTTTGGAGTGCCGATATAGGGAATACTTACTTGTTTATTTTCTAAAAAATCTAGAATAACTGTTTCATAATAATATTACAATTTTCGGTATTAATATTGGTGTTTTATTAAGAGGAGTAAAATCTTTTGTTTAAAACCTAAAACAGGCTATTCCACTAAAATACAAAGCTAAAATACCTTTTATAAAATCCTAAAAGTCCAGACCCTTTATATTACCATAAAATAGATCTAAATTGGGTTTTATCCCGGTATCAGTTAACCGATTTGATCCAAAATCAATAGGCTTCATCCCAAGCTTTACCAAGTTTTATGAAAATCCGATAAATCGTATTGAGTTATCGCGCTTAGAGGCACACGGACAGACGGACGGATATTTTCCCGTCTAGCACACAATCTCATAAAGTACCATTCTGGCACTTAATAATTATACGAGTACAATATCATTATATAATCTTTTTGTTGCATACATTACAAAGGACGAGGTTGGGTTTCAGTGGTGAATTTAATATTTGAAGGGGGCCCGGGAAAATTTGTCCCTGGGGCCCTTGCTTTCTCTCCACGGCCCTGAGCCTACAAACTGCCTTTTTGAAAGAATTATCATTCCATTAAATTTCTACTTGAATTAGCGATATGGGTAGTGAATTTGAGGGCTTGCCATGCTATTAAGAAGTTCGCTGATTTTGTTATCAAGTTTTAAAACGCTTTCGGCCCCCTCAAGAAGAAATTTGTTTTTAGAAATTAAAGTGGAATCACACGATAACTTACGTCACGATAGCCTATTCTAGTAATTGGCTTGAAGATTTGACATTCATGGCAGATATTGCAGTGCATTTAAATGATTTAAATTTAAAATCGCAAAAGGAAAGATCATTTTGTAATTTCGTTATATGATAAAATCAGGTAAACTGATGTAACAAAGTGCCAGTATGTTTTTGTTTAATCAGTTATGACTGCAATAAATTATGATATGCAGAATATGTTTTTTTTTTAATTGATTTCCAAGTTAAGCTCCAGATTTATTCATTAAGCAGGGCTTACGGAAGAAGAAAGGTCTACCATCTCGGCCACCTGGGTCATTTTAACGGTCTAGTTGGATAAGCGCATGTAAATCAATATGTTTTTTGTCATAGCTACCTGTATTTTAATTTCCAAGGACTTATAAGATCACAGTAAAACAATAGGCTATGTTGTCAAGATAACTGATTTTCATTTTTTTTTATAAATTCTTTCGAATACGTATATTACCATAAAATAGGCACTAAATTGAGCATTACTCCAAAACAGGTCAACCGATTTTATCCATTATGAATAGACGTCTTCCCATGGACATTATAAATGTGTATACCAAGTTTCATAAAAATCCGGTAAAGCGTATTTGAGTTACCGCGTCTTTAAAATACACACTAAATTGGGTTTTACTCCGGTACCGGTCTACCGATTGGGTCCAATATCAGTAGACGTCTTTCCACGTACATTATAAATGGGTATACAAAATTTCAGGAAAATCCAATAAAGCATATTTGAGGTATCGCGACTTCTTATATATTAACATAAAAACACTAAATTGGGCATTATTCCGGTACTGGCCAACCGATTTGGTCCAATATCAATAAACGTCTTCCCATGGACATTATAAATGCGTATACGAAGTTTCATAAATATCCGATAAAGCGTATTTGAGTTATTGCGCCTTTAAAGTAGACACTAAATTGGGTTTTACTCCGGTACCGGTCAACAGATTAGGTTCAAATTCAATAGGGCACTTCTCATGGACGTCATAAATGGGTATACCAAGTTTCATGGAAATCCGATACAGCGTATTTGAGTGATGGCGCCTTTCTATTAGAAAGGCGCCATAATCTATTAAAATAGGCACTAAATTGGGCATTACTCCGGTACCGGTGAACCGATTTGGTTCAATATCAATAGGGTTCTTCTTATAAATGTGTTTTCCAAGTTTCATGAAAATCAAAAAAAGCGTATTTGAGTTATGGTGCGTACAGACACACGGACAGACAGACAGACGGACAGACAGACGGACAGACATTTTTTCGTCCACCACACAAACTCATAAAGTACCATACTGGCACTTAATAATACTCGCTTCGCTCATTGGGAGCTCCGCCCCCAAACTCCGACTGAGTTTCTCGGGAAATGTTTTTGGAATTTTCCTGTGGTTTACAGCCTAAAAGCTATACGTGTACCAAATTTCAAGTTTCTAGCTCATCTGGAAGTTTGCAAACATTAATGTCAGTGAGTAAGCCCTTTTTCAGGGGTTTTTAGCGCTAAAATTAAAAAAAAAAAACTTTTTTTTTAATCTTGTTGTGGTTTACAGCCTAAAAGCTGCATGTAGTCCTATACCAAATTTCAAGTTTGTAGCTCATCTGGAAGTGGGCAAACATTAATGTCAGTCAGTGAGCCCTTTTCGGGGGTTTTTAGGGCTAAAAATAAAATAAAAAAAATACTGTTTGGAATTTCCCTGTGTTTACAGCCTAAAAGCTATATCTATATCAAATTTCAAGTTTCTAGCTCATCTGGAAGTGGTCAAACATTATTGTGAGTGAGTGAGTGAGTGAGTGAGTCAGCCGTGTGGCTTTAGGCCTATATTATAGGGATTAAGGTTTTTAAATTAAAGCTCATGCCTTGGGAAGGGAAACTGGTTAGCGGCAGGTTAATAATTTTCCAACCTATCAGGATTTTGAAGTAAGTAATGTATTATTGAAAGTAAGCCTAAAAGTTAGAGGTAATTTTTTTATGTCTATTATATCGGTTATCCACACATTGTATTTAAAACGTATTGATTGTAACACACATAACATGAAATGGCAAGAATGATATGTATTGTTTTATTCTATGGTGTATTAAAATTTAAAAGTTTTGCAAAATCGCTTTTACAAAAAAAAATGGTTAAATGTAATAAGAACAAAAGGTTTTTTTTTTTTTTTTTTTTTAATTTATTTATTTAAGGTCGCTTTTTAACTGCCAGGGTCACCAGCGACCACAATAATTAATACATATATATATTGAACAAGTTCTACAAGAAGTGAAGTATGAAGAAAAGCATATGCAACTTGGAATTTAGTAAGAAGAACAACATATTAAACTTAAAACTTTAGCAACTATTGACAAACTATTTAACAAAAGGTTATATTTTACTTTCTCGCAAATACATAGTATAGAGAAAGTATTGTGATCGTGACAAAAAATCGAAATCGAGATAACATCGGGAAAGCATGTTTCACGATGCCTAGAAACCGAAAAAAGTGTTTTTTGGAATGACGTCTGTCCGTCCGTCTGTCCGTCTGTCTGAGGACAAGCACAGCGGATAAACGGTCCATTGTTTTTACTTCATTTTTTGAATCAAGGGCTTTTTCGAAATTTTATCAAACCGCCCAGAATTTGGGTTTTATAACTGAAATATTAAGAGACTTTTCATGAAAACCTTTTAAAAAATTTTGATTTTTGAAAAATTGGCTCTAACGATTTTAATACAAATGAGAAATTGGAAACTTTTATCTGTGACTAATAAAATGGCTATATCCGTTTCTCCGCAAAAATGACTTAGGGGGTACTTTTCTCGTATCCATTTTCAATTTTTCTAGATTATCTCCATTACAGTGGACAATAAATGAAAACCTACCACAGTAAAGTTGTAGAAAAATTAAAAAGAACGTTTTTTGTTATATACAGTACATTTCTTTATAAAATTTATAGGTACAAAGATAAAAACGAAATAACATGACTCAAATGCGAATTTCAGAACATACACTTTGATTAAAATATGAATATTCTTTCGTTGCCCATAGTAACAAGAATACTTTAATGTAGATATTGTTGTGACAATAGTCAGTTCACCACAGTCGTAATGAACACACCAAAATCAATTCGATTAAGGTGGTATAGGGTAATAAGGAAGAGGTTCTGGGTTCAAATCAAACCTCGTGGCCACCCAAATTTACCAGTAGGCTCATTGAAATTACTCATTAGTGCAGCATTTGCTTCTTTTGTTCGGCTGTCTCTTAAATTACTTGCATTTTTAGGTAGATTTCGAAGAAAAATCTACCTATTGCAATGGATACCATGTCATGATTTTCGTAAAATTCTTTCATATCTTTACGTTTCATCCTTCCCTAAGTACGAAACCACCGCCCGTTCAAAAAAAAAAGGGTGATATATATATATATATATATTTAGGCTATATCTTTACACGATAGCGGCCGTAATTTTGAAGATATTTGAACCAAATTTTATTATGTTGTTTCTAGGCCCAATAGTTCGGACAAGTTCGTTAATGAGCAAAATTGGCCCAAGGGGGTGGTCGGGGGAGGGGGTTGAAGTTTTAAAAAATTTATATCTCGGCCCCTATGAAGTATAGAGGGAAACTTTGTTTGGATAAATTAGAGTACTCCCAATGGAGTTCACAGTGACACAAACAATTCGGGGGTTTTGGGGGTACGAGTGGGGGTGGGGGGATGGAAATTCGAAATTTTTGAAACCACGTCTTGTGGGGTATCATTGAAAAGCTCTTGATGAGTACTCTACAAATCAATAACTAGTTTCTCGATAGCTCTCACTTAAGGCGAGATTTGAATGTTTGAAAAAGTGCTCTTTCCTCTTTTTTGCAATTATTATTGCGGGTTTGTCATGCCAAGGCTAAAGAAGAAGAGTGCTACGCAGCGACAGTAAATTAAACCAAAAGCACTTTGAAATCTACCTCAGCCTATAGGCTTGCCTAAAGGGATTTTTGCCTTTAAGTTTGAGGAAACCCTGCAAACCCCACGTTATTATAATTATTGTTGTTATTATTATTATTATTATTATTATTTCACGGTAAAAGCATTGAATATAAAGATCGACCCTGATGCTTTCCGTTCTAGATACTTGTTAGTTTTCTGAAAATATAATAAATAAAATTTAATTGTCCCTATAATTTACTTTTGTCTATGCTAGCCTTTAACACAAATAATCGAGAAAGTTTGTGCAACATATTTTGCACCATTTATTTATTTTGTCCTGCGGCCCTTGGAATTAAATTTAACAAGTCGAGTTGGCCCTTAGTAAAAGTTAACTTTGACATGCCTGGTCTACAAGGTCGATCGATATTGAGACTGATCGGCATCCATCCGGTAAGCACAAGTGCTGATACAATACTGATTCAAACTCCGGAAGAATGTCAGGCACACTAAGAAAAACATGATACGGTTATTTCCTGTAGACGTTTGTCTGGTGAGGTTAAAAACCGTGCAAAATGATCTTTCACCCTACGAAGGACGGATAACAGGCTAGTATACTATAAATATGCAAATATAATTATACTATTATTATGCTCCATGATTGTAAAATGCGCTACACTATGCACAGTAAAATCTTAGAGCCATGAAACAAATATAATGCCTTTTTATGGTTAAGAAAAAAGATATGCGAATTTCCAAAATATGCACTATCCTAATCTTCTATCTTCTACCGGTATATAAATAAAAAAAATCCCTTTAGGCAGGCCTACAGGCTGAGGTAGATTTCAAAGTGCTTTTGGTTTAATTTATTATCGCTGCACAGCACTCTTCTTTTTTAGCCTTGGCATGGCAAACCCGCAGTAATAAGAACTGAATTCGGTAAAGAGGAAGAGACTACAATCATTTGTTTTGACAACAAGAATAGGATATAATATTCTGGGAGGCCGTGCGCAAGATCAGCAATGAATAAAATTAGCAAAGCCGCTAAACAAGACAAAATTATGATATTATAATAATTCTTTTAAGTGTTATTATTTTCAAACATTAAAATCTCGCGTCATATGAGAGCTATCAAGAAACTAGTTATTGATTTGTAGAGTACTCATCGAGAGCTTTTCAACGATACCCCACAAGACGTGGTTTCAAAAGTTTCGAATTTTCATCCCCCCACCCCCATCCCCACCCCCACCCTCACTCGAACCCCCGAATCGTTGGTGTCACTATGAACTCCAAAGGGGGTACTCTAATTTATTCAAACAAAGTTTCCCTCTATACTTCATAGGGGCCGAAATATACATTTTTAAAAATTTCAACCCCCTCCCTCGACCACCCCCTTGGGCCAATTTTGCTCATTAACGAACTTATCCGAGCTATTGGGCCTAGAAATGACATATTAAAATTTGGTTCAAATATCTTCAAAATTACGGCTGAACGGGCGGTGGTTTCGTACTTAGGGAGGCATGAAACATAAAGATATGAAAGAATTTTTCGAAAATGATGACATGGTATCCATTGCAATAGGTAGATTTTTCTTCGAAATCTACCTAATAAATTTCCACATGTATGTTGCCGCATCACTTGAGAACGGCTCGACCGATTTGGCTGATTTATTTTTATTATTATTTTTTGTGCGTGTGTTCGTAATTGTCAGGACATGGTTTGTAAAAAGAAAATGTTCGGAAAATTCACGGAAAAAGTCGGAAATGTGAAATGAGGCACAGCTGGAGAGTTCTGCTGTCACATGTTTTCATAACAAAAAAACAAAAACAAAAAGTGTGAGTCTTGCAACCAAACCAAATCGAAAGTGTGTATGTATGTATGTGGGTATGTATGTTCCCTATACAAATCAACATTTCTTGACCAATTTGCACACATGCCCAGTTAAGAATGAGAAGTAACGTGAACAATATTCAAATTCAAACAGGCCACTCCTTATAACAAATGGACATTATTGCGGTGGAACTCACACAGTGAAGTGAAATCATATAACTAATCAGAGATTGACTAAACACACTATATACTTCACTTACCAATTATTTTGGTAGTACGCGTTTCGCATGACATGTAGGTGACCATGCAGGCGAAGGACCTGCGAAACGCGCACTACCAAAATAATTGGTAAGTGAAGTATATAGTGTGTTTAGTCAATCTCTGATTAGTTATGGGCCACTCCTTCCCTTGAAAATTTATATAATTTCTGAGAATATTACACTATTGAGAGTTCTTGATTAGGGAAAATGCCTACAATCTTAAACGCATGCTCTTGTGCAGGGTATAATACATATCTGGGAATTGTCTAAGAAAACGATCGATAGTTTTGCGGGAATAACGAACTGAACATCTATCTGGTAATCAAGGGCGCCCATATGATATTTTCTAGAGGGGGCCAATTTTTTTAATTAATTGATTTTTTTGTCGCTTTAACTTCTTGGGCCACTTTGTAACATGATATTAATAATATAAGTGCAACAATGTCGTAGCCATAAAATAATTTCGGGGAGGGTCGAAAGTGTCGGGGGGGAGGGGTTTCGGGGTATGGAATGCAAGTTTTGTTGTTCACCCCCGGAAAATGTTTAAATATTTAACTAACGAAAATCACATTTTACGCTATTTTAGCACTGAAATACTAGTTAGTAAATTTGTTTACCATACTCTAAGACATGCCAACTAACAAGAAATCGTTACCCAAGCTACTATTTATAAGAAATGTTAAATAACACATGGAACAGTGTAAATAATAGGCCTACTCATTATGTTATGAAATCAAAATAACTGATATATCGTATTTAATTTACCAACAAAACTCGTATAATTTAATAAATATTTTATTTAAAAAATAATACAAAAATAGAATTTTAGAACTTGATTTTTTGGGGGCCGGATCCCCGGACCTCCCTTTGCTAATCCACGGTGGATTCTGCTTCCGTGCTGTCGATTTGGTAAAGCTTCTGCAACCATTTTATGCCTCTACTGACTTTCAAATAGCCTAATTGTCTTAAAAGAAAAGCACCTGACTATATTAATATACATTTTTTCCTTTCCCTGAAAGCTGTGGTATGGGCACCCAAAGTTTTGCTTGGTGCCAAAGTTAATGCAATTGAAATTAAAGAACTGGTCGAGAGGAAACTCGACAAGTAGTGTACCACTCGCAATATCACACTTGGGCACATTCACATTCCTCTCAAGGCTTTTTTAACTAATCAAATAAGTTTTTGGTAGGCTACTTATTTTAATAATCATAAATAACCTACAAAGCTTAAAACGTAAGTAAGCTACCTTTTAAGCTGTGGGTGTGCGTATATTTATATTGTAAAGAATTTATTTTTAAATATGTCAATATAGAAACGGACAAAAATTATTAGAACCATAATTTTAATGAGATCCATTCTGAAAATAAACAAATGAAAAGAAATATGGAAAGAAGAAGACCCCAAGGCACTTTAAGGCATGAGAGAAGAAACTGATTCAAACGGGAAGTTAGGAATTAAAATATTCGAGTCATGCATTTTTTCACTATATATTGTATATATTATATATTATTTATTCATTTAACAACACTTGCAAATACTTTCTATTAATTAAAAAAAGTTTGCCTGGTACGCCGCGCGACAGAAGTGAAACTTGTTTTCATTTTTGAATTTTTTCAATTTTGGATTATTAGATTTTTCAAATTTTGGATTGTTGGACTTTTTAATATTGCGCTTTTGGAATTTTTAATATTGGGTTTTTGGTCTTTTTTTTAATTTCGGATTTTGGATTTTTAATTTTTGATCTTTTAATTTTTTAATTTTGAAATTTTGGATATATTAAATTTTAGAACTTTCAATTTTTAATTTTTAATTTTTAATTTTTAATTTAGATTTTTTATTTTTAAATTTTGGATTTTTCATTTTGGATTTTCTGGTTTTTAGAATTTGGATGTTTTAATTTTTAATTTTTAATTTTTAATTGTTTAATTTTGGATATTTAGATTTTTATTTTTTTAAATTTTGGATTTTTGAACTTTTTAATTTGGGATCTTTGATTTTTTTAATTTTGGAATTTTAATTTTTATATTTCGGATTTTTTAAATTTTGGATCTTCGGCTCTTTTTGGATTTTAAAATTTTTTATTTTGGATTTTTTTATTTTCGTTTGATTAATTTTTGGTTTTTGGATTTTTTAAATTTTGGATAAGCCTAATCATTGAGTTGTTTTCTGTGCAGTCCATTCCGTCACACCTCACTAATTTCGTGACGATTTTTAGCGTTAGGTCTACACTAATTTCGTGACGATTTTGAACGTTACACAAGCTCTCGATTTACCCCTACCGCGGCTAAAGAAGTTTCACTTGAAAAATGGGACTGATAAAAAGGAAAATATCTATTATGCACACAGCAAATAGCCATTATAATCATTTCAGGGAAATACTCAAAAGCCAGATTACCAATCTTATTTTCGTCAATATTTTTAATATATATTTTTTTCAATTGCATGTTATTACGAAGCCTGGGAATATTTATGTGTCTCAAAATAGAGAGGCTTATTATAAATAAATTAACTCCATTATTAGATAATCAGCAGTTTAGAGAAAGTAAAAATTAACACTACAGAAAGGCGGTAAACTATGAAGATCTGACCACAAGTACGCAAACCTCTATAGACATAAGTTAACTTGTACATTTCAACTTTATCTTTCGGGAAAAACTCAACCAATGAAAAACAATTGAATGATGAGAATGAAGTGTCAAATTGTACTACACAATATGCAACCATTTCCTCGTCAACAGTATTTTCCAATTAATAAATTGCTATATACATTAGCTGCCAACTTTGAAAACCAACTTAAGTCTGAACGTATAGGCTACCAGCAAAAGAAATATGGGTTCTTACTTTTATAATCCTAAAACTAAGATAGTCCTATGCATAAAACGGTTGGCCGCGGTGGTCTAGAGGTAGCGTGCCCACCTATAGATCCGCAGGTCGCGGGATCAAACCCGGCCGCGGTCGACAGGATTTTCAGGACGGAAAAGTCCTGGGCACGAAGTCCTCCGGGAGGGACTTTAAGCTGAGGGGCCCGTGTAGTAGATTTACGGTACGTAAAAGAACTCCAAGCCTAAATTAGAGCCTCTGGACAAAAATTCCTCGGCACTTTCACGTCTAAGTACAGTAGAGTCTCGATTAACCGACTTAATGTGGACCTCGGATAAGCAAATTCTCGGTGGATGTACAGTAAAAGGGGATCAGGAAAATAGAATAAAAAAAATCGATCAAATTATGGAAGCAGTAATATCACACTATTTACATGAAATAAAAATAATGCAGTACACTACCTTGGAAAAACTCAAAAAAATTTCACTAAAACGAAAATACGATCTCAATTTGCGATCTTCAGCGAATCCTTAATTTTATGTTTTCCCCTAGTTTAGGCTCGAATAATACGGAACCTCGGTTAACCGAAGATCGGTTTATCGATACTCTACTGTAATACCATAGTTTCCCGAGGGGCGTTGAGAGGCGATGGGCTTACCTACCCGTCCCTCTGCCTTCTCTCGGAAAATAAGTGTAACAAAATTCATCTAGAAAACAGAAACCTCCACTTGGAGGCCTTTCGTCTCACCACTGGGAGCAATAGGAAAACAGACAGGCAAATGCATAAAACCGGTGAGGGTTCTCGAAGGAGGTAGTAGACGTTTCAGACCAAGATATCAGCTAATTAAAGTTTATTAATAACGTTTTTAAAAGTAACTTATATATTAAAACTATCGCAAAGTTTTCTAGCCTTTCTTGCTGATTATTTTGAACATTGTGCTTGGATATCTAAACAAAGCATCCTCAGCATTTAAATCCAAAATATACAACTTCAATGTTTTCCGTAATTTCTTCTGTTCCGAGCAAAAACTGTGTTGCTTAGTCTAGTGCCACACCTAAATCCAATGCTGATTTCGATATTTTTTTTTTTTACTTCCATTTCCAGTGCCTCCCTTCAAAAACACGTCACTTTAACATGAGCCCCTCCTGAATCCAAACAAGTGCCACTCTGCAACCATCGCCCTCCCTCCGAAATGGGGGCGTAGCCTCGGTGGAGCAGGCGCAACCTTAGAAAGGGGCTGAAAACTTTCATGGAATAAAACATTTGAAAAAAAAGAACAGGAAAACATGGTACAACCCTTTCAATGAAAACGGACAGACACATGATTGGAATCTCATCAACCATCCAAAATTTAAAGCATTTTTTAAATTATTTTTCCCACTGATTTTGCAGTGATGTTAGTAGTTGTTGTTTTAGCGGTTGTTTTGCCAAATACATTTTGGGTACTGATATAAGAGAATAAACCATTGCCTTTCAATGTATAACAGCGCTATAACTTTATTACTTGTGTTAAAAGAAAGGAATATTCCAAAACCGAAGGTTCCTAAAGCAATAAGAAGATAATGTTACTTACTTGCTCAATGGCAATAGGCAATTCTTAAGCAAGCTAAAGGAACATGATCTATTTCATGCAACCCGGAGGCTCATTTCCGCACTTACCCGAGCCCACCATTCAACCCTATTCTGCGCTAACTCCATCAAACCATCTCTCGCAAATCTCACTTCTCTTAAATCTTTCTAATAATGTCCTCCCACTACGTCTAGGTCTACCAAGTGGTCTCTTCCCTTCGGATTTCCCACCCAATATTTTTGAGATATGTCTTTCCTCCCCCTTGCGTGGAACATGTCCAGCCCATGTTTAGTCATTTGATCAGATGGATTTGTCTTCGTTCAGCAAATTGAACCCCAGGGCAAATGCTGTCACTTTCAATTATTTTAAGGATGAAGTGTTCAAATGGCTGGTTAAAAACCCCTTTTATAATATGAATGAATATACTAAATGCTCTTCTGTTATTTTTTAATCGTTTAGGCCCTAATTAAATTTCTAAGTGAAATTTTATTATAATTTGAGTAAACTGTATTGTAATGGTTATTGTATAAATTTATTTTGAAAAATGTCCAACAACATCTTGCTTGATGTTTATGACAGCCAATAAAGTTTACAAGTTTACTTTTTTGCAAGTTTACGTCTTTCGTGATTTAATTTACCCTTACTATATCCGGTGAAGAGTACAGGTTATGAAGCTCGTCGTTATGCAATTTTCATGTCTGTTAGGTCTGAATATTTTCCTAAGTCCCCTGTTTTCGAACACTCTCAGATTATTCTTCCCGAAGAGTAGGCCTAATAATGTCTGACTAAATTTCATTATAAATAATTATATTCGGTATTTTTATTTCATTTCATATAGTTTAGAGAGCTTTTACTAAAAATTGTTGTATGAACCACCTAAGCAAAAACTTTATCGGACTCATTCAGTATTTCGGCCTCGGCTTAGGCCTTGTCCGCTAAAGCGTTATTTTGCGTCCTTGTTACATTACGATTACGAGCAAAGGTTATGAAGCTCGTCGTTATGCAGTTTCCTCCAGTCCCCAATTTCATCTCTCTTAGATCCAACTGTTCAGTTATGTTGAGATCTTCTTTCTAGTTGTTGATGTTTTTATAAGAGCTTTAATACGAAATGTTTAATTTTATTATGATAAATGGTTGGTTTAATTTCTTACTGTATTTCACCCGTTTTCAGGGGGCCTTGTGCTTATTTTCCCTTTTTGCTGATCATGCATTTAGTTTCGCTTCTCCTCGTTATTTTAAAGACAATTGAACTTCACTACAATATGTATTTATATCTCTAGCGTTCCATTTTTACTCTGGTTAATTTCAGCACTATAAATTTACGTTTTCATAATAATATTTTAAATTCAATTACTATTTATTATGTTCATTTAATTCATTTGATTTTCTTATGATTCTTTAGTAGCCGCTGTCTTCATTTAATCAATATAAATGAGGTTTTGACTCTCTTCATTATTCTTGGCCTATCAGAGCATTTTTGAGAGTATTGTTAGCTTTCTTCTTTTCTTTTTTTGTTCAAACATTCTTCTTGGTTCGTCGCCATCTTCAATACATCTTTACAGTTTCTAATGGCAATTTATTGGGTCATTTCACCCAATTTATTATTATATTCAGAAGCCAATGCTTCTTAACTTGATTTTTAATGCTATCATGCATTTTTTCTCATTGAAGGAATATATCTAACAAGATTTTCAAGCATACTTGTGTCGACGCTATTTGTTCCAGAGGGATTATCTTTTCCTGGTTTAATTGGACTTCAAGAATAGTGATATGAATAGGCCTAATTACAAGCTTGAAGATTATTACTTATTAAAACTGTGAGTCAATTATTTCAATAATAACGAATTGCTTAATAGGCCTACAGCTTGTTATTTAGCCATTGCGACGACATTTGCAGTGATTTTATTAATCAGTGGTTAACGTTAAATGCAAATGATATATATTTTAGCTAGCTGCAGCTACTATCTAAGGAATCATTTATGTCTACTGTTCAATACTATGAAGATTATTCATACGCCTCAAGTTCTGACAGAAGTGTCAGTGGTCCTCCTCATTCACCAGAGTTAAGTAAACGCCATTGAAAACTACTGATGTCTTCGCATCGCTACCATTTAGAAAGGATTTACTTTGTTAGCGAAGAAACCTCAAGATAATTATTGTATTTGTGATAATTATTTGCTCATAAAGCCTATTGAATGTATGGTAAGTTTACAATAACCAACAAACTTGGACTCGATCTTTCTATAGTGGCAACTATTAATTAGGAGGGTTATAAGCTAAATGAATTCTCTTGTTCTATATTTGTTACCAGATAATAAATGCTTATTTTCAAGAACTCTCCTAATCTGTTATTCAAAGAAGCTGTGCATGCCACACAATACAGTCCGCTATAATCGCACACTAACACAATTTAAATATAAATTATTTTTTGCCAATAGCAATGGAATTGGCAGTAGTACTAAGGACACAGAACAAAGCAAATTCATTTATCCATAAATCTGAAATCAGTTTTTGAAGTTGTTGAAATATAGATCCAGGTCACAGTAATTTTTCCAGTAATTTTAAATTTATTCGAAATTTCCCACAATGGGCTACTTACGCGATACTTATTTAAGTATGTAACACAATTACTGTATTTTACCCTACAATTCTGTTTTGAAATCTGTTTACATTATAGTGCTATTTGTTTTGCCCGCTTCTTCTGATAGTATTGAATTTCTAGTGAGATTAATTAGATGGCGTTAAGAGGATAATTTAATAAGTCAGTACAGCACAGTTGAAAATAGTATATTCCATAGACATCTCGATCATAAGCGTAACCAGGCCGACTATATGGGGGGGGGGTTATAACATCCGCGGGGTCTGGGGGGTATGAAATACCCCCCTGGGAGAGGGGGGTCCGGGGGTCCTCCCCCGGAAAATTTTAAAAATTAAGATGCAAAATAACGAGTTTTAAGCTTCCGGGGGTCCTCTCCCGGAAAATTTTAAAAATTAAGATGCAAAATAACGAGTTTTAAGCTTCCGGGGGTCCTCTCCCGGAAAATTTTAAAAATTAAGACGCAAAATAACAAGTTTTAAGCTTCCGGGGGTCCTCCCCCGGAAAATTTTAAAAATTAAGACGCAAAATAACGAGTTTTAAGCTTCCCACGCTTTATACTTGTATTAAGTAACTTATGGACAGACTTTAAAAATCATACAATTTTCCTTTTTTTAATCAATGGGGGGGGGGTTCTAACCCCCAAAACCCCCCCCTCGGTACGCCTATGATCTCGATGATAACAAAGTATGTTCTTATTGCTGAAAATAAAAGTGCAATACCCTTTACTGTATTGAATGAAATGCATAAGAAGATGTCCACAAGCTACCTGCAGTAGGATTAAGGCTTCAGTAGCAGTCCGTGGGTGAGTCGGTAGCGCGCCTGCCTTCCACACCGGCGGCCCGGGTTCGATTCGATTTTTCAGTAGTGAAAAATTCCTTTCCCTGGTTCAGGACTGGGTGTGTGTGTCCTTAGGTTTAAGTAGGTAGGAGACTGACGCACCCCGGTAACAAATACGCTGAGAATATCCCCTTACGGGATCACTCGCGAACCTGAGGAATAACTAAGTAAGCAGTATTACATTGCACCCTGCAGTATCGAGAATAAAACGGGTTCCATGCTAGCGAGTCATTCACTATGAACACCAGGCATCCTCCAGTTGAGTTCCGTCGTGTTTCCTGATTTTTGTTACAGAATTTGTTTGTTAATATGGATTCCGATAGGGAGTTAATAATAACTAAGTTAAAAAATGCCCGGTTCTGAGAATGGAAATTTAAAAAATTGCAGCTGCTGACATGATTCATCCATGAAAGAGTGATTCAAGAATACAAATACTGTCTTGCTCCTGTATATCATTAGGGCTCGGATTCTTAAGTTTTAAACTATTTTGTTCCTTGCTAGCCAACTGTGATATTTTAACATAATTATCCCTTTCATTTTCATGGCAGTCACATAGTCCAATCTTATAAAATCAAAAAATGGCCAAATATGACGTTGGAAACTAAAAATGGCTAAAACTGTTTTAATTAAAAAAAAACAATAAAATATTTTAAAACTTTGTAATTAATTAATTTATTATTAATCATATAAAAATTACTTTCTAAATATCCGTTTAAATTTTACATCTTACTCATTGTTCCCAGTTGCCACTGTGGTAAGATAAAATGTAGGATTTAATTTTGTGTTGTTGTCACTTTTTACTCCATTGTCCCAGTAAAGGAAATCGTTAGTGAACCGAAATCCCCGGTTTCTTTAGAAGCGAATTAAAGGCATTCTTAAGAAGCTTACACTTGCACTTTATTCACAGTGTTTGCTCAAGCAAGATGCCGAAAGCGAAGTATTCTATAAATTGGTTGACTACATGAAAAACGTTCTTGTTGAGTTTATGTGATGTAGGGGTAATTCTAACATTATTTATGTATTACAAACTATAAAAGGCTGAAAATTAAGCAAAAGGTGCTCCTACAGTTTTGTGGTTCAGAGTCATGAAACTGTGATCGAAAATATAATTAATTCATAATATTTTCATTGTGTTTATTGTACCGTACTTTACGGACTATAAGACGCTCCGGACCATAAGACGCACCTCGACTTTAGAATGGAAATTTAAAGGAAAAGAAATTTAGGCTAATTCTAAATGATCCTAAACGATTTCTTTTAAAAAGGGAATAATATATTTCATTTTGTAAACAAATTATAACCTTGTATAATGGAATCAATGTAAATCACATCTAAGTTAAAACCTGCGTTGTACGAAAATCTCTTCTGTACAGGTGGCATCGCACAAATTTTAACAACTGAACTGATTTCTCATGAAATGCTGAAAATTACTTTTACACCCTCTAATCCTCAATTCAGCTTACGGTTAAGTGTAATGGGACAAGGCTGTTTAGAGGTCATTTCCTTCATTTAAACCATCCGGTGAAGACACTCCTTTCGTATAAAAGAACTCAACATTCCTTTCTTTTCGCATTGTATACCTGGCTTCCAACTACTCTCATTTTACGAATGTGACAAGTGCAATGATATACCAAAGTTTGTGCCAAAATTTGTAACTATCTTATTGTTTACAACACATTGTTTATTATTTATTAAATAGAAATTTCCTCAAAGCAGAGGTTTGTCTCCAACCAAACAAATACAACAGTCAAGCACTATCACATAACTCATCCTGACACACAAAATATGATACCACCATTCAGAACTCTACACTGCTCACTGCATTTCGCCACTTATCCCGGTCTTGTACATCTTCCTCCACTAAACCAAATCTTTCCATTGACATGTGTACATTCTGTATCCAGGTAGTAGCAGGTCGTCCTCTTCCTCTTCTTCTCTTACTTTCCCATTCCTGTACGATTCTAGGTATTCTTTCTTCTCCCATTCTACGTACAAGTCCATACCATCGAAGTCGTTTCCTTTCAATTGTGACTGCACTCTCTTCTTCTACTTCCATAATACGTCGTATTTCCGTATTCCTAATCCTATCTTTCCTAGATATCCTGGCAGACCGCCTCCAGAAGTCCATTTCCAGTGCGTTCAATCTGTTAACCTGTTTTTTATTTAATGTCCATGTTTCTGCTCCGTAGAAGACTATACTCTGTAGTATGGTTTTGAATATTTTCGTTTTTGTACTATTGATTATATTTCTACTCCATAAAATTGAATTTAACATTCCTATTATTTTCTTTCCACTAGTAATCTTTTGATTAATATCCATATTTGATGTCCCCTCTATTTCCAGAATTGAACCCAGGTATCGAAAATTTTGCACTTTTTTAATCCGTCTCCCATCAATGTATAGCTCATCTAGATCATTCGTCAAATATTCTGTCTTATCATAGTTTATCTTCAGTCCCCACCTTTGATATTCCATTGACAACTGACGACATACATAATTGGCATCTTCTCCATCCTGCGTTACTATTACCTGGTCATCTGCAAACAACAGGTGGTTTAAATATATTTCATCAGATACCTCCAATCCCATCCTTTTGCATTTCCTAGACCAGATACGAAGGCTGATGTCTATATATATTTTGAAGAGTGTTGGTGACATGGGACATCCCTGAAGTAATCCTTTGCTTATAATTGTTTATAACTATGTTATTCCGGCAATATTTAGCATAATTTTAATTTTTTTACTGTACTTCGGACCATTAGACGCACTAAATTTTCAAGGCTTTGTTTTCAAAGTAAAAAAGTGCGTCTTATAGTTCGTAAAATACGGTACTTATTACAGCAAAACTTTAAAAAAATGTCTGAAAATGGTAAAAAAAAGAACTAAAATAAAACTATTTTAATGTGTTAAAAAAAAGTAATTCAGGGCTTGTAAAAACCAAAAAATCCGGTCACTTGTGATCATGCAACTGTACAGCAGATGAAGCCTGAAGCAGAAGTTTGAAAGTGCAGTAAATGCTGCCACCCTATTGTACTCGTACTGCAAAAAATATGCAGTAAAATGCTGTTTGTGGAGCCCTAGCGTGATCAAACTGCATGCAAATTTTCCATTGCACTAAATAATACTTATCTGTTATTAAGTGCCAGTATGGTACTTTATGAGATTGTGTGGGGGACGAAAACAAATGTCTGTTCGTCTGTCTGTCTGTCCGTCCGTTTGTCTGTCCGTGTGTCTGTACGCACCATAACTCAAATACGCTTTTTCGGATTTTCATGAAACTTGGAAAACACATTTAAAATGTCCATGGGAAGAACCCTATTGATACTGAACCAAATCGGTTCACCGGTACGGCAGTAATGCCCAATTTAGTGCCTATTTTAATAGATTATATTAGAAAGGCGCCATAGCTCAAATACGCTGTATCGGATTTCCATGAAACTTGGTATACGCATTTACGACGCCCATGAAAAGTACCCTATTGAATTTGAACCTAATCTGTTGACAGGTACCGGAGTAAAACCCAATTTAGTGTCTATTTTAAAGGCGCTATAACTCAAATACGCTTTATCGGATTTTTATGAAACTTCGTATACGTATTTATAATGTCCATGGAAAGAAATCTATTGATATTCGACCAAATCGGTTAGCCAGTACCGGAATAATGCCCAATATAGTGTTTTTTATGTTAATATATAAGAAGTCGCGATAACTCAAATATTCTTTATTGGATTTTCCTGAAACTTTGTATACCATTTATAATCTACATGGAAAGACGTCTACTGATATTGGACCTAATCAGTAGACCGGTACCGGAGTAAAACCCAATTTAATGTATATTTTAAAGACGGGGTAACTCATTTACGCTTTATCGGATTTTTATGAAACTTGGTATACACATTTATAATGTCCATGGGAAGACGTTTATCGATATTGGATAAAATCGGTTGACCTGTTTCGGAGTAATGCTCAATTTAGTCCCTATTTTATGGTAATATACGTATTCGAAAGAATTTATGAAATGCACATCAGTTGTCATGACAACATAGCCTATTGTTTTACTGTGATCTTATAAGGCTTTGGCAATTAAAATACAGTTAGCTATGACAAATAACACTACTGTATTGCTTTACATGCACTTATCCAACTAGACCGTTAAACTGGCCCAGGTGGCCGAGATGGTAACGTCTTGGCCTCACATTCTGGAGTTCCATGGTTCAAATCCCGAAACCGGCCAATTTCACTTTTTTTTTGTATTCTGCATATCAAAACTGCAATCATAACTGATTAAACAAAAACATACTGGCAGTTTGTTACATCAGTTTGCCTGACTTTATTGGAACCATGATAATATACTTCCTTCTTGAACTCAATCACTGAAGAGTACCCTAATACAATCCATTCTTAATTTTCTTTTCTGGTGCCGTTGTGATTAAAAATGTAATTGGAGTCCAACTGAACAGCGGTGAGATAGGTCCAAAATATTTTATTAAAGACTATTCGACTCATACGCCGCGTGTTTGATATTGACCAATAACGTTTAGCAATTCCTCAGATATAAACCAATCACGGCCGTTTATCTTGCAATATTCTTGTAGGAATCGCCTGGAGGGTATTTTATCGCGGTAAAACCAGCTGCTCGTTACTGGAGACGCAAATATCAGTGTGCAGTGATTAATAGTCACTGCTGCCACTAAGCGGCAGATTATATTGCAACAGAACTTGTTTGGAAATTGAAATAATAGAAATGTACATTGATAAAGAACAAAATTTCGATTCGGTGCAAGGCAGTTCGTGTGCTTTTATTCTGTTCTGCTGTTAGCTTACCTGAATGAAGTTAAATATGTCTTATATGCAACATTGGTAGCACTGGTTAGAAGATGGTAACTCGAATCGATTCATGGATGGTTGATTCACAGTATGCCGTGATCTCTCAACTGTTAGTTTTGTTTTTATAGAACAAAGCACGAAAGTAATTATTATTTGTATAATCTGTTAGATTTTTATTCATGGAATAGTCTTAAAAAATCCAACTCGAGTTAACGAGTTGCATCAGATAAATTCGCTCCTGCTGCGCAGTCGCGAATCTATCGATAAACTCGTCACCTCTCGTGGGATAACCTATGAAATATTATAGATTCTCTTAATATCCTCGTTTACAGCAGCAGCTACAGTAGGACTTCAATTTTCCGGATTAATTGGTACCGGACCCGATCGGAATAACCAAATATCCGGATAATAGGATAATCATAAAAAAGATAATACAAGTATTTAAAACTAAATTGTACAGTACTGTACTTACATAAAGTGTCTCATCTTAAACATATCGGTCAAAGTCAGTTTTTTTCTAACATATTATCGATTCTCTTAATATCCTCGTTTACAGCAGCAGCTACAGTAGGACTTCAATTTTCCGGATTAATTGGTACCGGACCCGATCGGAATAACCAAATATCCGGATAATAGGATAATCATAAAAAAGATAATACAAGTATTTAAAACTAAATTGTACAGTACTGTACTTACATAAAGTGTCTCATCTTAAACATATCGGTCAAAGTCAGTTTTTTTCTAACATATTATCGATTCTCTTAATATCCTCGTTTACAGCAGCAGCTACAGTAGGACTTCAATTTTCCGGATTAATTGGTACCGGACCCGATCGGAATAACCAAATATCCGGATAATAGGATAATCATAAAAAAGATAATACAAGTATTTAAAACTAAATTGTACAGTACTGTACTTACATAAAGTGTCTCATCTTAAACATATCGGTCAAAGTCAGTTTTTTTCTAACATATTATCGATTCTCTTAATATCCTCGTTTACAGCAGCAGCTACAGTAGGACTTCAATTTTCCGGATTAATTGGTACCGGACCCGATCGGAATAACCAAATATCCGGATAATAGGATAATCATAAAAAAGATAATACAAGTATTTAAAACTAAATTGTACAGTACTGTACTTACATAAAGTGTCTCATCTTAAACATATCGGTCAAAGTCAGTTTTTTTCTAACATATTATCGATTCTCTTAATATCCTCGTTTACAGCAGCAGCTACAGTAGGACTTCAATTTTCCGGATTAATTGGTACCGGACCCGATCGGAATAACCAAATATCCGGATAATAGGATAATCATAAAAAAGATAATACAAGTATTTAAAACTAAATTGTACAGTACTGTACTTACATAAAGTGTCTCATCTTAAACATATCGGTCAAAGTCAGTTTTTTTCTAACATATTATCGATTTTATTCGGCTAAAAGATTTGCCTTTTCGAAAATAATAAGCCCTGAAAGAGCGTTTCCCAATGCTCGGCCGAGGATATTGGCAATTGAACGCCAGCATTTTAAGAGATCAAGAACTAAATTCACTTTTTACAACTCGCTGGAAGCAATGGAGACAACACAAACAGTACTACGACTCCAAACTGGAATGGTGGTTATCCGTGAAGAGCAAGATTAAAAGTTTATCCCAACAGTATTCTTGGCGGAAACGAGAACTTACGCAAGAATATCGAAATTTTCTGTATACTGTTCTACATGAACTGTATAATAAACCAACAACGTCTTCAGAGCAGTCCAACACCATCAGACAAGTGAAAGCGAAATTGACTAAAATACAGTTAGAAGATGTGAGAGGTCACCAGGTACGTGCCAAACTGCCTCACATTCCTGATGAACGAGTGTCCCCATTGCATATTATAACCGAAAGAAAAAGAGGGCAACGGAAATACATACATCGACTCCAAGAACCGGATGGGAAGGTGATTCATACACAGTTGGAAATACGTACGGCCTTTCATAATTATTTTTCGGCCCTTTATTGTTCGCCCAACATAAAGCTGGTCGACACAAAAAACCATGACTCTTTAGGCATACCTCCTCAGGTGGCTTTCACAATCGACGAAGTCTACGCTGCGCTAACGATTTGTCCTCACAGAAAATCTCCGGGGGAAGACGGACTTACCGTAGAATTTTATCAACACTTCTGGGAAGTAATTAAGGAAGACCTAACAGATCTCTATAATGAAATCTTGCACTGTGATTCGGTGCCCAGTGAGTTTACAAATGGTATAATGGTGATGATTCCAAAAATTCCGAACCCTAAGACGGTTGCGGATTACCGCCCTATTACTCTGTTAAACTGTGACTACAAAATCTTCATGCGAAGTTGAAAGAAGAGAATACACCCGGAAGTGGATAACATTTTATCAATGGCTCAGCAGTGTGTTCGGTCAAACGGACATATCCTCCATGCTCTTTGTGCAATTCGTGATG
Organism: Ectobius pallidus; assembly: GCA_964059195.1. NCBI lineage: Eukaryota > Metazoa > Arthropoda > Insecta > Blattodea > Ectobiidae > Ectobius > Ectobius pallidus. Next base: position 9,935,472 of record CAXKWD010000012.1, read on the forward strand.
CCATCAGTGACGCACATCACCCTCGCCAGTCAAAAATACTGCTCTCCTTAGACTTTGACCATGCATTTGATCGAGTAGACCATAATTACCTGTTTCAGACGATGAGACGATTTGACATCCCTGTTCAGTATATTATAACCCTCCAAAAGATCATGCGTACTGCCCAATCCAGAATATTAATAAATGGATATTTCACACCGTCGGTACAAATACAACGCTCTGTGAGACAAGGATGTCCCCTGTCAATGCATCTTTTTGTACTCTCCTTAGAACCTCTCCTACGTCAGATACAAACTTACCTCCAGCCACATCCTCAAAGTTTTGTTCGGGCTTATGCTGATGATGTAACAATGGTTCTGTCTCCAGCCTCCAACCTTCAGAGGATTTACGACATAATAACATCTTACTGTCTATCCTCGGGTGCGAAGCTTAACACCTTAAAAACGAAAGCGATCACCATTGGATCAATTTGCATACATGCGCCACATTGGTTTACGCTCACGACTGAAGTAAAAATTTTGGGCATCTACTTTTCATCTACCATGACACAAATGGTGAAGTTAAATTGGACCAGGATTATCAACATCATCCGACAGCAGCTCTTTGATCACCGACACAGAACGCTTAACCTGATACAGCGCATCCATTATGTCAACCTCTATGCACTGTCAAAGGTATGGTATACCAGTCAAGTCTTACCCCTGCCGCAAATGTATGGTTACAAACTCAAATCTGTTACAGGCTGGTTTATATGGGCAGGTCATATGCTTCGGATACGTCGAGACCACTTAGCGTTACCATATTCGCAGGGCGGTTTACAGGCAATAGACCCACAACTTAAAGCAGATAGTCTCTTTTTCAAACAAAACTGGCAACATCTAACCCAGAAAGGTGATCCTTATAGCTATTACTTCCTTTCTAAATGGCTTCCAGATTATCGCACCATGAATCCGCCGGATTTTCGGCGTCTCCCGAAACAGGCCCCGCAATTGCAGAAGTTAATTCAATGTGTCAGCTATAGTAACCTACTCAGTACACCGCATCATCTTACCACAAGAGCCATATACACCGAAAAAATTCAGCAACTTCCGCTTCCGACGGTTATGATACGTAACCCTATTTATAATTGGCGACGCATCTGGGCAAATCTCCATAATAAGAAACTACCGACTCAACACAAAAGTCTCTGGTTCCAGATCATTCACGATATCTATCCCACAGCTGAACATTTACACCGATTGAAGATCAAGCCAACTGCCCTGTGTGAACTCTGCGGCAAGACTGATACAATTACACATCGTTTTGACCAATGTATTAATAGCCAACTATGGATGAGCACACGAGCGAACATTCTGCACATGATCGACATACAACAAGCAACTTTCGGTACTAGATACATACAATGGCCTACATTCAAATTTCGACCTCCAAATATTCATACGGCTGTCATTTTGGAGTTAGGGCAAGGAATATGGCGTATTATGGAACAGTGAAATCTTTCATGACAGAATAGACACAGCTAAGAAAATGGGGATTTTGAAACAGCAATATCTCTGACTGGTGAATATACTTTATTAATGACCTTCTTCTCATGAGCTACTGAAATAAACTTCTGCTCTCGAGGAGAGATGTATATCAGTGAAAGGGAATATTGGCATGCAATTGTTATGAAAACTTGTCATGAATTTCTTTATCATGCAATTGTGAAAATTTAGGATGTGAAATACTTTATCATGTAATAAACAAAAAAAAAAAATTAAAAAAAAAAAAAGTTAAAAAAAAAATGCTAACTGCTGCAAAAACTACTTGAATATTCCAAAACCGAAGGCTCCTAAATCAATAAGAAGGTAATGTTACTTACTTCATTACTCACTCTATGGCAATAAACAATTTCTAAGCAAGCTGAAGGAATATTATCTATTTCATGGAACCTGGAGGTTCATTACCTGAGCCCGCCATTCAATCCTATCCTGTGCTATCTCCATCCAACCATCTCTCTCAAATCCTACTTTCCTTAAATCTATCCTAATATTGTCCTCCCACCTACTTCTAGGTCATCCAAGTGGTTTTTTCCCTATGGGTCTCCCAGTCATGCCAGCCCCTACATGCGATCCGGATAATTGAAGTTCTACTATATTACCATCCGGGTCTCATTGTCGGATTAAAACACAGCGCAATATAATCAAGAACACTTGGCAAGTGAAGAATGATATTTAGAAGTAAATATATATATTTTTTTTAAATTTTTCAGTAGGCCACTTATAGTACACATTGCATCCATTTATTTTAATTTCATTTTTTATTTTTGTTTTGTATTAAAGTTCAATAATAAAACCATTCTCCATTATAATTAAGTTTATAATATTGTATTATAAACTGTATTTCATAAAATTTCACCGTATTTGATTATATTTAATGTATTTCTTGTATTTCGTTTCATGTGGCCTTAACTCCGCAAGGTTAAATAAATGAATATCAATAAAATTATATTGTATTTCTATGTTACATAAGTTACAAAATGCCGTATAGTAGTTATTAGTATTGAAGGGGGAAGCGTCTCCAGCGATTTTTCGATTTATATTCTTTTCATTTCGTTCTAGACGTTCATTATTTTCTAAACAGTGCATCAGTACGTTTAAAATATGGCACAATGGTAATAATATCAAATTTCGATTCACATAAAAATCATATAGAGTAGGAAATTTTTATTCTATATTAATTCATATTTCACAGCTATGAAGCTTCACAACTCAGTAGTCAGCACAGTATCGCACTGAAAATGACGTATTTATGCAAATTTAATGTAGATCACAAAGTCTCCTGTGGCCGTTAGTCCAGTCACCAGGTACTTTTGCCTGGAAAAAGGTCCGAAGTTAATGATTTTTTAATATGTTGTATGTCCGGGTATTCTGTGGTGTAGAATCCAAGTTTTCCAATTCGAAAACCCTGTGCGAATTTCAGGGAAGCCGAAAACCTCGAAATTTTTGGATTTTTGTAGTTTCCTTATAACTCCTAAACAACCCGTTATAGCCTAAAACATCCCGTTACAAAAGTTAAAGAGCATGAAATTTCCTATTATGTGCACTGTTTACACTTTTTCTAAAACTAAATACTTACCGAGATATGGCACCTCAAAGTTTTGAAATATTTTCAAAATATCGAAAAGCTGCGAAAAATGAAACATTTTTTCTAGTAACATTTGTTTAAACATTTCTGTATGAATAACGTTCAATCACATATATAAAAGAAAACCCATTCTTAATGAGATGTTCATTTAAGAATAAAGTACACAATTATCGATGCATAAAAATGTATTTTATAAAAATTTATACTACATGTGATGATATTTGGATATATTAACTAATTAGAAATTGTGTAAATTATTACAAATTATCCATTAATATTGATTCATAAAAGCCTTGACCTATTGGCTCCCGATGGCAAATCGGCATCATCTCTCAGTAATTCCTCCTGAGCAATGATCTTATCGATGATGTCCTCTTTTGCTGCCATTTCAGCATTCACGCCCTACAGGACTTGGCAGCAGAAAATGTGCAGTAATTGACTGCATAAGGTTGTATGGGGTAAGACTACATTACGCACGCTTGAATCAGTGTGCAAGACCTACGTGGACTACAAACAGAAACATATCAAGTGTTTAGATAATGTCCGCCTATATACCACTATTCGATGGATACCTTAGTGACGCCGCTTATCAGAACACCAAAGGAGCTGAACGAAATCGCCAGGCTTTGCTGCAATAGTTCAGAAAACTTTTATTTTAGTTAACAGCTGCCGTTACACCGTCACAAGAAAAAAGTTTGTCCAACGACAACTTTATTTCAATGCTGATGACTGAAATGGCAGCAAAGGGTATCGAGGTTAAGCAGGTAATAGAAGATGCCGATGTCATTATAGTGAAAACTGCAATATCTAAGGCTGCTGACTTCAATAGTGTTACTTTCACAGGTGAAGACGTTGATCTCTTAGTATTGCTGACTGCATTAGGCTCTTTTGAAAAGAACATTTATTTCCAAAAGATTGGGAGAGATAATGCCCCCAGTGTTTTGTCTTCGTCAGCTTCGTGCAAATACATCAAACCCATTTGAACAAGGAAAGGAGAAAGTTTTCACTATGTATGAGAAAACCCTTTCTCTGTCTGATATCGTTAGTGTTCTCAAAGATGACGAAGCAACACCATGCCAAATTTCGAAAGCAGGGGTAAAGTTTCTTGTGATACTGTCCGGTGGAAACATGGACAGAGGTACTCTGGATGATCTTCGCTACCAAATATTTTCCAACTACGTGGCAAATCCAAATCCAACCTTGCCAGATTCCTCCTGCACAAGATGCTGCCCGGTACCATTCTTTTAGTACCTATCTGCAAGTGCAGACGAGACTTGGCTACGAAAAGTTACTATCAATTTAACGAAACAAGGGCTGATCCCCATAACGATGACCATGGATGCTGCTCAAGAAAAATTGTTGTGCATGTTACAATGCAAGTGCACAACAGGGTGTACCACCAGGGCTTGCAGCTGCAAAAAGCAGGACTCCTGTACTCAGCCATCTGCAAAAATTGTGCAGGAATGCTTGAGAAAATTCGCCTGAGACTAACATCAACGAGGGAGACGCGGTTGGTGCGATGTGGACATCATCGATGAGATCATTGTTCAGGAGGAATTTATTACTATGAGACGATGCCGATTTGCTATCGGGAGCAAAGAGGTTAAGGCTTTTATGAATCAATATTAATGGATAATTTGTAATAATTTACACATTTTCTACTTAGTAATATATCCACACATCATTACATGTAGTATAATCTATTATATAAAGTCGAATGTGTGTTTGTGGGTATGTATGTATGTATGTATGTATGTATGTATGTTTGTTCCTTATACAAATCTACATTTCTTTACCAATTTGCACGGAATTTTGCACACATACCCAGTTAAGCCCGGGAAGTATAGCGGTCAACATTAAAATTCAAACAAAATACTCCTTCCCTTGAAAATTATATAATTTCTGAGAATTTTATACTGAAAAAATGAATTGCTGTTTAGTTCACATGGCAACAGTGAATTGTTTACTATGATTACATAGGGCCTTGGCAAGTATATAGCCTAATGCTGGACTTTAACGAATTATGATTCCATCGATGTAATATATTGGCGAAAATAATTACTGAAAATGAAATCCACGAAAATAAAGCACAGTGTGATGTAGTCACGTAACTTTCTCTACCCTCGACATAAGAAATATTTACTCACTTCACATTTTGATGTAGAATAAGAGGGACAACTTAAGTGTGTGAGTATACTATATCAAAAGTCTGTAAATAATCCTTTCCGCTGATAAGTTATCCATACCTGTAGGCTTTGTATTAGTTGAGAAATAGGGATATTTATCATAGGCCCTAAGCATGGGATGGAACATTTTGAGTCCTATGCTCGCAGTATATTATGTCCCGGGTTCTAGGGGAGGAAAGTATGAAAGTGATACTGCATTTCTCTTTTATTTCAGCTCCGAAACGATTGTATAGTAACATGAGAATGAGAAATAAAATTTTCCGTCAAGTCAGTACAATCTTATGTAATTTGTGTTTCTTCTTATTTCAACCCCTCCCAAGCATGATGTGTAGAAGCAACGGAATGCAGCATTCGACATCCTCTATGAGCCATAAAAAGCTATATCCAGCGTTTTCTGATGGAATAGTTTGAGTGTGATAAATCTTTTTCTTCATTTCAAGTTCTACATACATAAAGTCCTTCATAAGTTAATTTCAAATTAAAAAATACAAAGCCCGGGCGACGCCGGGCCTTTTCAGCTAGTTTATTATAAAACACATTTTTATACAACGATAACTGGGTACTTTACTCTTAAATGAACATCTTATTAAGGATGGGGTTTCAATTGTGTAGGTTACTGAACGTTATTCACACAGAAATGTTTAAAAATGAAAGTTACTAGGGAAAATGCTACATGTTTTGCCGTTTTTCGGTATTTTGAAAAGTTTCAAAACATTAAAGCGCCATTTCTCTTTATGTGTTTGGTTTTAGAAAACGTGTAAACAGTGCAATTAGGAAATTTCATGCTCTTTAAGTTTTGTAATGGAGTGTTTAAGCTAAAATGCATTGTTTAGGAGTTATAAGGAAAACACTGAAAAAAGCCCCAAAATTTCGGGGTTTTTCGGCTGCCCTGAAGTTCGCACAGGGTTCTCGAATTGGAAAACTTGGATTCTACACCACAGAATACCCACATATAACATATTAAAAAATCATTAACTTCGGACCTTTTTTTTAGGCAACCCCAATTTTCAGTACCTGGTGACTGGACTATGTACTGAACCAGTGGTTCTGGCAAAGAAATTGAATACCAAGCATCGCAAATTTCAGAATGAAACTGATAGAAGAATAGCCTATGTGAAAAAAGGAAAGTGTTCTCTTTATAGACCATGGAGGCCCAGAGGCTGAGGCTCCCAGATTTTTAGACATTCGGTATGTGAGGGTGGTAAGGTTGTCAGCCTTACACACCGGCCGCCTTTATCCCCAGGATTGCTAGTTGTACTCATTTCTGTTAGGCTGCCTTGGGTCATTTCAATTTTGTTAGGATAGCTTCTGAGAAAGGCATTGGAAGTGTATTGTCTGATGATGATAAGTGTTCTGCTCGAAGGCAGGTCCACACCCGAGACGAAGCCGTGGGATGATGACCACGACTCGTCCGAGGTGATTCAGGCAAGGGTGATACCGCGGAGATTTGCCATTGCCTCTCGCGGGATGGGAAAGAGGACACAACACCCAGTCCTGAACCCAGGAACCCGGCCGGGTGGAAGGTAGTCAAGCTACCAACTCACCCACGGCGGCGGAGTGTAGGTACAGTAAGTAAATGAAAATTTATGTTGCACGTATCCCTCAACTTCACAACAAAGTATTATCTCAACTAGGACTTATTTTATTGAAAATATTGCTCAACCAAAAATAGAATTAAATATACTGCATTGATTTTAGTCTTTGCAACAGAGAATAACAGTAAGCCTATGCTTCAATAACAGCAATATTCTTCACTGTTATTTCTACTAGCAGTGGATACAAAGAAAGCTCCTAGCGTCTGCCTAAAAGTGGCCATCATGGTGTATTACATTTCACAGTTTGCTACCAGATTTTTTTTTTTTTTGTACCGGATCTAATACAGGCCTGAGAGATTCTGCTCCAGTTGGGCGCTATGCTTGGGCTTTGATACATTACTACTGCTACACACTGGAAGCAGCACATCGCTCAGAGAAAGAGCGATAGAAGGAGGGAGGGAGGGAGGGAGGGATGGAGAGAGAATAGCCAAAAATATTTCTAAAGGTAGGCTACTCCTTTCAGCAGGAATTCTGCAGTCCAATTATTCTCTCCAGATCCTAATGATGAGGGCAGAGTTACGTCATCAGATAACCATTTACGAAAGGACCTAGGAGAGTAATAAAAAATTTAGGTCAAAATGAAACCCTATATTTCCATTTCTTGGAGCCTTTAAGATGCAGTAATTTTACGACATATTTTTTTTACAGATAGGCTGATGTTTAATTAATTTTTTAGTAAAGACTCTCTAAAACAGCTGCTTGCCGGAAAATTGCATTTTAGCAACCAAGGCCGTTAAATTGCATCAAACAGCATTCATAATGTAGTCTTATCGGCCTAGTACTTTAAAGTCGCCATGGCAACCTATAAACAAAAGCCAGGTGGCATTGACCAGTCACACCAACTTAACATGGGTTTAAGCATATAATTGGTCATAAAACACAAATTTAAGCCAACATGTTTCTTTATGATAATCAGAAACTTTACCAGGGTTTTTCACAAAACACGGTAGTCTACTTCATCATATAACAACAAATATAAGCCAGCAACTTTTCACATCTTCGTTCACAAGAGTATCATTGCTTACCATAGATTGCTTGCAATATATTCCTTCTCATGGCTTCGTCCCGGGTCTGGACCTGCCTTCGGGCAGAACACTCATCATCATCATAGTCTACTGCTGCCGTGATGTTTCTGGCACCAGCTCCAGTTCAATGTTTCTGGCTTGGTTTGAAATTTCCTCGGGATTATCATTCATATTTCCTCAAGCTTTTCATAAATACTAGTACATGTGCATTGCCTTACAAAAAGCTACTCATATATTATGCATCTATACCGCATTTCCTATTGGTACGTAAGGTTCATTGTTGTTCCGCGGTTCAGAAGGCCTTGAGAATATGGCTTTAACAATTGGCTGACTATCTTCCATTATAATTAACTAGCTTAAAAGACCCGGCGTCGCCCGGGTTTTGTATTTTGTAATTGGAAATTAGCTTATGAAGGATTTTCAATTTTAAATTCTAGGTCCTTATATAGGCATTTATAATTTGAAATAGGAAGAACGACTTATTACACTCAAACTATTCCCTCAGAAAACGCTTGATATAGTTTTTTATGGCTCATAGAGGCTCTAGAATTTTGCATCCCATCGCTTGTACAGTGCACAGCAAGCCTGGTAGAGGTTTAAATAAGAAGAAACAGAAATTCCTGTAACATAAAATTGTAATATCGAGGCGGGAAATTTCCCACTCTTATGTTACCATAAAGCATTATCACTTTCATACTTTTCTCTCCAAAAACCTGCGATATAATATAATAATATACACATTACCATACCTCGTTTTGTTTTCTCTATGTCAAGAGTAGAGAAAGTTATGTGATTCCATTATTTTAGTGGATTTCATTCTGTAATATTTATTTATAACATGAATTTTTTGATAACTTCTCTTATTTGTCAAAAGTGCATTTCAATTGTTTTTTCCAAGCCCACCTGATACCATTTGGCAACAATATATTCTGTGATTTGGAATTGATAATTCTATGTAAAAAGGGATTAAGTATTTTCAAAAACATTTAATTTTTGGCATTTAGAATCAGAATTTTTCAAAATCCTTTCTTAGTGAGCACCTACATTATGAAACGAAGGTACTGTCAAAATTCCAAGTCTCTACCTGTTATAGTTTAGGCTGTACGTTGATTCCTGTCATTCAGTCAATCAGTCAGTCATTCATTCAGTCAGTCAGGACAAAGCCTTTTATATATAGAGAGATTATACGGTATTTTTTTAATTTCGCATAATTTCGAGAGTCTTTACTACAAAATATTGTATGCACCACGTATGCAAAAACTTTATCGGACTCATCCAGTATTTCGGCGCTATAATGGATTCGTCCGCTAAAGCGTTATTTTGCGTTCTAGATACATAAATAGCTATTATACGGTACTTATCTATTTTAAAATCAACATTAAGTAAAATCCAGTACATTATTCACCTCTGTGAAAATAGAAACTCCCAAGATCCCTGCGAAGACTGGCCGATTATGGGATTAGAACCCCCAACTTTTTTAATGAGTATTCCCTCCGTTACCATTTCGGCCACGTCACCCAATTACTATAATTGATATAAAACTTGGGAATTCCGAGCGTCTGCAAAAAGCCCGACTACCTGTTGAGCCGGACGGAACGGATGCGATTCCAGAAATGGAAGAGCAAACGGAACCAATGGCTATAAACTGGAGAAGGGGATTTTGGCAGACTCTGGGCAGACAGCAGACAGAAAGAGTGGAAGCTGCTGCCCAGCAAAGGAGCAAAAGACAACACCGAAAATGACAGATCAAGTAGGAGAGAGAGTAATAGAAATAGAATGAAGTAAAATTAAAGGAGAAAGGGTATGCTGAAATAATAGTAATAGTAAAATTGTAATCTACATAAGCAGATGTAGTCCCTATAATATAAAGCCACATGGCTGACTCACTCACTCACTGACATTAATGTTTGCCCACTTCCAGATGAGCTAGAAACTTGAAATTTGGTACACATATAGCTTTTAGGCCGTAAACCACAGGAAAATTACAAAAAGTTTTTATTATTTTTATTTTTAGCCCAAAAAAATCCCCAAATGTCCTCGGTTTCCATGGCAACGGTAGACCTACAGTGTTCACATAGGGCTTTTGGAAGTAATTTCCGTAAATCGAACGAGGTGACTCAAATGATAACGTCTGGAACTCGCATTTGGGAGGTCCTAGGTTCAAATCACAAAGCCGGCCGACTCTTATTTCCGATATGGTGTCAGTACATAAAAAAAAAAAAAGTTTTTCCTAAGAACCTCACTGGGGGTTTGGGAGCAGAGCCCTCAACAAGCAAAGCGAGTTATAAGCTTAAATATAGAATAGCATGGAAATAAATATGTTTGTGTTTGCTGATTTCTTTGAATACCAAGCTTGTTAGAAGAGCATTGTTTGTGGCTATTTGTTCTATTGTTACTAGCTCCTTCTTGTAATTTTCTTTAGATATGGGCATATTTACTAATCTGTATGTGAGAGAATTTATGGCCGCAAAAGAAAGAAAAAGGCACTTCAAACAAACTCAAACAATAACATCAACACCATCTCCAACAGCACGACATTTGAATACAAGGACAAAAACATACAAACATACATAAGATCACGAACATCTTTAAGGAACGTAGTATAAACATTGCTTTTAAAAGTACTAATAATCTTAAAAAAACAGGTTGAACAAATTCAAAGAAGAAAATGACAGGTTTAATAAAATCAGGTAAACTGATGTTACAAAGTGTCAGTATGTTTTTGTTTAATCGGTTATGATTGAAATTATGAACTGCAGAATTAAAAAAAAAGGCAATTTGGCCAGTTTCGGGATTTGAACCATGGAACTCTAGAATGTGAGGCTAAGACGTTACCATCTCAGCCACCTGAGTCAGTTAACGGTCTAGTTGGTTAAGTGCATGTACAGTCGGTCAAATAAAAAACGTCGGGACTCGTATGCAGTTAAAATTAAAGTTTTAACGCATTAGTTCACAAGTTTCCTATAAAAAACATAAAATACAGGTCATTCTCGGAACATATGAGGCCATGCGACAGGAGGGGGAAAATGAACGAGGGAAAAAATGAACAACGCGGAAAGCGCAACACACGATATTCAACTTAATGTATTGTCATAATTAATTTTTCTTTGTGTCATCGCGCCACATAGGACTACAAATGCTAGCTTGAGAGAAAGTGTAGTTAGGGCTGTAATTGATCTGCATTTTTCGGCCTCTGAAGCAGCGAGAAGGTTCCATATTTATGAAGGAGCAGCTCAGAGGTGGGTACTTCACTATAATGCGACCAGAAGTTTTCATAGGAAACGTGGATCTGGCCGGCCGCGTATTTCGATGCTAGATTGGTTGCAGAAGTTGAGCGTAAGTTGTTGATTTTGCACTACAAGTACCGGTATTATAAAATAAAATCTTTAAAAAATGCTCCTTGAATAAACATATTCCTCGCGAATTTATTCATTATTATTATAAGAACGTCCATGCAAGAATATGGCGGATTTGAGGCATATAGCCACAGCCTTCTATACATGTTTGTTTTGGAACAAAACTGACTAAATAATCAAGAAAATACATGGATAGACAAGAGGCATGTGTGAACCTAACCTTAAGTCTTCCTGTACATGCGCATATGCTCGTTCGTGATACTTTATAAAAAAACGCTCGACTTTTTTTACTTGACCGACTGTAAAGCAATAGTGTTATTTGTCATAGCTAACTGTATTTTAATTGCCAAAGCCTTATAAGATCACAGTAAAACAATTGACAATGTTGTCATGATAACTGATTTCCATTTCATAAATTCTTTCGAATACATATATTACCATAAAATAGGCACTAAATTGAGCATCAACCGATTTTATCCAAAATCAATAGACGTCTTTCCATGGACATTATAAATGTGTAGGCTATACCAAGTTTCATAAAAATCCGGTAAAGCGTATTGAGCTACCGCGTCTATCAATTAGACACTAAATTGGGTTTTACTCCGGTACCGGTCTACCGATTTGGTCCAATATCAGTAGACGTCTTCACATATGTAGGTAAATGGGTATACAACGTTTCAAGAAAATCCAATAAAGCTTATTTGAGTTATCGCGACTTCTTATATATTAACATAAAAGGCACTAAATTGGGCATTATTCCGGTACCGGCCAACCGATTTAGTCGAATATCAATAGACGTCTTCCCATGGACAATATAAATGCGTATACGTAGTTTCATAAAAATCCGATAAGGCGTATTAGAGTTATTGCGCCTTTAAAATAGACACTAAATTGGGGTTTACTCCGGTACCGGTCAACAGATTAGGTTCACATTCAATAGGGTACTTTTAATGGGCGTCGTAAATGCGTATACCAAGTTTCATGGAAATCCGATACAGCGTATTTGAGTTCTGGCGCCTTTCTAATATAATCTATTAAAATAGGCACTAAATTGGGCATTACTCCGGTACCGGTGAACCGATTTGGTTCAATATCAATAGGGTTCTTCCCATGGAGATTATAAATGTGTTTTCCAAGTTTCATGAAAATCCGAAAAAGGTTATTTGAGTTATGGCGCGTACAGGCACACGGACGGACGGACTGACGGACTGACGGACGGACAGACGGACAGACATTTTTCGTCCCCACACACAATCTCATAAAGTACCATGCTGGTACTTAATAATAGTGGTATTTATTCATTAAAATGCACGAGGGAGAATCAAATGAAAACAGCAATTATTTTTTTTTCAATATTTTACTGCAGGAAGAATGCTTGCTTGTACATTATTTTTCCACATAGTCCCCTCCCAGTTCAATGCACTTACGCCATCTGATAGGAAGTGCTTCGATACCGCGTGAGAAAAAATATTTTGGTTGACACTGTAGCCACTCGTACACTGCCGATTGGACGGTCTTCATCACACTTGAGCTTATGCCACCAAGGTGCTCTTTTAATAGATTAAGATGTGGAAGTCTGATGGTGATAAAGCGAAGGGCATTGCTGAGTGCAGGTGTTTTGCTTCAACATGATAACGCCCGTCCTCATTCTGCTCGTGCAACCATGAAAACCATCGATGAAATTCGCTTCAAGTGCCTCCCACATCCGCCATACTCGCCAGATTTGTCATCATCAGAGGATGTCGAATGCTGCATTCCGTTGCTTCTACACACCATGCCTGGGAGGGGTTGAAGGGGAGATGGTAGTTAACGCTAGCAAAATGATAGAAAATATAGCGTATATTCAAGAAGTCATAACTCAAATGTTAACGGTTAGATTTAGCTGAATTTTGTATGCTTTGCAAGTGCACTCTGTAGTTTAAAATAAGCAGAGAATAGTTGTTCTAGAACCGACTGTGTGGTAGAAAAGATTTTTTTAACTCATAGGTGATAATTTAGTTTTACAGTTACTTCCCTTAACATAGGTACGCTTTATTCAATTTCTGTAGCTTAGATTTTTTGTGAAACGTTGGGAACTTACTAACAATAGGTACTACGAGGGTCGTTCATTAAGTTATGCAACACATTTTTTTTTCTTAAAGCAGGTTGGTTTTATTCAGGATTCGAATACAACATATTATTCCCCAATCTTTTGGCTACAAAACCCTATTTTTCAACATAATCTCCGTTCAATGCTACAGCCTTACGCCACCTTAATGGGAGGACCTGTATGCCTGCATGGTACCACTCTACTGGTCTATGTCAGAGCCAACATCTTGCTGCATCAATAACATCCCCATCATCCACGAAGTGCTTCCCGTGGAGTGCATCCTTCATCGGGCCAAACAGGTGGAAGTCAGAGGGTGTGAGATCCGGGCTGTAGGGTGGATGAGGAAGAACAATCTACTGAAGTTTTTTGAGCTCCTCTCGAGTGCGCAGACTTGTGTGAGGCCTTGCGTTATCATGGAGAATGAGAAGTTCGTTTGCATTTTTGTGGCGACGAACACACTGAAGTCGTTTCTTCAATTTCCTTAGAGTAGCACAATACTCTTCAGAGTTGATCGTTTCACCATGAGGGAGGACATCGAACAGAATAACCCCTTCAGAGTGCCAGAAGACCGTAGCCATGACTTTACCAGCTGAGGGTATGGCTTTGAACTTTTTCTTCAAAGGAGAGTTGGTGTGGTGCCACTTCATGGATTGCCGTTTTGTTTCTGGTTCGAAGTGATGAACCCATGTTTCATCGCCTGTGCCAAGGAATTTTCACCATCAGCCTCATAACGAGCAAGCAATTCTGCACACATGAGAGTGGTACCATGCAGTCATACAAGCCCCCCCATTAAGTTGGCGTAAGTCTGTAGCATTGAACGGAGATGATGTTGAAATGTAGGGTTTTGTAACCAAAAGATTGGGGAATAATATGTTGTATTCGAATCCTGAATAAAACCAACCTGCTTTAAGAAAAAAAAATGTTTTGCATTACTTATTGAACGACCCTCGTACTATTTATCCTAGCACAATCAGTCTAATATGTACAATATTACTGCATGAAAACTGCATGAAAACTTCACGACTGAGAAAAAAATTATAAAATTGGTTGAAAATTCTTTATATTCAAGCCTTTTCCCATAATTCTGCTAAGGGAGATCCATGTATAATGAATTCCTGAAACTTTCATTATTTTAGCATGGATAGCTTTTCAGAAAATGGTACCTGAAGTACAAAAAATATAATTTCACAGGAGAGCGAAAAGATAATGACATGCACGTGCCTTAAGTTATTTTATCCATTTTAGAAAGCTCCAGGACTATTAATAATAACGCAACATAACTTATAAGACCTATATATCACAATGTTCAGAAAAATTTGCTCTATTACATGAGCCAAAGAAAAGAATCAGTTTTTGACACTGATAACTACCATCCCCCCTGAAATAAGAAGAGGCATAAATTCCGATTACATAAGATTGTATTGTCTTTATGGAAATTATTTCTCACTCTCATGTTACCATACAACCGTTTCGGAGCTGAAATTAAAAAAAAAGAATTCAATCAATATCACTTTCATACTTTCTTCCCCCAAAACTTGGGACATAATACACTGCGGGCCTAGGACTGAAAATGTTCCATCCTGTTTTGTCTTCTTGTAGATATTTAGGACCTATGATAATCATCCCTATATAAAGCCTACAGCTGTGAGTGACGTATCAGTGGATAGGGTTTTTACCGACTTCTGATACAGCATACTCACTGGAACATACTTAAGCTGTCCCTGCAATACGACCGCTTATTCTACATCAAAATGTGAAGTGAGAAAATTACATTCTTCGTGTCCAGGGTAAAGAAAGTTATGTGACTGTATCACACTGTGCATTATTTTCGTGGATTTCATTATTCATTATTTATTTTCACCAATGCATTACCTTACATCGATAGTAACAGAATTTGTTCAAGTCCAATATTATGTAGTTCCCAAAGCCGTAAGTGAACACTGTAAACAATGCACTGTTGTCATGATAACTGAATTGCATTTCGTTTTTCAGTATAATATTTTCAGAAATTATATAATTTTTCAACGGAAGGAGTGGTTCGTTTGAATTTTAGCGTTCACCGCGTTACTTCCCGGGCTTAACTGACTATGTGTACAAAATTTCGTGCAAGTTGGTCAAGAAATGTAGATTTGTATACGGAACATACATATCCACATACATACGTACACACTTTCCATTTGGTTTGGTTGCAAGACTCACATTTCTTATTTTTTTTTTGTTTTCTTTTGTTATGAAAATATGTGACAGCGGAACTCTCAAATTGTGAATATGTCACACTTCTTTTGTCACACTTCACTTTTTTTGTCGTGTAAACATGTGACAGCAGAACTCTCTAACTTTACCTCATTTCAAATTTCCGACTTTTTCCGTGGATTTCCAAAAAGGTTCTTTCATACAAACCTTGTCCTGACAATTACGAACACAACAAACAAAAAATCAGCCAATCGGTTGAGCCGTTCTCAAGTGATGCGGTAACATACATTTTGGCAATTCATTTTTATTTATTTTGATATTAGATACTTAGGTACATTTCATTAGGCACATATTATCATGATTTCTTTGTGATATGTTTTGACTTATAATTTTTTTTAAATATAAATTTGACTTTTGTTTGGTACAAAGCTTATAATGACGAATTCAATAATTAGTAAATGTATTGAAATATTTATTTGTGTACTTCAGAGACGGTGAAGTACAAACAAAAATACCATATTATTCCTTGAGCTAACTGCTTTGATTATTTTGCTGTCGGCCGGCAATCAAATGTAAATTTTAAAGTAATTTGTTTAAATTTTAACATAATTGCTTATATTGTTTGGTCTTAAATATTATATTATGTCAGAAAAATATCAGCACTTTTCAAATATTTAGACGAGAAATTATCTTCAGACAATTGGATTAAAAACTCGTTGACGGAATTCTCCGGAATAAGATTAAAACATTGTAGAGAAAACACAATTGCCAAAGGAAATAAGGTGAATTCGTCAAAAAATTGGTCCTTTGCCATTCATCTTTAAATCATTTATTTAACAGAAAAATAATTAAAACATTAAATTTAATAACAATTACATAGTTTTTACATAAATTGCAAGCGTTACTTATATTTATTCTTAATTATATTGCTCAACGTTAAAAATATAAATAATTAAACTAACAAAACGTATCTTATGCTGCCAATAAGGACATACAAATTGGAAATTAAGACATTAAAATGAACCAATGATTCATAAACCTTTTCCAAATCATACATAACCAATTTTATTATAACGATTGATAATTTAAAAAACTAAAAACCCGGCTTCAAGGTGCATTTCACGAACAAACTGCGCCGCCAGGGGGAAAAATAATTTCAATTTCGGAAAAAGTAACTTCAATTTCGGAAAAGGTAATTTCAATTTCGGAAAAAGTAACTTCAATTTCGGAAATGCGAGGGCTATGAAGAGGGTATAGTAAAGTTGGTACCACGCTAGGACAAATGACTCAATCGGAGAGAGATTATGTAGAGAAGTAGCTAGAAGGTGTACCTAAATGTTCCAAATAAAACAGTTTTGATTTTCACTGTGGTTTTCATTCTATGCCCCATCGAATGCTTTAAAAAATAGCCCTCGTATTTCCGAAATTGAAGTTACTTTTTCCGAAATTGAGATGACTTTTTCCGAAATTGAAATTACTTTTTCCGAATTTGAAATTACTTTTTCCGAAATTGAAATTACTTTTTCCGAAATTGAGGTTGAAATCGTGTAGTTTAAAAGGCCCGGTGTCGCCCGGGTTTTTATTTTGTAATTGGAAAATATCTTATGAAGGACTTTCTATTTTTAAATTATGGGTCATTATATAGGTATTTAGAATTTGAAATAGGAAGAACGATTTATCACACTCAAAACTATTCCCTCTGAAAACGCTTGGTATAGCTTTTCATGGCTCACATAGGATACAGAATTTTACATTCGATCGCTTGTACACAGCAAGCCTGGTAGGGGTTCAAATAAGAAGAAACATAAATGCCGGTAATATAAAATTGTATTATCTTAGCGTAATATTTTATTTCCCACTCCCATGTTACCATTAAAACCGTTTTGGGGATGAAATTAAACAGAAATGTAATATCACTAGGAGGTGCCCGTGGCTTCGCCACGATAATTCTTTTAAAAATTAAAAATTAAGAGTATAATAATTATTAAAGCATTATATTTATTAACACTTGCACGCAAATCATTCATAAACTAAGCCATTAATAATTAATGAAACAGCTAAAATTCCTGCTTTAGAGTACATTCCACGACGTGAAAGCGCCCCCTGGGAAAACTATATCAGAATCGATTATGCAGTTCCAAAGAACCTGTGAACACATAATACGTATTGTTTCTCAGCTGTTTATTGAGATGAATATGATGTGAATTTTATTTTATCAATTCAGTGTAATTTTCAGAAATTATATAATGTTTCAAGGGAAGGAATGGTTTGTTTGGATTATTATTATCAGCGATATTTCAATTGATAAAACCATCAATATTTTACAGCTGTTGCCCCCGGCTTCGCATGCCATTATTCATTGACTCCAGGATTTTTAAGAAAATTACACTGGTAGATTATTAAAAATGTTTGTGGTTCAGAGCTATGAAAATTGTAAGTAAAAATAAAATTAGAATATTTGTTCATTGTGTTCATTTCGCTTAGGCCTTACATAATAAAGAAACAGTTTTCCTTCCGAATTTTGTAGTCATCATGAAAGTTTAGACTGCGAGAGACGAACATCGCCGAGTATACCCGATGTCTCACGAAGCGGGCGAGCAAGCACGCTATTTAGGGCCGTTGAATTGTATAAGAGTAGATACTTCTCTCTCCAAAAACCTGCGATACAATAATATACACATTTCCATACCTCGTATTGTTTTTTCTATGTCCAGGGTAGAGAAAGTTATGTGACTGTATTATTTTCGTGGATTTGATTCTTTAATTTATATATAACATGGATTATATTGATAGTTCTCTAATTTGTAAAGTCTCGTTTCATATATTTCCAAAGCCTTATGTGAAGACTGCCAACAATACTGTTGTCAAGTGAACTGTGATTTGGATTTGATAATTATGTAAAAAGGGATTAAGTATTCTCAAAAACGTTTAATTTTTGGCATTTAAATCAACATTTTTCAAAACCCTTTCTTAGTGAGCACCTACATTATGAAACGAAGGTACTGTCCAAATTCCAAGTCTCTACCTGTTTAGGCTCTACGTTATTCTCTGTCAGTCAGTCAGTGAGTCCATCAGGAAAAGCATTTTATTAGAGATAGAGACTAGCTTAAAGGGCCCGGCGTCGCTCGAGTTTTATATTATGACATTCGAATTTAACTTATGAAGGACTTTCAATTTTCAAACTCTAGGTCCTTAAATAGGTATGTAGAATTTGAAATTAGGAAGAATGACTTATCACACTTAAACCATTCCCCCAGAAAACGCTTGATATAGCTTTTTATGGCTCATAGAGGATGTAGAATTTTGCATCCCATTGCTTCTACACATCATAAGAAGACGGGATTCAAATAAGAAGAAACAGAATTTCCGGTAACATAAAATTGTATTGTCTTTACGGAATATTTTATTTCCTACTCTCATGTTACCATACAACCGTTTCCAGGCTGAAATCAAAAAAGAAATCCAATGCTACTTTCATACTTTCCTCCCCAAAACCTGGGACAACATAATATAGTGCGTGCAAATGTTCCATCCTATTTTGTCTCCTTTTATATGCTTAGGGCCTATGATAAACATCCATATTTCTCCACTAAAAATACAAATCATACAACTATGAATAACGTATCAGTATTTAGAATTTTTACCGACTTCTGATATGGCATAACTTACTCGTTGACACATACTCAGACCGTGACAGCTGGATTAAGCTGTCCCAGCAGTACGACCTCTTTATTTTACATAAAATTTTGTGAAGTGAGAAAATGATATTCCCTATGTCCGGGGGAGAGAAAGTTATGTGACTGCATCACATTGTGCATTATTTTCGTGGACATAGTTCTTCAATATTTATTTACAGCAATAAATTCAATATATCCAGCACTAGTTGAATCGTTAATCCAATACGGAATTATTGGCTGGGGTAGCGTTTCTAACACCATTTGTACAAAATTAATTTTACTTCAAAAGAGAATACTTAAAATTTGTTTAAATAAACCTATTGATTATCCATCAAAACTATTATATGTTGAGTTCAATGTTAGGAAAATTGAACAGTTAAAAATTATTAATAGCCTATGTTACCATAAAAACATATCTAAATTCATTTCCTACAGTCATTGTCAAAATACAAGAAGAAACCCCATTTTTTCGTTTCGCTGAATCAAAATGTAAACAACCAAGGGGCAAGTACACGGTCAAAACTATGGTTTGAAATTGTATAACAATTTTATTGCTGAGCACCCTCAATTTGTAAATTACAATCTTAAACATTTTAAGAGTAAAATAAAAAAATATTATATAATATTTATAGCACAACTTTAATGTTGTTTGGTCTTTCAATGTTTCACCCAATTTATTCTACTTTTTGTTATTGTAAATTCTATATAAACCACTGGTTAATGCTGCAAAATTATATTAGTATACCTTGTACTCATAGCCTACATTTATAATTTTTCGTATATAGTAAACTGTGCATTTATATATAATTCGATTTATATTTAATACACTATACCCCCTAAACACGAGCTTTGCTCATACAGGAGCTAAATTGGAAATAGTATTTTCCGTTGGTTTTGTTTGTTTTTACTTGTACTAAATGTGAAAGAATGTAAGTAATGAAATGTAATAATAATAAATAATAAATAAAATAATAATAAAATAAAATAAATTCTATCGATAGCTTCTCTAATTTGTCAAAGTCCCGTATCATTTATTTCCGAAGCTACCTGTGACTACTGCCAACAAAACACTGTTGATATGAGAACTCTACATGGAATTTGATTTGGACCTGATAATTCTTTGTTAAAAGGTATTATGTCTCCTCAAAAACATTTGATTTTGGCATTTAAAATCAAAATTTTTCAAAATCCTTTCTTAGTGTGTACTTACATTATGAAACGAAGGTGCTGTCAAAATTCCAAGTCTCTACCTATTATAGTTTAGGCTCTACGTTAATTCTCTGCCAGTCAGTGAGGGCAAAGCCTCGTACATATATATATATATATATATATATATATATATAGAGAGAGAGAGAGAGAGAGAGAGAGAGAGAGAGAGAGAGAGAGAGAGAGAGAAATCTAACACAAGCATTATGAGCACGCTGAAGTTTGTCAATAAGGCTGGTACTTAAGTTGGTTAAGTAGCTCCAGTAATCGAAATGAGGAATCCCCAGTGCTTGGATTGGATTTTTCTTTAAGTCCATCGGTCATTTGAGCGGTGTTTGTTAGAATGCTTACTATAACAAAAAGAAATTACAAATTTTAGTTCTAATATAGGATCACAATTTTAAATGCTATTTTTCCTTTCTTTCTTTCTTTCTTTCTTTCTTTCTTTCTTTCTTTCTATCTTTCTTTCTTTCTTTCTTTCTGTCTGTCTTTCTTTCTTTCTTTCTTTCTTTCTTTCTTTCTTTCTTTCTCGCATTCCAGACAGGCCCGGACTGGCCAGGTCAGCTGGTCGGCGATTGCCGAGAGCTCCCGACTCAAGGGTGGTTTATATTTTTTTATTACTCAAGTATTTTTTTAACTACACTACTTTATAATTAGTTGCACTAGAGTAATTTTACTTTTTACCAGGAAGATTTCGCGTGTACAGGTAATTTTAAGCGCCAGATAACATTCTGTATTTACTACGGGACATGACTTTTTCCTAAGCATATTTATAAATTCATTGAAATTCATGAAGGTTCTCGTTATCATGAACTTAGGCAGCTTTTCAAAGTCAGAAAGGTTATGACTCGTGATATTTAGCGAGAAAGGGAAGTTCACACCAGAAGATTGGTTGTTCAACTTTTTTAAGTGAAACTTCTTTAGCCGCGGTAAGAGTAAATCGTCAGCTTGCGTTACGAACAAAATCGTAACGATATTAGTGGGGCTGTGACGGAACGAACTGCACAGAAAACAATCAACTCAATGATTAGGATTATCCTAAATTTTAAAAATCTAAAATTCCAAAATTGAAAAAATTAAAAAATCGAAAATTACAAATTTTAAAAATCTAAAAATCCAAAGATAAAAAATTAAAAATCCCCAAAAAATCAAAAATAAAAAATTAAAAAAAAAATAATTAAAAAATCCAAAATTCCGAAATTAAAAAATTCAAAGATCCAAAATTTAAAAATAAAAAAATAAAAAATCAAAATTTAAAAATAAAAATATCCAAAATTTAAAAAATAAAAATAATAAAAATTTAAAAATCCAAAAATCCAAAATTTAAAAAGTAAAAAATCCGAAATAAACATATAAAATCCAACATTCTAAAAATTCAAAACTAAAAATCCAAAATTAAAAAAATTAAAGATCAAAAATTCAAAATTCAAAATCCTAAATTTAAAAAGTCCAACAATCCAGAATTGAAAAATCTAATAATCCAAAATTGAATAAACCCAAAAATTAAACCAAGTTTCACTTCTGTCGAGTGGCGTTCCACGCACACTTTTTTAATATAGTTTTGTTTATTGGGAGGCAAGGCATTGCGTACAGAGGCCATAAACCATAAAGTAATTTTCTTGAAGTGGTCATGCTGGTTGGAAATTATGTGATTTTACAAAGCACATCAGAAAGTGTATGGAAGACATCAAAAAGCACAGCTGAAAATAATTAACAGAAGAAAAGCTACTTACTTACACAATGGCAATAGACAATTCCTAAGCAAGCTAAAGGAATATCATCTATTTTATGAACCCGGATGTTCATTGCTGTGCTTACCTGAGCCCGCCATTCAACCCTATTCTGTGCTAACTCCATCCAACTTCCTCGCAAAACCTACTTCCCTTAAATCTATCGTAATATTGTCCTCCCACCTACATCTAGGTCTTCCAGGTGGTCTGTTCCCTTCGGGTCTCCCCTTCAATATTTTTTAAATATATCTTTCCTCCCCCATGCGCGCAACATGTCCAGTCCATTTCATCCTTCGTGATTTAATTACCCTTACTATATCCGAGGAAGAGTACAGGTTATGAAGCTCTTCGTTATGCAGTTTTCTCCAGTCCCCATTTTCATCTCACTTAGGCCCAAATATTTTCCTAAGCCCCCTGTTTCCGAACACTCTTAGATTATGTTCTTCCCGACCAGTAAGCGGCCATGTCTCACATCCATTAATAGGTGAATTTGCCCCGGTACCGGTCAGGCCTCGTTACAAGTAAACAAGGTTCCCTCTAAAATGGCGAGTGTTACGAAGTGGTAGGCAGGAACAAAAGGAACTTTATTAGTTGCATAGAGTCCGTAATTGTCTCGCCATTTTAGAGAAAACCTTGTTGACGGGTACCAGGGCATCTGAACCGCCAGGATAACAGTCTTATAAATAATTATTTTTGGATTTCTGGACAGAAGACGAGAAGATAAGAGTTTCTGAACTGCATAAAAACAAGCATTTACTGATTTGAGTCTACACTTAACTTCTGCCTTAATATTATTTGTGTCTGTAATTATTGGTCCCAGATATTTGATTTTTCCCACTTGTTTCAACGATTTACCGGCTATTCTAATATTTTGTAAAGCATTATAAAAATTAATAAGACAATTATCCTGCCGGTTGTATTATATGGACGTGAGACATGGTCGCTTATTCTTCGGAAAGAACATAATCTGAGAGTGTTCGAAAACAGGGGGCTTAGGAAAATATTTGGGCTTAAGAGAGATGAAAATGGGGACTGGAGAAAACTGCATAACGAAGAGCTTCATAACCTGTACTCTTCACCGGATATAGTAAGGGTAATTAAATCTAGGAGGGTTATATGGGCTGTATATGAGGGAGGAAAGACATAATATCACAAAAGTATTGAATGGAAGACCCGAAGGGAAAACACCACTTGGAAGACCTAGACGTAGGTGGGAGGACAATATTAGGATAGATTTAAGGGAAGTAGGATTTACGAGGGATGGTTGGATGGAGTTAGCACAGAATAAGGTTGAATGGCGGGCTCATGTAAGCGCGGCAATAAACCTTCGGATTCCATAAAATGGTTATTATTTCTTCTGCTTGCTTAGGAATTATCTGTTGCCATTGAGTACCAACTTTAGATATAATAAAACCAGGTAAACTCATGTAACAAAGTGCCAGAATTCCTTTGTTTAAGCAGTGGTAATAGCAATATTATCATATGCAGAAAATAAGTTAATGTTATCATCAGGGCCCGGATTCTAATGACATGTCATTTTTATATTGATGCTGCATAGGCATTGCCAACTTGTTGATAAATCCAAATCATGGCCTCTAGATTACAGAAATACATTTTTATTAGGTCATTTTTTGTCATTTTATGCACTTTTATATTTTTAGGGCATTTATTTCAATTTTAGGTCATTATTTTGTCATTTTCATGTCATTTGCTTCTTTATTTAGTCATTTTCATGTATTTACATTGAGTGTATTCACTTTTTTTCGTCGCTAGCAGTGCTGTCTTTGAAGTGTTGTTTGTTTAACGCAAGAAGGAAAAATTCGGCGTTAAAGTGTTGTCATGTCTCAGTCGGAAATGAGAATTAAAGAAACGCCAAAATTATGTATTCTATTACTATTGTTATTATATTGACTTGGCACCAGAGTCTGCCACCTGCTTGGATTTCAGAGTTCAAACTACTGTTTCCCTCAATAAACAACAATATAATCCGACAGATCACAAAAGGAAATGCCGAATTTTGACTATCCAGTGCCTCATTGCCAGTATAAATTTCCGTGAGAAGAGAACATTTACAAAATTACAGTTAATTACAGTTTTTACAATTATATACAAACTAGTCTATAACTTTGTGTGTACAATCATAATTTTTTATAAACAAAATATCAGTTTTTAGGTAATTTTTTATAATTATTAAGTCATTTTCTTTAAAATTTAGGGTCATTTTATAGGTCATTTTTCAAATAATTTTAGGTCATCAGAATTCGGGCCCTCTTTATCATTATACCAAGTTTCATGAAAATCCGATAAAGCGTATTTGAGTTATCGCGCGTGCAGACACACAGACGGGCAGGCAGACAGACACCACCCAATTTCATAGTGCCATTCTGGCACTTAATAAAATAATGTAAGAATCTATTGTAAACATATATAAACTACAACAGAGAACTAACTTTTTATAAAGATCCTGCTTTTACTCAAACATTTTTCAAGTGTTAAAATAGCGGAAAATGTGGTTTTCAGGCAGGTAATTTCCACAAATTCCCGGGGCCCCCCTCTTAGTCTGTAGCCAAGGGCCCCTAAAGGAGCCAGTCAGGGCCTGCTTGTAGATATCAATAAATTATCACCTTAATTTATTTATCTTTAACATTATTATGCGGTTACTGGTTTTTATTTCTTGTTAACGCGTTCAGTATCAGTCAGTTACCAATGTCAAAAAAAACTATTTTTTTTTCTTTGGCTCATGTAATAGAGCATAGTTTTCTGAACATTTTGATATTTAGGTCTTATATGTTGCATTATTATTAAGCCAAGCAGAGCGACCTGGATGGATAAAATACCATAAGGTTAGAACATGCATGTAATTTTCTTTTCGCTCTCCTGTAAAATTACATTTTTTGTACTTCAGGTACCATTTTCTAAAAAACTATTCACGCTAAACTAATGAAACTTTCAGGAATTCATTATGGATGGATGACAAATCTCCCTTACCAGAATTTTGGGGAAAGTCTTGAATATACAGAATTTACAACAATTTTTATTTAAAAAAACGTCTTTTTTGTAGTCGTGAAGTTTTCATGCAGTTCTCAGGCAGTAATATTGTATATATATGACTGATTGAGGTAGGGTAAATAGCAGTACCCATTGTTAGTAAGTTACCAAAGTTTCAAAAAATCTAAGCTACAGAAATGGAAAAAAGTGTACCTATGTCAAGGGAAGAAACCGTAAAACTAAATTGTCACCTATGTGTTAAAAAATTCTTTCCTACCAAACAGTGATATCTAGAACAACCATTCTCTGCTTATTTTAAACTACAGAGTGCACATGCAAAGCATAAAAAAATTCAACTAAATCTGACTGTTAACACCTGAGTTATGGCATCTTGAAAATACGGCATATTTTCTATAATTTTGCTAGCGGTAACTACCATCTCCCCTTAATCCAGATTATACGTTTATTTTAAAGAATGTATAACATTCCTCCTACTTCTGCTTCATCTGGTTAGACTGGCAGGCCGTTACCAGTATATAGTTTTGTAACGGGATGTATTAATCCTCCATTCAATAACAAATATAACCGCCTTCCCTGTAAGTTATATCAGTTTAGATGATACGTTAAGGTGATCGAGCTATAAAAAGAGGGCTACTGTCCGGTTTCCTGAATGGGCTCAAGGGAACCGTAGATCTGACGGGCCCGTCTGGCGAGGTAGCCTACGTGCCTGCACAAAGAAGTTTAGTCTCTTTTGAGAACGGCCCGTCCAGATACTCCTGTTCTAGAAAGAAGTAAGAGTGGTGCAACGTCTCTGTATTCTAAAGATCATCAACGGTTATTCCGAGTAAACTTATGTCCGGTTTTTATCGCAGTCATCCTGACACATGTTTTAACCCGAATTATAGTTTTTGGAATGTGTTTGGAGAGCTACCATAATTTCTCTCGAAATTTAGTTACCAGTGCACAGTGGTCCAGAATTCAAATCTAGAGGGAAAAAATTATTTCTCGCATATAAGTAACTTTTTTTTATTTGTTTCATTGGTTTTCTTCTGTAAAGTTGATATATAAATGATATTAAACCATGAAACAAAATCACAATATAATTTGCGAACTTTTTTTTTAAATTTTAAATGCACAAAATAGCAAAGAGTTTTCATTACATTTTACAAAAAGAGGTAAATACCTATAACTTTGTACCTTCGTCCTCTACGTCACCAGCATCATCACTTTCTTCTGCATCAGCTTCATCATCATCACTATCACCGCCTTCTTCTTCTTTTTCTTCTTCTTCATCTACTTTCTGCTGCTTTTCTTCTTGCTGCTCATCTTTCTCCCTACTCGACTTTCTTACTGACACTTTTGGTTCTTGAAGTAGCTCGCATACTTTTTATGATAGTCCATTATTGTTCTGTCTAAACGAGGAAGAATGAGAGATTATGGGATCAGAACCGACAAGAAGTAGATTCAAGATATCTTTCATATTTTCCTTTCGTGAAAATTTACCGGAATGTCCCTCGCGAAGTTTTCTTAAGAGCTTATGCCGTGCTTCTTGCGCTTTTCAGAAAGCATACCAATTGGTAAGATGATTGATTCAATAACCCATGCACCATGAATTAGGACTTTATGAACTCTGCAGCCTTATAATACCACGGGTACAGACTCAGCTAGAGTTTTGTTGTGTCTGTAGCATATACTGACTTGAAACCCACTGGAAATTACACGCAAAATTATACATTATACGTTATACGTTTTTGTATTTTTAAACCTCATCTACTTGGTTATTCTAACCTAAGCTTTTTAAATAGTGAGTGGCAATTATAATATAACCAGAAGGATAAATTAGTCACGACATTAATCCAATCTTCAATGATAGTATTTCAATTACATTAATTTTATATCTCCTAAGTATTTCACGCTTCTTTATTCGTCTTTCGTTTCATTAGTTGTTTGCTCTTTTACTGAGGGTATAGGCTAAATTCTTATAATTTTTGCTATTTTTCATTCAATTCAAAATTTTAGAAATCCTGTACATTTGAAAATAATATTACTGAAGTAATAAAATTAACAATATGTAGCGCTAGTATAAGCTACTGTGTGGGAGTGAAAGTTCATTGAGACGAAGCCATAAACACTTGTAAGGGGAATGGAAAGAGGGGTAGTCTGTGGAAGGAGTTGTTCTTGCTACTTCGACTATCGACTTAGGTTTTATGCATGATATGAGGCCATCACTAGAGGATATTCTTTATAATTGATTGCTTACTCGCTTGAATGTAATTTGCCCTATGGTGTTAAATAGGGTATCCTTAATTTTATTTAGTTTTATATTGTAAAATCTGATAGTAGCCTATTTACATAGATCTTATGCTATGCAAATCCACATGCTTTGTGACTCGAAGCTTCCTCTTACTTCAACAAGAATTCATATCTTGAAGGCATATATTCTGTCATTTTATGATTCGTATTAATGTTACATATTGAGCACTTGTCAATATCACTGTTTCGACTCGCATTCGGCAAGTCCCAGGTTCAAATCCCGTGGCCGACCAATCTGACATGGTTTTTTTTTTCATGGTTTCCCCAGTCGTAAAGGAAAATGCCGAATTGGATACTTGAATATGAATCATCCTCACCATTTCATCCTGTATCACATCCATTTAAATTAATATCAGTTGAAACTTACTCCATTAAAAACAATAGAAACAACTGACAAGCAATAGTTCAATGGCCTACCCTACTGTACAGACACAGATCCCGAACTCTTGATATAGGCCTAGCCTCGAAGCTAAAAGGAATATAAACACAGCTGAAATAATATATATATATATATATATATATATATATATATATATATATATGAGGGCTGTTTTTTTTTTCAACCTCCGATGGGTCATAAAATAAAAACCACAGTGAAAATCAAAACTGTTTTATTTGGAACATTTAGGTACACCTTCTAGCTACTTCTGTACGTAGTTTCGTTCCGATTGAGACATTTGTCGTAGCGTGGTACCAACTTTCCAACACCCTCTTCATAGAAGCTTGCCGCCAGCGTAGGCTATTGAGAAGGGTCCTCACGGCATTTTGAAGTTTTTTGAATTTCTTCGTTGGTGTGGAAGCCAGATCTTAGGTTTGTTCGGGAAATTTGTGTGCATCCATTGTTTGGATTGTTTTTTGGATTCTGGATTGTCGTAACGAATCCACGTTTCATCCCCTGTCACGATGGATTTCAAAAACTTGTTCCCGTGCCGAGTGACTTTCATTTTTTTCTGCAGCTGAAGAAAGATCTGGAAGGACAGAGCTTCCACACCAACGAAGAACTTCAAAACACTTCAAAATGCTGTGAGGACCCTTCTCAATACGCTGGCGGCAAGCTTCTATGAAGAGGGTATTGGAAAAATGGTACCACGCTACGACAAATGTTTCAATCGGAACGAAACTACGTACAGAAGTAGCTAGAAGGTGTACCTAAATGTTCCAAATAAAACATTTTTGATTTTCACTGTGGTTTTCATTTTATGACCCATCGGAGGTTGAAAAAAAAACAGCCCTCGTATATCACTGTTCTATAAACAGGACGTGCGATCCTTGACCCATCATCATCATCATCATCATCACTGGCTCGAAAATTCATCTATGAGTCCTGCCTTCCTCAAGAAACGACACGACTAACTGCGACTACCTTCCAATTCCTAATTTCAAGTCTTCTTGGCATTACAATTCACCTCATAAGCCCAGCGCATTCTTGGCCTTCCTTTATTTCTTCTACTCTCCGGCTGTATTAACAGTGTTCTTTATTAGGTATATTCATTGTACTCTTCTCTGGTCAGATTAGCCTGCCCATCTTAATCTTTTAAGTTTTATATATCATGTATTTTATTACTATAATAAATTATTAGTATTATTACTATTACAGGAACTTCCCTGCAGATAATATAGGGAATAGAACAACATCATTTGTCAGCAGCAGTTCAGAGTAGATGACTTTCTTTAAATTGTGTGATTTATATTACAGTCTTGTAATTTGCAATGCATAATCTAATATTTCCTTAAAGGATTTTCTCTTACTTGAGTTTGTGTAATTATAATAATATTATTGATATTAAGTGAAAGTGGAATAACAACATAACAAATTCCATTTATTTCCAGCAGAAAACTGTCATAAGTACTGTCTAGCGGTGAGCGGAAGGCCGAGCTGGGGGAAAGACATAGACAGTAAATGCAAGCGCATGGTAAGGTAGTGGGGGAACGCTAGCTCGGCCCTCAGCTCGCCGCCAGACAGTACAAATACATTAAAATTTTCAAGCTCCTTTCTCCAAGTTTCTCAGAACACTGTCGCATGTTAGAAAAACCTATTATTTGAAAATCCTGGACATTTTAAAATATATTTTTTTACCACATGAATAAAATAAATCATGATATTTCAAGGTGAAAAACTAGACTGTTGTACTAGATAAGCCTGCTTTAATAATCTAGTTTTAAACCTTTAAAGTGCTCTCCTGGAAAAAGAAACAGCAATTTTGAGTTTAAACACATTTTTATTAAATTTATTATACAATGACATTTAGGAATTGATGCTAATTTGTAAAATGTACTTTTTTTTATTTTCTTTAATTGTAGTAACTAAGAATGTATTTGTTTAGCATTCATCTTTTCTTTCATTTCTTTATTTTAGTAATTTGCATTATATATTATTCAAGTACCGTAGCCTACTTTATGTTTGAATTTTTTACTTTGTATTTAATGTAGGCCTACGTTTCTTGTATTCAGGTATATCATTTCTTGTTCTTCATTTATTATTATTATTATTATTATTATTATGTATTTCACGTTTTCACCCTGGCTGAGTGGCAGAAAAGGCCTTATGGCCTTAACTCCGCCAGGCTAAATAAATAAATAAATACATTGTACCAGATCGTTCTCTGCAGAAGGGCATGATTTGGTCCAATTATATACTTTGTTGTATACCTGGATCTAGCGAAAAGTAGCTGAATTTCCGCTTTATTTACTTTACCGAACTGTGAAAAACTCACGTCAGTGGTGTGACGTCACACGGAATGCTGGGCAAATAGGTTCACAAGAATGTGAGAGATATAATATGGCACATTTACGAATCGGGAGAATTCAGAATGTCCTGATAAAGTAATATCACTGTTCCTAACCTAATATAACCTGTCACTAACATTAGTTTCTCTATTCCTAGACTATCTGCCACTAACTAACCTAGGATAAAATGTAATTATTCCGTAATACGTGGTGCAAGAAAGCATTGTTGGTCATCCTGCTGCGGTGAAAAGAAAAAAAATAGCACAGTCCGTGTAAATCTGAAAATCGCTAGACGGGGCCCCCGACATTGCGACTTTGCCAATTTCCTTGTGAATATATCGCTATTAACTGAAAAATTATTTTTATTAACAAAGGTTCATAAATACTAACATGAAATGATCGAATCTGGTAAATATTTACTTCTAGCTCCACCGTATAGGCTACTATTCTAAAGAATCAGGTTATTTAATTATATCAACTCTTGACAATAATCGAGTTAGTTTCTTACTATCCTCATAAAAGAATAGTTGTTACTATATATTTCGGGTCCCTCTGAACTAACTTGGAACTAACCTAACATTGAAAGACAATATCAATTTCTGATGAATATAAGAAGAAGAAGAAAAAGAAGAAGAACAAGAAAGACGACAGGAAAGCGTGCTTCGAATAAAAAAACATGCGCAAAAAAGTAATTATGATATTAGAGCGAGGTAGGAAAGTTTGAGACGGAAGTTACGTTATTCGATGTCATAGGTCTGGAAGTGGCAGACCCTCTCCTACTTCTTTCTAATACACTTGCTGAAGATATACTAGTTAGAGTACTGTATGTCTAGTTAATAGCTATTATGTATCAAGTACGCAAAATAACGCTTTAGCGAATCTAGTATTGCGACCGAGTCCTAAGCAATGGCCGAAATACTGGATGAGCCCGATAAAGTTTTTGCGTACATGGTGCATACAATATTTTTGAAGTAAAACTTCTTTAGTGGCGGTAGAGGGTAAATCGGGAAAATCAGTCACACTAAAACCGTCACGAAATCAGTCACAATCAAAACCGAACGAAATTACTTACTTGTTTCGGTGTGGACTGCACAGAAAACAATCAACTCAATGATTAGGAGTAATCAAAGGAAATTTTTCAGACCTTACTTCCTCAATGGCAATAGACAAGTCCTAAGCAATCTAAAGGTAGCATATATTATCTATTTTATGGAACCCGGAGGTTCATTACCGCGCAAATCCAAAATTAAAAGTGCAAAATTAAAAAATACAAATTTCCAAAATTTTAACAAACAAAATTAAAAATCATAACATCCAAAAATCCAAAATTTAATAAATAATAAAATAAAAAATTTAAAAATCCAAAAATAAAAAATTTAAAAAATAAAAAATAAACAATTCGAAGATCGAAAATTTAAAAAATCCAAAATAAAAAATACAAAGATCCAAAATTTAAAAAGTCCAAAATCCAAAATTTAAAAAGTAAAAAAACCCAATATTAAAAAGTCTAATAATGCAAAATTGAAAAAATCCAATAATCAAAAATTGAAAAAATAAAATAAAGTTTTACTTCTGTCGCGTGGCGTTCCACGCACTCTTTTTTTTATTAAAAGCTCTCTAAATTATATGAAATGGAATAAAAATACCGTAACTTATAATTAATTATAATGAAAGGTATAGTCAGCAATTTGTAAACGTCATATTCTCACAGCCACCTGAATCGAAGAACAACAATGAACCTTTCCAAGACGAAATGTGGTATAGATGCATAATATATGAGTCGCTTGTTTGTAAACAATAATGCATACGGCCTAGCATTTATGGAAAGATTGTAAAAATATGAGTGATAATCCCGAGGAAATTTCAATCCAAGCCAGAATCATTGAATTGGAGTGGACTATGAAAATGGATATATTATTGCAATTAAATGCTGGTGCATCCGTGGTAAGCAATGTTTCCCTTGTAAACGAACATGTGAAAAGTTTTTGGCGATTACGGTTCTAATTATCATAAATAAACATGTTAAGTCTGTTGTTTTTTGACCAAATATATGCTTAAATCCATGTTATAGTTGGTATGACTGGTCAATGCCATCTGGATTTTGCTATAGATTGACATGACGACTTTAGCGTCCTAGGTCGATGAAACTTGATGTAAAATGCTTTTTAAATGCACTTTTATGCAATTTTATTGGCCTAGGTTGCTAAAATGCAATTTTCGGCATATTACCAGTCGCACAAGCAGCTGGTTTAGATAACGTGTACTGAAATAGTTATTTATGTATCAAGTACGCAAAATAACGCTTTAGCGGACGAGTCTAGTACAGCAGCAGAGGCTGAAATACTGGATGAGTCCGATAATGTTTTTGCGTAAGTGGTGAATACAATATTTTTTAGTAAAAGCTCTCTAAATTAAATTAAATGAAACAAAAACCTTATAAATAATTATAATGAAAAGTAGTCAGCCATTTGTTAAACTCATTTCCACAGCCAAATAAATCGCAAAACAACAATGAACCGTGCGTAGCAATACGAAATGCGGTATAGATGCATTATGATCGCTTTTTGTAAACAATAAAATCAGGTAAACTGATATAACAAAGTGCCAGTATGTTTTTGTTGAATCAATTATAATTGCAATTATGATATGCAGAAAATAAGTTTTTCTAATCAGATTAAAATCGACCAGCGTCAGCAGAACTACAGATTTGATCCGGGGACCTCCAAAATACGAGTCCAAGGCGTTACCATGTGGCCAACTCACATGGTCAGTCAGTTTTACGATGTCGTTTGATAAGCATAAGTGAAGGAATAGTGTTAACTGTCAAATTATACCGCTAGACAAAAATTAAAAAAAACATGTTACTTTTAATTAGTCGTTACTCTGGTACCGGTCAACCGATTAGGTTCAAAATTAATATGCTTCTAGCCATGGTCGTTATAAATGCGTATACCAAGTTTCATGAAAATCCAATAAAGCATATTTGAGTTATGGGGCCTTTTGTTATACCTAGGTATAATACCATAAAAATGCTCTAAATTGGGAAATATTCCGGTACCAGCCAACAGATTTGATCCAATATCAACAGACGTCTTTCCATGGACATTATAAATGTGTATACCAAGTTTCGTGAAAATCCGATAAAGCGTATTTGAGTTATGGCGCTTTTAAATAAAAACACTAAATTGGGTTTGACGCCGGTACCGGTGAACTGATTTGGTTCAATAACAATAGGGTTCTTCCCATGGACATTATAAATTGCGTATACCAAGTTTCATGAACATCCGATAAAGCGTATTTGAGTTATGGCGCGTACAGACAGACAGACAGACAGACGGACGGACGGACAGACATTTTTCGTCCCCCACACACAATCTCATAAAGTACCATACTGGCACTTAATAATGCATACGAACTATAATTATGAAAAGCTTGTGAGAATATGAGTGATAATCCCAAGGAAATTTCAATCCAAGCTGGAAACATTGAATTGGAGCTGGTGCCAGCAACATGACGGCAATAGTAGACTATGAGAAGGAATATATTGCAAGCAATCCATGGTAAGCATTGATTCTCTTGTGACCCAAGATGTGAAAAGTTGTTGGCTAATATATGTTGTTATATGATGAAGAAGGCTATTCTGTTTTGCGAAAACCATAGTTAAGTTTCTGATTATCAGATTATCTAGTTTAGTTTGTTGTTTTATGACCAAACATATGCTTAAATCCATGTTAAAGTTGGTGTGACTGGTCAATGCCACCTGAGTTTTGTTTATAGATTGCCATGACGACTTTAAAGTACAAGGCCGATAAAACTGCATTTTGAATGCAGTTTGAATGCAGTTTTATGCAATTTTAGATGCCTTGGTTGCTAAAATGCAATTTTTCGGTTTGTTACCAGTCCGACAAGAACTGCTTTAAAAAATATTTTATGTGAAGAAAAATTTATATTGAAAAATACTTAGTTTAATCCAACCGCGTTCCTGGTAATATTCCAAGTTGTAGTGATTTTATTGTAATATCACTCTACGATTTTGGTTATTGACTTGTGTGACAAAAGGTAAATGAAAATACTCAGCAACGTGCATTTTATCTTAAATCAGGTTTGTTAACCATTAATGTAGGCTATGTTTAATGGACTCAACTCATCATTGGAACAACAGTAATCGTGTATCATTTTTGTTATAAACTTAGACTGTTATACATCAAATTGTATGGTGACGAGTACTTTCAATCCCAGGAATGTAATGAATCTCATCTCTTCTATTACTGGAATACGGTCACAGTAATGAAAGTTTAGGTAACCTTTGGAATTAAAGTAATTCTGTCGGCAAGAGCTATAATCTATATATATATATATAAAAGGCTTTGTCCTGACTGACAGGAGTCAACGTAGAGCCCAAACTATAACAGGTAGAGACTTGGAATTTTGACAATACCTTCGTTTCATAATGTAGGTACTCACTAAGAAAGGATTTTGAAAAATTCTGATTTTAAATGCAAAAAATCAAGTGTTTTTGAGGATACTTAATCCCTTTTTACACAGAATTATCGAATTCGAATCACATTTGACATTAAAACATATTGTTGCCAGTGGGTTTCAGATGGGTTTGGAATTAAATTAAATGGAAGTTTGACAATTACAGTTGGCTTTGTCTATTTTTGTCATACCTTGGAAATTAAACTATCGCAATCGCTTGAATGTTGTAAGCCCTAATATGGTCCAACATTGTTTTATTTGGACGAAACTCACTATACAGGGGTTTTCTGGACCAAGGAACTCGAATCTAAGGTCGCTTTTACCAGGCGATGCTATCTAATCGTGGTGTGTAGTCGACGTGATTTAGGTGTTATTAAATATAATGATTTAACTATTATGCTCTTAATTTTTAATATTTGAAATAATTATCGCGGGCGAAGCCGCGGGCACATGCTAGTGGAATATAAAGAATACCATCAGTTTAGTTTAATAAGAGAGAAGATCGCACAATGTGCATTTTAGTCCAGAGATCAGTTCTTGCTCGTGTAGCTTGTAGTTTAGTTTAAGTAGGTTAACTGACTCCTCACCATTCACATCAAGGAAGAAAGTCATAATATGAAAAACACAATGGTTTATTGTGCCTTCCATAAAACAAGAGTAATTAAAAATGAATAAATACACCTTTTACAACTTTATGCTTGAGGCTTCTTGACTTACAGTAGTTATACTGATGAATGCTGAAACTTCAAGATAAGATGCACAGGAAGCGATGTCGGCTTTCCAGAATAAGATTCATAATATTTAATTCATTCATAAATTATATATAATATTATACCTACAATAATAAGAGGAAGTGTTGGCGTGTTTGTCTGTCTGTCTTTGCGCGATGCCCAGCGAAATTTACTGAACGCACAGATCTGAAATTTTAAACAAAGATGGACTGAAGGTTGGCCGAATGCACCTAGAAGCCGGATTTTTCATTTTCGTTTTCGTTCTCAAATTATGAGTGAAAAACTGGGAGAAACCGAAATTTTTCGCTATCAAAGCATCAGTTTCCGGTAATACATTTCAATTATCAAATCAATTGCCAGTGGTTTTTCCTTTTTTGTCATAATTTGGAAATGAAATCATCGCGATTATTTTCAATATATTGCATGGATTTATCAACCGTTTCTATTCTGAGAGCTCACCCTAGCCGATTTCTTGTTTGCAATGTCAAATACAATGTAGGCGCTTTCTAATCGTGGAATTTACTCCAAAGCCGGTTTTTTTTATTAATAATATTTTAGTTTATGAATGATTCGCGTGTAAGTGTTAATAATTATAATGTTTTAATTATTTTGCTCTTAATTTTTAATCTTCGAATTAATTATCGTGGGCGAAGACACGGGCACCTGCTAGTGTGTATATATATATATATATATTTATACTGTATATATAGTCAATTGCCTTGATATAGGCCTATGACATATACAAACCCGGAGGACCTCCATGCGATTGCGTGGAAATAACAACAGGAAGAATTACACCTTGTTTTGACGTTAAACGTAGAGTCCAGAATAAATGTAACAACACCTATGAACCAATGCAACTATTATGATTGCCCTTATAGAATTAACCTAAAGAAATAGGAAATATAGAAGGAATTTACGATAGGTTAAAAATAAATGCGAAACAAGGGTTTACATAACTGAACACTAATTGTCCAAA
The DNA here is from genome assembly GCA_964059195.1 of Ectobius pallidus. NCBI lineage: Eukaryota > Metazoa > Arthropoda > Insecta > Blattodea > Ectobiidae > Ectobius > Ectobius pallidus. Next base: position 9,971,872 of record CAXKWD010000012.1, read on the forward strand.
CAGCTGTAAACACTGATTACACAGATCTACAAAGAAAAATCATCAAGAAAAGTAATACTTGGATTTGGCTAAGTTTGGGCTGCTGATTTCAAATCTGTAATTAGTTTTTCTCTAGAACAAATCGTTTTTAGATATATAGGGGAGATGATGGACTGTCATCTATGTGGAAATGGTATAAAATGGTATAAATAACTTCAGAATATTAGCTTATTTACAAACAGATAGAATGCTTTATGTGCACAATTGTTATTTTCCTACTCTGCATATAAAATTGGGATTGATAAAGTGCATAGTAAAGACAATGGCAAAGACAAATTCACAAGGATTTCAAAATCTGACACAAATTTCCTCAACTTAGTGAAGAAAAATTAAAGGAAAGTGTCTTTGTTGGACCACAAATCCGGTAAATCCTTAAAGATTAAGCTTTCTTTTATGCTCTGATGGACAAAGAACAAGCAGTTTGGGAAAATTTCAAATGGGTATGCAGTAATTTCTTAGGTATGCTCCTGATTTCAAGAATGGTATCAGCAAATTTCTTCATTCATATAAGGAATTTGGGTGTTGTATGTCAATAAAACTTCATATCCTGCATTCCCATCTAGAACTCTTACCAGAAAATCTTGGTGAAGAAAGCTATGAGCAAGGAGAACGTTTACACCAGGACATAAAGTCAATGGAGCAACGTTACCAAGGTTTCTGGAATGATTCCATATGATGGCAAATTACTGCTGGATACTGTACCGGGAAGCTCCAGAAGTCACGTAGGCCCTACCATAGAAAGAGGAAGTCAACTACCTTTCAATCACATAAGGCATGTTTATTATTGGACTTTCAACATGTTTTAGGTCTTACATTTATGATATAAACTTAACCTGCCACAATAACATATAATACACTGTACAGTAAAAAGTGTACGTACTAGAAAAAATGGAAAGTGTCTTCTTAATCAGCGTAAAAACTTCGTCTAGAGACGAATGTTTTCATTTCTGATGATTAAAAAAGTTGTATTTTGTATAGGCCTACCTGTGTTATTTAACAAAAATAGATCAGACAGTTTGTTGAAATCTAAAGGATAATTTTGCTGCATCAAGTTTCCGCGTGGGTGTCAGGTCTCTGCCATACCGGCCGACATCGCATCGCGGAACTAGTTTTAGCTCAGCCCAAAAGATGGCTTGCTTCTCAATATCGATTCCACTTCACATAGCACTTTAATTTCCAACACTGACTATATGGTATAAAATAAATAGTATTACATTTAAACGAACGAAAACTAATCTACGATTATGTGTTTGATTCCAGAGGCTTCTTTCTATACGTCTGATCAGTTCTTTTTTTTTTTTTTTATTTCTGTATTGTTTTAACGGTGTATAAATTTCTAAACTGTTGGGAATACAATTTTTGAAATCTACTTTACAGTGTATATAAAATAAAATAAACCAGTTCTCTTTCATATTGAAAATATTATTTACACAAATATAATTTTTTCACAAGCATGATCTTTCTAGATGTATTCAGACAGCCAGTTCTAGAAGCGAAACCCTTTTTCTATAATAGAAGAAGCTAGTCTGCCACACATCTTTTCAGCAATAGAAAAATAAGAAATTCTTGAATTGTTCTATAATGAAATCTTCGAATCCAGTTTTAGAAAATAAGCTCTCGGGACTTCGAAATAACTCATTATTTCCAGCAAAATCATTGGCTTTATGTGGCTTAAATAAATTTCCTGCTGAACGCAGCTTTGGCTCCATTATGCTACTAACAGTACATTATCACGAAAAAGTGATATTCTATATATATATATATATATATATACAGGCCCGACGAGAGGGAGGGGCAGCCGGGGGTGCAGCCCCGGGGCCCGGGCCTGAAAAGGGGACCCGGCCGACCAGGTTTTATTTTTTACTTTCTAAATTTACTCTAAAATAAATTGATTATAAGTCAATAAACAGCTTAAGTTACGTGTTTATTTTATCTGCATTATCTTGTCGTATAACAGTGACACGGAATTAATTATTTAATCTGAAACGGATTATTCTTGAAGAAAAATAGATATTTTTGAAAAAGTAGAAGCAGAAATCCTTTTGGACTCAACAGTAGGACTCACTAACGTTCGGTGTTTAAAATCATAATTTTCAAAAGATTAAAATGGTACATACAGATACAATTTTTCCTAATTAGAACATTTCAATGTAATTTTCCGTTTTGTGCCCGATTTGGTCCAAAAGCATTAGGTTTCGTCCCACGGGCGTTATAAATCGTATAACTTACCACGTTTTATGAAAATCCGATAAGGCGTATTTGAGTTATCGCGCTTACAGACACACAGACAGACAGTCAGACCTACAGATATTTTCCTATCTACCAGACAATGTCATAAAGTACCGGTACCATTCTGGACTTAATAATTATGTAATATCATTACAAAATTTTGTTGTTGCATACATTATAAAGGGCGTTTTGGGTAGTGAATTTAATATTTGATGGGGGCCCGGGTAAATTTGTACCTGGGGCCCTTGCTTTCTTTCCACGGCCCTATATATATATATATATATATGTTTAAATATTAATAGTCCGGACCTCGCTCCCAGTGATTTATCTTTTCCTACACCTCAAGATATGACAGAGAATGACAATCAGACGAAGATGGTTATCACATAGTGGTTCAAATCCCAGGCGGCAGATTTCTCCAACATAGATATTCAAGCGTTGGTCCTACGGAATGAAAAATATGTCAATTCCGGTGGCGAATATGTTGAAAAATAGCTGAACACTTGCTGTATCTATTGCAATACAAATTTCCTAGAAATTGTGTTTTGTTTCTGTAAACGGCCCCAGGGAAAATTACTTTAAGAACGGCCCTCGTACTTTTTTCAAAATGTTCGATATAATATAACATAATTTCTTTACCAAAGGGACAAGAACAGCAACATTCGGAATACCTGCTGCAATTTTGAATGAAGAAAACAGTGGATTAATTACTAAATTCTCCATTATTGAAAAAGCTCATCTGAAATGACTTTGCAAATACGCCTATTTATTTTATAGAATTTGTTGTTACTTGTATGAGTTCTTCACGACTCAACTTGAAATTTGAATGGCGAAAACATCCTCCAGCGTTTATATTTGCTTTAACATTTTTACCACAAAATTTTCTCATACGTTTTCTGATTGTATTTTCGGACTGTAAAAAGTACAGTTTAAATTTATATCACTATTTCATTCATAAGCCAAGTGTTAGATATTGACAAATAACGTTTAGCAGTTCCTCGGATATAGACCAATCACGATCGTTAATCTTATAATATGCTTCCTGGAGCTGCAAGGATGCAATTTTATCTGATAAATCATTAGCTCGTTCCTGGACACGTAAGACACTGACGTGCCGTGAATAACACGTTACATTCTGCCAGTGAACGGAACATACAACTAGCTTGTTTAGAAATTGAAATTGAAATAATGTAAATATGCTTTGATTAAAAACACAAATTCGATTTGGCGCAAGCCAGATATATCGATTAACTCGTGATCTTTCGTGAGTTTACCTATCGTCCCCTTAGAATGAAAACCTCGTATCTCATAAAACACATACGTGGCTTTGTCACTTAATAACGCTTCCTAGCAATACACTAAATTTTGTTTTTACTCTCTAGAAGACAGCACACATGTTATTCTTGTAATATTGGCTGACAAATAGTTGAGATACGTGTTTTTCTATCTAATAATAAATTATAAGTATTCTTGCTTCTGTTTTGAGATACGAGGTTTTCATTCTAAGGGGACGCTATGGTGAAACCTATTTTTTAGTGTTGCTTTTAAAAGTTGTATCACAAAATTTTCTCATGCATTTTTTAAGTTGTACCTTAAGTTTGTACACTCTAATGCTCGTCTTTTCTTATACTTTAAATTTGTATTACAACAATTTTCTCTAGTGTTTGTAATTGTATCAACATTTTCTCATAGATTTTTAAAATGTGCCTTAGGTTAGTGTAATCTATCCAGCATGTTTTTTATAGCTTAAATTTCTATGCCTAAATACTTTTCTAGACTTTATAATGGCCTTTACAAATCGTATCACTAAAAAAATTCTTATAGATTTGTTTAATGCATCTCAGGTTTGTTAAAATATCTTTTGTAAAGCAAATTTTCTTATCCTTTAGCCTAAATTTCTATGCAAAATCTCTCCCTAGTGTTTAAAATTGCGTTTAAAAACTGTACCACAAAATTATCTCATAGATATTTTAATGTATCTTAAGTTTGTAAAATATAATTATCATATTTTCTTATAGACTACTTTAAATCTGAGTGACAAAAACTTCGTCGAATAATTTATTACTGCTTTTAGAAATAGTATCATGAGGTTTTCGCATAGCTTTTTAAAAATAAGTGTGGCATTTGTCAAAGCAATTACATAAGCTTCTTATACGTTTAAATTGTATGAAAACATACATATGAGGATGGATTTTTGCCTATTATATGACTATAAACACTATCGTTGATGAACTTCATTTTTCAACTAGTGCTATTGAATTAGTAATATTATAGGTTAAAATTTTTCCACCTTATGCACTAGTATATCTTAGACATTGATATGAATGAGTGTTGACAAGGAATCTATAGTTTGTATCTGTTGTTTAATTATACATGTATTTACAAGTAACCTGAGTATCAATAAATTGCAATATACCTTGAGAATATTATAGGAGAAAAATTCCCCCGGCACTGGGACTTGAACCCAGGACCTTTGGCTATTCGCGACATTTGAGATACGAGGAACGGCCAGCTGCGACGCTGCACACGGCCCAACAGTTTACTGCGCCTGCGCCTCGTGCGTCTCGCGCATTATCCCACGTATTCCCCCATTGTGCTTGTTTACCTCGCTGTCGAAGCATCTTTGCGAAGTTTTTCTAGGGCTTTGCGCTTTTTGTGCATTTACATACTTTATCACATTTCTTTTTATAACCATGGGTCCAAAAGAAAGTGTAACAAATATGTATGTTCTCTTTATAAAACCAGTTATTTTTTTTGCTTTACATTCTCTTTCATTATGTTTTTATACAATATTTGTCATTTATAAATACATTTTTCTTATTCAAAAACACGTAACAAAAACAATTGGTGGTAGCATTTTTGGGCCTGGAACGGATTAATGGCATTTCAATTAATTTCAATGGGGAAAATTGCTTTGAGATACGAGCAAATTGGCATACGAGCAAGGTTACGGAACGAATTAAACTCGTATCTCGAGGTATTACTGTATGAGTTATTTCTTGAGTGTTTCCACAGTTTATTGCTTTTCCGTCATTATTATAAATTCCATATGATTCTCATATCTCTGGATTTAATTCATAATTCTCTGAGTACAGTATTTCAAACATTTTTTCCCAGTTCACATTATCAAACGCAACACAATAATAACACAGATTTATTCTCATCTTGTATTATATAGAATTTAACCAATCTATTAACGTATGTTAAATGTTCAGTTTTGAGAGGTTTTGCTCAGCTTACATCTAGTTACCGTAAACGCTAAAGTCACGTGATTGATGCTCTGCGCATGCGCCGGTTTGCCGTTTTCCGTTAATTCGGAATGATTAGCGTGAAGCTTTAGGGAGCATTCACACCGAAGTAGCATGCCATTTGCGACTTGCTACCTGGATGCACGCTGCACGTTACTCATTTTAAATCCCAAATAAACAAGTTCAAGTCTTCACACCGAAGTAGCGTGGCAATAATGAATCTCGCAGAGTGCGACATTCATTTCTTCAGATAGATCTGGACTTATTTCATGCGACGCTACTCGGGATGACGCATGCGTACAGTTGCCTTTTCAGCTGTTTTCTGATTGTTAAGAAAATTCAACACATATTTCCTTGTGTAGCGGTAGATTATGGAAAATATGTCTTGAAAACTGCTGGAAAGAGAGCTATTTAACATACAATTTGTACATGCGTAGACTATACGATACGGTAATCGAAATTAGTAGGAAAAAAGCCTGGATTAAAATTGCTAAAACTATATCCTCTTTAGGTAAATTACATTACTTTAAATGGGTTTCTCAATTGTTCAAGTGAAAATAATGTAATGTACGTTATACTGCAGATCGCATTTGCTACTTCGGTATGAATGCAAAACTGTGCTACTCGACGTGCAGCTTGCCACGTAGTGCCATTCGCATGCTTCGCTACTTCGGTGTGAATGCTCACTTACGGTAAAAGACATGAATCCCGAAAAACAGGAAAGACTTCGCTTCAACCTTTTCACTGCTACCGACGTATAAATTCGTTCGTTCAAAAACTGTATAAATGCAGATATGTAATATTTATAGAGTAAAGCTACATGAAAAATTGTGAGAATTTTTATCGTTGCGTTGGAGTGTAATCCATAGTAACCAGTTATTCTAATGCAATTCTCTCTATTGATTTCAAACTTAGATCCCACTGATGATATCAGTTGATGATGGCTTATATTATTGTATAAATTCAGCATTGTAAAGGTACACTACATATAAAAGGTACACTACATATAAACATATGAATAGCCTTTAGGAATGTACGATATACAAAACGCAAATTATATCAAATGATACAAATGTAGGGACAAGAGCCCAAATTGGGGCTCAAACCCTTGGAATAAAAGGGATATTTCCCTCGAAAATTAATGCCATGCAATTGTAAAGGTTAACATAAATAGCTGACTAGTTATTTCAGGTGAGGTTATTGGTTCAATGATGTATATTTATAGGCTCAATTATTTATAGTATAATAAATCACTGCAGATAATTTAATGCGTGTAACAAACCCAGAAACATTTTAATAAACTTACGTAGTAGTGTTGATAAATTTTTACATGTTAACTTATTTTTCTGATTAAAATCCCATTTTAAGGTTATGTTAATATTTATATCCTGTTATGAGGTGCTGTGGAATTTATAGGCCTATATCTGTAGTCTTATAACAGAAACAATGAACAATTAAATTTATCTGTAGGCCTATCACATTCGGGGAACAATTTGGTATCATATCCTCCAATAAGTCATTGTTAAAACCTCCAAGTGCAGCAATCTGAAGCAGTTCCTCCATTTTCTCTGTTACCTTTACCGTACTGTATCAATTTACACTAGCAAAAACTCCGTCGTAGCACAAGACGTGATTCCATTTACCGTATTCAATCACGTGACTTTAGAGTATACCGTATCAGAGAACACGCTATGGCAAAAACTCTCTATTGGCACCGTAGGATACCGGTATTACCACTTGCATGTTGTATTGTGTTACCACTGCTATACTCCATGACACCACAGGGGTTTATCAAAGTGATAAGAAATCAAAAGCTCCTCGTTCTAGAGCAAAGCAAAATATCCGCAGGTTGTTGAATGTGACCGCAGAGTGACGTCACATCCGCTGAGGGTGCATGAATTGTATCTAGTTCCGGTGTGGCTTCATTACAGTATGCAGACTTGACAGCTACTATCTGTCTTTCATTGGTACACCTACGAAAACGCAACAGACAAAAACTTTAGTGAAGAGGGAAGACAAGTACGCACATCAAGGAGGTGGAGAGAAGAACAGAATATTTTCACAGGAAATCTAATGAAATTACGCCATTATATCATCTGGTTTTAGACTTAAAATCATATATATATATATATTCTTGATATGTTTTTATTTCACAATACGACCTCAACTAATTTTGCGATAATTTAGAAAGTGAATTTAAAAAATCACATATGAGACAATTCACATCTCTCTATAAATAAAAGGCTTTGTCCTGACTGACTGACAGGAATCAACGTAGAGCCTAAACTATAACAGGTAGAGACTTGGAATTTTGACAGTACCTTCGTTTTATAATGTAGGTGCTCACTAAGAAAGGATTTTGAAAAATTCTTATTTTAAATGCCAAAAATCAAATGTTTTTGAGAATACTTAATCCCTTTTTACACTGAATTATCGAATCCGAATCACATTTGACATCAAAACATATTGTTGCCAGTGGGTTTTATATGGGTTTGGAATTAAATTAAATGGAAGTTTGACAATTACAGTTGGCTTTGTCTATTTTTGTCATACCTTGAAATAAAACTTTTGCGATCGCTCGAATGTTGTAAGCCCTAATATGGTCAAACATTATTTTATTTGGACAAAACTCACTATACAGGGGCTTTGTGGACCAAGGAACTCGAATCTGAGGTCGCTTTTACCAGGCGACGCTATCTAATCGTGGTATGTAGTCCACGTGATTTAGGTGTTAATAAATATAATGATTTAACTATTATGCTCTTAATTTTTTAATTTTTGAAATAATTATCGCGGGCGAAGCCGCGGGCACATGCTAGTATGTGTATATGTGACGAACAACAAACAACTGATCAACACACTGTTGAACAACTTTTATTTAATTGTAGCCTACAGTGTTTGAAAGAGAGAGACACGTTTTAATAGGACATCTAGATTATTGTAAACTTCTTTACCCTAAACCATTATTTTATATATTCCTAAGAAAATGCTGTTCTAGACAATTTTATTATTTTCTTTCTTATATACATAATCGATTATAGTTTAAAGTTACCAGGGTGATTGGATGTTAATGTTATAGAACGGAATGGTATATCATAGTCAAATAGAGAAAGATAAATATGTAAATTAAAAATGAAATTTGAAAAAACTATAACCCTAATGTATCTTCGGGCAAAATCAGAGGCGTAACGAGGAGGGTGGGGTTTTGGGGGTTTGAACCTCCCGCCCATTGATTAAAAAAGGGAAAATTGTACTATTTATTTCATTATTGTGATATATCACCTTTTTTTAAAAATCTGCGTATAAATTACTTAATATGAGTTTAAAGCGTGGGAAGCTTAAAACTCGTTAGTGGGCATTTTAATTTTTAAAATTTTCCGGGGGAGGACCCCTGAACCCCTCTCTCCAGATGTTATAACCCCCCCCCCCATATGGTCGGCCTGGTTACGCCTATGGGTAAAATAGGGTTCACAAAACTGTGTATTCAATAAATAATAAACAATTCAGACTTAGGCCTACCCTCATTGTCAGTATGAATCTTGCTATTTTCTTGCTTCACATTCCGAGATATAGTAAACGGCCATCTAGCAAAAATTGTATTGAAATGCCGCCAATCCTGGTCAGGATGAGAGAATGAAAGTCATCCATCTTATAACTACACCTCAGACAAGTTTTACGCAGAGTAAAAGCTTCAATTAATAAATCTTTGTATGCCTTAAGCAGTTAATATAAAACAATGAAACTGAATCGTTATGTCCTTTTTAGAGAAAATCCCAATGAGTTTAGCACCGTCGCATATCCTTGGTAGTCGACTAATTAAATATAAAATTTTGTTTTGTTTCAAGCTATGCTCTCTACAGACTGATATACACACGAAAACACACCATGTTTTTCTGAAATTATTACTTTTGGAGTAAGAAGATCTTTAAATGAATATCGTTAGGCCTATCGAATTCCAGGACTGAACGCAATAGTTGTCTAGAAGCTCCAGTGTGAAAAAGAATGTAGTTAGCTTCAGTCGGTGCTTGATCTCTGGACCCCAAAAACCAGATGTCAAGAAATATAAGTTAACGTCACATGATTCAAGGTTTAAAGCATATTATATGGGCAATGCCCGGCCCGCGGGCCGGAAGTGGCCCGCCCCAACTTTTGTTGGTCCGGCCCACGGAACATTTTAAAATCACGCTTGAGAAAGTAAATATTTTCGGTTCTCGCCAACAAGAGAGTGAAAGGGGGGAAACAAATGCCTGAACTACAAGGGTGTTCCTTCCGGTCAGCGCTAGAAAAATGCTGCAATAGGCCTAAATCAAACTATCGAACCGAATTTACAGATGAAAATTTGGAAAACACTCTGCGCTTGTGTATTAGTGGGATTGATGCCAACATTGATTATCTTGTTTCTCAAGTTCAAGCTCAAGCTTCTCATTAATTTCTGTTGATTGTAAGTAAATACCTAATCAGTTCGATATTGTTCTCATTCATTTAACTTTAACATTATACTTTATTAATATAAGAAACCATATCATGACTATTTTTTAACAACTACCTATTATCTACGGGACTTCATAAATATCGTAAAGATTAGCCCGCATCTTTCCAAAGGTTGCCCATACCTGGTTTAAAGGATTCGGTGAAATCTCTATATATATAAAAGGCTTTGTCCTGACTGACTGACAGGAATCAACGTAGAGCCTAAATTATAACAGGTAGAGACTTGGAATTTTGACAGTACCTTCGTTTCATAATGTAGGTGCTCACTAAGAATGGATTTTGAAAAATTCTGATTTTAAATGCCAAAAATAAAATGTTTTTGAGAATACTTAATCCCTTCTTACACAGTTATCGAAACCGAATCACATTTGACATTAAAACATATTGTTGCCAGTGGGTTTCAGATGGGTTTGGAATTAAATTAAATGGAAGTTTGACAATTACAGTTGGCTTTGTCTATTTTTGTCATTCCTTGAAATAAAACTTTCGCGATCGCTTGAATGTTGTAAGCCCTAATATGGTCAAACATTATTTTATTTGGACGAAACTCACTCTACAAGGGTTTTCTGGACCAAGGAACTCGAATCTGAGGTCGCTTTTACCAAGTGACGTTATCTAATCGTGGTATGTAGTCCACGTGATTTAGGTGTTAATAAATATAATGATTTTACTATTATGCTCTTAATTTTTTAATTTTTGAAATAATTATCGCGGGTGAAGCCGCGGGCACATGCTAGTATATTATAAGTAACTCTGATATAATAAAAAAAAAATACGTAACCATTTACCTCAGTTATCCTACACAATATATTATTATTTTTAAATTCAACTTGACACATCACAAGAACTCATTTTACATAATTCAACAGGTATTTCTTTTCCATATAAAATAACCTACACCGTTTTAATAGTTTCCTGAAGCTATCTCATCAACAGAACACTTCACAATGCCGAGTTGTGTTAAGGTACAGTCAGACTGACAAATTCAATGCCATAGCCGGGATTAGAACCAGGATCTTCGTCTCTCTGTGCCACTGTTCTACTACTGAGCTAACATGGCCAAATGCCGGTACAACATTAAATTCTCCAACTGACTTTCATAATTATCCCAGTATACCAACAGGCGTTCTCAGTATGATATACCAACCCAGTAGCGATTTACAACCTGTAAGTGCTTTAAGTAAACCACTAGTAGGTCACAGTGGAATGATAACACAGACCAACAGCCATTTTGGTGCCTTAGAATTTATACTTATTCTTGAGTATATTTAGGTCACTGATGCCGAATTTCCCATTAGTTTTTCCCTATCAGCTTTAGTTTGTGAGATATGGTATTACCATTATGAATAGACCTATTATCCCATTTTACGTTTGATATAAATAAAAACAGTGCCTATTTTTAGCTTCTAAATCATTTGAAGCAAAAAGCAACACACTTACATTACAATAACAATATAACATGGGGTCTTTCAAAAAATTGATATTTTCACATATTGTACGGTCGTTTATGACTTATGAGCTGTCAATTTGAGAGCCAAAAAATAATCCAGTTTTTAGTTTTTCTGTACTTCGTACAGTTTTCGTTCTACGTGTCCAAAGTAGAACCTTCACTAACTATATTATCAAGCAAGATTTTGTTTCGCTAGACTAAGAGTTCACGAATAAAATCTATATAAAAGTAGAGCTGGTAGAGAAAAACTGTTTACATATTTGGAAAAAGCAAACTAACTCTAGCCAAAATTCTGTAAACCATCTGAGACACCAAACAAAAAGTTATTTTTTGTTGGGCTGTGCAATTCTTTCACACTGCCCGTGTGTAGGCTAAGTTGGAAAGATATGTGAGTCAGTTGAAGAATTTAATGTTGTAATGGCATGTTGCCATTGTAGCTCAGTGGTAGAGCAGCGGTACGGAGAGGCGAAGATCCTGATTCAAATCCCTGCTATGGCATTGGATTTTTCAATCTCACTCTACCTTTCCAACTTAACCTACACACGGCCAGTGTGAAAGAATTATCATTCCAATATCGAGTTGCTTAAACCAGTCATAAGAACTTTCTCTAGCCCAGCTGACCTGAAGCAAGTTTTCCTGTAAATGTAAAAACTTAATTACATGGTTTGGTTTAATCCGGACTTCCGGTCAAGATGGCGGCCTGGCAGGTTTTCGTGTTTCGTCGTTCTTTCTATAAAAAATATTGCAATCATGTAAAATCAGCTCAATCTCGCGAATTTTTACTACAAATGATCGGCAAGAGCAGGTAGCCTTGAACAGATATTAAATGTGATATTTTCTGAGAAATGTACGTGCTGCTGTCTGTTCCAGATGTCTTGAGAAAAAAGATGCGGATCGATAACGAAGGTATGCGACCTCGGTTTGAATGCTCGCACTTGATAGGTAGCGGCCAACCCGTTCACACACACCCCCTTTAGCTCTAAGACCAATTCACTTTCTTTCGCTTTACAGGTCGACAGTTTCCTTGTGATTTGTTAATGTCTGAAGATAAAAAACAGGCGAACATAATTTTGAAAGTATTGTGTGCATGGTACGTTCGGTATTACCATAATTAATTTCGAGGGTAGCACTTTAGTCTTAATTATTTATATAAATTTCAACGCGAGTTTTGCCAGCTGGTGAACTGTGCTTTTCTCCCGTTACAACCACTGTTTACTTCATTTCTCAAGACATCTGAAACAGACAGTAAAATGCAGTGACATAAACGTGAAGTTATGGCTGCTTTAGAACCATCTTGTGGTTGTAAATTTCGAACTTGATACGCCTCGAATCCAAAATCCCGTCGTAGTAGCAAGCTAATAGCATTGATAATTGAACTGGAAATGCAAAAATACTCCTTAACAGCCGCCTTCAGTTATAAATACAAAATACTGGTGATTCACCAAGCGTCATACTATTCCTTCTTGTAGTCTCAAGCAGGGAGCACTAGCATTACACATCTATAGGCCTATAATTGAGGAGTTATATGTACAAGGGGCTTATGCCTGTATATGCCCTTTTCAGGGATAATGCATATTCTTGTTCCCCATGGTCCTGTTGGATTATATATTTTTTTATCGATATCTCGAAATTTAGAGGTTTGACGCTATTTTGAAAAATAGAGAACATTAATATTTCTTGTGTTAGAATAATTATTAAATATGTAGATTTAGCCTACTATTCTTTTCCTTTTATAAATAGCGGTTGAAGTTAATTTTGAAATTTGTACTTTTTTGCTTTACTTGTATAAATATGTATTTGTATTTGTAAAATTAAAAAAAAAATAAAAAATTCATCCTTTAGGCGAATATATAGAAATAATCAAGAACTGTCGACAAAACCCTAAAACCTACGTAGTTCTAACTGGTGCAGATATATTGAAGAATTGGAATCCTGGACTCAAGGAACCCAAAAGTAGAAATTCATGTTTCAAAATACAATCCTATCAAATAACAGCATTTTCTCAACATGGTGGGATTGCAGTGTGCTGTTCATATTTTGGTTCTTCTAGACCATTTTCCTTTACAAAACAATCTCTTAAATTTCATTCAATTTAAACTTACAACCAATTTCCACTGTTAAACCGAATACTGCTAAGGAAAATGACATAAGTAGAGCCCGGATTTCCATGCAAATGCATGTTTTTATATACTTTGGTTAGACTTCTCAAACTTCGTAGTTATTCATTACATGACTTATGGATTCCAAATAACCATATTTTTTCCGTGCATGTTTGCATATTTCGGCCTTTTTATGGCAAAATTCATGCATAATGCATGTTTTGGATTTTGTTGGTTTAATATAGCATATTCAGACGTTTTTAATGCATATAAACCCTCATTTTCTGTTTTTAGTGCATAATATCAAGTTACCACGCATAACTGTGCATATTATGAATGTGCCTCCCTAAAATGTCGGCTTTTCAAAGAAACGTAAAAATGTTGTATTGTATTCCCATTGTTATTTGATTGACTTGGCAATAGAGTCTGCCACCTGCATCAATTTGAGAGTGCAAACTACTGTTTACTCTAAATAAACAGTAATATAATACCCCAGGCTACAAAAGAAAATCCCGACTCGCCGACCCCCACCACCTTCCATTGAAAGATATCTGCTAAACAGAATGTTCACTGATTGAATTTGTCAGTCACTAGCCATTGTTGAAGACGTTGAATTACCTTTGTAATCGTGTTGTGGAGAAATGGGTGTGACAGTTATTCAAATCCTGATCTTAAACTTCTAAAAACAGCGAAAGACGTATTATATGTAAAAAATGTAAGAGAGATGGAATTCGATCTCACCCTCAGTCAGATTTATTCCCGTAAGTATGCCCCTGTTACTTCTTGTGAAGTAGAAAGATACTTTCCTGCGTTCAAGAATGTCCTAACTGATAAACACACGAGTGTAAGTGAGGAGAATTTGGAAAAACTCGTTGTTGTATATTTTTTAAGAGAAATTGAAATATATTGCAGTGCAGTGCGGATTTTTGATAGTGCATGTTTCGCCCTTCATTGTGCATATTTGAAGATACGATAATGCATGAATGCATGCATGTTTTTAAGTTTGATAGTGCATGAAAATCCGGGCTTTAGACACAAGGAATCTCTTCCGATTTCTCACTGAAGAGGAAGTAAGTTAGTTTGAAGACATATTCTCCGGAGCCACTCAACATGGTCAGAGATAAGCAGGAGCAAACACTGATCTGTAGACATGAAGTTTAATATATTGTTCGTTTCATTGAACTGGTATAGAAATCTGCACTGGATGTTTCAGTTTTTATTCACCAAAGTATTCCAGTTATCATTAAACATTTAAGAACAAATGTCTGTAATATAAATTTTACTATGAATATCATACTATATATTCACATCAGACTTATATGTAAAAAGGGCATATAAGAACATATTTTTAAAAAATATTTTCTTGATAAAACAATGCTTACACCCATTGTAAAGGGGTTTCATTCGGTTAATATCAGTGCTATTGTCTTTTTTATTATATATTTGAAAAAATAATGAAAAAATGACAGGTTTTCAACAACATGTAAACATTATTATTGTGATTAAGACGCAAAATAACGAGTTTTAAGCTTCCGGGGGTCCTTCCCCGGAAAATTTAAAAAAATTAAGACGCAAAATAACGAGTTTTAAGCTTCCGGGGGTCTCCCCCGGAAAATTTTAAAAATTAAGACGCAAAATAACGAGTTTAAGCTTCCCACGCTTTATACTTGTAGTAAGTAATTTATGGGCAGACTTAAAAAATTATACAATTTTCCTTTTTTTAATCAATGGGGGGGGGGTTCAAACCCCCAACACCCCCCCTCGGTACGCCTATGCATAAATGCCATCGACATGGGCCGGGATTGAACCCGCAATCTTGGGCACAGAAAGCCAGCGCGATACTAACTGCGCCACCCAGCCCGACTAACGTTATTGTAAAGGTACCACTGCACTTGGAATGGACGGTTATTAAGCTGCAGTTTCCGTGTCCTAACTAAAGTATAAGTTATAAATAATTAAATATTATAATTAATCCTATCAAGAGCTGCAGTTTCCGTGTCCTAACTAAAGTATAAGTTATAAATAATTAAATATTATAATTAATCCTATCAAGAGGTGGCATATCAATGAGTCCTTAAGTACAGTTTCAAATACAGTAAATGACCATGACTGACCGGAACAAGCTAGGATCAAAATTGTCATATTAATTCACTGCATTTAGCTTTTCTCGTTATTGTAGTTTTCAAGTTCTTTCATTACAGCATAGACCAGCAAGTTGAGCTTGGAACTAAGGAAGAAACTGGTGAAGTGCTACATCTGGAGCATTGCACTGTACGGAGCAGAGACATGGACCATGAGAAAGAGGGAGAAGAAATACCTAGAAAGCTTCGAAATGTGGTGCTGGAGGAGAATAGAGAAGGTCAAGTGGACAGAACGGGTGACAAATGACGAAGTACTGAGAAGGGTAGGAGAGAGGAAAATTATTCTGAATACAATTATTCAGAGGAAAGCCAATTGGATCGGACACATACTTAGACACGAGGGACTCATACATGATGTCATCGAAGGGAAGATCAAAGGAACTGCTGGAAGAGGAAGGAGAAGAATACAACATCTGGATGACATGAAAGGTGGGAGGAGATACAGCAGATTGAAGGACGAAGCTGGAGATAGGGAACACTGGCGTCAGAAATTCTCCGTACGAAGACATGGACCTGCCACTAGGCAGAATACTAAATAATAATACAGCACCAGGGTCTGACAAGAATTAAAAATACATCCTCTTAACTGGTAATAAAGTCATTTGCTACGTTTTCATGCAGAATTCAAATCGATCTGAGTCTCAAGGTCAGTCCCCCTAAAAAAGTAGGATCGGATCGGACTGAGAACGTATGCAAACGCCACGAGAACACTATCACGTATTCAGTTCGATCTCAATACGCTAATCAGACATTTCATTGGTCCTCAATGTTCTCGCGATGTTCTCGTGTATGGCGAGAAGTGTTTCATCGGTAGTAGAATGTGGGGCTAGCGCATTCTGTGGATTCTCTCGGAAACGTTGTGTTAATATCGGATCGAAAGTTTTGCATGAAAATTGGGTTGTATTTGAACTCACACAGATCTGAATTCTGCATAAAAACGTAGTAAATACATGGGTTGGTTTTTTAGTAGTGGCAACTATTTTATTTCTCCACATACGTACATGGTTCTAACTTTTATAGGCCTTCAATGTAATCACTACCATTGCATACATGTTCCTAGCCATGCGGAAGTCCTTGGATCCCGTTGGCACTGCCTAATCTGTTGATGGTGCGAAGAGAGCGGTCGGTTGCCTGTAAAACATCTTCACCAATACGAATTAGATCAGAATTAGATCAAAGTTGCAGGGACTTAAATCTTGAGAGTACGGAGGATGATAGAGCACCTCCCACGTTCTGGCTTGGAGGAACGGCATGTTTTAAGATCACACCATCCCAATCATGTTTTACAGGCAACCGACCTCTCTCTTCGCACCATCAACAGATTAGGCAGTGCCAACGGGGTCCAAAGACTTACGCATCGCTGGGAACATGTTGTACGCAATGGTGATGATTAGATCGAAGGCCTACAAAAGTTAGAACCATGTATGTATGCTATATGTGGAGAAATATAATAGGTGCCACTACTAAAAAATCAAATTAGATTATTTCATTATTTTTCTTCTAGAACCCTTCCCTAAAACACCATTGCACTTGACCGAGCTCTGGACACTGTAGAGTACCGGGTGCGTGAGAATCATCCTTCATCTGACAGTAAGACTAGGACAACTGAGGAAAAACTATCTGAAGGGTTGCCTCTCTGGCCACGTGGCTATGGGTACGCGTCAGATCTCTTCAAAACCCTTACTCGGAGGACTGAGAGATTTCCCTCAGTCTGCCAATTTGAGTGCGGAGTCTTGAACCTATCTCTGGATTGGCGTCGTATCGGTCACTAAGCGACCGGGCCATCGGAGACGGAATGGGAGATTTGCAGGTTCTTGATGAAACCATCGCAAAGAAAACCTTTGAAGATCAACTGGTGTGTTCACCAAAAGACTCGAAGAAAACACTGGCAGTGTGCTAAATGTGCCGTATATTAGAATAATACTTCTTCCACACTGGTCGTGTCAAAGAATTAACGTTCCACTGTGACCTACTAGTTGTTTACTATGAAGCCCGGGTCATAAAGTACTTACAGGTTGTAAGTCGCCACTGGGATGGTATCTCATATTGAGAACGCCTGGTACCGGTATACTGGGATATGTGAGTCAGTTGGAGAATTTAATTCTGTAAAGGTGAAGTCAGACTGAAAAATTCAATGCCTTAGCCGCGATTTGAACCACGATCTTTGGCTTTCCTTGCCGCTGCTCTTACCAACTGAGCTACTATCGCAACATGCCCCTTAGCTTAGCTTATCTTAGACAATTGAATCAGGAATCTAACTTGAGGTAAAAGGTACCCTAGAAATATAGCAACATAGCACAACATATGTTACACCAGTGACATTTCACAGACAAAATAAAAAAAGCTATTTCACACACTCGTACCAAAGTTGAATTAACTACCTACCTTGAATACAAGATGCTAAGTCGTGCCCAGATAGCAGGAAAGAAATGTGTTTTTCAGTCCTCCAATATGGTATCATTGGCTGGGGGGGAAGTGGCACATCTGTATTGACTCCTTTGATTCTAATACAGAAGAGAATTATAAAAATTTGTTTAAAAAAGCCTATAGAATATCCAACAGAATTGATATTTCCTGAATTTAATGTGATGACTGTAGAACAAATTTATAAGCTCACACTTTTAAAATACTTTCAAAAATACCGCAACGTACATGTATCGGATCCTCATAAGAATACTAGAAGAAATAAAACATTGCCTTTAATAGAACCAAAATACTTCACCTCTTCTGGCTCTAAACATAGCATTTATTATGGTCCAAGACTCTATAACTCTATAATTAGGTCACATCCAGAAATAGTACATATGAACAACAAAAAATTCAATAAGTTTATCAAAAATCTTATTTCATAGTTCAAAAGTTACTTCACTCTGTACTTAGTAGACAATTAAGGAACGATTTTATTTGTAATAACTCAGGGTTTCAATTTTTGTTCTTACTACTTTTCCTTTTTTCTTTTTACTTTTCTGTTCTTTCTTTATTATTATTATTTTTTAGGTTTTGATTTAATTATATTTTCTTTATGTATTTTGTAATTTGTATTTTGTAATGTAAATGGCTGAACTGTGCCCGAGCACGAGCGCTTGCTCATTCGGGTGGTCTTGTTTTGTTTTGTATAAATATAAATAAATAAATAAATAAATAAAATTTAGTTGTGTACTGAAGTTCTGAAACGCGATGCTCTTTTGATCGTTTGAAGAGTACGGGTAGTGAAGAAGTCAACACAAAAATCTTACTACCTGCCCTCAATGCCAGTCACACTACTAGGTTTTCTTCAAACACATATTTTAGTTTTGCTAGTGAGACGTTATCCAAACCTTCCAAAACACGCATTTTTGACCCATCATCAGGCGAGGAAGTATCAATATAAAACATTTGTATCACTCGGAACATTGGTTAATAGCTTTAAGATTGCCTGGGTTTCTCAAAATCATTATGTGATTCCACCGGAAGTTTGTTTGGGAAGGGAAAATTACCATGTTTATCTTAGGGAGTGAAGAGGAATTCTGTATATGATGATATTTTCTATCAGCTGAAAGTATTTTTTGCCGGATTTATCAAGCACGAATCAACATTACTTGCAGAATTACGGTGGTCAATATTTACTGCCAAGCAAGCAAGCCATTGGAAATAAATTACCTCCCACCAGGGGCACCTTATACCTGCACTTAACAGAGCACTTGCGTGGTCTAAAGATGAAGAACCAAATCCGGCCATCCCTAATCCAAGTTAGACACGACACATGGGTCCCGTCTGAAAATGATTAAATGTTAATGAGTGAAGGACTGATGCCACTGGGGTCTGATTTCTAAAAATAAAAAATATATACATAGTTTAGTGCAAAACTTTAAATTAAATGTTAACTTTAAGTTCATTTATTGTTTTAGCAACAGCGCCAAACGTGACAAATGTTGGCGGAAATTTTAACCCCTGTTGTACCCAACGGAAACGTCAGACCAGAAAAGAAAATGCATTTCTTATTATTAAAAAAAGTTTTAAAAATTCTAACATTTTGGTGTAGACACTCTGTATAATCCATCAAGAGTACCTTATCTCGTTCGAGTATTTATCCTAAGAGCGCACATATAAATGCGGCAATGTAGTATAGTCATGTAAAGTACAGTCATGATTTGCAATTTTTAAACTGTTAATTGGACGTTACTCTGGTAACGGTCAACCGATTTGGTTCAAATTATATATAGCGTTCGTCCTATGGATGTTATGAGTAGAGACCGGATTTTAAAGGGAAAATTTTCACCCAAAAAAGGACGAAAAAAGGGAAAATTATTGCCAAAAAAAGGTGGGGAAAAAAGGGATATAAAAGTAAGAGAGTGTAAAAATTCAACAGAGAGATACATGTTTGTTTTATGTAAAGCCTTTGCTTGCTCTACAGCTGCTGATTCTCTAACATCTAATGACTGAAGAAATTTTTTGATCTTGTTAAAATTCTCACAGAGGAAAATAGCACACGAAATCCATGTTCCCCACCTTGTAATAATGGGGAACTTAGGCAATGGCAAGCCTGTGATTTCCCTGTAACGCTCTATTCTGCTGGGAGCAATTATTTTTTTCAATGGTGAATCAGTGAAAACAGTTTTTAATGTTTTCATATTACCAAATACTGGGTAATTTACGAATTTTTCAAAAGAAATTAGCAAAAAAAGGTACTGGAAAAGGAAAGTTCCTAAAAAAAGGGAGATGAGCCTAAAAAAAGGAAAAAAAAAGGACGTTAAAACAAGGTCATTTGCAGTTGAAATGTACGCAGTAATGTCCCGTTCAATTTTATCACGTTTTGTGATGAAATATAAAAAAAGGAATTCCCTTTAAAATCCGGTCTCTAGTTATGAGTCCGTATTCTATGTTTCGTGAAAATCTGATAAAGGGTATTCGAGTTATTTTGCATACAGACACACGGACAAACAGACAAGTGGACAGACGGACGGACAGATATTTTTCCCATCCACCATGTAATCTTATAAATACCAACCTGAGGGGCTTCATTCATATTCCAATAGAAATACTGAAGTGCAAGGCGGAAGTAGTAAAAACCATATCAAATTAAGTCAACAATATCAGGTAGGGCTAATAGTCTAGTGTTGGTTTGTTAGGATTATTTAACAGGTGTTGTAAACTGCTACCTAGGCCTGTAATCGTCGCCGGTGTACTAGAATTTTCTCCGAAGATGTTCTTTTACATGTCTGTAATTATGCATACGTTACAGGCATGCCGTGGAAGTGGGCCGGGATCAAACTTACGAAATTGGAAACAGAAAGGAAGCCTAAATGACATTACCATCAACATAAATAATGTAATAATAACACATTAGAGACTCGATTAACCGAGCTTTGATTATCCGACGCTGAGCTACAAACCGGAAGGTCGCGGGTTCGATCCCCGATGAGGTCGTTGGAGTTTTTTTTTTGTATTGACCTAATCTTTCTGGTGGCAGTATGGCCCTGGGGTCGACTGAGCCTCTAACAGAAATGAGTACCAGGAGCAATCCTGGGGGTAAAGGCGGCCGGTGCGTAAGGCTTCACAACCTTACCACCTTCGTGTGCCGAATGTCCAAAATCTGGGAACCGAAACCTCCTGGAACCCTCTGGGCCTCCATGGCCTGTATACACTTGATTATCCGAGATTCCATATTATTTTAGCCTAAACTAAGGGAAAACATAAAACTAAGGTTTCGCTGAAGATCGCAATTTGCGATTATATTTTCGTTTAAGCATTTAGTGTTTTAGTTTTTCAAAGGCATGCGTACTGTATTATTTTTTATTAGGTGCCAGAATGAGATTGTGTGGTGGAAAGGAAAATGTCTGTAACTTATGTCTGTTCGTCCGTATATCTCTACGCGCGGTAACTCAGATACCCCTTGGTATACGCATTTATAACGTCTATAGAAAGAAACCTCCTGATATTGAACCAAATCGGTTCACCGGTACCGGAGTAATGCCCAATTTAGTGCCTATTTTAATGGTAATATATCAGAAACAATGTTTCAAATGCAAATCATTTCTCATGGCAACATATTATTTTACAGTGTCCATACACTATTTTAGAAGTTGCAATACAGTTAGCCATGACAAATAACACTACCCACATATTCCCTCACATATGCTTATCAAACTAGACACTTGTTCTTCCGTAAGCCCTGCAAAATGAATCGATCTGGAGCTTAACTCGGAAATCGATTACAAAAATAACTACTTTTCTGCATATCATAATTGCAATGATCACTGATTAAACAAACTCGTTCTGGCAGTTTGATACATCAGTTTACTTGATTTAATTTCATGTCAATACAGTGATACTGCAGCTTCATATTTTCTTATTCTACTTTCCTGAACCCCTTATATCCGTGTTATCCGAGGTTGTTGTGGTACACATTAACTCGGTTAATCGAGAGTCCACTGTAACTTAATAAATGCATTATGCTTCAGTTAGTAAACGGCTCTATTCGTTTTCTAGTTCTGTACACTTTCATGCTGTTTCTTATCGTCTGTGGAAAATTTATTCTCTAAGCTTATATGCGTTTTCTCTATGCCATCTGTAAACTTCGTTTTCTGTTTTTTTTCTTTCTTTCTTTCTAATCTTGGAAAAACTGCAATGAACGTGACGGGTGTCGAAACAACAGTCTTCTTCACTACGTCTCTAAGCCTCAGTCACCGTGGTTAAAGAGACTTTCACAGTTTAAAACGTAACATACATATCCCTGGGAACTGGGAAACCCCATTAAATTGTAAACATAATCTTATGGTGATAAGTGGTAAAGCAGTGAACACTCACTATCCTGAACCTGACTGACATTATCTTCAGTCAACAGTGATGCATCTAAGTCAGTGAATGTTGCTGATAACTACGCACACATCGATATCAGCTGTGTTTTGTGTTCACCGAGCCATGGTGTTGATACTAGCGCCACGTCCCAATTCTAACACAGATTAATCCTCAAGTTGCAACCAAACCTGTCACAGAAGAACACGTAAAATTTGAATACTTCGTTTTTAGTACACGCTCTCTAAAGCAACTGCTTGTGAGGCTGTCAACAAGCCGGACTCTTCTCTCAACTAATTCCAACTATGCTACCTAGAGGTCTCTATAGTATCTTCCAGTGAAGTTTAATGTTATTTTTTTTTATATGTATAGGCTAATATAGGTTAATCATGGATGATGAAAATGGCAGGACATGTTATGCGCATGGGGGAAGAAAGACACATCTCAAAAATATCGACTGGGAGACCCGAAGGGAAAAGACCACCTGGAAGACCTAGACGTAGGTGGGAGGACAATATTAGGATAGATTTAAGGAAAGTAGGATTTGCGAGGGATGGTTGGATGGAGTTAGCACAGAATAGGGTTGAATGGTGGGCTCAGGTAAGCGCGGCAAAGAACCTTCGGGTTCCATAAAATAGATAATATTCCTTTAGCTTGCTTAGGAATTGTCTATTGCCATTGAGTAAGCAAGTATAGGTTAATATTAATAAAGAGAGTCGTAAATCTTATCATTTGGACATGTTGTATGAAATAATTAATTTGATGATGACAATAATAATAATAATAATAATAATAATAATAATAATAATGTTTTATGTTGAATCTGATTGAAGGAGAATCTAAAGCTCCAAGTCTCAATCAGAACGCCAGAGATCATATCACTTACACCGCGACTGCCAGTTGAAAAGAACGGGTTCAGATGAGCCTATTGTATGAATTGCTTTATTTATTAAATCATAGTAAGTTTTGTTGTTGAATTCAATTGAAGTAAATATATTTAGCTTATTTAATCACAATCATTATCTTAATTACGTTTTCAAAAGTATTTTTAAGAAAAAGAAACAAATCCGCTTCAAGCAAAGTTTATATACATGACTACTGGTACAAATGCCATATGTATTGTATTTGCTTTCTTTACGCAGGAATATTGGAAACTAGTCAAAATCTGAGCTCAATAGTTGTACAAGTAGAGTTTACTAAAAAAAAAACTGTTATATGCCCCACGCACGCAAAAACTTTAGCTGACTCATCCCGTATACCAGATTCGGATACGTCCACATCTACGAAATACTAGATTTATCCACTAAATCCTTGCTTTGCGTACTTGATACAGAAAAAGCTATAATAGATTCGTTAGCCCTGGCATTATTTCTCAAGCTAAAACACCGCGTCATACTAGACAGGCTTCCTTAACCCGACAGGACAAGATAAGCGTGATTTTATTAATAATATTCCTGGTGCAGAGGTAAAATGGCCGCCTCTGGATCCGAGTTTTATGTGTCTCTAAGGCAAAACCATACATGTCAAGAAATCTCGATTATTCAGAAGACGTATTTCTAAGTTCGAGAGATCGCAGAAATGTAAATTTTGTTTATACTGACTTGCCAAGTTTATGTTAGGGTTATCAAGAGAATATCTCCTTCCCTTAAGTCAAATGGTTAAAAATCTCCCTATAAAACGAGAATATTAAAAAAAAATAGACTTATCGTTCTTTGCCTTCTTCAGTTGTATTCAGGAAACTAACATATCGCTTGTGTGTTTTGTTTAGTTTCGACATATCGGCGTTTACCTTTTTTGAATTAACTTGATCCCTTGAACGTAGAACGGTAAGATATTTAGGAAGTAAACACTATTTACGTACATAATAAATAGAATGAACAAGTTTAGTTACTATTTTATTCAGGCTATTTAGAGGACAAAGGCA
The DNA here is from genome assembly GCA_964059195.1 of Ectobius pallidus. Taxonomy (NCBI): domain Eukaryota; kingdom Metazoa; phylum Arthropoda; class Insecta; order Blattodea; family Ectobiidae; genus Ectobius; species Ectobius pallidus. The sequence continues at coordinate 9,996,267 of CAXKWD010000012.1, forward strand.
CTTTCCTCAGCTTCCTCAGTTAAACTGGTTTCTCAATTTCCTTGGTATGATCCTGTGGTAGTTCTGGTACTCAGCTGCTAGTTTCCGAAGGTGTGACAACGTGTATCAACACAAAATGAATAGTATGATGGGAGCACGAATTTCAGTCCATTGATACCTTACGCTTTACACTTCTAAGTAGGGCCCGGAAGTTCATGCATTTGCATGTTTTTTCTTAGGGGTTAAAAACGTATGCTTATACATTATGTGTACGAATTAGGTAATTTTCAGTTATTTAAACCTGATTTTATGGTGCATATAACTGCATATTTTAATGATTTTTATAAAAGCATTATATTTTAACATTTTAGTGCTTATGTGGCATATTTTAACTAGTTTTAAGGTGTTTTTTATTTTTTTTAAATTTGAATCTTATTGTCAGTAAGGTTGCGCATGATTACGCAACTTGAGTCGTCACATGGAGAGAAGTAATGCGATGTGATGATGTCATGCAGTGAATCCCCTGTTGCATCATCCTTCCATGCATTGTAGCTAAGTTTGGGCTGGCCACCCCCAGTTGTATTGTAACAGTGGTGTGATCTGGTTGAGTGCTAATTGTATTAAGTTATTCGTATAAAGTGAGTGTTAAAAGCCCTTTAAATGCCGAAAATAAGACCAACGTCGAGTGGTAGATTAACTAATTTGCAGAAGGAGTTTTCAGGTGACTTAATATCAACCGATAATAGGGTGCTGTTTTGTGGAGCGTGTGAGAAAAGCTGCGGACATGATAAATACATTCGAAAGAAAGATATTGCGAAGAATCTATGGCCCTATTAATGAGAACGGTGTATGGAGAGTTAGAAGAAATAACGAGCTCAAACACATGTATAGAGAACCAGAATTGGATATAATAGTACGTTTGAGAAGGCTGCAATGGGCCGGACACATAAATAGGATGCAAGGAAACAGAATACCTAAAAGAATAATGAATGCAGCATTCGAGGGGAAAAGGTCCCAAGGAAGACCAAGGAATCGATGGGAGGATGCAGTTGTCATGGACACCAAACAATTACTTGGAATAGGGAATTGGAAATTGGCCAGTGGTAATAGGGAAGAATGGAGGAAGAAACTTGGGGAGGCCAGAGCTCGACACGGGCTGTAGCGCCATATGATGATGATGATGATGTGAGAAAAATGTAGGGAGTGAGAAAAGATTTCAAATAGTTCTTCACATAAACACAGCAAAACATAAGGAGAATTTAACCAGGAAAATAGCAAATAAACAGCCTGTTCAAACGCAACTAGTACGGTGTTTAGGAAGTAGGCTTACATAATTTTCTTATGACTTGTGCAAAGCATTTGTAGCTGCTGATATTCCATTGTGGACAATTAATAATCCCACATTAAAACATTTTCTTGTCAATTCATCAGTCAACATTGACAACACTTCTGCTTCATCCTTTAAGGAATAATGTAAGTCTATTAATTTAATGCTAACTCGTTTTTTCTACTGCCTAGGGACAATAATTCGTTCAATTTAATAGTGCATATTTATTGGCATATTTCCAGGTTTTTAAGAGCATAAGTGCATGCATATTTCCTGTTTTTTTAGGGCATGAACTTCCGGGCCTTACTTATAAGTTACTTGCTGTCTGAAGCCATTTCGACGAGCCTAGTGCCCCGTATAATTTAACAATAATCTCATGTACATCACAAACCCAAATTTGAAGCTGTCAAGACATATTACGCAAAGCTCCAGACACATGGACAGATACGTCAGCTAGCAATTATCGAATGAGAAAATGCCATAAGCTGATAAGGCATACATCACTAGAGTGTTGCAAGAGGATGCCAGAACCCGATGTGTCTACCATATTGGTTTTTGCCATCAAACAATTTCGTAGTAATTGATGTATCAGGATCTTATTTTTCATATAAACTCTTCTAAAGGAATCAGGAACATATCGGGTTTTGCCATCGCATTCTTAATTAAAATCTCTATATGAAGATAATTAAAACCAAGAATAAAAAAATTTTACATGAATTTCCGTCTTGCTTTATTTCTTGCAAAATCAGCAATTATTTTGGCAGTGTCCTGCTCTATATACAAACGGTCGAAGGCAGCCACGTCGGCGGACACATCTTTGTTTAACGAGTTATTTGAAAGGTGCAAGATTCTGTTAGTGATTTTTAAAGCATAATTTTAACGAAAGATCTTTTGTGGGAAAATATTAGTAGGGGAGAGAAGTGATAAAATAGTAATACTAGCAGAAAACATACATAACTTAAACTTTTCCACTTTATATTTAACAATTTCCATTTAGAATGAACAGTGTAAACAATCTCTACAGAGTGTTCTATGTTGAATTTATTTACTAAGAAAAATAAGTCTTATATATCATTACATGAATTATGATTTATGAATATTGTAATGAAGGTCAAAACATAATCTGAGAGTGTTCGAAAACAAGGTACGTAGGACAATTTTTGGGTCTAAAAGGGGTGAAAATGGGGACTGGAGAAAACTGTATAACGACGGGTTTCATAACCTGTACTCGTCATCGGATGTAGTAAGGGTAATTAAATCACGGAGGATGAAATGGGCTGGACATGTTGCACGCATGGGGAGGAAAGATATCTAAAAAATATGGACTGGGATAATATTATAGGAGAAAAATTCCTCTGACACTGGAACTTGAACCCAGGACCTTTGGCTATCCGTGCCAATGCTCTTACCAACTGAGCTACGCCAGAGTTCAATTCACAGCGCCAGATAGAACCTCTCTCCTATGACTGACTGAATTGTGAATTGAACTCCGGGGTAGCTCAGTTGGTAAGAGCATTGGCACGGATAGCAAAAAGTCCTGGGATCAAGTCCCAGTGTCAGAGGAATTTTTCTCCTATAATATCATCGTGTAATGTCCAACAGAGACATTAATCTGTGGTACATGAATGCTTATATCTATATTGACTGGGAGATCCGAAGGAAAAAGACCACTTGGAAGACCTAGACTTAGGTGGGAGGACAAATTTAGGAAAGATTTAAGGGAAGTAGGATTTGCGAGGGATGGGTGGATGGAGTTAGCAAAGAATATGGTTGAATGGCGGGGTCAGGTAAGCGCGGCAATGAACTCAGGATTCCATAAAATAGATAATATTCCTTTAGCTTGCATAGGAAATGTCTATTGTCATTGAATAATTAAGTAAGTGAGTAATGAAGGTCAAATCCAATGAAGTAGTAGGAAAGCTTTACAAAAGGAAAGACATGTCCGTATCGATCAAATATTTAAAACAAGTCAATGGCAGTGTATTTTTATAAATACAACAGGTTCGTAATGTTTGTAAAACAGATTTAGTTTGTCTTTCTCTTTTACAAACACCCACACGTTCTCCTGTCGTTCGTTATTTGACGGAATTGGGGTGGAGAATGTCATTGTACGATACTTCACCTGGGTTAACGATGGACGGGTTCCATTTGATTTGATGAACACCACTACTTGTCTGCAAGGGATATTGGCGTTGAATGAATTAAAATCTGAAAGAGACCGGAGTGTCAAGTACCTAACCAAGTTCTATAAAAACCCTTTGTCTTTTGTCACGCGATAATAATATTAGTGAGAGGAAGGTGATAATCCCGAGCTAATGTCTGTAGTCTTCATCAGTTCTATTTAGTAACATTTTTATATCATCGGATCAAATAGGTGATCTAAAGGAAAAGTGTGATGATTATAAAAAATCTTAATAATTCCCTATCGCGTCAATTCTAAAAAGTATAGCCTATATTGTATCAACTTCTCAGTTTCAATTTTACATAGATATAAATGATTAATTTCTTTCTTCTTCTTTCTTTATCTTAGTTTTACCTCTCCCTTTTTAGGACTTAAGCGACCCAAGCCGCCCGATTGTCGGGAGAGGGATTATCTATGGATCACATACATACTTTTTGGCCAGACAAGGACCTGGAGGGCCTCCCCGGATGAGTGATCAGCCCAATGCCGGGACCACCTCCGAGACAACACGAACACATACGACGAGACACACCATTCACACACACACTCACTCCAAACAAGGCGAGGATGGAATGAAGATGATAACGACGGCCAGGTGATATCTGAGGATCAAAATTACACGACATTTGTCTCAGGTGAGGAAAAACTCCAGAAAAAAACCCACCTAGGTAACTTGTCCCGACCAGGAATCGAACCCGGGCCCACTGCGTGAGAGGATTGAACGCATCCCCTGAGCCACAGCGGTGGAATTCAGTACATTTAAAATCCTTAAATTTAAAATTACAAGAGGAAATATCAGTTTACAACTTCATTGTATGATAATATAAAAAGCCAACTTAAAACAAAAAATCCCTTTAGGCAGGCCTACAGGCTGAGGTAGATTTCAAAGTGCTTTTGGTTTAATTTATTATCGCTGCGCAGCACTCTTCTTTTTTAGCCTTGGCATGGCAAACCCGCAGTAATAAGAACTGATTTCGGTAAAGAGGAAGAGCCTACAATCATTTGTTTTGACAACAAGAATAGGATATAATATTCTTGGAGGCCGTGCGCAAGATCAGCAATGAATAAAATTAGCAAAGCCGCTAAACAAGACAAAATTATGATATTATAATAATTCTTTTAAGTGTTATTATTTTCAAACATTAAAATCTCGCGTCATATGAGAGCTGTCAAGAAACTAGTTATTGATTTGTAGAGTACTCATCAAGAGCTTTTCAACGATACCCCACAAGACGTAGTTTAAACAATTTCGAATTTCCATCCCCTCACCCCCACCCCCACTCGTACCCCCAAAAACCCCCGAATTGTTGGTGTCACTGTGAACTCCATAGGGAGTACTCTAATTTATTCAAACAAAGTTTCCCTCTATACTTCATAGGGGCCGAGATATAAATGTTTTAAAATTTCAACCCCATCCCCCGACCACCCCCTTGGGCCAATTTTGCCCATTAACGAACTTGTCTGAACTATTGGGCCTAGAAATAACATAATAAAATTTGGTTCAAATATCTTCAAAATTACGGCCGCTATCGTGTAAATATATATATATATATAAATATCACAAAAAAACTTTTTGGACGGGCGGTGGTTTCGTACTTAGGGGAGCATGAAACGTAAAGATATGAAAGAATTTTTCGAAAATCATGACATGGTATCCATTGCAATAGGTAGATTTTTCTTCGAAATCTACCTAAAAGCGTAAAGTAAAAATTTTCATTATCAATCCTAATTGACTAAAAGTAGATTAACGACCATAAATTAAAAGTCAGGCCTTGGGAAGGGCAACTGGTAAGTATCAAATTGATTAATTTCATATTTACCTTTGAGGGTATAAGGAGAATATATTTATTAATTGCAGTTTAATTCATTTTCCTATCTACCGGGATTATCAATAATCCCACATTGCTTCTGACTCCATTCAGTATGCTTCCAACATAACACAATTATTAATGAACAATGTGTAAGCCTAAAATTTGTAAGCAATTTTACATTAAAGTTCTGTAATTTTGCTCATCCATACATTTCAATGAGCTGCATTCAAAATGTATTGATTGCAATACACATAGCATCAAATAGCAAGAATTATAGTAATATTATAGGTTAAAAATTTTCCACCTTATGCACTAGTATATCTTAGACATTGATATGAATGAGTGTTGACAAGGAATCTATAGTTTGTATCTGTTGTTTAATTATACATATATTTACATATAACCTGAGTATCAATAAATTACAATATACCTTATTGAATAGTATTATTATGATAAAGAAAATGTACAATTGTTAAAATTACAATTAAAATATATAAAAAACACAGGTACTAATTTTTGAGAATAGAAGACACGTCACTTAAATTATATATACAGAATTTTATCTTCTATCACTAAAAACGTTTTATATATGGTAAACTAAAATGTTGTACAATTGCTAAAATTATAATTAAAATATATAAAAAAAAAACTCATGTAGTTATATGTACTAATTTTTGAGAATAGAAGACACGTCACATTTTAACAATTGTACATTTTCTTTATCATAATAATACTATTCAATAAGGTATATTGTAATTTATTGATACTCAGGTTATATGTAAATACATGTATAATTAAACAACAGATACAAACTATAGATTCCTTGTCAACACTCATTCATATCAATGTCTAAGATATACTAGTGCATAAGGTGGAAAATTTTTAACCTATAATATTACTAATTCATTTGCACTAGTTGAAAAATGAAGTTCATCAATGAAGAATTATAGTGTTTTGTTCTATGGTGTCTTAACGTTCAAAGATATAAAAACACGTTTAAATTTTATAAGAACAAAGGTTATATTTTCATTTCGGCATGCGGCCATTAGATTTCAAATCATGAAGTCGAGTTGGCCCTCAGTATAAGTTGAGTTTGACATGCCTGGTGTAATAGTTCTTACACCTTGTAAGTTACACTTAAGTAGAGTTAAGTATTTTTCAATTAAACTTTATTTATACTCCTTTCAACATGGTGGTCATATCAGGAGTTGAGGTTCTGTAAGTATACCAGAGTAGTCCATGTAACTACCGGTACTGATGTGTATACGTTTGCTATGGTTTGTTACTTTCAACCCATACTCAATTTTAATAACTTAGATATAATACTTACTTACTTACTCAATGGCAATAGACAAGTAAAGGAATATTATCTATTTATGGAACCAGGAGGTTCATTGCCGCGCTTACCTGAGCCCGCCATTCAACCCTATTCTGTGCTAACTCCATCAAATCATCCCTCTCAAATCTTACTTCTCTTAAATCTATCCTATTATTGTTCTCCCACCTATGTCTAGGTCTTCCAAGTGGTCTTTTCCCTTAGGGTCTCCCAGTCAATACATTTTAGACATGTCTTTCCTCCCCCATGTCCAGCCCATTTCATCCTCCGTGATTTAATTACCGTTACTATATCCGGCGACGATTACAGGTTATGAAGCTCGTCGTTATGCAGTTTTCTCCAGTCCCCATTTTCATCTCTTTTAGGCCCAAATATTTTCCTAAGCCCCCTGTTTTCGAACACTCTCAGATTAGGTTCTTCCCGAAGAGTAAGCGACCATGTCTCACATCCATATAATACAACCGGCAGGATAATTGTCTTATAAATTCTTATTTTTCGATTTCTGGACAGAAGATATAACAGATATAATGCAGAATGAAATATGGCAAGTGAATTTCCAATTTGGCATTTGCCTTTACGTTTGGAGTAAAAAAAAATAATAAAAAAAATAAAATAAAAAATAAAAAAAACCTAAGTAGAAATGGCCGGCCACGTTCAGTAGTTTAGAAAGTTGTGCCTCTAAATTTTAGGAATTAACTTCCTGGAGTGAGTTAAGCTTATATCAGGTGATCTTCCGTTCCAGAAATATGCTAAATAGGGATCTAAACGTGTTTTGTTATCCACCTGCACAGTGCTTCCCTCTATCGTTTTGTTTCTCCATTTCTTCTGGCCTATTGCGGTGGTGTGCATGTCTTCTTTACAATGTAGCCTGGCATTGAGTAAAAACAGGTTCGACCACTTCGTTACTGTGGAAAGCAATAAAGCGGTATCATTAAGCCGTGTCTTTCTTATCCATTCTGCAGTAATATTCTACTTCACAAAGTTAATTGTAAGTTGGAAACTAGTAATAGTAATATTTAGCTTGATATGCACATAATAATAATAATAATAATTATAATAATAATAAGACTGTTATCCTGGCGGGTGTATTATATGTGAGACATAGCCGCTTACTGATCGGGAAGAGTGTTCGAAAACAGGGTGCTTAAAAAATATTTGGGCCCAAGAGGAATGAAAATGGGGACTGGATAAAATTGCATAACGACGAGCTTCATGACCTGTACGCTTCACCGGATATAGTAAGGGTAATTAAATCGCGAAGGATGAAATGGCTGGACATGTTACACGCATGGGGGAGGATATACATATCTCAAATCTATTAAATGGGAGACCCGACGGGAAAAGGTCACGCGGAAGACCTAGACGTAGGTGGAAGGACAATCCTAGGGTGGATTCAAGGGAAGTCGGATTTGCGGGGGATGGCTGGATGGAGTTAGCACAGAATAGGGTTGAATGGCGGACTCAGGTAAGCGCGGCAATGAACCTTCGGGTTCCATAAAACAGATAATATTCCTTTAGCTTGCTGAGGAATTGTCTATTGCAAATTGAGTAATTAAGTAAGTAAGTAAGTAAGTAAGTAAGTATAATAATAACATGGTAATCATACCAGAAGCCCTAGCCTATACGCAGCCGAAACACTATCCATCACCAATCATGGCCCAATTGAAAGACTGGAGATCAAAGAAAGAAAGATATTAAGGAAAATCCTAAGCCCTAAGTTCCATAACATCAAACTCATCCACATCAGAAACGAAACACTCTACCAAAAGACTGAAAAACTCTCAGGCAAAATGAGGAAAAGGAGAATTGGTTTTTATGGACACATCCTCAGAACCAACCCAAATAGACTGACCAAAAAAGACCAAACCAAATTGGTTTAAGGAAACGGAGAAGGACTTAAAAAAACTCAAAACCACGGAAAAAATGCTCATAGATAAAACTGAAAAAAAAAAATGTCAAGAAAGAGACGTTCCAAATCAAAATCAAAACCAAACGAATTATTCAGATCAATGAAGACGAAAGAAAATAATAATTAAGGAATCGCGCACAATGTGCATTATCCTAACCTAACCAGTCCTGAACCCAGGAACGGGACTTTTCACTACTAAAAAATCCCCGACCCGGCCGGGAATCGAACCCGGGCCGCCGGAGTGGAAGGCAGGCGCGCTACCGACTCACCCACGGCGACGGACGAAGACGAAAGAAAAGCAAGATCAGAAATAATAAAGCAATACTGGGCTGAAATTAATACACAAAACACTGAGAAATGATTGATTCAACGTACCCCAAAGTTGGGTGAAATGGAGGAGGAGAAGAAGAAGAAGAAGAAGAAGCTGGCTTTCCTTAGTTTAAACCTATTTCTGGAAGCCTTCAAATTAGAACTAGGTATATGTATTTCCAAACAATAGGTAGTATAAAATAATCTCTATATATATATAAAAGGCTTTGTCCTGACTGACTGAATGAATGACTGACTGATTGACTGAATGACAGGAATCAACATACAGCCTAAACTATAACAGGTAGAGACTTGGAATTTTGACAGTACCTTCGTTTCATAATGTAGGTGCTCACTAAGAAAGGATTTTGAAAAATTCTGATTCTAAATGCCAAAAATTAAATGTTTTTGAAAATACTTAATCCCTTTTTACATAGAATTATCAATTCCAAATCACAGAATATATTGTTGCCAAATGGTATCAGGTGGGCTTGGAAAAAGACAAATGAAATGCACTTTTGACAAATAAGAGAAGTTATCAAAATAATTCATGTTATAAATAAATATTACAGAATGAAATCCACTAAAATAATGGAATCACATAACTTTCTCTACCCTGGACATAGAGAAAACAAAACGAGGTATGGTAATGTGTATATTATTATATTATATCGCAGGTTTTTGGAGAGAAAAGTATGAAAGTGATAATGCTTTATGGTAACATAAGAGTGGGAAATTTCCCGCCTCGATATTACAATTTTATGTTACAGGAATTTCTGTTTCTTCTTATTTAAACCTCTACCAGGCTTGCTGTGCACTGTACAAGCGATGGGATGCAACATTCTAGATCCTCTATGAGCCATAAAAAACTATATCAAGCGTTTTCTGAGGGAATAGTTTGAGTGTAATAAGTCGTTCTTCCTATTTCAAATTATAAATGCCTATATAAGGACCTAGAATTTCAAATTGAAAATCCTTCATATGCTAATTTCCAATTACAAAATACAAAACCCGGGCGACGCTGGGTCTTTTAAGCTAGTGTATTATAAGATAATATAATAAAGAAAGATTATTTTTGTGATGTACTGAGAACGCACGATCCGGCGGCCTGGAAGGAAGTCGTCGGACGGTGAAGGCTCTCCAGCAGCACATCGCAAAAATAAATACTAAATTAGTGCATATTTAAATACTAAATATTACGGCAAAGGACATAATGAATACTAAACCAAAAAAATCGTTCAGAGTTAGGTTAGCCTATAATGTATTCCTTTTTTCAGCCACAATAATCTTCCCTACTGACACACGGACATAAGTCTTACAAATACAAACATTTTAATTAATATGTTGAGGATTTATAAGCAATTAAAACTGCACAAATATGCATGCAAATATGCAACGGAAATCTAAGAAATATGCCCTAAATTTCCACTGCAAATTTTAAAATATGCTGGTTTTAAATGACTTTGATTAGGTCTACTACGTTTTTACTGAGAGATCCGATAATTTTGACTATACATTTACTTACAAGGATTTCCAAGCATAATATCCAGTTGAAGTACTGTACTTTAAATAACAATAGACTATAATAAGGTTTTAAAGTCTCAAGTATTTTTTTTTATGCTGAAACAACTCTTTTGACCAGGAAAACCCCTTGCACCGTTTCATAATGTGAAGTCTTAGCTTCATTTTAAACTTTTAAGAAATTGATTATCTTCATGTGTGACGAAGAAAAAGAAACACTAAAATTAAACTATTTTTATGTTTCGTAGATTTAACAAAAGCCTTCGATAGAGTAAAATTGCAAGATGTTGTACAAATATTGCAAGAAAAAGAAGTGCCCATAAAAATGATAAAACCAATTATAGAATGTAACACAGGCTGTAAAACAATAATTATAGTAAAAGAACGAACAGCAGAAATAACAATCTCCCAAGGTATTAGACAGGGTGACTCTTTAAGCCCTTTCCTATTCAATCGTACAAAATAAAATTCAAATAAAAAATAATAATAATAATCGAGAACTTGCCGAAACATTGGGGTTATAAAATGGGAAACATAAGATTTCATGCAATATGCTACGCAGATGATGCCGTACTCATATCTGAAACCGAAGATGGATTGCAAAGGCTATTACACCGTTTCAATACAACAGCAAAAAATACAATATGGAAATAAATACACAAAAAACTAAATGCCTAACAGTATCGAGAGAACCATTAAGATACAAGTTAGAAGTGGTAACAGAAGTGATTCAACAAGTTTCAGAATTTAATTACCTAGGAACTCTGATAACAGACACTAAAAATCTAATTTATGAAGAAAAGAAACAATGCAGATATCAGGTTGTATTAAAGACATAATTTGGAGAAATAAGTACATGGCAATAGACAGTAAAGTGCGCATTTATAAAACAATATTAAGACCAATCTTAACATATGCAGCAGAAACGAGAGCAGACACAAACAAAACTTTTTTTTAAAATAATCTTTCTTCAACATTACAATCTGTTCTACAATGAACAATAAGTAATAATGATACAAGAATGAACATGTTACAAATATAGCCCAGTGGCTAATATTTGTATAACATAACAAATCTGTTTGACATTTAATTAAATCTGTAGATCAAGTCCAAAACTCTATTTCTATTGAGCCTACACGTGTTTGTCCCATTGTTCAGGAGATTCACTGCATATGAATTGGGGTGTTTGTTTAGACGATTCTGGTAGGTCATACTGTATTTACTTATTTCCTGTTTTACTGTTGGTATTTCAAGATCTTGATAAATATATTTGTTACTGATGTACTAGGGAATTTTACCAATAGTTCGTATCGTTTTGGATTGGAAACGTTCTAGAATTTCTATGTTGGAGTTGTTTGATGTACCCCAAAATTGAATTCCATATGTCCATATTGGTTTAAAGATACATTTGTAAATTAGAAGTTTGTTCGCAGTTGACAACTCTGACTTGGGTCCTAGGAGCCAATACAATTTGCTGAATTTTAGATTTAGTTGTTTGCGTTTGGTACTTATATGCTTTTTCCAGGTCAAACGACGATCAAGATGGATACCCAAATATTTAACTTCTTCTGACTGAGGTAGAGTCTTACCGTTGATTCTTATTGGACGGCAAGTGCCTCGTCTTAGCGTGAAAATTACATGTAGACTCTTATCTTCATTCATTTTTATTCTCCATTTTTTTAACCAAATCTCCAATTTAATTAGGTAATCTTGTATGTGTTGTGACGCTGTGGTTAAATCTTCATGGACTGCTAAGACTGCTGTATCATCAGCAAAAGTGGCTATAGTTGTCGGTACATCTATGGGCAAATCTGCAGTGTATAGTAAATACAACATAGGACCAAGGACACTTCCTTGTGGAATTCCAGAATTGATAGGGTAGAGATCCGATAGGCTGTCTTCAAATTTAACTTGAAAGAATCTTTTTTCTAGGTATGATTGCAGAATACTATAAAAAGAATGGGGTAAGAACTATTTTATTTTGAATAGCAATCCAGTATGCCATACTTTATCAAAAGCTTGGCTAACATCAAGAAATACTACTGAACAGTATTCTCTATTTTCAAATGCATTGTGAATGACATCTGTTACTCTATGCACTTGTTCTATGGTTGAGTGCTGTGCTTGAAATCCAAATTGATGGTCGGGAATTATGTCAGTAAGGAGTGGTTTAAGTCTGGCCAGGAGTATTTTCTCAAACAATTTAGAAATAACAGGCAATAAACTTATAGGTCTGTGAGATTTAACATCATTTGGAGGTTTTCCTGCTTTATGGATGAGGATAATTTGTGATTTTCCAAGCTCCTGGATAGTACCCCGACCTTATTATTGCATTAAATATGAATGCAATAAAAATCATAGCTTTATATGGCAGTTCTTTCAAGATACGACCAGTTATTATCATAACCAGGAGCTTTATTAGGATTCAAATTATTTTCTATAGACCTCTCTTGGAGATACTGACTGAATCGGTAGAGACATCTGGAAAGGGGCTTGAAGGAACTGATCTATCTCAGTGTCATCTTCTTGTGCCATTGAAGGAAATGGCTGGAATACTTGTGATAAATGGGTGACAAATAACATAGCTTTTTCATCACAGCTTCTAGCCCAAGTGCCATCTTCTTTCTTAATTGGTGGTATGGGGTCTGTAGGTCTTTTCAATTTCTTTGTAGCTCTCCATAAAGAATAACCACTAACTTCGAGAGGCGTTAGATTTTCCAGATATTCTTGGATGGATTGGTTTTTCATTGTTTTTATGAGCCTTTTTAGTTCTTGGGAAGCTCTGTTGAATCGCCTTTTATCTTCAGGATATCTGTGGTTCTGCCATATTCTTCTTAATTTACGACGTTCTTCTATTTTTTCTTTAACACATGATGGGTACTGATTTACAGGAGCCAGTTTTAGATTTAAATTTGGAGTGGCTTCCCATGCAGTGGCAGATTGAATCGACTTTGTTAAATTGCTTACTGCGTCTTCTATTTCTTCAGATGTTTTGAGACTGATTTTCAATGTGATTCTTTCTTGTAAGATATCTCGGAAATACTCCCAATCTGTTCGTCTATTGCAAAGAGTGAGAGATCTCTGCCCGAGTATTACTTCTGCGTTCAATGACATCATAACTGGAGAATGATCAGACGATAAATGAAAAAGGGATTCTATGTTCAGATAATTCTGTGAAAAACCCTTTGTTATGAAAAAGTCCAATAGATCTGGTATTTTACTTGTATCAGAAGGCCAGTAAGTGGGTTCACCAGTAGATAAGATTTCTAAATTATTATTAGTGATTGCACGATACAGCTGTCTTCCACGGGTTGTGATCAGTTGTGATCAGTCGTGATCCCCAGTGAGTGTGTTTTGCATTCCAATCTCCACCTGCTGGAAATTTTGAACCCAAAGTTCTAAAGAAGTTTTCAAATTCCTGCGAATTGATTTTATGTTTAGGTGGACAATAAGTAGAAGAAATAGTTATTGGCCCGAGAGCAGTATCATTTTTATGCTAGTAGCTTACAGGAAATCTTGACAATATTTAGGCAATTCGTAATGTCGAATAGAATTTTTAATTATGAAGGATGGTAACATATCCTCGAAATCTAGAATAGTTTTTCTCTGTAAGTCTTGTTTCTGAAATGAGTACTATATCAATTTTGTTCATTTTTATAAATAATTCTAATTCTTGTCTACGTTCAGACAAGCCGTTGACATTCCAAGAGGAAATATTTAGAATTTTAGCTATTTTATTTTCCATTGGGAATGGCTTTGATTAGATCGAACATGCGATCCATCATTTTATCAATAACTTTCTCTATGGTTTTTCAAACCTAGAGAACATTTGTTACATTGCGGTGATGATGTTAATTGAATGCTGTGGCTCTTGCCACTGAGAACTTCCCTTTAAAGCTTCTACATACGTTTTGTCTGAAGTAGTGGTACTCGGATGTTCATTACTTGGAACTTGCGTTACCGTTGTTAGAGGTTGTTTGGACACGGTTTTTTCCCTCAGTGGTTCAAATGTCTTTTGTTTATATTCCCTATAAGTTTTACATCCTCTGTAACTGGCTGGATGGTTCTCACTACAATTTACACAAATTGGTGGAGTTTCGGGTTTTTTACGGCAAGTTGTTGTTGGTTGGTCTTCGCCGCACTTGACGCACCTAAACGGCCGATTGCAGTGATTTTTTGTATGTCCAAGCCGTTGACAACTCTTGCAATGCACAATTTCACGTTTTTTGTAAGGGGGTTCAAATGTTACCTAAGTATGAAATAAGTTCTTTATATCAAATATTGTCTTGTTTTTGGGTGCAGGTTCCAAGTCAATGAAAAAGATAGGCAGAGGCTCTTTAGTTACTCTATGTAGTACGTTAGTAATGTTCCTGACTACATGGCCTAGTGCCTTTAGTTCCTCTTTTATAATATTTACATCTTCACTGTGATGCATACCTCTGAGAACTACTCGGTAAGCACGCTCATGTTTTAACTGGTACGTATAATGACTAATGTCTTTTTTCAGGAAACATTCTCTTATTATTTTATAGCTTTCTATATCTATTGGCATCAGTTTGACAAGATGCCCTGCTCTCAATGTAGTCAGTGTATATTTGTCATTGGCATAGTTGCCATTACTTTCTTGATTTTTTTTATATTAACAATATCTGTCACAAAAATAGGTTCTGGTTTTGGTATGCGTACTTCCAGTGTAGGCCTACTGTTTGTGTTATCATCTTGTGCTGAGTCATCAGTCAGTGAGGAAAATCTATTTGAAACTGGTACTGTATAGTTTACATTTGAGGTATCAGCTAAATTTCTCCTATGGCCTTTGGAGTGTGGGACCTTATCCTGTTGCCATTGTTCGTCTGGCAGTGAGCTCGAGTGCATTGTGGGAGCAGTGCACAAGCGCTTTGAAGCTGAATTTGGTGAATGAGGATTTTCATGATGTAACTCACTATCCATGTCTTGATTCATTTCATATTCACTTGAATCATCGGTATGCAATTCCAAACTGTTGGGATTTGTTACATGTAATGATTTCTCATAGCGCGAGTTTCTTCCGTTTGAGTATTGTCAGATGTATTTGCTTTCAACATTATTGTAGTAGCGGTGTTCACTGCCTTATGGCGTATGGTATTTCTTTTTATTACCTACTGCTACCAACACAGTAGGCAATGTCTTCAACAATCAGTCTCCGTAGGAGGCCTTTACTCCACAAACAAGAAAAATATATGGAAAAATATCAACACTGAAATTAATGAAAACAGTCTTTAACAAGGAAGGAAGTTATTGCAAACACTCACACGTTGAAATCAGTAGAGAAGCAACACTTTACAATCAGAAATATAAATGTCAAACCTTTAGATACAGCAAAAACCTATATAATATCACAGCACATTCCACAATTGAAACCAACTGAAAAACCATGGCCTCCTTCAAATGTACAAACAAAACTAAACACAAATTAAGCACATGTGAAATGAAGGTGCTAAGAACAATTCAGGGGAAAACTTTATTAGATAAGATACACAATACAGAAATTAGGGACAAATTCCAAACTCAGGACATAACGAAATTTACCAATGACAGAAGAAAACTGTGGAAAGAACACGTTGATAGAATGGAAAACAATCGCCTAGCAAAAAAGGCTCAAGAAAGCAGACCAGACGGAAAAAGACCTGCTGCGAGATGGAAAGACAGTACACACGACTCATCTGAGGAATAAAGGGGAAATAAACAGGATATAATCCTGCATTACAAGAAGAAGAAGAAGAAGAAGAAGAAGAAGAAGAACATTAAACAAATGTAAATTGTTTTTATCATCCACCTATCTCATATGAAAAGTTTGAAAATTCTGTAAAAAAAAAAGTCAGTAGCGTGTCCCCTGTTAAATTAAGACCATTCATCAGGCAGCTATGCACAGATAACATTGAAATTGTGTACTTCAACTAGCAGATATGATTATATTCACCGTCTGCAATAATAGAAACATCAAAGGTTAGTGTGTGTTATAATGTGATGAACTTGTGGGGTAAAGAGTGCAGTAAGTTAGGGTGCTAGCACTGAGTGTTGGAAGTTCAAGTTTCCACCATGATTAAATGGTCGGGAAATAATCTAGCGAGATTCTACTATTCACTTCACACACAAATATCGCATACAATAGGAAAAAATACGTTAAAACACGTCAAAAATATGGTCATTAATTACAATCGGCTGTTCAACCAACCCTAAAAAATTAAATCTGGTTGGCTATCAATAAAACGATTACTTGAGGGCATGCACACGCAGTCGCCGATACCAACCTATGAATAATGCGCAGAAAAATCACTATTGGTACATAGTTACAACAGTCAGTGTAACATTTATATTTTATCTTTAATACTAAAATTATTACAGTATAATTACACTTCTCAACTTCATCAGTAATTTGTAATGCATTAAAAATTGTTTTTTGACCTCTGTGCATACACTGTTAGCTAAAAGTTGTACAAGTATAACCATTAACAAAAACTGTTATTCAAATTCTATAAAATCATTAAAACTCCGTGGCGCTACATCCATGGAGGGACTTGGCCTACCACCCAACCACTGCGTCATCTACCGGAGGCAGATGGCAGGATTGGGGGCATGTGGTCAGCATGCCAACACCCACGGCCCTTAATGGTGGTTTCCATGACCGGAGCCGCTACTTCTCTATCAAGTAGCTTCTCAATTTGGATCACGAGGCTGAGTGCACCCCTACCAAAACTCCCTACCTCAGAAAAATCCGAGGAAGTCCGGGGATCGAACCCGGACCGACGGATCTGTAGTCAGCGACGCTAACCACAAGACCACGCCGGCGGTCTATAAAATCATACCTGTTTTTAAAATATACGTCCAGTCTTAGCTAATTATAGCTTTTTAACAAACGTCCTAAAACATTCTTTAAATAAATTATGACTTATTTTTGCCATGTTTAAAAAATTAGTGAATAATGAAAATATTTTTAACAAATGTTTAAAAAAGTCAAGTGATAAGTCAATGAATACCGTGTAAGTGACATAAAGGATTTCTTTAAGAATATTGTATTTTTATTATATTATATATTAATGATATTCTTAATCTCTATATATATATATATAAAAGGCTTTGTCCTGACTGAATGACAGGAATCAACGTACAGCCTAAACTATAACAGGTAGAGACTTGGAATTTTGACAGTACCTTCGTTTCATAATGTAGGTGCTCACTAAGAAAGGATTTTGAAAACTTCTGATTCTAAATGCCAAAAATTAAATGTTTTTGAAAATACTTAATCCCTTTTTACATATAATTATCAATTCCAAATCACAGAATACATTGTTGCCAAATGGTATCAGGTGGGCTTGGAAAAAACAAATGAAATGCACTTTTGACAAACAAGAGAAGTTATCAAAATAATTCATGTTATAAATAAATATTACAGAATGAAATCCACTAAAATAATGGAATCACATAACTTTCTCTACCCTGGACATAGAGAAAACAAAACGAGGTATGGTAATGTGTATATTATTATATTATATCGCAGGTTTTTGGAGAGAAAAGTATGAAAGTGATAATGCTTTATGGTAACATAAGAGTGGGAAATTTCCCGCCTCGATATTACAATTTTATGTTACTGGAATTTCTGTTTCTTCTTATTTAAACCTCTACCAGGCTTGCTGTGCACTGTACAAGCGATGGGATGCAAAATTCTAGATCCTCTATGAGCCATAAAAAACTATATCAAGCGTTTTCTGAGGGAATAGTTTGAGTGTAATAAGTCGTTCTTCCTATTTCATATTATAAATGCCTATATAAGGACCTAGAATTTAAAATTTAAAATCCTTCATAAGTTAATTTCCAATTACAAAATACAAAACCCGGGCGACGCCAGGTCTTTTAAGCTAGTAACATATAATGCATTGATATGTATTTGCATGAAAGAAATGTTAAGTACGCTACATTAAAGAATAATTCAACAGAAAAATTATCCTTCTCTAATCATAATAAAATTGTCTTCTGTTTATAAATCATTGTATAATTGGTAGAATTGTTGAGGTACAGTCAACTCCCGATTATCCGGGATAATGGGTGGTTGCCACCTCACGGATAAACGAAAACACGGTTAAAACAAAATTATACCTAAACATACTGTAATTGAAAAATTATTTAAAACTCTACCTAGACCTATGTGGAAACGTCTTGCAGTGCTAGAATCATTCACCATCAGAGGTCACAAACTGTTTCAGCACAACAATAAAACACTAAGACTACTCTATTAACAGTTTGGTTTTGACACTTTCAAGGAATTTTTACACTTTGCTGAAATAGTTTGTTAACACTTTTTGTTTTTTGACCGCATTTTCCTTCTTGCGAATATCGGAATTTAGCCTGCGTAACATCAACTTATCACTAAGTGAACTGAGTGAATATTTTTAAAAGATTTTTGTAAGGAATAGCTCAACGGTTAATCCGCAAACCGGTTGATCTGCACCCGGATAATCGGGAGTTGACTGTACTCACAGAAGGACGATCATAATATCTCTATATTTTTTTGACTTACAGGTTTGGAGCTATGCCTGCCTGACCTCCGGTAGAGTGACAGACGGGGGGGGGGGCAGTCCATAAGGGCCAGAAGGGCCGGTCCTTCTCTTAAAAAAATGCGGAACATTGTTTATCGTGGTTGACCTTCTTTTAAAAATAAATTATAGATCCAATTTAAATAAACTCAACGTATTTATAGCGTCAATTTCTTAGATCTGTACTGCGCAAGCAGGGAGAAAATAAATTTCCCCTCCAGCAATATGTCATGGGCCTGTACAGAACATCTAGCGCAAACACCCTGAGTAGACATAGAGATTCATGGGCCAGCATGTTTTCTTTGCAAGGACTTATATACATAGCTGTCTTCCCTTAAGATGGGGTTCCGTTTTCTCTGCAAATTTTTCTCGTTCCGTGGACCGGCCCTCCTATCTCTTTCTCTATCTTTCAAATGAATCGTATTTCTGGTTGCAAGTTCCTCCGACTCGTAGTATTCTACTTTCATGCCGGTTGTCGACCAAGAACTAAGCTAAGTTAGTTTAGCTTAGCTCACATACAGTGCGGGATTTCATAAGTAGTTGTGCCGACAAAACTACATATGAAATCCGGCACAACTATATGAAATCCCTTACTGTATGTCAGCTAAGCTAAGCGAAGTTAGCTTAACTCTTGGTCGACAACCGCCATCAGACTGTGCTAGAACTATGCAATACCAAGACAAAAGCATGTACGTCTTACGCCATGCAAAAATTATTATGTAAGATTGATGCTGAGAGTGTGCGAAAACAGGGTGCTTAGGAAAATATATGGGACTAAGAGAGATGAAAATGGGGACTGGAGAAAACTGCATAACGACGAGCATCAGGACCTGTACTCTTCACCGGATATAGCAAGGGTAATTAAATCACAGAGGATGAGGTGGGCTGGACATGTTGCACGCATGGGGGAGGAAAGTCATATTTCAAAAGTGTTGACTGGGAGACCCGAAGGGATAAGACCACTTGGAAGACCTAGACGTAGGTGGAAGGACAGTATTAGGATATATTTAAGAGAAGTAGGATTTGCGTGGGATGGTAGGATGGCGTTAGCACAGAATAGAGTTGAATGGCGGGCTCAGGTAAGAGCGGCAGTGGACCTCCTGGATCCATAAAATAGTTAATATTCCTTTAGCTTAGGCTACTTAGGAATTGCCTATATTATCTACTAGCATCTGCCCGCGGCCTCGCCCGCGATAATTATTTCAAAAATTAAAAATTAAGAGCATAATAGTAAAATCATTATATTTATTAACACCTAAATCACGTGGACTACATACCACGATTAGATAGCATCGTCTGGTAAAAGCGACCTCAGATTCGAGTTTCTTGGCCCAGAAAACCTCTGTATAGTGAGATTCGTCTAAATAAAACAACGTTTGACCATATTTAGGGCTTACAACATTCAAGCGATCGCGAAAGTTTTATTTTCAAGGTATGACAAAAATAGCCAAAGCCAACTGTAATTGATTTGACATTGAAATGTATAACTGAAAACTTATGTTTTGAAAACGCACAAAATGCACGTTTTTTGCCCGTTTTTCACTCATAACTCACGAACGAAAACTAAAATTAAAATTCCGGGTTGGAGGTGCATTTTACGACCCTTCAGCCCACCTATGTTTAAAATTTCAGATCTCTGCGTTCAGTAGATTTCGCTGGACATCGAGGACAATTCCTTTTATTAATACAGATAATATGAATTATAATGATACCTTCTCTAATTTGTCAAACATCCATTTCATTTAATCCAAACCCACCTGATACAACTGGCAACAATATGTTCTGTGAATTTGTTTGGATAATTCTGTGTAAAAAGGGGTTAAGTATTTTCAAAAACATTTAATTTTTGGCAGTTAAAATCAGAATTTTTCAAAATCCTTTCTTAGTGAGCACCTACATTATGAAACGAAGGTACTGTCAAAATTCCAAGTCTCTACCTGTTATAGTTTAGGCGGCGATAAATACGCTTGATATTAGGATAAATACAAAAATATAATATGTTTTTGTATTAACTTACTAAGGGCCCTCTTATATTTTGAGCCAATGTAATGGGGCCTTACCCTATTGTTATTGGCATAGGTAATCCCACGAGAGTTTACGAATTATCTGATGAAACTCGTAAACTCGAGTTAGATTTATTAAGACTATTCCATGATAAAAATCTAACGGATTATACAAATAATAATTACTTTCATGCTTTGTTATATAAAAACAAAACTATCAGCTGCGAGATCACGGCATATTATGAATCAACAATCCATAAATCGATTCGAGTTACCATGTTGTGACCAATGTTACCAATGGTGCATATAAAACATAGTTAACCTAATTCAGGTAAGCTAACAGCAGAACAGAATAAAAGCACACGAACTGGCTTGCACCGAATTGAAATTGTGTTTCTAATCGATGTACATTTCTATTATTTCAATTTCCAAACAAGTTAGGTTGTAAAAAATAATGTTTTCGTGCTCCTTAATGGCAACAGTGACGTATTAGTCACGGCACATTGATGCTTTAGTGTCCAGTAACGAGCTGACGTTTCATCAGGTAAAATTCCTTCCTCATATTAATAGGAAGCATTTTATAAGATAAACGATCCTGATTGGTCTACATCCGAGGAATTGCTAAACGTTATTGGTCAATATCAAACACGCGGCTTATGAGTGGAATAGTCAAATACAATACAGTATAATGCAGGACAGTCATGCTTTCAGCAGGGGAATGATACACTGGCGCTGTCAACGGGTGGACCCGCAGCACCAGATATCTTCCCGCTTAGATGGAATCATAGCATGAATGTATTTATATTCGGAAAGTTGTTTTTGAACAACGGTATTGAAAGAAAGATGCTGTTATTCCGAACTGCATTGTAGAAAAGATATTTAAAAAAAAAAAAAGTATCATTTAAATTTGAATGTGGGAAGATACAGATTCAGATTTCAATTAAAAGTCCCGTTGTACTCAGTAGCTCAGTGGTTAGCAAGCTGAACTATTGACCGCAGGTTCCCTAGTTTTAATCTCGGTGAGGTTTCTTTGTATTACTTCACATTATTTTGGAACGAAAATAAAGTGTATAATTTTAAAATAAGTTTATAATTTAAATAACTTTAAATTTCCCTGCCTTTTGTTTATGTTTACAAGATGTAGAGTACGATTACTTCCACAAAGTCTCTGGGTTTTTACGTATATACCTTAGGAGCGAGTCTCACCGTTCCTAGAGTTCCTGCCTAGGGGAGGTAGCTGATTGGCTCAGCTCTTCTATCCCACTCCACATGTTGTCTGTCTCTGTCTCGCTGCGGCATTATCCTTCCACTCACCTATTATAGTATTTTCTACGACTGGCAACTTGCTGCATGATCTTCACTTCGTGTTCAACAGTAGCTAAGTGAACCTCGCTGGCTGGGCTAAGTCTTCAAGGCCAGAGACTTTGTGGAAGTAATCTTACTCAATGTAGTGCGGGGCGAAAGTGTGCGGAGTGCGTAATGAAGGAAACTAAACTCAATTTGTTTGTTACGCAGTCACGACAACTGCGTTGTTACATTTTCTTCCAATTCGGCATGAAATTTCCTTGAAATCAGTAAAACGACGTATATGTAAGGATTTTTATATTTATAATTCCGTTTCAAGATGGCGGTGGTATTAATGCTTCTGTTTCAGGTGATGTTGGTCGAAATCGAAAGACGTATTAGCACAATTCATTGACCTTCTTTTCTGAAAGCGGATTCTTTAGGAACAATTTTTCACATAGCTACACGTAAACTGCATCCATGTACAGTGTGTTCCCGATAAACTATTTCTACCTAGAGCAGTGTGAGAATTTCAACTTTGAAGATAGCAGCCAAACCCTCCAAAATTAGCCGACATGATTTTTTTACAAATTATTACGGTGTTTCAGTCTCTTCGGAATTAAGAAAAACTACCTGTTTCCCTCTTTGTTCTATACAAATGCAAAACATTCCCACTTTTTCCCTTTATGACAAAATCGAGAAAGACCGAAATTTAGCTAAGTGATCAGGCTCACCATAATACAGTCGTTTATAATCACATAAGAAAATTTAAAATATGTGCCGATTTCACAAAATCCACTGGAAATTAATAATGTTTGTATATGATTCACTGAACCTATAGATTATACCTTAGCTTTAACATTGCGGTACAGGTTATAATAAGTAAGACCCAGGGTTTAGCCACAAAACATTACATCAGGGTAGTGGTGACGGGGTATAGCCCTACGCTAGAGTAGGATTACTTCCACAAAGTCTCTGGCCTGCAGAGTGAAGATCATGCAGCACGTTGCCTGTCGTAGAAAATACTGTAATAGTTGAGTGGAGAGATAATGCCGGAGGGACAGAGACAGACAACACGTGGAGTGGGATAGGTGACCTGAGCCAATCAGAGTGCAGCTACCTCCCCTAGGCAGGAACTCTAGGAACGGTGACACTCGCTCCTAAGGTATATACGTAAAAACCTACAGACTTTGTGGAAGTAATCGTACTCTACCAACTTCCAGTTCTTGGTAAGTGACAGTTAGGCTTTGAATAGTGGTATGTAGAGCTAGGTTGGTGGCAGCTAGGTTAGGAATAGTGGTATTAGTGTGATCGCCATCAAGTTTACAATACTACCCTTGTTTCTGGATCACGTGACCCAATCGCAACTCGATGCTAGTCGTAATAGCCATTCTTACTTAAAAGATCGTCATTTAGGCCTATAGGTTAGAAAAGTGGCTCCTTCATTCTCATTTTCCCAGGGTTTCTGACACTTTCCAGAGTAACTAAATTAGTTTATGGTTTTGGAAGAACACAACAAGATACAAATCACCGAATCTGAACTTTTTTTTCCTGTGAATAATTAATATAGTATAGTGTATGGAGCATAATGTTGTATGGATGTGAAACTTGGTCAATCCTGAAATCAGAAAGAAGAAGAATAGAAGCATTTAAAACAGGGTGCCAGAGAAAAATGCTGAAAATTAGCTTGATCGATAAAATTACCATTGAGGAAGTTTATGAGAGCGCAAAAGCAGAGAAAGAAATTTGGAACCAAATAAGAAAAAGAAGAATAAAACTCATGGGGCATTTACTAAGGCACCAAAGTCTTTTACAAATCATTATCGAAGGGAAGAATAGCAAAGGAAGAGCAAGACTACAGTACGTATGGAACAAATTAAGGATGACATGAACTGTAAGACATAAAAAGAATTAAAAAGGAAGGCAGAAAAAAGACCAGAATTGAGAATCGCTGTAAATCAATCCAAGGATTGAAGACTAAAGAAGAAGAAATATAGTGCGTAGTCATGGAAACTATCCCCAACAAATTTACAAACTGACGAAATGCCAAACGGTCTATAATAAGGGAAACAAAATATTCATTCAACACAATTTGCTAAGAAAAGTACAATTTCAAATTCCAAAAATCCCTATTCAGGGCCGATGTCACGTTCAGCCACAAGACACACACAGACAGATAATACACAACATATCCTACATTAAGTTAGACAGGTTACTGTCGCCATCTATTGAGCTTAACATTAACCAATATATTCTAGCAAAGGAATGACAGTCTTAAGACATATTGACCCTAGAGCAGACACGCGGTATATTCCATACATAGTGCAGATAAATGATAATCTGTTGCTATTCCTTCACTTTAATTCACATTACACCATTCATAGATTACAAGTAAGATCTGAGCTAAAGTTTAACATTAGTTTCGTAAATGATTTATAACGCTAACTAGTTACAATTTGCATATTAGTCCACTTCGACCTCATGTGAACGCACGCTGCAGTTCCAAGAAACTATTGTAGCTCTTGACCTGTTGATGCTACGGTCGCTCTAACATAACCAAACTGAAGCTAAACAAGGATGTGAAGGGTATTGGCAATTAGGTGGCTATAAGATTTGGCATTATTTCGGTCCAGGGCAAATTGCACATCTGGTGTATTAAATAAGTACATTTGCTGTTCGAAAATCAGTGAGAGTTGGTTTGATATGACCTTGATTGTACTGTCTACATTGCTGACATAGTGGGCTATGGCCTGTATGGGTGGTGTGAGGTTAGGGCTAAGCCACTTCAGTTTGCTTTAGACTCCACAGACACGGCCTTCTGATATATTCCTTAATAATGACAGAATGTTTGCATAGTTCACTTTGCTAATGTAGTGGGCTATGGGTGATCGAGGCAGATACAAGGTTAGGGGTGAAGCCATTCCAGTTTGATTCGTTTACACATACACCGCCATCTGACACATTTCTTAATGTTACTCACCAGGTTTATTCTCCAAGTCTCTGTGCTATCTTGGTGTCTTCCAAACTTGATATAGCAATGTCTATCACCAAAATCACACGCAAAACACGAACTATGCACATGTTTTAAATATAAAAACACACGGCACGACAAGAACTCGGCAGACGTCCCACTAGTTCCTACTTCACTGGTTCTTCCGCCTTGGGAGCTGCGTACAGCGCCACGTCGTGTCATTTCAGCGTATCTGTTAGCACAGACAGTTGACTCACGATGGGCTTGCATTTCATATTAAACAGCGATGTTTGAGAAAGTGCAGAACACGAATATCTCTATATATATAAAAGGCTTTGTCCTGACTGACTGAATGAATGACTGACTGACTGATTGACTGAATGACAGGAATCAACGTACAGCCTAAACTATAACAGGTAGAGACTTGGAATTTTGACAGTACCTTCGTTTCATAATGTAGGTGCTCACTAAGAAAGGATTTTGAAAAATTCTGATTCTAAATGCCAAAAATTAAATGTTTTTGAAAATACTTAATCCCTTTTTACATAGAATTATCAATTCCAAATCACAGAATATATTGTTGCCAAATGGTATCAGGTGGGCTTGGAAAAAACAATTGAAATGCACTTTTGACAAATAAGAGAAGTTATCAAAATAATTCATGTTATAAATAAATATTACAGAATGAAATCCACTAAAATAATGGAATCACATAACTTTCTCTACCCTGGACATAGAGAAAACAAAACGAGGTATGGTAATGTGTATATTATTATATTATATCGCAGGTTTTTGGAGAGAAAAGTATGAAAGTGATAATGCTTTATGGTAACATAAGAGTGGGAAATTTCCCGCCTCGATATTACAATTTTATGTTACAGGAATTTCTGTTTCTTCTTATTTAAACCTCTACCAGGCTTGCTGTGCACTGTACAAGCGATGGGATGCAACATTCTAGATCCTCTATGAGCCATAAAAACCTATATCAAGCGTTTTCTGAGGGAATAGTTTGAGTGCAATAAGTCGTTCTTCCTATTTCAAATTATAAATGCCTATATAAGGACCTAGAATTTAAAATTGAAAATCCTTCATAAGCTAATTTCCAATTACAAAATACAAAACCCGGGCGACGCCGGGTCTTTTAAGCTAGTAGCCTATAATTGGGTAAAATTTTCATTTTATACATTTCATTGTTACAGAATAAATTTTTGGTATATTTTATCTTTCTGTAGATAATGTATAAAGGTTTGACATTCTGCATTTACCAGCTTTCGAGTTATTTATCTGTTGCAAAAAGTATGTTTCCTACACTCGGAATGATGTTACTCATACAAATTTTACATTAGAGGTATGGTTTTTTATAATAGTTTTGATATGTCTGCCCAGCCAATTATAGAATCTGAAAATTTTAACAAGTATGGACTGAATGGTACTCGAATAGGGTATACATAGAAGCTGGATTTTTAATTTTAGCTTTCGTTCGCGAAAGCGAAAAACTGGCAGAAAACGTGATATTTGCGCCATCGAAATACCAGATTCGCTATTACATTTCAATTGTAAAATTAAGTACAGGTGGCCTTGGTCTTCTGGCCTAGCAACCGGGGAAAAGAGTATCGCGAAAATAAATCCTCTGGACATGCGCAGATATCTTCATTTTTTACGTACTTGGAGGAAGGGAAATCATGAATCTATCTATTTATCTTGACCTCAGTTTCACCTCTTCCTTGTAGATGTAGATGTAGATGTAGTTTTAGGGACATTTAAGCAACACAAGCCGCCCGGGCCTTACACATACATACTTTTTTGACCAGACAAGGACATGGAGGGCCTCCCTGGCTGAGTGATCAGCCCAATTCCGGGGCCATCTCCGAGACAACACGAACACATAGGACGAGACACACCATTCACACTCACACTCACTCCAAACAAGGCGAGGATGGGATGAAGATGACGGCCAGATGATATCCGGGGACCACAAGGGCCTAAAGTTACCCGATATTTTTCTCACAGGTGAGGAAAACCTCCGGAAAAAACCCATCTATGTAACTTGTCCCGACCGGGCCCGCTGAATGAGAGGAGCGAACGCATCCCCTGCGCCACAGCGGTGGACCGAAATCATGAATGTGGGCTTAAATGAGAAAACACTGAACGAATTGGACAAAACTCACTATGCGGGACTCTTCTGGGCCAAGGAACTCAAATCTGAGATTTTTTTTTTTCGAACGTCGCTTTTTTTATCGTGAAATACATCACAGCAGGATTTTTTGCTTTTCAATTAATTATTAATCACTAGCATGTGCCCGCGGCTTCGCCCGCGATAATTATTTCAAAAATTAAAAATTAAGAGCATAATAGTAAAATCATTATATTTAATAACACCTCAATCACGTGGACTACATACCACAATTAGATAGCATCGTCTGGTAAAAGCGACCTCAGATTCGAGTTTCTTGGCCCAGAAAACCTCTGTATAGTGAGATTCGTCCAAATAAAACAACGTTTGACCATATTTAGGGTTTACAACATTCAAGCGATCGCGAAAGTTTTATTTTCAAGATATGACAAAAATAGCCAAAGCCAACTGGAATTGATTTGACATTGAAATGTATAACAGAAAACTTATGTTTTGAAAACGCAAAAAATGCACGTTTTATGCCCGTTTTTCACTCATAACTCACGAACGAAAACTAAAATTAAAATTCCGGCTTCGAGGTGCATTTTCCGACCCTTCAGCCCAACTATGTTTAAAATTTCAGATCTCTGCGTTCAGTAGATTTCGCTGGACATCGAGGACAATTCCTTTTATTAATACAGATAATATGAATTATAATGGTACCTACTCTAATTTGTCAAACATCCATTTCATTAAATCCAAACCCACCTATACCATTGGCAACAATATGTTCTGTGAATTTGTTTCGATAATTCTATGCAAAAAGGGATTAAGTATTTTCAAAAACATTTAATTTTTGGCATTTAGAATCAGAATTTTTCAAAATCCTTTCTTTGTGAGCACCTACATTATGAAACGAAGATACTGTCAAAATTCCAAGTCTCTACCTGTTATAGTTTAGGCTCTACGTTGATTCCTGTCAATCAGGACAAAGCCTTTTATATATATACTAGCTTAAAAGACCCGGCGTCGCCCGGGTTTTTTAATTTGTAATTGGAAATGAACTTATGAAGGACTTTCGATTTTTAAATTCTAGGTCCAAATACAGATATTTATAATCCGAAATAGGAAGAACGACTTATTACACTCAAACTATTCTCTCAGAAAACGCTTGATATAGTTCTTTATGGATCATAGAGCATGTAGAATTCTGCATCCTATCGCTTGTACACAGCAAGCCTGGTAGGGGTTCATATAAGAAAAAAACAGAAATTCCTGTAACATAAAATTGTAATATCGAGGCGGAAAATTTTATTTCTCACTCTCATGTTATCATAAAACTGTTTTAGGGATGAAATTAAACAGAAAGCAATATCACTTTCATACTTACCATAAAGCCGTTTTGGGGATGAAATTAAACAGAAAGCATTATCACTTTCATACTTTTCTCTCCAAAAACCAGCGATATAATATAATAATATACACATTACCATACCTCGTTTTGTTTTCTCTATGTCCAGGGTAGAGAAAGTTATGTGATTCCACTATTTTAGTGGATTTCATTCTGTAATATTTATTTATAACATGAATTATTTTGATAACTTCTCTTATTTGTCAAAAGTGCATTTCATTTGTTTTTTCCAAGCCCATCTGATACCATTTGGCAACAATATATTCTGTGATTTGGAATTGATAATTCTATGTAAAAAGGGATTAAGTATTTTCAAAAACATTTAATTTTTGGCATTTAGAATCAGAATTTTTCAAAATCCTTTCTTAGTGAGCACCTACATTATGAAACGAAGGTACTGTCAAAATTCCAAGTCTCTACCTGTTATAGTTTAGGCTGTACGTTGATTCCTGTCATTCAGTCAATCAGTCAGTCATTCATTCAGTCAGTCAGGACAAAGCCTTTTATATATATATATAGAGATTTAATTGTTTTATGACTGGATTTGCGTTTAAGGTTAAGGTTCATGAACCTGTAATTCGTTTTAATCAAATTTTGTACGTGCATGTATTACTTTGATGTTTGCTATACACTTTCATGTCTCTGGCAAATAAAGATCTATCTATCTATCTATCTATCTATGGCAGCACATATTACTCTGTTCGGTATAAGTTATCCTCGTCTTGTTCAGAGTGAATGTGTGTGTGAAAGATTTGTCTTGTCCTGTGTGTTCGTGTTGTCTCGGAGGTGGCCCCGGCATTGGGCTGATCTCTCGTTCGTTGAGGACCTCGTGTCTTTGTAGGGTTATAAAAGTTTATATTGGATCCAATAGGTAATCCCTTTTCCGACAGGTCGCGTCCCTGTAATGCTTGGGTTGCTTAAACGTCCTCAATGGGAGAGGTAAAACTAAGGAAAATAAGAAGAAAACATAAATAATGTACAGTGAACACCGCTTAATGAAATCAGGGATTAATGTTATCAGTCGGGTAATGTTGTCATTTTTATGAAGTCCCGAGTATACTGAAACATTCCGACGCTTCTGGTTTCTTCTGCTGTTTTTAGGTAGATTTATCTACACGTTCAAAAAAAATTGTGATATTTATATATATCTTTACACGCTAGCGGCCGTAATTTTGAAGATATTTGAACCAAATTTTAGTGTCTTATTTCTAGGCCCAATAGTTCGGACAAATTCGTTAATGAGCAAAATTGGCCCAAGGGGGTGGTCGGGGGAGGGGGTTTAAATTTTAAAACATTTAAATCTCGGCCCCTATGAAGTATAGAGGGAAACTTTGTTTGAATAAATTAGAGTGCTCCCTATGGAGTTCACAGTGACACCAACGATTAGGGGGTATGAATGGGGATGGGGGTGGGGGATGGAAATTCGAAATTTTTTAAACCACGTCTTGTGGGGTATCGTTGAAAAGCTCGTGATGAGTACTCTACAAATCTAGTTTCTAGATAGTTCTCATATAAGGCGACATTTGAATGTTTGAAAAAGTGCTCTTTCCTCTTTTTTTGAGTTATTATTGCGGGTTTGTAATGCCAAGGCTAAAGAAGAAGAGTGCTGCGCAGCGACAGTAAATTAAACCAAAAGCACTTCGAAATCTATCTCAGCCTGAAGGCTTGCCAAAAGAGATTTTTTTTATTTAATGTTGACAATGAATCTTCTCATTTTTGATCCACACCAGCCTTCGGTGAGCCAATCTCTTATTGGTTTGAGTTCAAGTCCGAAAACACGCATTGGCCTATGAACAACGCTCAGGTAGAGGTGAGCGTTGATCGAGTCACAATGAGTGCCTAGACTTGTCCCAAAATGAGACCGATTCGTAAGTCTGGCATTGAAACCATTAACCTATGAACACCGGTCTGTTTCAGGTTCAGGAATTAAGGATTGTGGGAATATGACACCACATAAATGGAGGGTTGGATGAAATTGTCTTTTAAACAGCATCTTCTATATTAGTCTATACATACAAGCATTTGAAGTGAACTAAGGAAATGGAAAAGTAACACTTTACAAGCCTAGGCCGGATTTTTTACATACCTAGGCCGGTAAAGTCATCATGTGAACTGAAAAATTCAGGTGGCAGTGACTATTCATACCAGCCGTAACAGGGTTTGAATCAGAATCCTTGACCATAAAACAACAAATATAAGGCAACATTTTCTCTTTACGTTACTCAGAAACTATACTAGGATTTACAAAACACTTAATAATATAACAACAAATATAGGCCTAAGCCAATATAGCTATATTATTCATAAGAAACTCGCACTGCCATCTACATCCACATTTCGTAAAGCATAGTATTCAAGCGTCAACAAATGCCTGACTTGCCTTTTATAATTTACTAGCTTAAAAGACCCGGCGCCGCCCGGGTTTTGTATTTTGTAGTTGGAAATTAACTTATGAAGGACTTTCGATTTTTAAATTCTAGGTCCTTATATAGGCATTTATAATTTGAAATAGGAAGAACGACTTATTACACGCAAACTATTCCCTCAGAAAACGCTTGATATAGTTTTTTATGGCTCTTACAGGATGTAGAATTTTGCATCCCATCGCTTGCACAGCAAGCCTGGTAGGGGTTCAAATAAGAAGAAACAGAAATTCCTGTAACATAAAATTGTAATA
Source organism: Ectobius pallidus (assembly GCA_964059195.1). Lineage (NCBI taxonomy): Eukaryota > Metazoa > Arthropoda > Insecta > Blattodea > Ectobiidae > Ectobius > Ectobius pallidus. Next base: position 10,027,667 of record CAXKWD010000012.1, read on the forward strand.
TCGAGGTGGAAAATTTTATTTCCCACTCTCATGTCACCATAAAACTGTTTTGGGGATGAAATTAAACAGAAAGCATTATAACTTTCATACTTCTCTCTTAAAAAACCTGCGATATAATATAATAAAAACCTGCGATATAATATAATAATATACACATTACCATACCTCGTTTTGCTTTCTCTATGTCCAGGGTAGAGAACGTTATGTGACTGCATTATTTTCGTGGATTTCATTCTGAAATATTTATTTATAAAATGAATTATTTTGATAACTTCTCTTATTTGTCAAACTTGCATGTCATTTTTTTTTCAAGGCCAACTGATACCATTTGGCAACAATATATTCTGTGATTTGGAATTGATAATTCTATGTAAAAAGGGATTAAGTATTTTCAAAAACATTTAATTTTTGGCATTTAGAATCAAAATTTTGCAAAATCCTTTCTTAGTGAGCACCTACATTATGAAACGATGGTACTGTCAAAATTCCAAGTCTCTACCTGTTATAGTTTAGGCTGTACGTTGATTCCTGTCATTCAGTCAGTCATTCATTCAGTCAGTCAGGACAAAGCCTTTTATATATATATAGAGAGATTATAGGGCAATTTTATTTCATTTCAAATAATTTACAGAGCTTTTACTAAAAAATATTATATGCACCACTACGCTAAAGCTTTAGCGCATTCATCCAATATTTCGGCGTCCGCTAAAATTGTCATACGTTTAGAAGGTATTAGGTTCTGCGGTATCTTTCTGGAAGCAACAATGCTTCATTTGGCTGATGATGTATCTTTTAAATGTGTTTCTAACGTGTTTTGAAGCTATAACTGACTATGGTAACTTCCTGTAAATCTGAGGTCTTCATATTTGTGTTACAGGATTTTAATTTATTATTTAAACATTATCATTAGTATTAATTAATTACGTGATTTGAGTACATAAATGTTTGATTTTCATTTTCTTTCAGGCATCATGTCTGGAATCTTCTGAAGGGTAATGTTCTCATTTGGGAAGAGCGGGCACGAATGCACAGGTGAAAATTTACTTCATAATATTTTATTTAAGTCTCACTACTTACCGGTAATAAATTATTGGGGTTTAGTTTCCCACTCTACTGGATTTCCACACGCGATGTTCGGCGTTGGTATGCGGGCTCTGGCTTGCAGACCAACACTCCCATTGGCTGCCAACGACCTTGCATGTCATTGGTCTGTTCCATACGGTCCTGCAACCTCTACATAAAGCTAAATAATGCAAAACACTAACCACATTAGTTAAGTGCGCGAGCGGAGGCGGCAGCCGAAGCGAAGCGCCCTTGCATTTTCGAATAATGTACGATACACTGTTTGTCGGTTTCGAAAATGTGGCATATTATATCTTCCGGAGATTTGTCTGGCCCTTATCATGTTGGCAGTTGATTCCAGCACCACGTGACCCTTCGGATTCTTCCCAGCATGCACTGTGCTGTCTCTAGCAGCTGATTCTGTATTATTGTGATTCATTTCTGAGCGCCATTTTAGGTTAGTTTTTTGTGAACTTCTTACCGATTTTACCAATATTTAAAATATTCTTAGAAACAAAATGTGCCTATATATGGATTCTAAAACTTCTGGAGAATAATATTACATGAAATTTCGCCGTTTTTCGTGTGTAAAACAAAAATTAACGAATCCAGTAGAATGGGAAACTAACCCCAATTATTGCATTCCTGGCATTGAATGTTGATGTTCTTGAGCCTAAAATAACTGTACTTCAGCTAGATAGCTCAAGGTCGGAAGAAGAGAATCTTGAAGAGGATGATAACGATTTAGATCGTCAGAAATTTCATTGATACCTCAACCAGTTTAAAATACAGGAAATGGCGATCCAAAAGCAGCGTAAGTTTCTGTTGAGTTGAATCTAATTAATAAAAATACACAAAATAAATAAAATCAGGTAAACTGATGTAAAAAAGTGCCAGTATGTTTTTTTTAATCAGTTATGACTGCAATTATGATATGCAGAATATGTTTTTTTAATTGATTTACAAGTTAAGCTCCAGATTTATTCATTAAGCAGGGCTTAGGGAAGAAAAAAGGTCTAGTTTTCTTTTTAATCAGATTAAAATCTTCCAGCATCACCTGAACTGTACAGATTTTTGATATCTTGACAATCGCACACTCACATAAAAATGCGAAAAAGAAAGTGAAATTGGCTGGTTTCGGGATTTCAACCATGGAACTCATAACGTGAGGCAAAAAGTTACCATCTCGGTCACCTGGGCCAGTTTAACGGTCTATTTGGATAAGCCACTGCCTTCTTTATTTCTTACAAGCCATGCTGCTTGAAATCTGGCAACACAGGAGGTAGTCCTATCTGTGGCGGTCTGTGGGAAGCATTTGAATACGTTTTTAATGCAGATAATTTTATTTACCACAAATACTGAATTTATTTAAGCCAAATCAGTAGGCTTATATTACACAGCCTATACTTGTGATCTGCATAATAACGTAACGTGCGGTGATTCCCACACATCTGAAGGAATTTGTAGTTTTCAGTGTTTCCTCCTTGTACATTACGATGTCGCGTTTTTTTCTTATTTTATTGGTAATAATCTCTCTTATCCTGTTAGGCCTTCGAGCTCTGTTATTTGACCCACAACAGATTTGACTTTTATTAAGCTGCTACACTTCTCTGGGTCATTTTGTACCACCACTGAACTAGTTGCCTCAGGTTTAATATAACCTAGAACACTGATATCTATCTTCTTGTCACAAGCACTTTGTGGAAGAATATGCCCATGACTGTTACTGAAAAGAATAACTTTGCCTGATTCCTTGGGAGCACTCGGCTTTCCGTTTTTTGCTGTCTAAAAATCATCCATTCGTTCATCCTTGGCTCCAGTGGTGAACTGTGTTGATTCGCCAGCACTTTTGAGGTTAAGGTTTGAATCCCGTTCATTGGCTTCACCAAACTGTAGGAAAACGCTGAATCGATTTTCTAGTAGTAATATTGGGAGAGTAGGAGATTGCATATACTACGATTTGGCGTCTACTACATTGAGATGAATTAGGCCTACTGTGAGCAGCTTGATAAAAGTTCATACCAGTAAAAGTGACTCTATTTCTCTTCAATTCTTCTTTAATACCATCCAATTCTTCCTGAAGGACACTAATATCATACCGTACCTCTCTCTTGTATTCGTTTGTAGATGGTAAAAGCTGATGAACATGAAAATATTCTATGAAAAACTGTTCTCTGGTGTACTCAATTAGAGGTGACGGTGTATATAAATATCTCATTTTGTACACGGTTTTTACCTTCTCTATGCTCTCCAGTTGCTCTTCAAGTGTGTCCAGATGTTCTCTAAGCCATAGGCGATGATGACTGGGATTACTTTAAGCTGAAATATGCTTAATTTGCGATGATTCTGATAGAGTTCATTGCTTTATTTACGGCATGTTGATAGCCGATAGGACTACCGATGCGATGTTTCCAGATTTAACAGCATGGCTTGTAAGAAATAAAGAAGTCAGTGGATAAGCGCATGTAAAACAATAGTGTTTTTGGTCATAGCTATCTCTATTTTAATTTCCAAAGCCGTAGGCTATAATATCACAGTAAAACAATTGACTATGTTGTCATGATAAATGATTTGCTTTTTTTTATATAAATTCTTTCGAATACGTATATTATCATAAAATAGGCACCAAATTGAGCATTACTCCGAAACAGGTGAACCGATTTCATCCAGTATCAGTAGACGTCTTCCCATGAACACTATAAATGTGTATACCAAATTCCATAAAAATCCGGTAAAGCGTATTTGAGTTACCGCGTTTTTAAAATAGACACTAAATTGGGTTTTACTCCAGTACCGGTCAACCGATTTGGTCCAATATCGGTAGACGTCTTTCCATGTACATTATAAATGGGTATACAAAGTTTCAGGAAAATCCAATAAAGCATATTTGAGTTATCGCGACTTCTCATATATTAACATAAAAGGCAATAAATTGGGCATTATTCCGGTACTGGAGAACCGATTTGGTTGAACATCAACAGACGTCTTTCCATGGATAGTATAAATGCGTATACGAAGTTTCATAAATATCCGATAAGGCGTATTTGAGCTATTGCGCCTTTAAAATATACATTAAATTGGGTTTTACTCCGGTACCGGTCAACAGATTAGGTTCAAATTTAACAGAGTACTTTTCATGGACGTCATAAATGCGTATACCAAGTTTAATGGAAATCCGATACAGCGTATTTGAATTATGGCAGAAAGGCGCCATAATCTATTAAAATAGGCACTAAATTGGGCATTACTCCGGTACCGGTGAACCGATTAGGTTCAATATCAATAGGATTCTTCCCATTGACATTATAAATGTGTTTTCCAAGTTTCATGAAAATACGAAAAAGCGTATTTGAGTTAGAGCGCGTACAGACACACGGACGGACAGACAGACAGACGGACAGACATTTTTCGTCCCCCACACAATCTCATAAAGTACCATACTGGCACTTAATAATCTTTATTAAGTGCCAGTATGGTACTTTATGAGATTGTGTGGGGGACGAAAAATGTCTGTCCGTCCGTCCGTCCGTCCGTCCGTCCGTGTGTCTGTACGCGCTCTAACTCAAATACGCTTTATCGAATTTTAATGAAACTTGGTATACGCGTTTATAATGTCCATGGGAAGAACCCTATTGAAATTGGACCATATCGGTTCACCGGTACCGGAGTAAAACCCAATTTTGTGTATATTTTAAAGGCGCCATAACTCACATACGCTTTATCGGATTTTCATGAAAATTGGAATACCTATTTATAATGTCTATGGGAAGATGTCTGTTGATATTGGACCAAATCGGTTGGCCGGTACCGGAATAATACCCAATTTAGTGCCCTTTTATGGTATCATATAAGAAAAGGCGCGGTAACTCAAATACGCTTTATCGGATTTTCATGAAACTTCGTATACTTATTTATAACAATCATGGCAATAAGCCTATTGAATTTGGACCTAATCGGTTGTCCAGTACCGAAATAAAGAGTAATTATCAGTCAAATTAATTATAATATTTTGGTTCATTTCGAAGCATTTTGATTGGCTCGCGGCCAACCAATCAGCGGGCGAGTCCCGTAGCTAAGGTAAATAAAGGGTAATTCTGGTACAACCCTTCAATTCCTGTCGAAACCTTCGTTAGTAAAGGAGGGTAAAAAGAAGGCACCTTCTTCAAATGCAAAATCAAATTCTCGGTTCTTTCTTATAGCGTCATCAATTAATGACAGCTTATAAAGCTTCCTTCAGTTGCCATGGACAGTTGACACCTACATGAAAAACAAATGTTCCCATATGTACGATTATAGACGAAATGCTGTTGTATAATGACTAATTATTTTGCTAAAATTGATTACAATTAGATTAAAGCATTGAATTTTACTTCAGCCTATGTCAGATTTATAATCCCTGACCTCTTAATAAATAAAAACATTAACTTCTGAGAATTTGCTTAAGTTGGTAGGCCTACTCTGCTTTAGTGAGGGCCAAATTCGCATCGCATCGAATATCGCGAATATTATGTTACCAATGAATGAAATTATTCTATATTGTAACATAAGATAACTAGAAGGCTCGAAATATAGCCTAATTTCGAAATACGATGATTTTTCTTTTCTGTGAGCTACACCGAGATAGTATTCTATGGTATTGGACACTGGAAAGTCGCAGTGTAGTTTGGTCTTGGGGTAAGATGCTTGTCTAGTAATCAAGAGATATCACGTTCGAGTCCACCCTGAAGCAAGATTTTTTTTTATTATAATCAATTGTGTTAAATTGAGCCTATTCCATTCTTGTGTCCTATTTTGTCAATGTGCTTAAATAAGTATTGCATTTTTCTTTTAAAAAAACTGGGAATTCATTGTCTTTCATTGACCTACATCATTCCTAAAGAATAACATAAGCCTATAAATGTTATTTCACGAACAGAAACTAGCTTTAAAGTTATTGCGCTGCGTTAAAATTGCATAAGCCTATACTCAGAACAAAACTGCATACCGCTAGGTGAAACTATCCTCTTCTTATTGGCTTACTGTACTATTTCATTGTCAATGCATTTTGTAAAATGTTTACATATTTTAAGAATTAGTATATCAGTGTATACCAATATGAATTAAGGGTAAGAATCAAACTTTAGACCTTTGTTCTTCCGTAAGCCCTGCTTAATGAATCGATCTGGAGTTTAACTCGGAGATCTATTTAAAAAAAAAAAAAAAAGAAAACCTTATTTTCTGTATATCATAACTGCAATTATTACTGATTAAAAAAGCATACTGGCACTTTGTTATATCAGTTTACCTGATTTTATTTTGATTTTTTTTGTTTACCAGTGTATTCTTTCTAGAGAAGCAGAAAATGAAAGGAATATCGGGGAACAACAAATCCAGCAAAGCTAAATGTGGTCCTCTTACCAAACCTAAGGTCCTAGAGATTCTTTTGATCAGCTCATTGAAAGTGATTCAAGGATATGAAGGACCAAAGCCAAAAGCACAGTCAGGCTACAAATTCAAATTGATCAGCCATCCTGTATAGTTTTTTTATAATACATGTATGAAGCCATGAAAGAAATCAGATCAGCTTGATACGCTTAGGTACACACAAAAGGTATACCGAACATAGAAGGGTAAGTCAATAAGTATCCACACTCTCTTCTTTAATTTATTGCAACAGCAAGAAAAACTTTAATTTACCACATTTTCAACACAGTCTCCTTGCTTCTCAATGCACTTGATCCATGGTTGTACAAGCTTCCTGATGCCCTCAGAAAAAAGTTTTTGGCTGAGTAGCAAACCACGTATGCACCGCTTCCTTCAGTTCTTGGTGTGTGGTAAATCGACGGTCCCTTAGGCATCTTTAAGTGGGCCAAATATATAGTCTGGTGGTTAAGGGTCTAAACCAGGGATGGCCAACTGGCGGCCCGCGGTTATGTTTTATGCGGCCCCCGAACAACTTTTTAAAAGTATTACGGTAGATATTTTTTAACAGAAATATAAAATACAAAATTTCCTACAAGAGTCCAGGTTAAGTTCAAATTGTATATAATTACGACCTGATAATAAATTTTTTAACAACTAGCAAAATAAAGGTTTAATTACTTTAAGAGAATCAGTAGGAAGTATACTTTGAGTAGGCCTATAAGGCAAACACGCCAGTTTGATGTCGCACGGTGTGGCAACTACGCTTTCCGAAAAGACTGACTGCACGGTTTGGCAACTGCGCGTTCGGAACCAAACAAAACACTCAGTGACTCTGAGATACTAAGACTGTGCGCACGCGAGGCTAGCTACTGTCAAACTGCTGGTGCTTCATCACTGTGTTTAGTTTTAACTTACAAACCTAATTACGTTATTTCACGATGGGTAAGAAAAGAAAAGTTTCAGAAGAAAACAGAGTGTTTCAAGACAAGTGGGAAACCGAGTATCTGTTTGTAAATAACAAGGACAATAAACCCCAGTGTTTAGTGTGTTTGCTTGTACTGTCTGTCCATAAAGAATATAACCTCAATCGGCACTACACTCAGCAGCATGCAGCTAAGTACAAAGATTACACTGGACAAGCTAGGCTTACTATTGTATCTGACTTGAAGAAAAAGGTTAGTGCTCAAAAAAACCTATTTAATAAATCCACAACTTTGCAAAAAAATGCACTCTTAGCTTCTTATATTGTAAGTGCAGAGATAGCTAAAGCCAAAAAACCCTTCACTGATGGTGAGTTTGTAAAGAAATGCTGTATAGAAGTGGCTCAAGCTTTTGGTGAAGAAAAATTTAGTAATGAGTTTAAAAACGTCTCACTTTCAAAACAGACTGTCACTAGAAGAATTGAAGAAATAAGTAAACATGTTTCCAGTGTAATAAGTAATATTGTTTCTGAGTCTTCCTACTTTTCTCTAGCCTTGGATGAGTCCACTGATTTAACAGACACTGCTCAACTGTTAATTTTCATCAGAACAGTAGACAATAATTTCATGATAAATGAAGAATTACTGGCTCTAGAGTCACTGCATGGTCATACTAAAGGTCAACACATTTTTGATGCACTTATGAAAGCCCTCAACAGCTGTGAAGGAACAAAAAGTTGTCAGCAATTGTAACAGATGGGGCCAAAGCTATGGTTGGCTCTCAACTAGGCCTAGTGGGCTTGTTAAGAAAGGCTGGTATCAGCTGTCCATCATTTCACTGTATTATACACCAGGAAGCTCTTTGTGGGAAAATGCTGGAAATGGAAGACACAATGAAAACAGTTATGAAATGTGTCAACATGATCAAAGGAGGAAATAGGTCATTGACTCATAGAAATTTCATGGCTTTTCTAACAGAACTCGAAGCAGAGTATGGAGACTTGACACTCTTCACAGAAGTACGCTGGCTAAGTAAAGGGAACTGCTTAAAACGATTCTTCGCTTTAAGAAAAGAGGTAGCTGAGTTTCTCAATGCACATATAAATACGCCTATCTCCAAAGAAGTTCAAGAAAAACTACTAGATTCTAAGTTTTTATGCAATATGGCTTTCTTCACCGACATAAGTCACCACATGAATGAACTTAACTTGAAATTGCAAGGTCGAAATCAAACAGTACCTCAGTTAGTTGGACACTTAGATGGATTTGTAAATAAGCTTAAGGTTTTCATATCAAGCCTAGAAAAAGCTAATCTAGTACATTTCCCATCGTGCAAAGAAATTATGGAAGAAATTCCAACCAGTGATTTCAGTTTTTGCATACCGAAATTGAATATGCTTTTGGAGTCATTCAATGAACGATTTTTGGATTTTAATGAACTGCGACCACATCTCTTCTTATTCAACAATCCCATGACATGTGACATTTCCCAGCAAGATGACGACCTACAGTTGGAGCTCTGTGATTTGCAAAGTGACCAAGTTTTCCAGAAAAGACCAGAAACTGGTGTCGAATTCTGGAGTAGGCTGCCTGAGGACAAATATCCCAAACTACGTGATTTTGGTAAAAAAATTGTTTCAATGTTTGGAAGCACCTACATTTGTGAGAGCACTTTTTCCTCGATGAAATTTATAAAATCAACTCACCGTAACAGACTTACAGACAACCATCTTCAAGATTTGCTTAAAGTGGCCACCACCTCGACAAGAATTGATTTTGACAAACTTGTGAACGATTGTGCCCGCCCTCAGTGTTCTCACTAGTGGTTTTTTTTTCAGTAAAATTGTTGATTTTGTTCTGCTCAACTCTTGTATGATTAGTAGTATATATTATTTCAACATTAAAGTATGTTCAATATCCATAGCATTTGTTTATACATTAATTTATATAGCCTAAATTTCCCTTTAAGTTCTTGTGCGGCCCCTGCTTTTAGCGAAAGTATGGAAGTGGCCCTTTGGGCAAAAGAAGTTGGCCATCCCTGGTCTAAACTATGCATTTTTACTTTAAAAGGTCCCACTTCGCACACATCTTCCTTGACCCCTGTGGAGTATTTTTGGAAGGAGCGCCAACGCAAATTTTGCGGCGGAGGGGGGAGAGGGGGTTCAAAATGGCGGCTGCACTCACTTACTAAATCGCCTCTAGCTCCTATCCCCATGGTCCGATTTCAATGTTATTTTTTTAAAATTGAAGGTAAAATTAAGTGGTATAAGTCAGTGTAATAATATTTTAGATAAGTACAGTGAAAATCATTTAAAAAGTTAAAAATGTAAAAAAGTGTTTTTCTTTTCGCTTTTATTTTTATCACAGTTTTTCAGAAAGTGAGAATTCGTAATTTTTTCTCAAATAAAAAAGAAAGCCCGTTTCTTAAGCTTTAATTTAATACCATAAAACACCCATTTCCTGGTACAATTAAGCCCACAGCGGCCGTTAGAGGAATGTGTGTCTCTGACAATAATATTTGTTATGTGGTGTTTGGCAGGTAATATGATTGGATGTTTGGAGTTATAGTCCAGGTCAGTGTGGTGCAATCTTCCACCTACACGAAGTATGCTTTCCTTATCCAAATATGGATGCAGTGGCAATAGTGAACTGCTTCTAGAAACACAATTGTTCTTCCTGATATAAGCTATGTCTTCTGAGAAGGCTTCTTTTTGTGTAGCATGTATAATAAAATCATGAGCTTTCTGTAGCTCTTGCAAGCTGATAGGGCCAACAAATCTATCAGATTTGTGCAAACAGTTGTGTTTGAATCTCTGAATGTAAGCTGTATTCCTGAGTAGCTTTCTGAAAGAGGAATATCTATGTAAGTATTCATTACGTGTACTTGTGATTATGAAAGCTTTTGCAGTTTTTCTGGTTTCTAGCACTTCTTCTGTATGTAGTACATCACTGGTGTTTGGCCAATGGCATTCTTCTTGTCTCAAAAATTCTGGGCCATTCCACCAAATAATATGATTATGCAGCTTGTTAGGTGTAACAGGTTTAGTAATGAGATCTGCAGGATTCTGCTGTGTTGGCACATATCTCCATTGACAGTTTTCTGTAGCAGCTTGAATTTTAGTTACTCTGTGAGCTACAAAAGTGTTCCATTTGTGTGGAGGCTGTGTGATCCATTGAAGAGTTATGAGACTATCAGTCCAGAAATATACTGCTGATATTGTGATCTGCAGGGATAAGTTTACTTTTTGGTATAAGCAGGCTGCCAACTGAGCTGCACAGAGCTCCAGTCTGGGCAAAGTAATCTGCTTAAGTGGTGAAAAAGTGCAGTTCTACATGACTGAAATTGAGTATTAGCGTGTTTCTTGGAATCTTGTATAGCTCTACATAGTGAAGTTGTGAATATAGTTCATTCCAGGCTTTCTGTATAGCAGTAGGAGCTTGCTGGTCCCAACCTATGTCATTCAGCCAAATCTGTTGCATAATACATATAGCTGCAGAGATGATGGGGGCAATTAGTCCCAGAGGGTCATACAGAGTACAGATGGCAGATAGAATCTGTCTCTTAGTAGTAGCTTCTGGTAATGACTTCACTGTGTACTGTAGCAAGTCTTGTAATGGATTCCAGTGTAATCCTAGTGTTTTGACTGTATTCTGTTCCTCCAGCTGAGTGAGTGTGGCTTTGGAAAGCTTTTCTTGTGGTAATGTTTTCAAAACTTTTTGTGAGTTAGAACAGAACTGAGTGAGATTAAATCCACCTGCCTGTAACAGTTGTGACACTTCTGTGGCTGCCAGTGTGGCTTCTTGCTCTGTAGAAAATGATGCAAGGAGGTTATCCACATAGAAGCAAGTAGATAGCAATTTGGATGCTGTGGGAAATCTGTTTCTCTCATCCTCGGCCAGCTGGTTGAGTACTCTGGTTGCTTCAAAAGCTGAACAGGCTTGTCCATAAGTGACAGTGTTAAGTTGATATATCTTCACTGGAATAGATTTAGAATGTCTCCAGAAGATTCTTTGGAAGTATCTTTGCTGTGGCTGTACCATTACCATCCTGTACATTTTCTCTATATCAGCACTCACAACATATGGGTGGCATCTGAACTTCAATAGTATAGTGTAAAGATCAGGTTGTACGCAGGGTCCAGTGTAAAGAATATCATTGAGTGATGTGCCTGTAGAAGTTTTGAATGAAGCATTGAAAACTACTCTGAGTTTTGTGGTTTCTGAGTCTTCCTTTAGGACAAACTGGTGTGGAATATAATATGCTTCTGGGCCATCCTGGTAGAAACTTTCTTCTACTTGGATCATGTGACCTAGGGCTTCATATTGTTGCATGAAATCAGCATACTGCTGGAGTATAGTCGGCGGCTGTTTGTAGAGTCTGGCTTCATTAGAAAAGAAACGTTTCAGGGCTCCACTTCTGGAGGCACCAAGATTATCTGTGGGCTTCTTGAATGGCAGTGTTACTGTGTATCGTCCATCTTTATTTCTCTGCACTGTTTCTTGAAAGTGTTGCTCACATAGGGAGTCTTCTTCAGATCGTACTGGGTGAGTGATCTCTTCAATTTCCCAGAACTTCTGCATATTCTTATGTATCTGTTCTGTGATGCTTATGTGGCAACGTGGTACTTGTCTTCTGCCCTGAGTGTAGTGTATTTGCCCTGAGAGAATCCATCCTAGTCTGGTCTCTCTGATGAATGCTTTATGTCTGTTTGTTTTGTTGATGGGTATAGTGTGTCCCATTAACAAGTTCCAAAATACATCTGCCCCTAGCAAAATGTCAATGCTACCGGGTAAGTGAAATCTGCTGTCTGCTAGCACAATGTCATTTGGAATTCTTAAGCTAGTGACATCTATGGGTGCACTGGGAATGTCCTTGGCAATCTGGTTGATAATGAGGCATTGTAATTGTCTCTTGTAGCCATTGCCATGGGCGTCACTTATTTGAAAGTGCCCAATTTCTAGAATGTTTGATGTGTGTAGGTTTACACCGGTCACAGCTATGGTGGTAGGCTTGGTTTCTAACTGTAGCCTATCAGCCAAGTCTTGAGTTATGAATGTGTGTGTGGCGCCTGAGTCCAACAATGCTCTGGCTTTTATGAGTCTGCCATTCTGAGCTTTGACTAATATTTCTGCTGTGGCAAGAAATGTATGAGTCTTAGGAGTGATTTGTGCATTATTAGCAAATGCTGAGCCTGTAGCATTGCTGCTGGTAGTAGCTGGAGATTGTCTAGTACCATTGTGGCTTTGGTTTCCGTTTTGTCTGTTGTTAGGCAATCTACGATTGTACTGTGTAGTTGAATGTTGCCTATAATCATTGTTGCGAACCTTGTCTTGGTGTAGCAGAGTGTGATGACGTTGTTGGCATTTATAACAAGATGTAGATGTGCAGTTTCTGACGTGATGTCCTGCTCTGAGACAATTACTGCATAACCTATTGTTGTTTACAAAGTTCCATCTCTGTGTGTTGTTGAGGTTATGAAAGTCTTCACATTTGTGTAATGGGTGATCTAGCCTGCACAGTATACAATTGTTGGCTGCATGGGCAACAAAGGTACGTGGGCTCACTTGTCTGTGATAAATAGGTTTGCTCTGTGAATTGTGTACAGCTTTAGGCCTGCTGGAGCTGTCTGGTGTCTCCAGGGCTTGTCCCCTCTTCTGTAAGAAGTTACAAAGTTGCTCAAATGTGTTTAACTGGTTCACTGTGCCCTCCAGGCTCCATGCTTTGAGCGTGGCTGGGTCAAGTTTGGACGTAAGAAGATGAGTGAGCATGTAGTCCCATCTAAGGTTCTCTGGTGTGATAGATTCTATTGACCTAACCTGTCTGGTGAAGTGGTCAAGCAAGTCCATTAATTGACTGGGTGATTCTTTAGGAATCTTGCTGTAGTCAATCAAAGATTGTAGTAACTGTTGCAGTATGATTTTGTTGTTCTGGAACCTTTCATTGAGCAAGTTCCAAGCGGTTTCATAACCTTTGGCAGTTAAAGGTAGAGTGTCAATAAGTTTATTGGCTGGGCCTTGTAATGCTATTCTCAAGTAGTGGAATTTCTGAACTGGATCTAGTGAGTTGTTACTGTGAACTAGTGATATGAACAGTTCTCTGAATGGTAGCCAATCTGCATGCCTGCCATTGAAGTGTGGCAAATCTATCTTTGGTAGTTGAACCCTTGGAGTATAATTTACTTGAACATTAGCTTGAGTTGTTTCTTGGGGCGGCTGTCCTTGAGTCATGTTAGCCTGTGAGTACTGTGTTTCATAGTCCCTAATTTTTCTGCGAGCCATGCCTACAGTTGTGTAGTATGTCTCTTCGAAGGCTCGTCTTTCTCCTTCCCAATCAGGGTCCGTGTCACATGTCTCTATCTTGTCCTGTATTTCCTCAAAGTCCCTTAATAGTGATTCATCTTGTGATAGTCTATGTACTGTTTCTTCAATGTTGTCTTGATCAATTTGGATTGACAAAACATACTGATAAAATCTAGTTAGTTTTCCCTTGATGACTGCCCTCTTCTGCTTGTAGTTTTTGAGCTTGGAGGCATCTGTGGCAAGTACTTATGAGTCTGGCATTATGATGGATGGTGTATGACAGTGTGTGTTATAAGGAAGGCTGTCACTTACCTGGTTATCCAGTAAGACTGGTCGTCCCTTGCACTGCTCTACCAGAATTCTTGCACCTTTTCTTACTACTAGGCCTGCTTTGACTGATCTCAGTGTGTGATCCAGTCAACATAGGCTGAAAATACAATAGAGTATTAGAATTGTACAAGTACAAGTTCTGTTTTACAAACAATGTACACTGTAGGTATGAGGAATGGACAGAGTGATTATCCAAGGTGTGGATAGAATCCAGGCCCGTTGAGGACCAGAAATGTAGGTTTTTGGTCCGAGGAGTGGACGAAGTGTATCTCCACGGCGTGGATAGAATCCGGATCGGCAAGGACCAGAATTGTAGGCTGGTGTGCCTAACAGAATTTGCTATAAGATTTTTCGGAGGACCACTGGATTATAATCCAAAAAATATTCAAGCTTAGAAGTGCAGGATTGTTGAAGGAAGCAGGAATAATGGAGAATGAGAATTGTCTCCTTATTCTACTGCTTTGGTAGACTGATGCTTCTCTTCTTTCTTCTAGCTATGTTTAATAGTTGTTAGTATTTATTTTATATCACTTGGAAATTTTTAAGGATAATGTCAAAGGTTATGTATCTTTTCTATAAGAGGTTGTTTTCTTAACAAGAACCTATAGTAATTTTATTATTATCATATTTGAGTACAAGCTGAGCTATATCTTGCTCAAAAATTACTACAGCAATTTCTTTAGATTGCTTGTAGGAAAAGAGGAGCTGCAAGTATGCCAAAACTCCTGGATAATTAGAAATGCAGTTTCTACTTGTATGCAAACAAATTTGCTGAGTCCTCTAGACTCTTGTGAAATTAACCATATATTAACTGTATGTAGTACTTAACTTGTATAGTGACTGCATCTGATGAGAATGTGAATGCATTAGCCGGACTATGGCTAACTAGGGGAAGTACAGTTACTGTACTTCTGAATTTAACGTTTTCACCATAGACCAAATATACAAGTACGTCATACTGGATTATTTTCATAAACATCGTGACAATTACAAGTCAGAATCTCACGTATATAACACGCGAAGGAATCAATTTAATTTATTACTTGAACCAAAAAATGTTACAACTGCTGGAGCTAAGCACTGTTCAAGTTTTGGCCCAAGACTATTCAATTCATTTATTACCAACCATCCTGATCTAAATAGCTTAAACAACAAACAATTTAGGTCTAAAATTAGAAAATTTATATAATTATTACTTCTGTTATCGACTATTACTGTTATAACATTTTTCATATTAAACTTTAAAATTTGGATAGAACTTAATTTCTTTGTTTTTTACTAAAATTTGAACAAATAAATTGTTATGTATTATTGTTGTATTGCTTCGTACCTTTGTATTGTAAACAGAACATGTTCTAACCTTTCATACATAACATTTTGTCATACTTCTCCAAATTATGCATTTTTTTAAAAGTAATTGTTTAGTATAAGTATTTCTAATATATAACTGAACCACCCCCGAACACAAGCTCTGCTTCTTCGGGGGGGTGTAT
Source organism: Ectobius pallidus (assembly GCA_964059195.1). NCBI lineage: Eukaryota > Metazoa > Arthropoda > Insecta > Blattodea > Ectobiidae > Ectobius > Ectobius pallidus. Next base: position 10,043,175 of record CAXKWD010000012.1, read on the forward strand.
CAACTTTTGTATATATTTTTCGTGTACTTTGGAGTAATAAATTGTAAATTGTAAAATTGTAATTGTTGCTGTAGTTCCATGATGAGGTTACTGTTGAGTCAAAGGTAAATCATCCTGAACGGTGGCCAATAGTGAGTCCTCCAATGGCTGCAACTACGCTCCACGACGTTCCAGGGCTGCTGCAATTCCAGTCTCCAAACTGGCTATGTGTTGAGTATCTGCGTTGTTTCCATGCTGTCGTCTCGTAGATGCTGTAGTTTAACTGTACTACTAATATGCAGACTTGTGGTCTGTTGCTAAATTTGGGGCTGTGCCCTTACGAAGCGACGATCAGTGAAGAAGTGAATAAAGTCTAACGGCCACAAAATGCGTTCACATAATCATCTTACAAAAGAGTCATTCATAAATTCGATGGAAAACTAATCTTGAACTTTCTAGATGCTTCCATCCTAAAGCAGGCTTTTATTAAACAAGTTAACATGCAGTACTCTTTCTGTAACACACAATAGCTATTTATGTATCAAGTACGCAAAATAACGTTTTAGCGGACGAATCTAGTATAGCAGCCGAGGCGAAAGCCGAGGCTGAAATACTGGATGAGTCCGCTAAAGTTTTTGCGTACGTGGTGCATACAATATTTTTTAGTAATAGCTCTCTAAATTATATGAAATGAAACAAAATACCGTATATAATTAATTGTAATGAAAGGTAGTCTACCATATTCTCACGGCCCTCTCAAACGCAAGACAACAATGAACCGTACGAAATGCGGTAGGCTATGAATGCGTTATATGAGTCGCTGATTTGTAAACAATAATAAATACGAACTAGTATTTATGAAAAGCTTGTGAAAATATGTATTATAATCCCGAGGAAATTTCACTCCAAGTCAAAAACATTGAATTGGAGCTGGTGCCAGCAACATCACGGCAGAAGGAATAGGGAATATATTGCAATTAAATGCTGGTGCATCCATGTAAGCTATGTGAACGAAGATGTGAAAAGTTGTTGGCTTATATTTGTTGTCGTGTGATGAAGTGGGCTCCCGTTTTTGCGAAAAATCCTGGTAAAGTTTCTGATTTTCATAAAGAAACGTGTTGGCTTAAATTTGTTTGTTTTATGAGCAATTATATGCGTAAATCCATGTTAAAGTTGGTGTGACTGGTCAATGCCATCTGGGTTTTGTTTATAGATTGCCATGACGACTTTAAAGGACAAGGCCGCTAAAACTGCATTTTGAATGCAATTTGAATGCACTTTTATGCAATTTTAGCGGCCTTGTCCTTTAAAATGCAATTTTTCGGCTTGTTACCAGTCCGTTAAACAGCTGTTTTAGAGAGCGTGTACTAAAAAAGTATATATGTGAGTGTTTGTTTCATTAAACAATAAAGAAATAAATAAGAAATAAATAAATTTCTTATGGGAAGTAATCACACTTTTCAGCACACTGTCCTTAAAGGCAAGTATAGACAATCGATAGTCCGCTCTTAGCGCTCTACGCTATTCTGACTATAAGGGCAAGTAAGAGTATTATCGATTATCAGGCTGGCAATCGATATCTGATCGATGCCGGCAAAACAGCTTTCTGTTGCTAAATATGCGAATTAACATTAATTATTGAATCTAATGATAATAGTTATTAGTAACAAGAATAAATGTGCAAAACTATTCCTTAGCTTATTACATTACAGCGTATAATGGATATTTTCTTTATCTAAGTGTAAATAAAGAGATACATGATATTTTCCCGGGCTACTAACCAGGTGGTGAATTGGATTAATTCCGACGTTTCGAAGCCAAACTGAGGCTTCATTGTCAAGGAGAATGAAATTCCGGGATTAGCACATTTCAAAGAGATACAAGCTTGCCAAGAATTCTGTTTGTTAGTAACTGACATTGGTGCCATCTAGTGACTTGTATTAATACTTTATTACTAGTATTTGATATAAATTATAATAAATGAGCTCTAAGCTCTATGAGCTTACAAAAATAAAAAAAAAATAAAAATCCTTTCTTAGTGAGCACCTACATTATGAAACGAAGGTACTCTCAAAATTCCAAGTCTCTACCTGTTATAGTTTAGGCTGTACGTTGATTCCTGTCAGTCAGTCAATCATTCATTCAGTCAGTCAGTCAGGACAAAGCCTCTTATATATATAGAGATTTCCCGGCGAATTTCCTATTTTCTCTCTCTTTACCTTTGTTTTACCTCTCCCTTGTTGGGACTTTAAGCGACTCTGGCCACCCGGGCCTTACATGGCCGCGACCTGTTGGGAGAGGAATTATCTATGGATCACATACATACCTTTTGGCCGGACAAGGACATGGAGGGCCTCCCCGGATGAGTGATCAGCCCAATCCCGGGGCCACCTCCGAGACAACACGAACACATAGGACGAGACACACCATTCACACATACACTCAGAACAAGGCGAGGATGGGGATGAAGATGATAATGACGGCCAAACGATATCCGGGGACCATGAGGGCCACACATGTCTCAGATGAGGAAAAACCCCACCTAGGTAACTTGTCCCGACCAGGAATCGAACCCGGGCCACAGTGGTGGACGAATTTCCTATCTTAATAATGTCCAATGTAACTCACTATAACGAAGAAGCTATTTTAGAAACACCCTTTTATAACGATATTTGGATGTTGAGTTGTTACTGCAAAACCAGTAGCTTAGCCAAGTGGATGGTAGCTGGTATCAGATCAGTATCCTTCTCATACACCAATATTGTTTTCTGGGTGCCTGACATCTGTTACATTTCTTAGAAATTCCAGAAAAGAAAGGTTCATGGGTGGATGGAAAAAAGATCACACAGGTCAAATCATTCCTTATGTGTGCAAAAACATACTGTGAGTTAGGTTGTTACGTCAACATGTACATAACATGCAATTAAAACACCATAAGAAGCAACTGTTTCAGTTTTGCCTTAGCTAAGTGGTGAATTTACTTGTCTTTTTCTTCCCTCTTCCCACCATCTACGAGTTTGTAATTTCTAACATATGGCAAGGTTCCAAGAGTGCCATGATTCATTACATTAAACCAGTTTGAAAAGTAATTCTTTTAGAGTGCACGTGTAGAGCAGCTATGGTCACAATTCAACGTAAGTAAGTGAGTAATGGCTAGTTTACACGACAAAATTAGGTTTCGTAACTAAGTTTTGACACTATTTTTTGGTTGAATGCACAGCGCGAGATATAGGCTACTGGCGACAATGAGTTACGACAGTACTCAGTTTCGGCTGATTCCAATTTGGATATTTTGCGCATATTTAGCGTCTTCGCATTTCGTAAAATAAAGTGGGGAAGTAAGGAAATTGTGAAATGTCTGGATTCATACGTGTTTGAAACGTGTTTGTGGGATTTCAACAACTTGAACTTCAGAAATAAGATGAAACGTGCAGTTGCATTGGCAATAGTTTTAAAGAAAATGTGTGTAATTAGTTTCACTGAATCACTTTCATGAAAGTGGTTACGAAACCTAGTGTCACCGCGTAAACTAGCCTTATGAAAGTTAGCTTGTTTTTAGATTTGGATTTGTGATTAATTATTTTCCACTTCTTCATATGTCCGTTCCATGAATTATCCTGTAGATTACACAGTTTTTTGCATGCAGTCTTTCTAACGTGTGGTAAATTACAACACCTCGATATAACAATAACCCTCATATGACAATACAATCTGCTAGGATCCACAAATATCGTTATATGAAAGTTTGACTGTAGTACCTACGATAGTAGAGTCTATAACTCATCAATGGGCGGAGTAGGCAAGGAAGATTTGCTTCACTCACTTTATGAAAGTCAAAGAAACGGTGGCTCTGGATGTTCAGCGCGATGCCTGAAATAGCATAATGTCAATTCCTATGTAATTTAAACGGAAAGTAATGCAGAAATTTCATTAGGCCTATTGGAGATTCGAAGGAATCTGGCAATGGAACCCGAAGCCCCAGAACAACCTAGGAAGAGACAGAAGAGTAACTATTCCCGTGCCCAAAGATATTAGGAAACAGAATCTTGGAGCTCATTGAGTTACATTTTTTAAGCAGAGAGGGAGATGTGAGAAGTGGTCCATCCAAAAATACTGTGGAAGCCTCACTCAAAATGCACATTTTGCAATGCATTTGTTTACTGTAATGAAAAATCTGATGTGAAAGTCACATAACTTCCTCTGCCCAAATAAAAGTTTGCAGCATTTACGCTAATTATGCTATAAATATCTTATAGCCCCTTCTTTGAATGTTGCGACTAAAAAGCAGGCTATGGGAAAAAAAAACAAGTGACTGCAAACGCTTATTGAACTTTCCGCTGTTAAGAATAATTTCCGAAATTTATCAAATATTGCCCTCAGATATTTCTTTACTGTAAGCAGGGACAACAGTACATTTTTCTCACTTCACGTGCTTATATAGAATAAAATGCCTTAAATGTCCGCGTATTGAATTGTTCACCAGGCAAGTTGGTAGGTTACAACCACCCTTCAGAGAATGTTTTTGAAATGGTATAAGCAATCCATGTACAAAATTTAAAGGAAATTGTTTGAGCTGTTTATGAGAAAATAGCAAAAAACAAAATATTCTTCATGTAAAGTCCCCTTAAATATAAGAAAAGGTGTCGCCAATCTTCACAGCCTCAGAAGGTACCTAACCCAAATACAAAATTTTGTTTTCGTACGATTTGCAAGAAGCCGTATTGCAAAAAGCACGTATTCACAGTGGGTTGCTTATAACTACCCTTCAGAGAATTTGTTCGAAAAAATGTTTCAAATAAAAGTTTTAGCTCTTGGTACAAGCAATCCATGCGCACAATTTAAAGAAAATCGTTAGAGCCGTTTTCGAGAAAATCGCGAAAAACGAAAATTTCTTCATGTAAAGTCCCCTTAAAAATAAGGGAAATTTGTCGCCAATCTTCGAATCACATCTTCAGAAGGTACCTGACCCAAATATGAAATTTTGTTTTCATACGATTCTCCGTTTCGGAGCTAGCCTGTTCACAAACTTCCACACAGACAGACACACAGACACACAGACACACACACAGACATGTTTCCAAAAATAGTATTTTTGGATTCAGGGGGCCTTGAAACGTGTATATATGCTAAAAACTCAACTTCGAATTTTAGGGTCGAAAACAATACTTCCTCTACTTATAGTACCTATGGTACGGGCAGAGGAAGTAAAAAAGGATTGTTTTGAGGAGTAGCATCTCGAGTAGTGAAAATAAAAATGTGTGTGGAAAGGTGAAGTCAGACTGAAAAATTCAATGCTGTAGCCGGGATTTGAACCAGGATCTTCGGCTCTCTTTGCCGGTGCTCTTACCAATTGAGCTACCATGGCAACTTGGAATATGTGAGTCAGTTGGAAAATTTAATGTTGTACCGGCATGTTGCCGTGGCAGCTCAGTTAAGAGCAGCGGCACGGAGAGCAGAATAACCTGGTTCAAATCCCGGCCATGGCATTGAATTTTTCAGTCTGACTTCACCTTTCCATCTTAGCCTACACACGGCCAGTGTGAAAGAATTATCATTCCAAAAATGTGTCTAAACTTTTTCTTACCTTGCATGATACTCATACTCCTGCAATTAGGCTACTTCTCAGTTCGAGCTGCAGAATTAATCACGAAAACACTCTAAAAAGTATTTCCCTCTTTCATAGTGGTCCATTTTCACCAAAACCTATCTAATGATAAAAAATGCAATTAAAAAGTTGCTTGGAAATTATTACAGGACATAAAGGGTGAAATTACTGTAATTAATTGTGAATTTCTTTGTTTCTCTTCTCATGACATTCACAGGGTCGTCTTGAGCGGAAACCAGGAAACACTAGTTGAATATCTAATTCATAGAATTCTTATAAAATACACTTATTTTTCTAAGAATATTTGTAATCGTTTGTTTCTTAGGTAATTTAATGTGGATTAACATTGATACCCTCAAGTGTAGAATATATTCAATTATCCGAATTGACTGGTAAGATCCTAATGTGCTAAAATCCGGATAATTGGGTCATAAGTAGACCTGGGATTTTAGGATTTAAAAGAAATTAGTTTTAGGCACCTAAAATAGGCTTTTAAATCAAGTAAATAGGCTTTTTAAGAGAGAAAGTAGTCACTTAATATATGCTTCAAAAATGTGTAAATAGATAGAAAATAGACTTTGAAATATTACAATATACACTTATATTGTTCTTTTTTTTAACTGCAAGAAATGTGGTAGGCCTATACCTATTCTTAACCGAATTAACTGCAAAATTAGGCATCACTAACTATATTCACTTAAACACTGGTGACTTGACACAGTAGTTCTTTCCCCTTAATCCTCCCCCGTCAGTCAGCATTCCTTTAGCTACAATTGTTTGGAATAATCAAGTTTCTGTGAAAAACCCACCTCTGCTGTTCTGCTTTTCATCGAGGGATGTCCATTATAAGATTGTAAAAATTACAGAAGAAGAATTTTATTTTAAACTAGCTGAAAAGGCCCGGCGTCGCCCGGGCTTTGTATTTTGTAATTTGAAATTAACTTTTGGAGGATTTTCGATTTTGAAACTCTAGGTGCTTATATAATATGTATGTAAAACTTGAAATGAAGAAAAAGATTTATCACACTCAAACTATTCCATCAGAAAACGCTAGATATAGCTTTTTATGGCTCATAGAGGATGTCGAAAGCTTCATTCCGTTGCTTCTACACATCATGCTTGGGAGGATTTGAAATAAGAAGAAACATGAATTAAATAAGATTGTATTGACTTGTCGGAAAATTTTATTTCTCATTCTCATGTTACCATACAACCGTTTCGGTTCTGAAATAAGAGAAATGCAGTATCACTTTCATACTTTCCTCCCCTAAAACCCGGGACATAAAATACTGCGAGCATAGGACTCAAAACATTCCATCCCATGCTTAGGGCCTATGATAAACATCCTTATTTCTCAACTAATACAAAGCATACAGCTATGGATAACGTATAAGCGGAAAGGATTATTTACCTACTTCTGATATAGCATACTCACACACTTAAGTTATCCCAGCAATACGACCTCTTATTCTACATCAAAATGTGAAGTGAGAAAATATTTCTTGTGTCGAGGGTAGAGAAAGTTATGTGACTGCATTAGAATGTGCTTTATTCTCGTGGATTTTATTCTTCAAGAATTATTTTTACAAAACCTTAGCATCAGAATTCGTTAAAGTCCAATGTTATGTAATGTCCAGAGCCCTATATGAACTGTGTAAACAATACACTGTTGTCTTGACAACTGAATGAGATTTCATTTTGTTTGCATAATTCTCAGAAATTATATAATTTTCAAGGGAAGGACTGATTTGTTTCAATTTTAATGTTTACAGCTATACTTCCCGGGCTTAACTGGGTATGTGTGCAAAGTGTCGTGTAAATTGGTAAAGAAATGTAGATTTGTATAAGGAACAAACATACATACACACTTTCGATTTTATATATTAGACTAGCTGAAAAGGCCCGGCGTCGCCCGGGCTTTGTATTTTTTAAATTTGAAATTAACTTATGGAGGACTTTATGTATGTAAAACTTGAAAAAGGTTTATCACACTCAAACGATTCCCTCAGAAAACGCTAGATAGGCCTATAGCTTTTTATGGTTCATAGAGGATGTCGAATGCTGCATTCCGTTGCTTCTACACATCATGCCTGGGAAGGATTGAAATAAGAAGAAACATAAATTACATAAGATTGTATTGACTTGACGGAAAATGTTATTTCTCATTCTCATGTTCTCATGTTTCGGGCCTGAAATAAAATAGAAATGCAGTATCACTTTCATACTTTCCTCCCCTAAAACCCAGGACATAATATACTGCGAGCATAGGACTCAAAATGTTCCATATTATAAATTCTATTCCATTCTATTCTATTCTGTTCTATTCATCCCATGCTTAGGGCCTATGATAAACATCCCTATTTCTCAACTAATACAAAGCCTACAGGTATGGATAACTTATCAGCGGAAAGGATTATTTACAGACTCTTGATATAGCATACTCACACACTTAAGTTGTCCCTCTTATTCTACATCAAAATGTGAAGTGAGTAAATATTTCTTATGTCGAGGGTAGAGAAAGTTATGTGACTACATCACACTGTGCTTTATTTTCGTGGATTTCATTATCAGTAATTATTTTCCCCAATATATTACATCGATGGAATCATAATTCGTTAAAGTCCAGCATTAGGCTATATAGTTGCCAAGGCCCTATGTAATCACAGTAAACAATTCACTGTTGCCATGTGAACTGAACAACATTCTTTTTTTCAGTAGAATATTCACAGAAATTATATAATTTTCAAGGGAAGGACTGATTTGTTTGAATTTTAATGTTGACAGCTATACTTCCCGGGCTTAACTGGGTATGTGTGCAAAATGTCGTGTAAATTGGTAAAGAAATGTAGATTTGTATAAGGAACAAACATACATACATACACACTTTCGATTTTATATATTAGACTAGCTGAAAAGGCCCGGCGTCGCCCGGGCTTTGTATTTTGTAATTTGAAATTAACTTATGGAGGACTTTCGATTTTGAAACTCTAGGTGCTTATATAATATGTATGTAAAACTTGAAATGAAGAAAAAGATTTATCACACTCAAACTATTCCATCAGAAAACGCTAGATATAGCTTTTTTTGCTCATAGAGGATGTCGAAAGCTGCATTCCGTTGCTTCTACACATCATGCTTGGGAGGATTTGAAATAAGAAGAAACATAAATTAAATAAGATTGTATTGACTTGACGGAAAATTTTATTTCTCATTCTCATGTTACCATACAACCGTTTCGGTTCTGAAATAAGAGAAATGCAGTATCACTTTCATACTTTCCTCCCCTAAAACCCGGGACATAAAATACTGCGAGCATAGGACTCAAAATGTTCCATCCCATGCTTTGGGCCTATGATAAACATCCCTATTTCTCAACTAATACAAAGCATACAGCTATGGATAACGTATAAGCGGAAAGGATTGTTTACCTACTTCTGATATAGCATACTCACACACTTAAGTTATCCCAGCAATACGACCTCTTATTCTACATCAAAATGTGAAGTGAGAAAATATTTCTTGTGTCGAGGGTAGAGAAATTTATGTGACTGCATTACAATGTGCTTTATTCTCGTGGATTTTATTCAAGAATTATTTTCACAAAACGTTAGTATCAGAATTCGTTAAAGTCCAATAAATTATTATGTAGTGTCCAGAGCCCCATGTGAACTGTGTAAACAATACACTGTTGTCTTGACAACTGAATGGGATTTCATTTTTTTTGCATAATATTCTCAGAAATTATATAATTTTCAAGGGAAGGACTGATTTGTTTCAATTTTAATGTTGACAGCTATACTTCCCGGGCTTAACTGGGTATGTGTGCAAAATGTCGTACAAATTGGTAAAGAAATGTAGATTTGTATAAGGAACAAACATACATACATACACACTTTCGATTTTATATATTAGATGTACAAAAAAAAGGCATTTTAGGCACTAAAATAGTAAAATAGGCTCTAACGGTCCAAATAGACATTTTAGGGCATTATAAAACGTCCACATATTTAAAAATTGTCATGTTATTTCATAAGGAACAAAACAGGCATTTGCCTTAAAACCCCAGGTCTAGTCATAAGTGAAAATTACCCTAGGTTTGGTGCGAAAGTGCACTACTGCGTATTATAGTGAAGGAACAGAAGTTAAAATTATTTAAATACTTCCTTACTTACTCAATGGCAATAAACAATTCCTAAGCAAGCTAAAAAAATATTATGTATTTTATGGAACCCGAAGATTCATTGCCACGCTTACCTGAGCTCGTCATTCAACCCTATTCTGTGCTAGCTCCAATCATCCCTCGCAAATCCTACTTCTCTTAAATCTGTTCTAATATTGTCCTTCCACCTACGTCTAGGTCTTCCAAGTGGTATTTTATCTTCGGGTCTCCCAGTTAATATTTTTTAGACATGTATTTCCTTCCCCATGCGCGCAACATATCCAGCCCATTTCATATTCCGTGATTTAATTACCCTTAGTAGGCTATATCCGGCGAGGTGTACAGGTTATGGATGGAGCTCATCGTTATGCAGTTTTCTCCAGTCCCCGTTTTCATCTCTCTTAGGCCCAAATATTTTCCTAAGCACCCTGTTTTCAAGGCCCAAATATTTTCCTAAGCCCCCTGTTTTCGTATACTCTCAGATTTTGTTCTTCCCGAAGAGTAAGCGACCATTTCTCACATCCATATAATACAACCGGCAGGGTAATTATTTAAATGCAAAATAATTTTAATTTGAAGAAGAAAAGTCATAAATATTTAAACACAAACAATGTGGGCACAGCACTGTGCCTACGTATGAGCAGTCTAGAAGGAACTCCTCATAATAGAGTACAGAACATAATAATACGTCCCATTACCAGTTTTACTCCTATGTGTTTTTTTAACTTCAAACATTGTACAAGGTTTGAAGATTAATTTGATACAAAACACTTTAAGAATGCGGAAGCATCCGAAAAAATTATTTTATGGATTCTATGTCGTAGTTTTAATGTAGCAGATATCTAAAAAAAAATTATAAGAATAAAAACAATAATATTATTATCAATTGTAATAAAAATTAGAATAAAGAGAAGAGGTTAGTAGTCAACTAAATGTATGGGAATAATACTAAAAGGCAAAGAGAAGCTCAAGATAATTCTCGGTGTAAAACTAAACATACGAAGGTAACATTTTTTCACACATTTTCCTTAAAAAAAATAGTTAGTATTATATCATGAATGCAACCAAAAATCTCTAGAATGAGATTGTATTCAGAATGAATTATATTGAGACGTACTGGACCAGCTATTTAACTCTTTGCCGATATCTGCTATGGCAGAGTTTCTCAACCTTTTTGAACCCGAGGACCTATAAAATGTCTAAAAAAATTTACGGATCCCTAATTTTACATCCCATTTTTAAAAGAAGACCTATATTCTTAATAATTGGGGTATTAATTATAGGTCATTATAACGAAATATATGAAAACATTTTACTTCTTTACTTTCCACTTGCTTTATGATATTTTTTAATTATGTCTGCGGACCATCTGCACCATCTTTGCGGATCACCAGAGGTCAGCGGACCATAGGTTGAGAAACGCTATGCTATGGTAAATGAAACTTTTATTTCAGTTACTTTTATTACGTGTTATTTTGCGTAGCACAATAACTATTTTCTTAATTATGGGGAAGCTGTGAGATAAAAGTTGCATTTTAACCTATGTACAAAAATATGCAAAATGCAGTAAAAATAATATAGCCCATAATAAAAGAACATCCTGTTAAACTAATCACTTAAAGAGTTATATGTAGGAAAGCCATCAATCTGGAATATGCTAATCTTAATGGATTGGAATATTATCATTAGAATTTTATAGGTTTTAAATTATGGTAAACGTAATTAGAGTTTTCAATTTTCATAATTGTTAAATATTAAGTGGAGATTCCTTGCAAAATAATGTTACTTCTTTATAATAAATTTAGGTTTATTAGCTAACATATTTACACTGGCTATGAATGCCCTTGTTATGTTCAACGTTAATCCATTGCAGGGACTTAGGAACCCTTCCCCCCCCCCGCCGTCCCGGGCGCATGCCCCGTGTTGCTAACGATAACTCCGCCCCTCGCTTTCATTAAGTACTAACCAATCCTGATATGCCATTTTTTATCCGAATTTCATGGTATTATAATTATTTTTTCGATAATGAGTAGACCTATCTATATTCGTAATATATCACGACGCAGGTCCACTGGGTGATACAATACACTCTGCAGAGAAATTGAAAAATACCGGTAGATTTACAATCTATTTTACTCAGGAGATGATATAAATACAAAAAATCTAATATACTTTTTAAAACTCTTATTTTATATCTGTAAACACAGGATTACTTTATATAAAACTGCCCTTGTTAGGCTGTATGGATGTGTAAGGTCGAACGATACTATAGCAATAGAGTTACTAATGATGGTTACCCCCCCCCCCCCCCGTAAGGAAGTTTATTGGCTCCCCTTCTTAAACTCTGGTGTCTTGACAATATTACAGCAGAAAAATTCCTCTATTACTAGGATTTGAACCCAGGACCTTTGGCTATCCGTGCCACTGCTCTACCAACTGAGCTAACCCAGAGTTCACTTCACAGCGCCAGATGGAACCTCTCTCCTATGACTGATTGTCCTTAATGAATTTTCCTCCTATAGGCCAAATATTCTCATGTATAATCTGACAATAATCTTTGGTTCATGAATGCATATAGGGAAGATTGCCCCGGCAAACACGGACTCTATGCGAGGAATAAAGTTCTTTTGTTCCTGTCTACCACTTCATAATTGTTTTTTGCGCTATCTAGCCTCTTAATGTGTAACTACTTGCTGACCGGTAACAAGCCCTGACCGGTGCCGGGACAACCTACCCTATAGCCGTCTAGTATTTTGCATTAAATTGTTTCCAGTACTATGTAATAAATGGGGTACGCCGTAGAGGTCGCGGGTTCGATCCTCGATGAGGTCCTTAGAGCTTTTCAATTGTTCTAATCCTTCTGGTGACACTATGGCCCTGGGCTCAACTCAGCCTCTAACAGAAATGAGTACCAGGAGCAATCCGGGGGTATAGGCGGCCGGTGCGTAAGGCTGACAACCTTACCACCGTGTATGCCGATTGTCTAAAAATCTGGGAGCCTCAACCTCCTGGAACTCTCTGGGCCTCCATGGCCTGTAATAGGGAACACTTTACTTTTACTTTTTTACTATGTAATAAATGCTTACTTAATCTCTATATATATAAAAGGCTTTGTCCTGACTGACTGATTGACTGAATGACAGGAATCAACGTACAGCCTAAACTATAACAGGTAGAGACTTGGAATTTTGACAGTACCTTCGTTTCATAATGTAGGTGCTCACTAAGAAAGGATTTTGAAAAATTCAGATTCTAAATGCCAAAAATCAAATGTTTTTGAGAATACTTAATCCCTTCTTACACAGAATTATCGAATCCGAATCACATTTGACATTAAAACATATTGTTTCCAGCGGGCCTTGGAAAAAAAATGAAAGTAGAATAAATTTGACAAATGAGAGAAACAAATGAGAGAACTATCAATATCCACGAAAATAATACAGTCACATAACTTTCTTTACCCTGGACATAGAGAAAACAATACGAGGTATGGTAATATATATATTATTATATCAAAGAATGAAATTCACGAAAATAATGCAGTCACATAACTTTCTCTAGCCTGGAAATAGAGAAAACAATACGAGGTAAGGTATTATGTTTTGGGAAGAGATGTATGAAAGTGATATTGTATTTCTGTTTAATTTCATTCCGAAAACGGTTTTATGGTAACATGACAGTGAGAAACAAAATTTTCAGCCACGATAATACAATTTTATGTTACCGGAATTTCGGTTTCTTCTTATTAGAACCCCTCCCGGGCTTACTGTGTACTGTACAAGCGATGGGATGCAAAATTCTACATATAGCCATAAAAGCTATTTCAAACATTTTCTTAGGGGATAGTTTGAGTGTGATAAGTCGTTCTTTCTACTTCAAATTATAAATACCTATATAAGGACCTAGAATTTATAAATCTAAAGTCCTTCATAAGTTAATTTCCAATTACAAAATAAGAAACCCGGGCGACGCCGGGCCTTTTAAGCTAGTACAGATATAATGTAATTCACAAGAATTGGCCTCCGTCACATTTTTCCAAAGAGAGGAGTTCTTTCGTTGGCTACACTTTCCACATCAATACTGCTTTCTTCGTTTTCAATCCGGGCCTATTCAAAGGGGGGGGGGCTGAGAGGGCGGCAGCCCCCCCCCCCCCCAGAAAAGTTAAGTTATGCTAATATGTTGCACATAAGGACACTTTAATTCCTCAGATAGTAGACATGAAATATTAAGATTAGTACGGATAAATATAGAAATTATTTCAGTGTTTCTAATAACGATCACTAACATCATGAAAGCGTTGTATTAAAATAATGATGAGTGTTCTGCCAAACGAAGCCACGGGATGATGACGACTCGTACAATCCTCTTTCAGACCAAGTAACTACTAAAATAATATAAATAAAATAAAACATGGATTGCCTATTATGTAGTACTGCATGTTGAAAACGTATTTCTCTTGACTACACTTCTCTATAAATTTATCACAAGCATAATCTAAATCCAAATTTCCCCGCTAACCATATTGAGGGATATGCTTATTAGAGCAGCAATATCTGCGATTAAATCTTTTCTAGGACACTGTCAAATGCAAAAAGTCTCCAGTCTTTTCAAAGCAGAAAAAAATATTTCGGCGGATGCTATGTGAACAGGCATTGATAGAGTAAATGTAACATATAAATTTAAAGAATTCTGGAACAAATTATTTCAATCGAGTTAATTGAAACACGAGAGATTATATTGGTAAGTATATGAACATTTTATTTTTTTGACATTTCTATTTATTAAGTGCCAGTATGGTACTTTATGAGATTGTGTGGTGGACGAAAAAATGTCTGTCCGTCTGTCTGTCCGTCTGTCTGTCCGTCTGTCCGTCTGTCTGTCTGTCTGTCTGTCCGTGTGTCTGTACGCACCATAACTCAAATACGCTTTTTCGGATTTTCATGAAACTTGGAAAACACATTTATAATGTCCATGGGAAGAACCCTATTGATATTGAACCAAATCGGTTCACCGGTACCGGAGTAATGCCCAATTTAGTGCCTATTTTAATAGATTAAGAAAGGCGCCATCACTCAAATAAGCTGTATCGGATTTCCATGAAACTTGGTATACCCATTTATGACGTCAATGAGAAGTGCCCTATTGAATTTGAACCTAATCTGTTGACCGGTACCGGAGTAAAACCCAATTTAGTGTCTACTTTAAAGGCGCAATAACTCAAATACGCTTTATCGGATATTTATGAAACTTCGTATACGCATTTATAATGCCCATGGGAAGACTTTATTGATATTGGACCAAATCGGTTGGCCAGTACCGGAATAATGCCCAATTTAGTGTTTTTATGTTAATATATAAGAAGTCGCGATAACTCAAATATGCTTTATTGGATTTTCCTGAAATTTTGTATACCCATTTATAATGTACGTGGAAAGACGTCTACTGATATTGGACCAAATCGGTAGACCGGTACCGGAGTAAAACCCAATTTAGTGTATATTTTAAAGACGCGGTAACTCAAAT
The DNA here is from genome assembly GCA_964059195.1 of Ectobius pallidus. Taxonomy (NCBI): domain Eukaryota; kingdom Metazoa; phylum Arthropoda; class Insecta; order Blattodea; family Ectobiidae; genus Ectobius; species Ectobius pallidus. The sequence goes on from CAXKWD010000012.1 coordinate 10,058,441, forward strand.
ACGCTTTACCGGATTTTTATGAAACTTGGTATACACATTTATAATGTCCGTGGGAAGACGTCTATTTATAATGGATAAAATCGGTTGACCTGTTTCGGAGTAATGCTCAATTTAGTGCCTATTTTATGGTAATATACGTATTCGAAAGAATTTATAAAAAAATGAAAATCAGTTATCTTGACAACATAGCCTGTTGTTTTACTGTGATCTTATAAGGCCTTGGAAATTAAAATACAGGTGGCTATGACAAAAAACATATTGATTTACATGCGCTTATCCAACTAGACCGTTAAAATGACCCAGGTGGCCGAGATGGTAGACCTTTCTTCTTCCGTAAGCCCTGCTTAATGAATAAATCTGGAGCTTAACTTGGAAATCAATTAAAAAAATATATATTCTGCGTATCATAATTGCAGTCATAACTGATTAAACAAAAACATACTGGCACTTTGTTACATCAGTTTACCTGATTTTATTTAAATTACATTTACAAAATTATGTACAAATACAAATACAAATACAAAAATACACAAATAAACAAAACAAAACATTTAAAAATTTCAAAATTAAAGTACAGAAAAGAAAAAGAAAGAAAAGAACCAAATATTTATTTAGAAATACACCCGAATGAGCAGACTGCTCGTGCTCGGGTGTAGATTCAGAACATCAGAGTGGAGAAAGAGGAGAAACAAAAAACAAAATGAGAAAGAATGACACACTTATAAAAAACGGTGAAAAATGAGAGCTAGAAAAAGAGAATACAAATTTATAAAAAGGAGACAAAAAATATTAAACACAAATACATACAATAAACAATAATAAAAATAAATTACTTAAAGCTAATAAAATTACAAAAAATGTTTTACATAGCCTACTTATTAAATTTAAAATTGGGGTAAACTGCGAGATCGGGGTATCTACTAGAAGCGGGGACCAAAATTAATGCTATGGTTTAATCCTGCCGATGTGAGACATTTGGGTTCTGATAGAAGTAGATTATTATTTCTTCTAGTGCTGTATGCATGATCACCGGATGTGTATTTTGCACGATGTTTGTGAAAATATTTTAATAAAGAAAATTTGTAGAGTTGGTCAAACTTAAAAACATTAAATTCCGAAAATATTAGATTAGTTGGGTAATCAATGTCTTTTCTTAGACAGATTTTTATTATTCTTTTTTGTAAAAGGGAAAGTGGTTCAAGAGTAGTTTTCGCTAATCCTCCCCAGGCGACAATAACCTGATTTTTCTTTTACATCGATTAAACAATGAGACACGATTTTAGTAACAATAATAAATATTTACGATAATACACGACAAACTATTGGGTGGGCTTGAGCCCCACTGGCCAAAAGTTGGTATAGTCATCGCGCCCAAACGAACCCCAGTCGGCTACAAAGCGAGCGGAACGCTTTTAAGTCTGACCACTTCCCTCATCTGGAAAAGATTATTAGGGTCTACCCACCCCTAAACGCTTTTAAGTCGGACCACTTCCCTCATCTGGAAAAGATTATTAGGGTCTACCCACCCCTAAACAAATGCGGTGGTCCCTGCCACCAGGTCAGGCCTTGTTGCAATGTCACTTGTGTTGTTTCTCCAGATTTGTGGAAATCAGCTGCAAGGCTTTTAAACTGTGGCAACAATGCGCATCTTTTGCTTAGGCACGCGCAACATTTCCCTTCCTTCCATTTCGGCTTTTCAACCCCAAGATGTTTATGGAGGTGTTTATGGAGGGTTTGGTCAGGGGTGGGGTTGAGATACATATCACTGGCTCGGTGGATGCTGTTATGACCGGTAACGTCTAGCGCTGTACACATATAGGAGACAATAATGGCAATGGCAGAGTTTTCGACTATCAAAGTTCGATCAGTTCTTTTACAGCTAAAAAGTTACGAATTTCATCCAACATTCTAGACCGAAAGTATATAATCAGTTTAGAAAGGGTAGTAGATAAATCGGCTGAAAAATATTCACAGAGCCTGCTTTCTCTACAGTTTTCCTTACTTCTAACCTAACGAGCTTTGATGGCTGGAGTTGTGAAAATTTCACTGCAATGTCATTCATATTATCATAGTACAGGGAATCCATTTTATGCGGAAACTTTTTAACAGCGTTGCCCCTGCTCACACTTTCCCCGCTGTTGCGCTTGCACCGGCCGGGACCGTGTTCCGTTACTACCGGCAAATCAAGACTTTAGAAACAATACAAAATAGAATAACTCAACCAACTTATTATCAAAATAGGCCTACATGTAGAGGCTTATTACTCACCATTTTGTACGGATGGTACAGTCAGGATATTTACGAGAAAAACTCCGAACGCGCCTTCTATGGTTATTTCTCAATAAGTAACATTCCACCAAATAAATTCGCTGTTCAACCGTACACATTTTCGATTATTGTCTTACGTAACGCACAACAATAGACAAGCGTCTCACTACAAGACACCGAAGCAACTAACCGCTTGTATGCTAGCACGGCAATGCGGCAGTGATGCGAGGTTTCCTCATAAAATGGACTCGCTGTATATTCCAGGCTGTTGATTTATTATTATCCAGGCAACCGTTAAACAGTGTCACCAACCTTTTAAAAACATTGGATGGGCTCAAAATATTTTAAAATTTCCACACTCCCGCCCCTTATTTGGTTCATGAAAAGGACTTATGTAGTAGGCCTACTGATATGACTACGGATAAATATAGCACTGCACTAAAAACGATTTTGTTGTGTGCAATAACTAATAACTAAAATTCGGATGTTTATGACCTAAAAAAGTGCAAAATATGACTGCAAATATGCCCTTAAAAATGTCTAAATATGATCTAAAAATCCTAAATATCACGTAATAAAATAACGTATTTTCAAAAATAAATCTTCCAGATAAAAATGTTTAACAGCACATGAGATCAATCAGATAATCACTTTTAACCATTTTGGTTATTTAACAGTTAATTGTAATGAACTTCTATTTTTTAAAGAATTTGCTCTTGTTTGCTTACTTCATCAGGTCCGAATACTCGTAATTTTTTTAGATCTTGCCCGTCCCTGTAAAATATGAACAATTGCATTAATTTTAAAATTTAAGTTACCGGTACCAACTAATTTGGCATAAACATTAAATTAATTAAATAGATTCCAAATTTAAATTGTCATTGTATAATTGTGCTCATTTACCGAAGTTATAACTGAAATATGACGTAAAATTACAAACATGGCTAAAATATGACCAAGGCCACAAAAATGACCAAAGTATGGCTTTATATGCAAAATAAAAACGGTCCGATTAGGATAACAAGCGTACAATTCGTGTTTAATATGTGTTTGTGGCGAGAAAGGAGATCAGGATAAAAAGATGACATGTCAAAAACATCCGAACCCTACTAATAACCATCACAGGACAGTGTTGTGTAGTCTGGTTAACAGAGTGTTCGGAAATTCATATTAAAAACTTCTAGGGCTAGTAGAGGGGACTTAGTAGACAATATTTCGAATAGGAAACGTACCGTTTCCGTGCTACAGTCATTACAATGTGTCGGTTTTGCCGGTGTTGTTTTGCAACCGGATAGGCAGTACATGACGTCAGAGGATCACCTGAACTGCTGGCACGAGTGATGGTCGCTGCACAAGAGATTAACGGGACACCAGGTATGATGGAACGAGTATACCAGAACATGATTCGTCGGTACAATTGCGCCGGGGTTGAGAAAACTTGAAACTAGGGGACCTGAAAACACTCCTTTAAAGTACGGGACTAGGCGCATCTGGCCCAAAGGCCAGTTAAAATTAATTTAAGCAGCCTTTGCTCCAAGGGGAAAAGAACACAAACATAAACTGTGGAAGACGTGCTGTATTCTCTAAAATAAGTCATACTAAATTTTGGGCATGTGTGACAAAGAGAAAGAATCCAAACAATTACAAATTTATAATCTTACTGCTTCTTGAGTAACATCGAAATTCTTGAAGTTAATATATCTCTTTAGAAAAACAATTTAAATAATTTGCTAAGTTTCTAAAGCATAAATCATAACCCATACACATTCTGACAGAATAGTACTGCATACTAAAAATACCTGAAAATAAAAAAATTCGATCTGAAGGATCAACGTTCCAGAATTTAAAGTAATATCTACAATTAAATACAGGTAACCCTAGCTCATATAACTTACATATAAATGAACGCTCGCTCCTCCTCAAGGCGGCCAGATAATTTAAAACATAAAAACAAAATCCGAAGACATCTTCAAATCCCGCCCATTGACTTGAAGATGGATCATTGCTGGCTAGACCGGAAATATAACTAATATGAGACATCAAAACAAAGCGGAAAGGATAATGGGTCATTCTCTCAGGTAAGCACAGGGGACCGAATAGAATTAATATAATTAATAAAATTACATGGAAAGGGGCACAACTACATAACAGACGGACTCAGCAATAAATAAAACAAAATAAATACACTCCCAAAGAATTGATAATCAGACGCGCGGGAAACAAGATGGCGGACCCGCGCCAGGATGCCATCACAGACAAAACACAATATTAAATAAAATCACTTATATTGATAATGAAAGTAAACTAATCACATACCTGAGAGAAGAGAACCCACTCCCGCCATAAATACCTTACGAAGGCGGACCCATCGTCAAACGCCAAGAACACATCACTACTTAAAGACACAAAAGACGTGGACACCTCCACCTCCAGCCAGCAAATGACCAAGAGCCTAGCGGGAAATCTGACGTTGGTGATCGTCACATCGAGCCTCAGTTGTAAGTTCGTATGGGACACATCCAGTCCAGAATAGGGTGTACAGAAACAAATTTGTTTTTTCCACTGTTGATACAAGTGTTATTGTGATCAGTGAACGTTTTTTGTTACTTTGGCATTGTTACCAAAAAAATTGACTTTCGTCTGTAATGAGTCAAACGTCATTTACTTCTGTACCTTACGTCACACCTCGTTTCACATGGTGCTTTTCTGACGTCCTGTACTGCCTCTCCGGTTGCAAAACAACACCGGCAAATCCGACACATTGTAATGGCTGTAGCACGGAAAAGGTACGTTTCCGGACATGGTTTCCTATTCGAAATAGTCTCTACTAACTCCCCTCTACTAGCCCTAGCAGTTTATAATATGAATTTCCGAACACTCTGTATAAATATTTTTACTTCTTCTGCCCATACCATAGCTACTGTAGGTAGACGAAGTAGTATTGTTTGATCCTGAAATTCGAACTCTACTTTTTAACATAAATACACTTTTTGAGGCTCCCTGAATCCAAAAATGCTATTCTCAGAAACGTGTCTGTGTATGTGTCTGTGATAAGCCTAGCTCAAGAACGAACTATCGTACAAAACAAAATTTTATATTTGCATTAAGTATCTTTTCGGGATATGACATGAATATTGGCAACGACTTTCTCTTACTGTCATTTTACATTAAGAAAATGTAGTTTTTTGCTATTTTCTCGAAAACACCTCTGAAGATTTTGTTTAAATTTTGTACAGGTAGCGGGAAAAAATCGGACCGACTAAAATATCAAAGTTGCCTATATGAGCCACTGCGCATGCCTAGCGGGCAGCGGCATTAACAGAATAGCAGCTGTCAGAGAAGTTGAAGGCTATTGAACAAAATATTAGGACCCGAAAACGTCGTTGGACCGACCGGGCAAACCAGTAGCCTTTATTTTTTATTTTTTAGTTTTATTGACATATATTTTGGTTTTGGTAGAGGAAGACAAGATGCACCTTCCAGATAAATATATTTTTTTTGGCCAAATAATAGTCAACATTTGTTTACTAAACTCAGATTTGAGTAGGTCCACAAGCTGTGACAATTAATATTTCTATGTTAAATATTTCTATTACTTTAAAAACTGACAGTCACGGGAATCGAACCTGCGACCTTTCGCATGAAGGTCATGCCCCCCAAGCACCTGAGCTATTCAACTAAGACGAAAGTAGTAACCAGCTGGGTGGCTGTTGTCCAACTACACACGTCTAAGGGATACGCATGGACACTGCTGTGAACTAGGCTCTGAAATCAGCTACAAGAGTCGGTCCGCTTTTTTTCCTTCTACCTGTACAATATGTTCACGTAGAAGGTCTTTTTTACGACTATGAGGAAGAACTTTTATTTGAAACTTTTTTCGCAATAATTCTCTGTTGTTCGAGGTATAAAAAATATTGAATTGAATAATAATTGAATTGCATAAAATATTGAATTGAACTGTAGAATCTCAATCTCGACTTCATTGCACATTCAAAAAAATGAATACCCACTGCTTGCAATACGGCGTCTTATTCTATAAGAATATGTGAAATGAGAAAGGTGTATTGCTTATACTTAGGGCAAAGAAAGTTAAGTGAGTGTATTACATAAGATTCTGTTTGGGTTTAATATCCTTCGGGGATGCGATTTGGTAACTACTGTAGGCTACTTTCTCTTAATTTTCAGAACCAATTTACACGAAGAAAATGTAATTTTTTCCTATTCTCTAAAAAGGATCTAACAATTTTGTTTAAATTTCCAACCTGAATACCATAATATGCATAATGTATAGGGGCCGTATTTTTTGGTAACAACGATAAGCGCGAAATTTTATAAAACAGCCTCTCTTGGCTATATTTAGGGTCTGTATTACCACCTGCCGACAATTCCTCCCGATACGTGACTTCTAGATAGCTTAACTGGAAGATGCCTTGTAATAGGCTACCACCTCTGAACTGCTACCGGCAAGAACGCAGTAAAAATTTGTAAAATGGTCCTTAGCTGATTGAGCAAAGAGGTGTGTTTGTTATAGTTCGGTAGTCCTCCGCTAGGTGCGGCAGCTCGGATTTGTATTTGTACAATTAAATTACATAATAACACATCGTTTTAAGTGCATTAATCGATTTGTGCAATTCTATTTCATTCATATGTGAGCCTAAAATGACATTTTTGTGTAAATTAAATCTTCCAGCATCAATTCTGAAAATCATGTGGCCAGCAAGCTTCCGCGCCCTGCCATCTTGTTTCAACCAAGATCCCTAACTAGCAGTTGGTACTTTGTCAGCCACTCCATCCTCCTGCTAGCTTATCTGGAAGTTGTCTTCCCAGACAGATTTTGTCAGGAGACCATAATACGCAATTCTTGGCCAACTTCCAGATAGGTTCTCTATCTGGTAGATAAATACGATATCAGGAGGTCGTCATACAGACCCTTAGCTTTTACATCTTAAAATACCAATATGAACCAAATTGAATCTACGAAGTATCGCGAAACTTACTCGATTCCGCGAAATGTGTCTACAAGCGCGAAATATACCCCTTCTGTCCGTAAAGTGAGAAATGAGCACGAAAATGTGCCTTAAAATCACAATATTGTGTTTTAATGTACTGTTTTTTTCTATTTCTTAGCAGCATGCTTTTTTTCTGCTGTTTCTGTGGCTGTCGAAAATTTACCGATATATCGATATTTGTGATCGATTACAAAGATTGCAGAATTTACGCAAAGATTGTCTATGACCTGGTTTGTACTGTTGAGTACACTCCTTTCCTGCTATCTCTTTGCCAAGTTAGCGATGCCTATGATCGATTACAGCAGAAGAGTGTAGAATGTTTGTTACTTGTATTCAACAGATTTCGTCCCTTATCCACAGTGGTGTGGTTGGCACTTCTGTTTTAAAATGGCTATCTGATGGTCTTTAGTAGAATTTACGATAATATTTCTCGTAATTATATTTGAACATTAACTCTAATCATGTCTAAATCGAAAGTTACTTCAATTCATACAAGGGCAGAAGACTATAGAAATGAGGGGGGATGTTAGTTCTTGTAAATAAAGAAGCAAAGTTGATCATTGCGCAATGTTCCCAATGTAGTATAATAGTATATTTCGATACAAGTGCCGTAAGGCACGTTTACGGGTCGAGGAAACAGATTGAAAACCCGAGGCGCAGCTGAGGGTTTTTAAGTTTTCGAGACCCGTAAATGCCTTTACGGCCCGTGTATTGCATGCTATTTTTTGCACGATGATTATTTATATCAATTTAATTATATTAATTGTTAAATTACCTGAAAATATTATGTAAATACATTCTTGAAAATAGATGTTTATTTCAGAAGGTGATTCGCATGTGTTTGTTGTTATGGGAACCGAATATTTGTCCTGGGGGCCGTGTCCATACAGGCTTGTATTATGAACTGTATCGTAATGAATTATGACGTGGCGCTTGGACCGTAAGTAATTTAACCTCATCGCAACGCCCTTAGTAACACGATTGTGTGGGAATGTCAACTTACGATCCATGTAAACAACTTTCGTAAGTAACACTTACTAGCTAAGGAGTGCAAAAAGTAATTTATTTCACGAAATACCCACCGAAATAGAAGGAAGTTAACACCGAAATCAGCCATTTTATTTCACCAATAAATCAGGGCCCTAATAATCTCTATATATATAAAAGGCTTTGTCCTGACTGACTGAATGAATGACTGACTGACTGATTGACTGAATGACAGGAATCAACGTACAGCCTAAACTATAACAGGTAGAGACTTGGAATTTTGACTGTACCTTCGTTTCATAATGTAGGTGCTCACTAAGAAAGGATTTTGAAAAATTCTGATTCTAAATGCCAAAAATTAAATGTTTTTAAAATACTTAATCCCTTTTTACATAGAATTATCAATTCCAAATCACAGAATATATTGTTGCCAAATGGTATCAGGTGGGCTTGGAAAAAACAAATGAAATGCACTTTTGACAAATAAGAGAAGTTATCAAAATAATTCATGTTATAAATAAATATTACAGAATGAATTCCACTAAAATAATGGAATCACATAACTTTCTCTACCCTGGACATAGAGAAAACAAAACGAGGTATGGTAATGTGTATATTATTATATTATATCGCAGGTTTTTGGAGAGAAAAGTATGAAAGTGATAATGCTTTCTGTTTAATTTCATCTCCAAAACGGCTTTATGGTAACATAAGAGTGGGAAATTTCCCGCCTCGATATTACAATTTTATGTTACAGGAATTTCTGTTTCTTCTTATTTAAACCTCTACCAGGCTTGCTGTGCACTGTACAAGCGATGGGATGCAAAATTCTAGATCCTCTATGAGCCATAAAAAACTATATCAAGCGTTTTCTGAGGGGATAGTTTGAGTGTAATAAGTCGTTCTTCCTATTTCAAATTATAAATGCCTATATAAGGACCTAGAATTTAAAATTGAAAATCCTTCATAAGCTAATTTCCAATTACAAAATACAAAACCCGGGCGACGCCGGGTCTTTTAAGCTAGTGTATTATACAGTATTATATGGCATATTGTGTAGCCTATTACAATAGCACTGCATGTTGCAAAATGTTTCTCCTGAAAGGAGTTCTTCCAAGAAATACATCACAACTTCGTATCATCGTCCAAGGGCACCCGTATGCTATTTTGTGGGGAGGGGGATTTTTTAAAAAATCAATGTATTAATACAATAAGTGCAAAAGTGACGAAAATAATTTCGAAGAGGGTCGAAAGTGACGAGAGGTTTGGGGTATGGAACACCACCCAAGAAAAGGAGTTATGAAAATTTTTAAATATTGAACTAATGAAAATCACATTTTACGTTATTTTAGCACTGAAAAACTAGTTAGCAAATTTGTTTACCATACTCTAAGATATGCCAACGTAAACAAGCAATCGTTTCCTAAGTTATAATACTTATTACTACTTATTAGAAAAATTAAATAACACATGGGACAATGGAAATAGTAGCCTACTGATTATGTTATAACTACTATATCACATTTGATTCACCAACAAAAGTTGTTTGATTTATTTTTTTTTTAATACAAAAATAGATTTTAGATTTTCATTTTCAGGGGTCCGGACCTCCTTTCCTATTCCACTGTGGATTCTGCTTCCATGTTGACGATTTGTTAAAACTTCTGCAAACTTTTTATGTCTCTACTGACTTTTAAATAATTGTCCTAAAAGAAAAACAGCCAACTTTAATTGTGTAGGGGAAATGGAAAAGGCTGAAAGTGCCAAAAAATAAAAAATAGATTTTTTGCATGGAATGTGTTGTAAGCGACATCCCCAATAGCCTAGAGAAGGTTGAAAGTGCCAGAAAAATTCCTACTAGTTCCTAGAGCAGTCGCAAGGAGCAGCACCGTGAAAGCGCCCGCTGACCGTCAGTGGAAAAGGCTGAAAGTGCCACCCGCCATTCATCCTTTACGTGTAATGAGCGCTGGACTTCCAGCCTTTTAACGAACAAGGTATGGCACTTACAGCGTTTCCCAAAAAAAGATATGATGGCACTTTCAGCATTTCACATGCAAAATCAAGTTATATATCTATATATATAAAAATGAATGTATGTGTGTGTGTGTCCTTTATGCATTACTACACCATTCATCCGATCGCCATGAAACTTTGGGAAGTTGTTGAGTGCATTCCCGGGAAGGTTTCTGGCATATTACATTTTTAATTTTTCCTTTCGTTCGTGAGTTATGAGTGAAAAACGGGCAAAAAACGTGTATTTTTTGCGTTTTCGAAGCATCGTTTTCAGTAATACCATTCAATGTCAAATCAATTACAGTAGGCTTTGGCTATTTTTGTCATTCCTTGGACATAAAACTATCGCGATCGCTTGAATGTTGTAGCTCACGCTGGTCGATTCATTTGTTTATAATGTCAAGGCACGCAGACATATGAAATTTTCAACCTACACCGAAGAGGATTATTATTATTATTATTATTATTATTATTATTATTATTATTATAAAAGGGATAATCAATATAGGCCTCAATATGGTCAAACGTTGTTCGATTTGGACGAAACTCACTATACAGGGGTTTTCTGGGCCAAGGACCTCGAATGTGAGGTTGCTTTTACCAGTCGACGCTATCTAATCGTGGTATGTAATTCACGTGATTTAGGTGTTAATAAATATAATGATTTAACTTTTATGCTCTTAATTTTTAATTTTTGAAATAATTATCGCGGGCAATCGCTTGATTTTGTAAGTCCATCCTTGACGATTCATTTGTTTAGAATATCAAGGCGCGCAGACGTATGAAATGTTCAACCTACACGGAAGAGGAATATTCAATATAGGCCTAAATATGGTCAAACATTGTTCGACTTGGACGAAACTCACTATGCAGGGGTTTTCTGGGCCAGGGAACTCTAATCTGAGGTCGCTTTTACCAGTCGATGCTATCTGATCGTGATATGTAGTCCACGCGATTTAGGTGTTAATAAATATAATTATTTAACTATTATGCTCTTAATTTTTAATTTTTTAAATAATTATCGCGTGCGAAGCCGCGGGCAACACGCTAGTGTACAATAAAAAAAACAACTCTTGAAAAATGAATAAAAATATATTTTGTATTTTTAATGAATTTTATGGATTTTTAAAGGATACAGTATAAGTTTTATGAAGTTTTTATTCAATACTGAAAATTTTACTTTGTGGCACTTTCAGCCTTTTCCATTTCCATTACACAATTATTAATACACATTGTTTTCCTTTCCCTGAGAGATAGGGGGCCGCGGCCTTACCCCGCCTCCGGGTATGGGCCCCCATGTCATCATCTTCTTTCCCTAGACCGGTTCTCCCTAATCTTTTTCGTGGACGATCCGAACTCTTTCTTCCTTCTGGTTTATTATGCCTTGCTGTTCTAACCATTTTTTCTTAATTCATTATTTCCACTTGTTCGTTCCACTTTTTCTCTTGTACCCCACACTCTTATATTATATCACAATTCCTTGCCTTGTCCAATAATGTCCTTCCTGTGATTTTTCTTAACCACGAGCATCGTGAAAATTCTAAATCTAACTTTTCTGCGCTCCCCTTGTGTATATTTAGAACAGCAACTTCCTTCGCTCCTGCCCCAAACACCCAGCAGGGTTTTCGGGAAAACCTTTTTTTTTATGATCTGATACCGTTTTGGAGTCCATGTACTGTATTTGGAATAGAAATCAGTGACACGGTTACACTGCAGATCGGATATTTCCATTTACATTTCACCAGAACATCATAAATAGCCATACTGAAGCGAGAAAAAAAATTTCAAACTGATGTTAAATCTGAAAACCTATTTCTGAATACAGTTTCTAGTTAAGCAAGAGCTATAAAAGTCTCCGGGGACCAAACTAAACGTTTCGGCGGGCCGCATACGGTTCGGAGACCGCGGTTTGAAGACCCATTCTCTAGTGGACGCGGTGTGAGATCTACCGTGCTGTTTTCAAATATTACCATCGGTATGACGATCATAGCATTAATAAAATACTTCAAATCTAAATATTTGTCACGTAAAACAAAAACAAGGCTATACAAAACATTAATTAAACCAGTGCTACTTTATGGGAGTGAGGCTTGGGTTATGACAGAATACGATAAATCTCGACTGGGTGTCTTTGAAAGGAAAATACTCAGAAAGATTTATGGACCTATTAAAGAAAATGGAGAGTGGCGAGCAAGATATAACAAAGAAGTCTATGAACTATATAATTCACCAGACATCATTACAGACATTAAAATAGGTAGACTAAGATGGGCAGGACACATACAGAGGATGGATGAAAGTGAAGTGGTTAAAAGAATCATGGAGAATGGACCAGAAGGAAGGCGGAAGATTGGAAGACCGAACTTAAGATGGAGAGACGGAATATTAGATGTGGAATCGTTGAAAATTAGGAACTGGTGGTCTCTTGCCAGAGATAGAGACGTCTGGAGAAGGACTCTGAAGGAAGCCTTGACCCACGGGGGTGCCACTTGGCCATGTATTCAAACTTTCTCCAACCGCGCGGTTTTGGCTTGTGACGTCATTAGGTTGACAGATCAACCCTCACCCGTAAGAGTGAATGGAAAACAGCTGATTTAAAAAAATTAATATTTAATTATAGGCAGCAAGTATCTCGTGTTGTAAGATGTCAACCTGAAGTATAATAACTGTTCTATTAGGCCATGTGGGAGAAATAGTAAAAGTCTTTATGGTTTGGTTTAAAAATTGTATCTTTTGAAGCTGTTTTTAGAGGTTTAGATTGCGTCTGCAGATGATGTCCAGCTAACTTAATGTATTATACTTTAAAGAGACAAGACTATTCTATCGTTGTTATTCGAAATAGGGAGGAAATGTTATTTTTTTCTTAATCCTTCACTAACTACAGCTTTACCGTTATTAATATCATAATACTGTAAATGTTTTATAGACTAATTCTAATAGGTCTACTGCAGAAAGTAGAAATTTATATATTCTACTGACCTCCATTCACAATTCAACAAATATATAGGCCTAATTAATATTGAAGGCTTCAATATAGATTCCATGATTTACAGGAAGTAATGTGTTGCTACTTAGTAATGTATTTGTTTTAGTGATTAAAAGCCTTTATTCTAGATAATGTCACAACTAATGTAATTAATAACTTACTGTATTTATTTATATAATATATTATTGGAAGTAGTGTGCATGTATCAGTAATATGTATTTAAATGTAATTAATATAATTTAATGCAAACTTTATAATGGTTGTCATGTAATATCTTGCTAAAAATTTCAGTTGTGTAGTTTGGATGGGTAAATATTTTTAGACATGACAAGTCTTTAGTAGTCTATGAATAAAGTCACGTTAAATCTTGTCATACATCAACAAATGTTTTATTATAACCTATATATCAATATAAATTACTGTGATACCTAGTGGTTTAACAATCATAATGATTGCTACATAGTAAGCCTAGGAGGAGAATTATGTGCCCATGGTCGTGGGTTCTATCCCGTTCCAGGTCGATGGCATAAATGAAACAGACCTTTGTCTCTATAGATTTACAGGCTCCCTCTACTGAGGGAGAAAATTCCGGCTCACCGGCGAAGATTACATGGCTGTTATTAAATACCTTCAAATTAAACGAGTTGGTGTGTGGTATAAAAATACTTCCCTTGTTCAGTGAAAGAGTACATACTAGATACATTACCTTATGGCAATTTAGTAACTAATATAGGCCTAATTGTACTGTATAGATTTTTTTCCTGCAAGTAGTTTATAAATAGTTATAACTTATGCCTACCGTATTTTAATCCCTCCCTCCCTCTCTTCCCTCTGTCGTAGTTTTACTTCTCCCTTTTAGGATTTAAGCGACCCAAGCCGCCCGGGCCTTACAGGGCCGCGACCTGTCGGGAGAGGGATTATCTTTGAATCACATACATACTTTCTTGACCAGACAAGGACATGGATGGCCTCCCCCGATGAGTGATCAGCCCAACGCGGGGCCACCTCCGAGACAACACGAACACATAGGACGGTACACACCATTCACACACACACTCACGCAGAACAAGGCGAGGATGGGGATGAAGATGATAATGACGGCCAGACGATATCCGGGGACCACAAGGGCCTAAAGTTACCTGACATTTGTCTCAAAGGTGAAGGAAAACCCCGGAAAAAACCTCGCCTAGGTAACTTGTCCCGACCAGGAATCGAACCCGGGCCCGCTGCGTGAGAGGATTGAACGCATCTCCTGAGCCACAGCGGTGGACGTATTTTAATATGAAGTATTAAAATTAATTTAAAAATGTGGTTCTTATTTCCTGCCTATTTCGAATAAGAACATTAGAAATAGTCCTGTGTTATAGTCTCATGAAACTCCAATACATTCATATTATCTTAACATCACATGCAGATGTGATCTTAGCCTGTAAAAACAGCTTCAATAACTACGATTTTTAAACCAAACCCGATCGATTTTTACAATTTCTAACACACAGCCCAATAGATCAGTTCTTATACTGTGGGTTGGCATGTTAGAACATTTGATAGTTGCTGCCTGTAATTAAATAATAAAGGTTAAAAACCATCTGTTCTCCATTCATTTCTTATGAGAAAGGGGCTGCCTGACATCCTAGCCACGTCACATCCCGCAGCCAATGACCGCTCAGGGTGGCAAGTGGACTAACCTTTAGTATTTTAAGAACCTTGGCCTTGACCCACCAAGGGATGTTGAGCTAATGATGATTATGACGATCATAGCACCGGCCGATTTGACGGGGTGGGACGATGTCGTGTGTGAAAACCTTCGAATAGGCTATACTTTAATTATGCATGAAAATCACAATACATATTACAAATGCATGCTCTTAGCTAGAATGAAGGCAACGTGTGTCTTGGAAGACAGACGTGTTTGATTTGGTAGAGGTGACTCATTCATTGCCTTACCTTGGGCTTCAGGAAGATATCGTCCACACGTACAAGCGGTAGCCAGGAACATCACTGTCAAAACAACTCACAATTACACCACAAAACATTTCATTTCATCGTCACAAAACACCGTAACACGTTTAAACAACACGACGAGCACAATCGCCATGACACACTTAGTCAGTGATGTCACGAACTTTTACGAATGTAGGCCTGCTTATATATTAAATTCGTCAGTAAACTAATTATATATCTATTATAACTTAGATTTATTTTTTGTAGTTAAATATATTTGTTATGTCCTGCTTTCTACCTTTATAATCTATTTAATTTGTTTTAATTTCTCTTTTGTTTGGCGGAACTATTTCCCAAAGCCTCAGTATCACTCCGCTGACTTCCTGGACTGATATAGAGTCGACTGATTTTGTACATAGCCAGGCGTGGTCTTGTGGTTAGCATCGCTGACTACTGATCCGTCGGCCCGGGTTCGATCCCCGGTATCTTCTCAGATTTTTCTGAGGTAGGGAGGTTTGGAACGGGGTGCAGTCAGCCTCGTGATTCAAATTAAAGAGCTACTTGATATAGGCCTAGAAGTAGCGGCTCTGGTCATGGAAACCACCATTAACGGCCGTGGATGTCAGCATGCTGACCACATGCCCCCAATCCTGCCATCTGTCTATGGTGGATGACGCAGCGGTCTGGTGGTAGGCCTTGTCCCTACAGGGATGTAGCGCCACGGAGTTTAGTTTTTTTTAGTTTTTGTATGCATAACATGGGTATACATGCCACAATAATAATAATAATAATAATAACACAGAAATTACAGTTTATAAACAATCATTCAAATACTCAGTAACAGAATAATAACATTTTTAAGTAAAATCCTTTTCACAGAAATTTTAAAACTGTTATAAGACAAATCTTTAATTTCCTGTGGCAATTTATTAAAAAACGTTATACCAGTATACCAGTTCAACTCGTATGCTGGGGACTTTTCAAATTTTGTGAGTCTGTGACTTAAAGTTGTGATTAAATGAAATTCCTGGTTTCATATGTGTGATGGTGAGATTGTTTATAAAAATATGTTCATGAAATTTAAACACAGTCAAGCAATAAAAATGTATGTACATGAAAATGGTATAATATTGAACCTAATGAAAATTTGTTTACATGATACTCTACCACTAAGGTTAAAACTAGTTCTCAAAACTCTCTTCTGAGCAACAAAAATCCTATTAAAATTAACATTATTGCCCCTTAAAAACACACCATAATTTAAAAAAGAAGACTCTAATGCATAATACACATCTATCGGAGGTTTAATATGAAATATGTCTCTTAATTGCAGAAT
This sequence comes from Ectobius pallidus, assembly GCA_964059195.1. Taxonomy (NCBI): domain Eukaryota; kingdom Metazoa; phylum Arthropoda; class Insecta; order Blattodea; family Ectobiidae; genus Ectobius; species Ectobius pallidus. The sequence continues at coordinate 10,074,984 of CAXKWD010000012.1, forward strand.
AGCAAAAATGGCATTATTAATTTTACCTATAACAAAATCAGAATGATCATTCAAGTCTAATAAAATATCAAAGGTTATGCCTAGAAATTTGGATTTCTTTTGATCATAAATAATTGAAGAAAAAGCTAAATCAGTGTTATTAATTTTGTTAAGGAACTTTAGACAGACTGTTTTATCAGTATTTAATAATAATTTTTTTTATGACAGCAATATTTGAGTTGTGAAGCAGCCAATTGAGAATTTAAGATTTTGTAGATCAGGATCATTGATAATGATAGATGTGTCTTCAGCATACATTAAAACGTTACCACGTGTAATGAAATTGAGTAGGTCATTAACATATAAAATAAAGTATTCCTTAAAGACAATGCAATTTTATGTTACCGGAATTTCTGTTTCTTCTTATTTCAACCCCTCCCAGGCATGGAGTGTGAAGCAATGGGGTGCAAATTTCTACATCCTCTGTGAGCCATAAAAAGCGGTATCAAGAGTTTCCTGAGGGAATAGTTTGAGTTAGATGTCGTTCTTCCTCATTTTAAAATTATGAGACCTATATAAGCGCCTGATGATGATGATGATGATGAGTGTTCTGCCCGAAGGCAGGTCCAGACCCTGGACGAAGCCATGGGGTGATGACCACGACTCGTCTGAGGTGATTCAGGGAGACTTTGAAAATTGAAAGTCCTTCCTAAGTTAATTTCCAACTGCAAAATAAAAAATCCTAGTGATGCCAGGGCTTATAAGCTACTTCTTTATATAGCGTATGTGAGAGAAAAATAGGACCAGTCCATACAAGGCATCAAATAGAAAGTTATTGATACTGTTCTCTTAGTGCACTTCATAACGCAATTCTGTTCGGAATAACTGAGTTTCATCCTTCAATACTTTTTCCCATTGGGCGCATTCTCTCTCTATTATTAAAAGATGGGAAGTTGTATACCTAGGTACATATTGCTTTGAGCAATAGTCTTGAGTTAGTTTAACTTGTATATTATTTCGGAGAATTCCGTCGCCGAGTTTTAGGGGTTTAAGTTCTGCAGCTAAGTTATCAGTTAAAAGTAAGAAAGATTAATCGATTATTGAAACATAGTATAGTACTTTTCACCATATAACGTTAAAGAATAATGAAATTCATAAACTGCTACGTAACTGTATTCTAATTAACAAAAAATTACAATGATCAAAAATACTTCAACAAACGTGAACCAAAACTGGAATTTTCATTATCATAGTAAAATATTTAGCCTAGGCTACATTATGAAATCATACGGAGATACACAATGGTTTGGAATTTCCAAAGGTTTAAGACAAGGTTGTATACTATCCCCATGCCTTTTCAATATGTATAGTGAGCAAATCATAAGAAGAGCCATATTTGAAGAAAGTCAAGGAGTCAGAATCGGTGGAAGGATGATAAAAAATTTAAGATACGCAGATGATACGACCATACTCACAGAGGATGAAGATGCTGAGGAAATTGAAAGAAGAAAGTGAAAAGGCAGGACTCATGCTCAATTTGAACAAGACCAAAATAATGACCACAGGAATGATAAGAAAATTTCAAATTGACGGGACTGAAATAGAAGTAATAAATGGTGCAAAAATATGTTGCACAAACTTTCTCGCATATACGTGTTAAAGGCTAGTACAGAAAAAAGTAAATTAAAGAGACAATTAAATTTTACTTAATACATTTTCATAAAACTTACAAGTATCTAGGACGGAAAGCTTCAGGGTCGATCTTTATGTTCAATGCTTTTACTGTGAAATAATAATAATAATAATAATAATAATAATAACGACAATAGTAATAATAATAGTCAATGGCAGTAAAACTGCATATTATTAGTACTACTAAAAAAAGGTAAAGTAATCCCTACACAGGCCATGGAGGCCCAGAGGGTTCCAGGAGGTTGAGGCTCCCAGATTTTGGACATTCGGCACATGAAGGAGGTAAGGTTGTCAGCCCTACGCACCGGCCGCCTTTACCCCAGGATTGCTCCTGGTACTCATTTCTGTTAGAGGCTGAGTCGACCCCAGGGCCATAGTGCCACCAGAAGGATTAGGCCAATTGAAAAATCTCAACGACCTCATCGGGAATCGAACCCGCGACCTTCCGGTCTGTAGCGCAGCGCCTCAACCACTACGCCACGGCGTACATTAGTACTAGAAAATTCAAATATAAGTCGCACCTTGGGATGAATCTGTTAAAGGTCTAATATCTACACAATATGTTACTAGTGCTGCCATCCGTCTTGCATTGTTGGCAGACATGTTTGTTTGTCTTTTGTCTCTAGAATAAATTTTATTCTGTGCCACTCGTCAGTGGGAATACGTTGTTTTATTATAGGTTATGGGCCCAGAAGCTCATAAAATCGCAGTATTGAGTCGTTTTAACAAGGATTTTGCAGTATAGCAAGTGTTAAAAGACAGTATTCAGTGCGATTTAGCTGTGAACTGACTGATCGTATTAATTATCGCAGTGTATAAGTGTAAAAACTGTTCGTCAAAAATGGCTACCAATTACCTTATCAATGTGCCGAAATTAAAGGGACGCGATAATTATTCGGAGTGGTGTTTCGCTGCAGAAAATTTCTTAGTTCTCGAAGGCATGAAGCATTGTATCAAGCCAGAACCGGGAAAAGAAATAGCAAGCGCGGATGACGAAAAAACTAAAGCCAAATTGATTATGACCATCGACCCGTCGTTGTATGTCCACGTGAAAACCGTTAAATCTTCGAAAGAATTGTGGAATAAACTTCAGCAATTATTTGATGATAGTGGCTTTTCACGGAGAATAAGTCTGTTGAGAAATTTGATTTCAATCCGGCGAGAAAATTGCAGTTCGATGACGTCATATGTGACGCAGATTATCGATACTGCGCAGAAATTAAGTGGAACGGGATTTGAAATAAATGATCAATGGACAGGGTCATTGTTGTTGGCTGGATTGCCTGATCGTTTTGCTCCAATGATCATGGCAATCGAACATTCGGGCATTTCCATTACGGCAGACAATATCAAGACAAAATTATTAGACATGGAGTCGGTAGATTACAACGAGAGTGAAATGAACGGTGCTTTCGTCAGTCATTCAAATCATGCAAAGCAAAATAACAATAATTTGTCTATGGCCAAGAAAAATTGTAATGTTGGTAGTACTACTGTTCCGTCGAAGTCAAACACCAAGGCGGTGAAATGCTACCGATGTAAACAAGTCGGCCATTACAAAAAGCAGTGCATGTATAACGAAAATAATTCAGCAAATAAGAAAAATAAAGAAAGAATGCAATCAAACGCATTTAGTGCAACATTTTTAAGTGCGAATTTCAACAAAAATGATTGGTATATCGACTCCGGGGCAAGTGTACACCTAACAGCAAACGAAAGTTGGGTTATGAATGCCAGATATGAACAAAATAAAGGAATTGTCGTAGCTAATAGCGAGAAGATGACAGTATTATGTTCTGGCAATGTTAAAATAACGACATCAACTGATGATTGCGAGTACGACATCGTGATAGAAGACGTATGCTGTATACCATCTCTGACTACTAACCTACTATCAGTCAGTCAACTAATAAAAAAAGGAAACAGTGTGTCTTTCACAGATAAAAGCTGTTGTGTTTACAATAAAAAGCAACAGTTAGTCGCTACAGCAGTATTGGTCAATGGGGTATACAAAGTAAACTTGGTATCCCAGGAGTATTTGGCTGCATCAGCTGTGTCAGGAGTAACATGGCATCGCAGATTAGGACATGTCAACAAGGAATACTTGAATAAAATGAAAAATGCTGTCTTGGGAATGTCATTTGATGAAAAAGTAGAAATAAGCAAGGCTTCTTGTACAACATGTTGTGAAGGTAAACAGTGTCGCTTACCATTTAAAGGCAGTGGTCAGAGAAGCAGCAACTTGCTAGATTTAGTGCACACAGACATTTGTGGCCCTATGGAGACTACATCGATAGGAGGAGCAAGGTATTTCTTGTTATTTGTCGATGATTACAGTCGCATAACATTTGTTTATTTTCTGAAGCACAAAAATGAGGCTCTGAAGTATTTCAAGATATTCAAAGCACAGGTGGAAAATCAAACAAAAAGAACAATAAAAGTGATAAGAACCGATAACGGTTTAGAGTATTGCAATAAGGAATTTGAAGATTACCTAAACAGTGCTGGTATTATCCACCAGAAAAGCAACCCATACACCCCAGAACAAAATGGTTTATGTGAAAGATTCAATCGCACAGTCGTAGAAAAAGCGAGATGTCTACTGTTTGATGCAAACCTGGGAAAAGAGTTTTGGGCTGAGGCCACCAATACGGCAGTGTACCTGCAGAATCGAACTGTGGCTGCTGCGTTGGATAATAAAACGCCATATGAACTATGGACTGGCACAAAACCAGATATCAGTCATATTAGGATATTTGGTAGCACTGTCATGGTACATGTTGCTAAACAAAAGCGTAAGAAATGGGATAAGAAATCTGTGAAATGTATTCTTACAGGATACCCAGATAACATAAAGGGATACAGAGTCTATAATCCAGAAACAAGGACTGTGTTTACAAGTAGAGATGTGGTCATTATTGAGCCAGAAATCAATTCTGAATGTATGATTCAAATGCAAGACCAGAATGTTGCTTCAGTGGGGGATGAGGTTAAACCAGAACAACAAGGTCAGGAGGTAACAAGTTTTGAATCAACATCTAGTCTTGAAGATAACTCCAAGAGTGAAAATGATTATTCCTATGATGATGAAGACTCAGAGAGTACACTTCAATGTGAAAAAGAAGATTTCATGGACAGACCCAGACGAACACGGAAACCACCAGAGAGATATGGTATGTCGAATCTTTGCACAAGCGCTGAAACCTATGATGATGTGGCAGGTTTGACACTGCATGATGCTTTAAACGGACCAGAAAAGAAACAGTGGATGTTGGCCATGCAAGAAGAACTACAGTGTTTCAAAGAAAATGATGCGTGGGAATTATGTGAAAGTCCACAAGATGGTAGGGTTGTACAGTGTAAGTGGGTGCTTCGTAAAAAATATGATAGTGATAACAAAGTTCGGTTCCGTGCACGTTTAGTTGCTAAAGGTTTTTCACAAGTTGAAGGTATAGACTATACAGAAACATTTTCTCCTGTTGTGAGGCATACTACATTGAGGTTACTATTTGCATTGTCAGTTAAGTTAGGATTTGACATTACTCACCTTGATGTAACTACAGCCTTTCTGAATGGTGCTCTTGATGAAACCATTTTTATGCAGTTGCCAGAAGGATTTTCCGAGCAGACCCATGAGGGTCAAGTACTTAAATTAAAAAAGGCAATCTACGGGCTTAAACAATCTTCGAGAGCATGGTACAGGAAAGTGGATGAATGTTTGTTAAATATTGGTTATAGGAGATCTAAGATAGAACCATGTATGTACACAAAAGTCAGAAATAATTTGAGGACTGTTGTTACACTTTTTGTGGATGATTTTTTTATTTTTTCAAATGATTGTAAAGAAACAGAATATTTGAAAAATGAATTAGCTAGCCATTTCAAACTTAAAGATTTAGGTGAAATCAGAAAGTGTCTTGGTGTCAATGTAAGTGTTAATAAGTCTGAGAAAACTATTACATTGAACCAGTCTGATTATATTGATCAGGTGTTGCAAAGATTTAACATGAGTCAATGCAAACCCATTCAGACTCCTATGGAAACTAAGTTGCATGTATCTAAAGGGGAAAACTATGTTGGAAAATTCCCATATCAGCAAGTTATTGGTTGTCTAATGTACTTAGCAGTTCTAACCAGACCTGATATTACTTATGCAGTTGGATTTTTGAGTCAATTTAACAATTGCTATTCTAGAGAACATTGTGCATATGTAAAGCGTCTATTGAGATATTTAAAATGTACTAAAAATTACGGTTTGAAGTACACTGCTGATGGAAATTCAATATTAGAAGGATATGTAGATGCAGATTGGGGTGCAAATGTTATAGATAGGAAGTCATATACAGGATATTGTTTCACTTTATCTGGTTGTGTAATTTCTTGGGAAACTAAAAAACAAACTACTGTAGCCTTGTCTAGTAGTGAGGCCGAATATATGGCTATTACAGAAGCATGTAAAGAAGCTGTTTATTTGAGAAACTTACTATATGAAATTACACAAAATTTGTATACCATTGATTTGTTCAACGATAATCAGAGTGCACAAAAGCTAACTATGAATCCAATGTTTCACAAGCGTACAAAACACATAGACATTAAGTTTCACTTTTGTAGAGAATGTGTAGTAAATAAAATTGTAAATGTGAAGTATTTGCCTACAGCTGAGATGCCAGCTGATGTATTCACGAAGGCTTTATGTGTTGTGAAACATTATAAGTTTTTGGATGTATTAGGTATTCAAAGGTTGTAATATTTTTTGTATATCCATATTGTTAGATATAGTGGGGGTGTTAAAGGTCTAATATCTACACAATATGTTACTAGTGCTGCCATCCGTCTTGCATTGTTGGCAGACATGTTTGTTTGTCTTTTGTCTCTAGAATAAATTTTATTCTGTGCCACTCGTCAGTGGGAATACGTTGTTTTATTATAGAATCGGTCCCACCCAACCCACCCTCACCGATGCAGTTTCTTTTCTACCACGATCTAGCGAATTCTTCTGTCCTCGTATTATGAAGAAACTCGTGATTGGACGTTGGAGGTGTGACGTCATACCGCTAGACGAGAGGTGATAGGCTGACAAACCTTCGGGATAGATAATATGCCACATTTTCAAAACCTATAAACAGTGTATCGTACATTATTCGAAAATGCAAGGGCGCTTCGCTACGGCTGCCGCCTCCGTTTCGCGCACTTAACTATGTGGTTAGTGTTATGCATTATTTAGCTATATGAGAGGTGAATACAAGGCACTTGCGACAGTATACAAGGACAGTTGGTCACTCTGCTTCGCTCAGAAACAAAAGGATGTACCGGGGATAGAAACCGGACCGACGGATCTGACGCTAACCACAAGACCTCGCCGGCGGTCCTACTGCTACTACTACTTAGGTTATATTGCACGCTTTAACTGCATTGTAGGTCATGTAATGTGTTTAGTATGTTTGCGTGAACCATTAGTCTATTGTAACAACTCACTCGCGTCATCTGTTTCTATTGTTTAGTGATGTCTTCGTATGTGGCATTCAGTTTAACCGATTATAATATCCAGTGACGTAGCGGCGATGAGTTATGGAAAATAAGCAAGTCCTACAAACCCGGCGTTTGTCTTTGAGAATGAAGAAACCATGAAAAATTTTAGTCAATTTGGGCGGCCACGAGGTTTGATTTGAACTCAGGACCTCTTCCCTGTTAGCCCATAGGCCTACCACCTCGCTGTAATTGGTTTAATGTGTTCATTGCGACTGAGCTAAACTGATTGCATTTCACAACAATAAGTATATTAGGCCTATAGTTTTCTTGTTACTAGTGGCAACAAAATGCCATTGATATTTTAATTGATATGTTCTGAAATTCGCATTTAAGCTGTACTTATTTCGTTTTTATTTTGATATCTATTAAATATATAAAGAAATGTTTTAAACAAAAAATGTTCATTTTAATTTTCTCTACAACTTTACTGTGGTAGGTTTTCATGTATCACCTACTGTAATGGATATAATCTAGAAAAACTGAAAATGGACACGAGTAAAGTACCCCTTAAGTCATTTTTGCAGAAATACAGATATAGCCATTTTATTATTCATAGATAAGAGTTTCCAATTTTAAATTTTTATTAAAATCGTTAGAGCCATTTATTCAAAAATCAAAAATTTTAAAAAAGTTTTCATGAAAAGTCCCCTTAATATTTCAGTTGTAAAGCTAAATTTCTGGGTGGTTCGACAAAATTTCGAAAAACTCCTTATTTCAAAAAATGAAGTAAATACAACGAGCCGTTTACCCGCTGTGCTTGTCCACGGACAGACGGACAGACGGACAGACGTCATTCCAAAAATATTTTTTTCGGTTTCTAGGCTTCATGAAACATGCTCTCCCGGTGTTATCTCGACTTCGATTTTTTGTCACGATCACAATACTTTCTCTATAGGCCTACTCCGTATAAGCGAGAAAGTAAAAAACGAATACAATTTTCTGGGATCCTTGATAACGAAAGATGGTTACAGTCGGAAAAAGATTAATAGAAGGATATCAATAGGAAGAACAGCAGTGACTAAATTGGACAAAATCATAAAAGACAAGGATATTAGTGTGCCATTGAAAATCAAACTAATTGAAACGTTGGTGTTACATATGGTTCGGAGAGTTGGACTGTTTTGAGAAGAGACCGGAAAAGAATTGATGCATTCGAACTCTGGACGTGGCGCAAACGCCTGAGAATTTCTTGGACAGAGAAAAGGACGAACAAGTCGGTCCTGGAAGACATAAAACCCACAAGGTCGCTGGAAGCCATGGTAGTTAGAAGGAAGCTTCAGTACTTTGGGCATGTCATGAGAAGTCAAGGATCATTGGAACACGACATCATGATTGGACTTGTCGAAGGATCTAGGAAAGAAGGAAAACCTCGAACACGCTGGATAGATGATGTGAAGAAAACCGTCAATTTAAGTTGGGAAGCCATTACCCACATTGTAAAGGACAGGAAAGAATGGTGGAAATTGACAGAAGTGAGAACCAGGAACAGGGAACGCACAAACGTCCACTAATATAGACACGTTGCATGCAGCTGATGCCGTAAAGTCTAGTCCAGCTATAATATAAAGCCACACGGCTGACTGACTCACTCACTCACTCACTGACATTAATGTTTGCCCACTTCCAGATGAGCTAGAAACTTGAAATTTGGTATAGCTTTTAGCCTGTAAACCACAGGAGAGTTCCAAAAAGTTTATTTTTTTAAATTTTTAGCCCTAAAAACCCCCCGAGAAAGGGCTCGGCTCGGCACACCGATATTAATGTTTGGCCACTTCCAGATGAGCTAGAAACTTGAAATTTGGTACACATATATATTTTAGGCTGAAAACCACATGAAAATTCCAAAAGGTAGATTTTTTAATTTTTAGCCCTAAAAACCTCGCGAAAAAGGGCTCGACTCGGCTCACCGACATAATGTTTGCCTAATTCCAGATGAGCTAGAAACTTGAAATTTGGTACACTTATAGCTTTTAGGCTGTAAACCACAGGAAAATTCCAAAACAATTATTTTTTTAAATTTTTAGCCCTAAAAACCCCCGAAAAGGGCTCGACTCGGCTCACTTCCAGATGAGCTAAACTCTTGAAATTTGGTATACATATAGCTTTTAGGCTATAGATCACAGGAAAATTCAACTTGAAATTTGGTACACACATAGCTTTTAGGCTGCAAACCACAGGAAAATTCCATAAAGTAATTTTTTTAAATTTTTAGCCCTAAAAACCCCCGAAAAAGGGCTCAGTTTCCATGGCAACGGTATTATCAAACTGTGTTCACGTATGGCTCTGAAAGTTTAGAAATAATTATTTCCGTAAACCTAACGGGGTGGTCGAGATAGTAACGTCTTGGACTTGCGTTCTGAAGTCTCAGGTTCATCATAATTAAATCTAATTAACATATTTTTGTCCAGAACTAACAAAATTTTCTTCTATCTGTTAAAGAAATTTCATAATTTATATTCTTTATTATTAACTCGGAGATGAAGTCCCGCATTCTTTACAACACATTATAACCAATTTCACTTGTGCTTTTCTATGATTTCCCTGGCCGTAAAGGCAAATGCCAAATTGAATGTTTACATACCATGAATATTAGTCGCTATTTCATCTTGTATCGTGTCCATTTAAATTGATATCAGTTAAAATGTACTCTATAAAATACACCATAAATTTATGTACACTGCCAGTTCATCTAGAAAACTTAGACTTGGTAAACTGATGCCTATTAGCTTGCAACCGACGGGAAAATTCCGAAAAAATCCCAAAGTCCTCCCACATTTATTTTTTCAGGTTTAATATGGCAAAAAAGGTAATACAGCATACTAAATACACGCACTCTATCTCCCATAGATCTTTTAAAAACCCTTTCCCGAGAACCTCAGCGGGGGTTTGGGGGCGGAGCCCCCAATGAGCGAAGCGAGTCTAATATATAAAGTTGGAAGTGTTTGTATGTTTGTTCCATATACAAATGTACATGTTTAATGCAATTTGAACGAAATTTTACACTCATACTTTCTTCAAACAGCAAACATACGTAGGCCACATTAAAATTCAAACAAACCACCCTTTCTCTTTTAAAACTACATAATTTTACCAATTGCTTTCACATTGCATGTACACAGTCCCATTACAATATAAAGTTACTAGGTTAAAAGACCCGGCGTCGCCCGGGTTTTGTATTTTGTAATTGGAAATTAGCTTATGAAGGATTTTCAATTTTAAATTCTAGGTCCTTATATAGGCATTTATAATTTGAAATAGGAGGAACGACTTATTACACTCAAACTATTCCCTCAGAAAACGCTTGATATAGTTTTTTATGGCTCATAGAGGATCTAGAATTTTGCATCCCATCGCTTGTACAGTGCACAGCAAGCCTGGTAGAGGTTTAAATAAGAAGAAACAGAAATTCCTGTAACATAAAATTGTAATATCGAGGCGGGAAATTTCCCACTCTTATGTTACCATAAAGCATTATCACTTTCATACTTTTCTCTCCAAAAACCTGCGATATAATATAATAATATACACATTACCATACCTCGTTTTGTTTTCTCTATGTTCAGGGTAGAGAAAGTTATGTGATTCCATTATTTTAGTGGATTTCATTCTGTAATATTTATTTATAACATGAATTATTTTGATAACTTCTCTTATTTGTCAAAAGTGCATTTCAATTGTTTTTTCCAAGCCCACCTGATACCATTTGGCAACAATATATTCTGTGATTTGGAATTGATAATTCTATGTAAAAAGGGATTAAGTATTTTCAAAAACATTTAATTTTTGGCATTTAGAATCAGAATTTTTCAAAATCCTTTCTTAGTGAGCACCTACATTATGAAACGAAGGTACTGTCAAAATTCCAAGTCTCTACCTGTTATAGTTTAGGCTGTACGTTGATTCCTGTCATTCAATCAGTCATTCATTCAGTCAGTCAGTCAGTCAGGACAAAGCCTTTTATATATATAGAGATTGTTTTTAGTCTACATAGGTGGCTTAGGACTTATATAAATAACATAAAATAAGTCTATAAAATAAATCCGTAACAAAATTTATAAAACTTGAAAAATAAAGTGTATAAGTCAATTTCCCATACATTAGAAGAACTTGAAGACAATATCACGAGAAATTAACTCTATTTCGGAAGCTGAACTTACGTGCGTGAAATAAAATTCCCTAAAAAGGTGTCAGCATTGTGTGGATGCAAGAGAAGGACATTTCGAACATCTGTGATGAGGCACGTGGTTATTTTCGTTGTATACCCTTAGCAACCAGGGAAGGCGGTTGAGGCCAGGTAGGTTACTTAAATCCACATGGACCCTCACATTTACAAGGGCAGGAGAAACATAGGACTTGAAAGCAGTTTTCTCGTAACTTTTATTTATCTATTTGTTAGAAATGTTCCTATTAAAGTAAATTATACATTGTTTGGTGTCATTTTTCTTGTAATTATGTGTAGAATTGATATATAACACACATTTTAAGATAAAATGACATATTAAAAAATCCAAGATTGATTGATTGAAGTAGGAGGAAATTACGGTTGGTCCTAAATCTCCTGCCCTTGTAAATGTGAGGGTCCATGCGGATGAAGGAACCTACCTGGCCTCAACCGCCTTCCCTGGTTGCTAAGGGTATAATTCCATCTATATCTGTGAGAACCTGAATCATTACACCGTTCGCCGCTTTATTTGCGTAGATATTACACCCGATCGCTCGGCAGTTGAAGCTGTGCCCGCCACGACGCAGAAACCCGCATGAATGGCTAACTCTTGCGTGGGACTCGCTGTATATCTCTGATTATACTGTAGTTATCGTCGTAGTCTATCTCATAAAATGATTACTTGCTACGGTGTTCGGAAATATGCCTTCCGGCATATAATTCTAATCGGGCTTGATCCGACTCATTTTCTCACACTGATGACATTGCTCTGGCTTTTGATCAAATTGATATTTGATACATGTATACACATATAGGTCAAACATTGAATTAATATTGCTCAAATAAACTGGTTCGCACGGATTTAGATGCAGATAGGAATGACTCTTCAAAGTCGTCAGACGCACTGAAGATCGCCAAGAATCTGAAAGCTTGGTGACCGTTAAAATTCGAATTTGCCGTTGGCAGTGCACATGCGTGAGTGCTCAAGTCCAAAGTGAAAACGTAGTCCACGGCTCCACGCGCTTTAGTTGACCAAGTGGATAATGCAGTGATACCTTCAATGTTTTCAACTCAGCACGTTTCGCTTGAATTTGAATTCCCGCAGCCTCTGTCTATGACGTGGTCCATGCTTTCAGTTTGAGGGCGAGCTCTGTACGACGTAGCGTAGTGGTTGAGGCGCTGAGCTACAAACCGGAAGGTTGCGGGTTCGATCCCCGATGATCCCATTAGAGTTTTTCAATTGTCCTAAACCTTCTGGTGGCACTATGGCCCTGGGGTCGACTCAGCCTCCAACAGAAATGATTACCACGAGCAATCCTAGGGGTAAAGGCCGCCGTTGCGTAAGGCTGGCAACCTTACCACGTTCATATGCCGATTGTCTAAAAATGTGGGAGCGTAAACCTCATGGATCCCTCTGGGCCTTCTTGGCCTGTAACAGGCAACACTAAATTGCCTATCAGGGCTTGCTGAAGGCGTCTGTTTTCTTTCTCGATAAGTTATATAACTTGCCCGGTATGCCATGGTAGCTTTTTTCCCTAAAAAATTGGTACCATGAGATGTTGCTTTTCACGGGAGAGTGTTCTATCTCTGGACACATCATGTGGTAGTATTACGATGTACGGTTTTACGAATAGAGACGAATGGATATGAACAGGCCTAATGACGTGCAGAGACGTGCAGATTGGATATGATAAGATGTGAACAGCATTCTTACGTCAAAACAGTCACAATCCGACGGAGAAATGTCGGAGAATACCACGAGGAGATTATGGAAGCTTTGGGGAATAATGTTCATCCGTTCGAAGCCTTTAAGGGGGCATGTAGTGAGTACGTGTGATTTAATGCTTCCAACTACCGCAATACATTAGAGTGGCACGATACAATCGCGAGTGGATGTTTTCTTCACTGTCCTGCAACTAGTATTTACAATCTGCATTATACACACATTCCATTTCATTTGTATATTTGAAGGAGGCCATGGTTTTTCAGTTGGTTTCAATTGTGGAATGTGCTGTGTTATTATATAGGTTTTTGCTGTATCTAAGGTTTGAAATTTATATTCGTGATTGTAAAGTGTTGCTTCTCTACTGATTTCAACGTGTGAGTGTTTGCAATAACTTCCTTGCTTGTTAAAGACTGTTTTCATTAATTTCAGTGTTGATATTTTTCCATATATTTTTCTTGTTTGTGGAGTGAAGGCCTCCTACAGAGACTGATTGTTGAAGACATTGCCTACTGTGTTGGTAGCAGTAGGTAATAAAAATAATACCATACGCCATAAGGCAGTGAACTCCGCTACAATAATGCTGAAAGCAAATACATCTGACAATACTCAAACGGAAGAAACTCGTGTTATGAGCAGGCTTTAAAACTTAGTGCCCGAACCCACAGAGGGAGTTGATTCCGGTTACCAACAACCAGAGTATAGGGGGTGGGGGTTGATTGCGTAGGCTGATAAGACAGTCATTGATAGTAGTACCGAGAAGTGAATGCGCTCGTAGTTACGGTGCCTCTCAAATTGGTCAACAGTATACCTTGTCATTGTGCGTGTTTAAATTTATAATACGTGTTCGGCATGCCGAAAGTAAAGTGTTCTAAAACGCAAACATATATTGAAACATTTGGGAGGGACTATTATACACAAACAGGAGAAAGTATCGTTTTGCATGCTTGTAATGTGAGTTTAGATAATGAGAAGTTATTTTGTGGTCTTCCTATATCTGTATTTCGGTTTGTTTACTATCACGTGAACTAGCATATGATAGCTAGGGCATACGCCGAGCAAAGTCTGTAAGTACGGTTGCTGTTAACATATTCGATCGGGCACTAACTTTTAAAGCCTGGTTATGAGCAATCGTTACATTCGTGCTCCAAAATTTACTTATAATGCAAATGTAACAAATCCCAACAGTCTGGAATTGCATACCGATGATTCAAGTGAATATGAAATGAATCAAGACATGGATAGTGAGTTACATCATGAAAATCCTCATTCACCAAATTCAGCTTCAAAGCGCTTGTGCACTGCTCCCACAATGCACTCGAACTCACTGCCAGACGAACAATGGCAACAGAATAAGGTCCCACACTCCAAAGGCCATAGGAGAAATTTAGCTGATACCTCAAATGTAAACTATACAGTATCAGTTTCAAATAGATTTTCCTCACTGACTGATGACTCAGCACAAGATGATAACACAAACAGTAGGCCTACACTGGAAGTACGCATACCAAAACCAGAACCTATTTTTGTGACAGGTATTGTTAATATACAAGAATTCAAGAACGTAATGAGTGGCATAGTTGCCAATGACAAATATACACTGACTACATTGAGAGAAGGGCATCTTGTCAAACTGATGCCAATAGATATAGAAAGCTATAAAATAACAAGAGATTGTTTCCTGAAAAAATACATTAGTCATTATACGTACCAGTTAAAACATGAGCGTGCATACCGAGTAGTTCTCAGAGGTATGCATCACAGTGAAGATGTATATATTATAAAAGAGGAACTAAAGGCACTAGGCCATGTAGTCAGGAACATTACTAACGTACTACATAGAGTAACTAAAGAGCCTCTGCCTCTCTTTTTCATTGACTTGGAACCTGGACCCAAAAACAAGACAATATTTGATATAAAGCACTTATTTCATACTTTGGTAACATTTGAACCCCCTTACAAAAAACGTGAAATTGTGCAATGCAAGAGATGTCAACGGTTTGGACACACAAAAAATCACTGCAATCGGCCGTTTAGGTGCGTCAAGTGCGGCGAAGATCACCCAACAACAACTTGCCGTAAAAAACCCGAAACTCCACCAATTTGTGTAAATTGTAGTGAGAACCATCCAGCCAGTTACAGAGGATGTAAAACTTATAGGGAATATAAACAAAAGACATTTGAACCACTGAGGGAAAAAACTTTGTCCAAACAACCTCTAACAACAACGGTAACGCAAGTTCCAAGTAATGAACATCCGAGTACCACTACTTCAGACAAAACTTATGCAGAAGCTGTAAAGGGAAGTTCTCAGTGGCAAGAGCCACAGCAGTCAATTAACATCATCACTGCAATGGAACAAATGTTCTCTAGGTTTGAAGAACCATAGAGAAAGTTATTGATAAAATGATGGATCGCATGTTCGATCTAATCAAAGCCATTCCCAATGGAAAATAAAATAGCTAAAATTCTAAATATTTCCTCTTGGAATGTCAACGGCTTGTCTGAACGTAGACAAGAATTAGAATTATTTATAAAAATGAACAAAATTGATATAGTACTCATTTCAGAAACAAGATTTACAGAGAAAAACTATTCTAGATTTCGAGGATATGTTACCTATACAACAAACCATCCTTCAGGAAATGCCCATGGTGGTACGGCAATCATAATTAAAAATTCTATTCGACATTACGAATTGCCTAAACATTGTCAAGATTTCCTGCAAGCTACTAGCATAAAAGTTGATACTGCTCTCGGGCCAATAACTATTTCTTCTACTTATTGTCCACCTAAACATAAAATCAATTCCCAGGAATTTGAAAACTTCTTTAGAACTTTGGGTTCAAAATTTCCAGCAGGTGGAGATTGGAATGCAAAACACACTCACTGGGGATCACGACTGATCACAACCCGTGGAAGACAGCTGTATCGTGCAATCACTAATAATAATTTAGAAATCTTATCTACTGGTGAACCCACTTACTGGCCTTCTGATGCAAGTAAAATACCAGATCTATTGAACTTTTTCATAACAAAGAGTATTTCACAGAATTATCTGCACATAGAATCCCTTTTTGATTTATCGTCTGATCATTCTCCAGTTATGATGTCATTGAACGCAGAAGTAATACTCAGGGAGAGACCTCTCACTCTCTGCAATAGACGAACAGATTGGGAGTATTTCCGAGATATCTTACAAGAAAGAATCACATTGAAAATCAGTCTCAAAACATCTGAAGAAATAGAAGACGCAGTAAGCAATTTAACAAAGTCGATTCAATCTGCCACTGCATGGGAAGCCACTCCAAATTTAAATCTAAAACTGGCTCCTGTAAATCAGTACCCATCATGTGTTAAAGAAAAAATAGAAGAACGTCGTAAATTAAGAAGAATATGGCAGAACCACAGATATCCTGAAGATAAAAGCGATTCAACAGAGCTTCCCAAGAACTAAAAAGGCTCATACGAACAATGAAAAACCAATCCATCGAAGAATATCTGGAAAATCTAACGCCTCTCGAAGTTAGTGATTATTCTTTATGGAGAGCTACAAAGAAATTGAAAAGACCTACAGACCCCATACCACCAATTAAGAAAGAAGATGGCACTTGGGCTAGAAGCTGTGATGAAAAAGCTATGTTATTTGTCACCCATTTATCACAAGTATTCCAGCCATTTCCTTCAATGGCACAAGAAGATGACACTGAGATAGATCAGTTCCTTCAAGCCCCTTTCCAGATGCCTCTACCGATTCAGTCAGTATCTCCAAGAGAGGTCTATAGAAAATAATTTGAATCCTAATAAGGCTCCTGGTTATGATCTAATAACTGGTCGTGTCTTGAAAGAACTGCCATATAAAGCTATGATTTTTATTGCATTCATATTTAATGCAATAATAAGGTCGGGGTACTATCCAGGAGCTTGGAAAATCACAAATTATCCTCTTCCATAAAGCAGGAAAACCTCCAAATGATGTTAAATCTCACAGACCTATAAGTTTATTGCCTGTTATTTCTAAATTTTTTGAGAAAATACTCCTGGCCAGACTTAAACCACTCCTTACTGACATAATTCCCGACCATCAATTTGGATTTCAAGCACAGCACTCAACCATAGAACTAGTGCATAGAGTAACAGATGTCATTCACAATGCATTTGAAAATAAAGAATACTGTTCAGCAGCATTTCTTGATGTTAGCCAAGCTTTTGATAAAGTATGGCATACTGGATTGCTATTCAAAATAAAAAAGTTCTTACCCCATTCTTTTTATAGTATTCTGCAATCATACCTAGAAAAAAGATTCTTTCAAGTTAAATTTGAAGACAGCCTATCGGATCTCTACCCTATCAACTCTTGAATTCCACAAGGAAGTGTCCTTGGTCCTGCAGATTTGCCCATAGATGTACCGACAACTATAGCCACTTTTGCTAATGATACAGCAGTCTTAGCAGTCCATGAAGATTTAACCACAACGTCACAACATATACAAGATTACCTAATTAAATTGGAGATTTGGTTTAAAAAAATGGAGAATAAAAATGAATGAAGATAAGAGTCTACATGTAATTTTCACGCTAAGACGAGGCACTTGCCGTCCAATAAGAATCAACGGTAAGACTCTACCTCAGTCAGAAGAAGTTAAATATTTGGGTATCCATCTTGATCGTCGTTTGACCTGGAAAAAGCATATAAGTACCAAACGCAAACAATTAAATCTAAAATTCAGCAAATTGTATTGACTCCTAGGACCCAAGTCAGAGTTGTCAACTACGAACAAACTTCTAATTTACAAATGTATCCTTAAACCAATATGGACATATGGAATTCAATTTTGGGGTACATCAAACAACTCCAACATAGAAATTCTAGAACGTTTCCAATCCAAAACGATACGAACTATTGGTAAAATTCTCTGGTACATCAGTAACAAATATATTTATCAAGATCTTGAAATACCAACAGTAAAACAGGAAATAAGTAAATACAGTATGACCTACCAGAATCGTCTAAACAAACACCCCAATTCATATGCAGTGAATCTCCTGAACAATGGGACAAACACGTGTAGGCTCAATAGAAATAGAGTTTTGGACTTGATCTACAGATTTAATTAAATGTTAAACAGATTTGTTATGTTATACAAATATTAGCCACTGGGCTATACTTGTAACATGTTCATTCTTGCATCATTATTACTTATTGTTCATTGTAGAACAGATTGTAATGTTGAAGAAAGATTATTAAACAAAACAAACAAAAAATTGTATATTTACAAATTTTAAAACTGTCCCGCATCTTCATAAGAATAAATAGTTGCCGTGACTTGTACCCTACCCTTGTATTATTTCAGAAGGAGGAGAAAGCCGACGAGGAAGCAGGCGAGAAGTAAGAAAGGTATAATTAAGACTGCAAGAAAGTAAAACTGGAAAGCCAAAGGAGAAAGAAAGAAAATAAGAAAGAAAGAAAAGTAAGAAAATAAGAAAGAAAGAAAAGTAAGAAAAGAAGGAATACAAGAAAGTAAAATTAAAGTAAAGAACCGATACAAGAAAGAAAAGGAAAGAAGGGGAAATACAGGAATGATAACAAATAAAAGAAAACATAAAAAAGGGAAAAAGATCAAACAAACATTCAAACAAACAAAGGATGTAAGAAAAAAGAAAGAATGGAAGAAAAGAAATAGGGACAGAAAAAGGAAAACTTGGGAAGAAAGAATTAAAGAAAATATTAGAATACAGACATGAAGGAAGGGGAAAAAAGGAAGAATTAAAGAAAATGTAGGAAGACACATGGTAAGGAAGAAAGCAAGACAGAAAGAAAGAAAGAAAGAAAGAAAGGATCGAAGAAAAAGAACGACAAAAATAAGAAATAATAGAAAGATTACCCTTTCCAAGAATAGGCTATAAGATTTATGTTTCTGAGGGATGTGTCGCTATCAATAAGAGAAACATCTCAGACTGCGTAAAATACAATAGCCTACACTGTACATACAAATATGAACGTCTGCTGTCTCTTCGATAAGCAATGATATCTGAGACAGCACCGTAGATAAGTTTCAGTGTGCGATACTGAAGCACGAAGTTCGTTCATGGCTTCCAGTAGGAAAGGAATGCACGCAATCAAGCGAGATATACCTCAAATTACAAGTCCCAGAATTACGTCACATACCAGAATAATATAAAGTCATGGGGGGGGGTGTCATCAGAGCTTACATCTGGATGAGTAACTTCCACAGTGATATCAGAATTGTTTCTTATTACAGCATGCAAGATAACTCCTTATCCCATAACAGATATAATTACCTCGTGATGTATTTACGATAATAGAAGCAGAAAGAATATGCGGTTTTCTGGTTATTTAGACGGGTTTCGCATTCCACTGTTTTCCTAACTGATTATGTTCCGTGTACCTGAACTTCGCTCTGTACGAATGTCATTTAGAGTACGATTACTTCCACAAAGTCTCTGCCCTTGAAGACTAACCCAGCCAGCGAGCTTCTCGTTACCAGCTGGCGCAGACTCGCATGCACGTAAGATCACTTAGCTACTGTTGAGCACAGAGTGAAGATCATGCAGCACGTTGCCAGTCGTAGAAAATACTATAATAGGTGAGTGGAAGGATAATGCCGCAGCGAGACAGGGACAGACAACATGTGGAGTGGGATAGAGGAGCTGAGCCAATCAGGGTGCAGCTACCTCCCCTAGGCAGGAGCTCTAGGAACGGTGACACTCGCTCCTAAGGTATACATACGTAAAAACCCAGAGACTTTGTGGAAGTAATCTTACTCTAATGCAAAGTCAAGCCATGTTGTGGTTATGGAGAGTGTTAGAATCGAAGATTGGAGAGAGACTCCAAGAAGAGGATTTCACAAAGGAGACAGAGAGGGATGACTTTATTTAGTGTATAGCCTAATGTGGAATGTAAAAATCCAAGACAAGAATAGAATAGCGAACTGAGAGCTACCCTCTAGCAGGAGGCCTTAGCCCTTCATGGGACATAACAGGCTATTATTATTATTATTAATTTTACAGTAACTGAGATCTATACTGTTGGTGCCATTTTAAGAAGACCTCGTCCCAAACCATCGTCTATCTACAAAAGAATATAAAATCAGGTAAACTGATGTAACAAAATGCCAGTATGTTTTTGTTTAATCAGCTATGATTGCAATTATGATATGCAGAATACCAAAAAAAGTCAATTTGACCGGTTTCGGGATTTCAACCATGGAACTCCTGAATGTGATGCCAAGACGTTACCATCTCAGCCACCTGGGTCAGTTTAACTGTCTAGTTGGATAAGCGCATGTAAAGCAATAGTGTTATTGGTGATAGCTAACTGTATTTTAATTGTCAAAGCCTTATAAGATCACAGTAAAACAATTGACTATGTTGTCAAGATAACTGATTTGCATTTCATAATTCTTTCGAATACGTATATTACCATAAAATAGGCACTAAATTGAGCATTACTCCGAAACAGGTCAACCGATTTTATCCAATTTCATTAGACATCTTCCCATGGACATTATAAATGTGTATACCAAATTTCATAAAAATCCGGTAAAGCGTGTTTGAGTTACTGCGTCTTTAAAATAGACACTAATTGGGTTTTACTCCGGTACCGGTATACCAATTCTGTCCAATATCTTCACATGTACATTATAAATGGGTATACAAAGTTCAAGAAAATCCAATAAAGCATATTTGAGTTATTCGACTTCTTATATATTAACATAAAATGGCACTAAATTGGGCATTATTCCGGTACTGGCCAACCGATTTAGTCGAATATCAATAGATGTATTCCCGTGGACATTATAAATGCGTATACGAAGTTTCATAAAAATCCGATAAAACGTATTTAAGTTATTGCGCCTTTAAAATATACACTAAATTGGGTTTTACTACGGTCCCGGTCAACAGATTAGGTTCAAATTCAACAGGGTACTTCTCATGGACGTCATAAATGCGTATACCAAGTTTCATGGAAATCAGTTACAGCGTATTTGAGTTAATCTATTAAAATATCCGCTAAATTGGTCATTACTCCGGTGCCGGTGAACCGATTTGGTTCAATATCAATAGGGTTCTTCCCATGGACATTATAAATGTGTTTTCCAAGTCTCATGAAAATCCGAAAAAGCGTATTAGAGTTATGGCGCGTACAGACACACGGACGGACGGACAAACGGACAGACATTTTTCGTTCCCACACACAATCTCATGAAGTACCTTACTGGCACTTAATAAAGAGAATATTATAGGAGAAAAATTCCTCCTACACCTATAATATTCTCATGTAATGTCCAACAGAGACAATAATCAGTGGTTCATTAATGCTTGTATATCTATATGAAATAAAATCAGGTAAACTGATGTAACAAAGTGCCAGTATGTTTTTCTTTAATCAGTTATGATTGCAGTTATGATATGCAGAATACAAAAAAAAAGTCAAATTGGCCGGTTTCGTGATTTGAACCATGGAATTCCAGAATGTGAGGCCAATACGTTACCAACTCGGCCACCTGGGTCAGTTTAACGGTCTAGTTGGATAAGCGCATGTAAAGCAATAGTGTAATTTGTCACAGCTAACTGTATTTTAATTTCCAAAGCTATATAAGATCACAGGAAAACAATAGGCTACGTTGTCATGATTCCTCATGTGCATTTCATAAATCCTTTCGAATACGTATATTACCATAAAATAGGCACTAAATTGAGCATTACTCCGAAACAGGTCAACCGATTTTATCCATTATCAATAGACGTCTTTCCATCAACATTATAACTGTGTATACCAAGTTTCATAACAATACGGTAAAACGTACTTGAGTTACCGCGTCTTTAAAATAGACACTAAATTGGGTTTCATTCTGGTACTATTGTACCGATTTGGTCCAATATCAGTAGACGTCTTCCCATGTACGTTATAAATGGGTATACAAAGTTTCAGGAAAATCCAATAAAGCATATCTGAGTTATCGCGACTTATTATATATTATCATAAAAGGCACTAAATTGGGCATTATTCCGGTACTGACCAACGGATTTAGTCGAATATCAATAGACATCTTCCCATGGACATTACAGATGCGTATACGAAGTTTCATAAAAATCCGATAAAGGGTATTTGAGTTATTGCGCCTTTAACATATACACTAAATTGGGTTTTACTCCGGTACCGGTCAACAGATTATGTTCTAATTCAATAGGGTACTTTTGATGGGCGTCATAAATGCGTATACCAAGTTTCATGGAAATCTGATAGAGTGTATTTGAGCTATGGTGCCTTTCTAATATAATCTATTAAAATAGGCACTAAATTGGGCATTACTCCGGTACCGATGAACCGATTTGGTTCAATATCAATAGGGTTCTTCCCATGCACATTGTTAATGTGTTTTTTCCGAGTTTCATGAAAATCCGAAAAAGCGTATTTGAGTTATGGTGCGTACAGACACACGGACAGACGGACAGACGGACAGACAGACGGACGGACAGACAGACAGACATTTTTTCGACTCCCACACAATCTCATAAAGTACCATAGTGGCACTTAATAAAGATAAGAGGGTCCAGGACAGATCCGTGGGGTACTCCTCGAGTAATGTTGAACACATCTTGTAAGTTATTATGTGCCAGTATGGTACTTTATGAGCTTGTGTGGGGGACGAAAAAATGTCCGTCCGTCTGTCTGTCCGTGTGTCTGTACGCACCATAACTCGAATACGCTTTTTCGGATTTTCACGAAACATGGAAAACATATTTATAATGTCCATGGGAAGAACCCTATTGATATTGAACCAAATCGGTTCACCGGTAGGGCCTACCATAGTGTATTGATTCAGGTTCTCACAGTTACAGTTAAAATTACGATGAAAATAACCACGTACTTCATCACAAGAGATGTTGGAAATATCTCCTTTTGCATCCACACAACACTGACACCTTTTTGGGAAATTTTCTTTCACGCGCATAAGTTCAGCTTCCGAGACAGAGTTATTTTCTGTTGTGATATTGTCATTAAGTTCTTCAACAGTATGCGATTATTATTTATGGGGAAACTTGAAAAGTAAAGTGTATAGGTCAATTTCCCACATACAAAGAAAATGAGCAAAATATGACTTTATATGAAAAATACCCGGTTTGGGTAGTAAATGTGCGATTCATGTTTAATTTGTGTTTTTGGCGAGAATGGAGGTCAGGATAAAAATATGGCATGTCATAAACATCCGAACCCTAATTATAACTAACCCATCTTTTCCGACCAGCTCATTTCCTCCCTAAAGATGGACGCAGTGCTAGTAGCTCACGAAAGCCCAGAATTACTACATCCGTCCACCCGACTGGAATTCTGGAAAGTCCCAGGTCATGTGTAAATAAGATTTTACATAATTTTGAAATTTGAACATCTGTCGCTCGCCTTAGACTATTAGCGTCCTGCTCGCCTTTAATAGGCTCTAGAAGTACTTTTTTACTTTCTCTGCCCGTACCATAGGTGCCATAGGAGAGGAAGTTTTCGAGCCCGAAATTCGAATCAAGTTTTTAACGTAAATACACGTTTTAACATTACCTGATTCCAAAAATGCTATTTTTCAGAAATATGTCTGTATGTGTGTGTGTGAACAGCCAAGCTCTAGAACGAAAAATCATATGAAAACAACATTTGGTATTTGACTCAGGTATCTTTTGGGGATATGGCACTCTTACTCTTAATGCCACTTTATATAAAGAAAATTTCATTTTTCGCCATTTTTCGAAAACGTCTCTTACGATTTTGTTTAAATTTTGTTCTAAGAGCTAAAACTTTTTTTTGCATAAATTCTCTGAAGGGTAGTTATAAGCCACCCACTGTTTATAGAAACTCAGTCTTACCTCATGAAGAATCAAGTTTTCTCATCAGGTTGAAATAACTGTATCCGTGCTCTTTTCAATACGGCCTCTTCTTTTATATCAGAGTTTGAAGTGAGAAAGGTGTATTGCCTATGCTTAGGGTAAAGTTACGTTAGTACATTAATCAAATTTGTTTGGGTTGTGTATCCTTCGGGGATGCGATGTGGTAACGACATTGTCTTCATTTTTTAAAACCAATTTACATGAAGGGAATGACATTAAAATATGAGGCAAAACTTTTATTTGGGCAGAGTGTGATATTTTGTTTCCCATGTGTAACTGTTCTTCCGTTACAGCACTCAACTCTGAGAAAGACAAACCCTGGCATTGTTGTTGCTCTTAACTTATGCCCTTTTAAAATTAATTCATTGATAGCTTGTCTTATATTGTATTAAATAAAATACTAGGGGTAGAGAGGCAGATAACCTCTGTGTCTTCCATGATACGAGGGTAGATGAAGTATAAACGAGACTATTTTTCATTTATTTCTATTTGCAATAAACACAAAATCAAGTGTTTTTCATTTTTGTATAGAATTCCCTGCTTTGGAAATGCATTTTTTTCCGAGAAAATCTATAGCTTTTTAATTCCAACTACATAAAAAAAGTTGGTTGTGTCATTAGCCAATTGCGTACGAACTGCTCCATCCCATAATCGTTGTCGAATCGCTGGCCATCCTCTGCTTCTTGGACTGGACCAAAAAGGATGAAAATCGCAGGGGGATAAATCAGGACACTAAGAAGGTTGTTAAACTATTTTCTTCACTTTGGTACGTGTGACAGCTCTTGCTTTGTCATGAAGAAGGATCTCTTCTTCTACCGGTTAGTCACGTCTTTTATGGCCGAGTGCACCAATCTCGGTATTCAGAATACCGCGGTAAAGTTGCTTAGTTTACCCTGGTAAAGTCTATTTTCGTTGCATCGTGCTCGGTTTCGACTTTTACCGCGGTAAGATGCAAACCGGCCGTGAAGGAGCTGTAAAGTGAGAAAACCGCTGTTTTCTTTCCAAGATGGAGATCAGCGTAATGTATCATATTTATAATATATAGGCCAAAAGCTAATTGAATATAAAGAATAATGAGAGACAGGTGAGATCTATTTGAAGAATGAACGATGGTGCATATCTTTGCAAATACTGTGCTGTAACATCGATTGAAATTACCTTCCTTTCTTACCTCAACTAAACCAGGTCCATCGAGTAGGCTAGTGGGCGTAACCACGATTAGTACGATTAGTACAGTATTTAAGGTGTTTGAATTAAAACTTTCAATTCAGACGACATATATACGCAATATAATAATCCATTTTATCCTTATGAACATTTATTACTGAACAATAAGGCAAGAAATAAATGAAAAATGGAAAACCTGTGGGCCTAGGCCAACTTTGCAATGAATGGCTACATGCATCACGATATAGCCTATGTACCGGTATATAGTGTATGTAATCAATTTATCATACTTGCACACACACACGAACATAATTATAACAGTCCTTTCATGGCTATGTAGATGATTTTGCACCTAAAATTTCCACTGGTCGAACGGGAATAAAAGTGAGGCTTTGTCGAACTCAGAACAGAGATTTCATGGTGTTGCTTTGCCTTAGATTTCACAGGTGTGAGAATTATTCTTTAAAACATAAATGTTATTTTATTGAAATGTACAGACAGGTGGGATCTATTTGAAGAATGAATGATGGTACATATATTTGCAAATGTTGTATGTAACATCGATTGAAATGACCTCATCCAAACCAGGTCCATCCAGTAGGCGTAATCAACTGATTTTCACGATCGTTACAGTATCTATGGTGTTTGAATCCAAAGTCAGACATATATACCCAATATAATATTCCATTTTATCCTTACGAACATTTATTATTGAACAATAAGGCAAAAAATTAATGAAATTTGGCCTATAGACGAGCCACCGTGACTGGAAGACGTGCAGAGAGAGAGCGAACCTAGCGACCATGGAAGAAACCAACACAAATCAACACAAAATTTCTCCATGGGATTTGCTTCATAGCAGAGTAACTGCGATATTTCCAAGCATTAGCAAACCGCGATATTTTAGCAATGGTGCACAGAGTTTTTGAAAATACCCCGGTATTACATTTACCGCGGTAACGAAACGGCTGAGAAAACCGGAGAATGGTGCACTCGGGCATTAGCCTCATTGAAAACCTCGCAGTAGTACGCCGCATTGATGGCGCAACGATATTGTACAAAATCAACGTGAAATTCTTCTACATATAAAACATTGGATATTACAATTATAGAGAAAAGTAACAGGATACTTGAGGAGTGGACTTTCAAAACGCAGTTATTGCACAACTTTTTGTTTGTCAGAAAACGCAAAAAACTACTGTACGAAAACTAAAAATGTGAACATAAATGTATTTTGATGGTTAATTAGAGAAAAAATAATTATATTAATAGTCAATATTTGAAAAATCTTGCTTTTATATTTTGGATGATATGGCGGGAAATGGCATGGACAAACTGCGTTTTGTTTGGGAAAATAGGACAAAATGCATTTTGAATGTCTAAATTAAAAGATTTTGAGAGTTTTATAGTATTTTTATAAATTATCAGTGTTCTTCTTATTACATTTTAACTACAAGACTCTTCTTTATGGTTTTTTGTTTTTGTTTTGTTTTTTTAGAGTGATATATTTGAACATTTAAAACGTAGCCAATTAACAAGAGAATATTCTTTAGTCCAGTTCCATAAGTTACACTTTTAAACCTGGATCATCATCTACACAATCATAAAGCTGGTCAACATCATCACTAACTAGTGCAGTTTCAGTATTAGCTAAAACATCAGAATACCAAGTTAGTTCAGGGTTGTTATGCCACTGTTCCATGGCAACATTTTTCAACAGATTCTTTACATCTTTGATATTTTCTGGACATAATGGTTTTCTGGAGTACACTGTGGAGGTATAACTGACCACATTTCGCAGCCTCTCTTAAGTAAGGATCGAAATGTCTGTAATTTATCGACAATGTGAATAATAAGCTTCTGTTTTATGATAGAAGTGTCATGTATCATAACACTGACTAGTGTCACTAACTAGTAAGTGACCCGAAACGTACTGTTCACTGAAAGTTCTTGCAAACAAATGTAACTGACTTTGCATTCAGCAATCCCATTTTCACTGTGTGCCTTACAATTCTGACGACAAGTGAATTCTCTGAGATTTTTAGTGGTTGTAGTGACTCTCCTGACCAGAAAGTCTAGTAATAAATGCAATGACCTTCTGTCTTTTATGCACCTTGAAGGGAATTATTTTTAACATTACTAGAACATTATTGTTATTATTACTGCATTTATCTTTTATTAAAATTATTTATATAGTAGGTATAACAAATTAGGTGTGATGCAATACATGCCTGTACTTATCTGTCTTTTTTCCTATTGCCACGATTAGTGTCACTAACCATAGATGATCCTCCTTCACCTTCCATTCCGAACAACACAGCACTGACTAACATTCAGTTGTGGAAGCATTAAAACTTGGGTATATTACCCCTGACACCTGACATATCTTCATATTTGTGCACGAAAGTGACAAAAAAGCGTTTTGATTGTCAAGCAAAGAAGGACTAACAGCGTTTTGAATGTCCACTCCTCACTTATTCTCTCAAAGACCTTTTTGTTCTTAAAAAGCTAATAATAGCTAACAGTAGCATGTAGGGGATTCATAATTACCATATTATACTCATACCATGAATAAATTATATATGTCAAGGAACGTTTTTACTTTTTGGTAGTTCTAACCTTACCTGAACAAAAATCAGTGCGTAATTAACTCGAATATAGTTTACTGATATAAAAATAATTAGACAGTTCTAATTTGGTTTTTACATCTCTTATCTGAGAGATAATGTCAATTATTATCCTGTGAATGTCCGTAAGTATTCACTACTGAAGGTAGTCAATCGCTTCTTAGTTGTAAAGTTCATTAGATGGAGATGTACATTTCGGTATAAGATATACCATCTTCAGTCATAGAATCTTGTGATTCCAATTGAAGTTTCAATTTGATGTTGCCATGATGAGTGCTCTATTGCTAGTAATACTGATGTCTATTGGGATTATTTTTTATATATTATACTGTTGCGTATGCATAATTTGACTTATTTTAACGTTTAGACGTAATTATATATGTTTGTACTTTTAAATCTTATTTGCTACTTGGTTATTCTAACCTAAACTCTTCTAATAGTACATGACAATTGCAATATCACAGATTAATATTTCATTACGTTAATATTTCAATTTTTCTATAATAGTATTCTAATTACATCAATTTTATATCTTATAATTATCACAAGATTCTTTATATTGTCTTTCGCTTCATTAGTTGGTTACTTTTTTACTGAGGGTATAGGCTAAAAAATTCCTTACAATCTCTATATATATAAAAGGCTTTGTCCTGACTGACTGAATGAATGACTGACTGACTGACTGATTGACTGAATGACAGGAATCAACGTACAGCCTAAACTATAACAGGTAGAGACTTGGAATTTTGACAGTACCGGTACCTTCGTTTCATAATGTAGGTGCTCACTAAGAAAGGATTTTGAAAAATTCTGATTCTAAATGCCAAAAATTAAATGTTTTTGAAAATACTTAATCCCTTTTTACATAGAATTATCCATTCCAAATCACAGAATATATTGTTGCCAAATGGTATCAGGTGGGCTTGGAAAAAACAAATGAAATGCACTTTTGACAAATAAGAGAAGTTATCAAAATAATTAATGTTATAAATAAATATTACAGAATGAAATCCACTAAAATAATGGAATCACATAACTTTCTCTACCCTGGACATGGAGAAAACAAAACGAGGTATGGTAATGTGTATATTATTATATTATATCGCAGGTTTTTGGAGAGAAAAGTATGAAAGTGATAATGCTTTCTGTTTAATTTCATCCCCAAAACGGCTTTATGGTAACATGAGAGTGGGAAATTTCCCGCCTCGATATTACAATTTTATGTTACAGGAATTTCTGTTTCTTCTTATTTAAACCTCTACCAGGCTTGCTGTGCACTGTACAAGCGATGGGATGCAAAATTCTAGATCCTCTATGAGCCATAAAAAACTATATCAAGCGTTTTCTGAGGGAATAGTTTGAGTGTAATAAGTCGTTCTTCCTATTTCAAATTATAAATGCCTATATAAGGACCTAGAATTTAAAATTGAAAATCCTTCATAAGCTAATTTCCAATTACAAAATACAAAACCCGGGCGACGCCGGGTCTTTTAAGCTAGTCTTTTTATTAATTTCATAGTTTCCATCATATTTTCGTTTAAATAATATTACCTTTACTTACATTCCCTCCTGTATTTGCGAGCATGCTACAGTCAGATATTTGCCTGAACTACACAGCAGGAACAAGGGGTGTCCAAGAAGGAATGTTATAACTAGAGACCGGATTTTAAAGGGAATTCCTTTTTTCATATTTCATCACAAAACGTGATAAAATTAAACAGGACCTTACTAAGTAAGTTTCAACTGCAAATGACCTGGTTTTAACGTCCCTTTTTTCCCTTTTTTTAGGCTCATTTCCCTTTTTTTAGGAACTTTCCCTTTCCAGTACCTTTTTTGCTAATTTATTTTGAAAAATTCGTAAATTACCCAGTATTTGGTAATATGAAAACATTAAAAATTGTTTTCACTGATTCACCATTGAAAAATAATTCCTCCGAGCAGAATAGAGCGTTACAGGGAAATCACAGGCTTGCCATTGCCTAAGTTCCCCATTATTACAAGGTGGGGAACATGGATTTCGTGTGCTATTTTCCTCTGTGAGAATCTCAACAAGATCAAAAAATTTCTTCAGTCATTAGATGTTACAGAATCAGCAGCTGTAGAGCAAGCAAAGGCTTTACATAACACAGACATGTATCTCTCTGATGAATTTTTACACTCTCTTACTTTTGTATCCCTTTTTTTGGCAATAATTTTCCCTTTTTTCGTCCTTTTTTGGGTGAAAATTTTCCCTTTAAAATCCGGTCTCTAGTTATAACTCGATCGGTAAGACGTGAGCCAAACACGCGCAGATAGCTTAATCGTCAGCAAAAGAATTAGCTCTTAGTGTAAAGTGTAGAATTTAAACAAAATCGTAAGAGCAATTTAATCGTGAAAAACGAACATTTCTTTATGTAAAGTCCCCTTAAAAATGAGAGAAAGTCGTCACCAATCTTCATGTCACATCCCCTGAAGGTACCTAACCCAAACCCAAAATTTTGTTTTCAGACGATTTTTCGTGACCACCGTAGCGGACCGGGATTCGATTCCTGGTCGGGACAAGTTACCTAGGTGAGGTTTTTTCCGGGGTTTTCCCTCACCTGTGAGACAAATGTCAGGTAACTTTAGGCCCTTGTGGTCCCCAGATATCATCTGGCCGTCATTATCATCTTCATCCCATCCTCGCCTTGTCTGGAGTGTGTGTGAACGGTGTGTCTCGTCCTATGTGTTCGTGTTGTCTCGGAGGAGGCCCCGGCATTGGGCTGATCATTCATCCGGGGAGGCCCTCCATGTCCTTGTCTGGTCAAAAATGTAGCCTATGTATGTGATCCATAGATAATCCCTCTCCCGACAGGTCGCGGCCCGGGTGGCTTGGGTAGCTTAAATCCTACAAGGGAGAGGTAAAACTACGATAAAGAAAGAAAGAAAGAAAGAAAGTAAGAAAGAAATACGATTTTTCGTTCTGGACCTAGGCTGTTCACAGACACACACACACACACATAGACATGTTTCCGAAAATAGCATTTTTTAAATTCAAGGAACCTCAAAACGTGTATTTATGTTAAAAACTCAACTTCGAATTCGGGGATCGAAAACAATACTTCCTCTATGGTATGGGCAGAGGAAGTAATTAGTGGTGCCGTAGTTCCATCGGGTCGCGAGCGACCTCTGGTGATCCCTTAAGAGGATATCTAAGTTGATTTGTTTCCGTGGTGTGCCAGTCCTCTACCTAAAGACAAAACACCCAATCCTAAACCAGGGAAAAGGATTTTCCACTACTAAATAATCCCCAACCCGACCGGGAATCGAACTCAGACCGCCGGGGCAGAAGGCATGCGCGCTACCGACTCACCCACGGCAGGAAGTAATAGGAATTAGTATTGCAAAGAGCACGTATTCAGATGTATTCGGTGGGAAATATGTTGAAAAATAGCTTAACACTGGCCGTGTCTGTTGCATTAAATATTTCCTTGAAACTGTGTTTTGTTTCTGTAAACGGCCCCAGGGAAACTTACTTTATGGACGCGTCTCATAGTAATGATTTCTTCAGTGAGCTTCGAAACGTGTAGCCCACTGTAGGCTATTTGTCTTAAATACTCAATTTCTTATTTCGGGATCGAACACAATACTTCCTCTATGGTAAGGGCAGAGGAAGTAAAAAAAATCGGGTGCATGGAACGACACGCGACAGAAGTGAAATTTCGATTTTTATTTTTTGGATTTTTTAAATTTGGATCATTGGATTTTTCAATTTTGGATTGTTGGGCTTTTTAATTTTGGGTTTTTAGACTTTTTAATTTAGGATTTTGGATTTTTTAATTTTTAATTTTTTTAATTTTGGATCTTTGAATTTTTTATATTTTGGATTTTTTATTTTTTATTTTATTTTTATTTTGGATTTTTTAGATTTTTAAATTTTGGATTTTCAATTTTTTAATTTTGGATTTTTTTATTTTTTAAATTTTGGTTTTAGGATTTTTGGATTTTAATTTTTCCTAATTTTGGATTTTGGGATTTTTTATTTTTGGATCTTTGAATTTTTTAATTTTGGAATTTTGGATTTTTTAATTTTGAAATTTTTTAAATATTTGATTTTAGATTTTTTCATTTTGGATTTTTTCATTTTGGATTTTTCATTTTGGATTTTTGGATGTTTTAAATTTTGGATTTTTTATTTTTTAATTTTGGATTTTTTATTATGGTGAAGGGCTCATCACGCCAATAGCTCGAAGCAGTAATAGCCCTTCACTTAATGCCTGATACCTTTCCCCCGCGCGTTCCCGTTTTTTTTTTTTTTTTTTTTAATTTTGGGTTTATGGGTTTTTTAGTTTTGGATCTTTAGATCTTTTATTTTGGATAAGCCTAATCATTGAGTTGATTGTTTTCTGTGCAGTCCGTCACTTGCAGTGACGATTTTGTTCGTAACGCTAGAGCGTAACGCAACTTTGGGTTAGCTCTCGATTTACTCCTAGCGCGGCTGAAGAAGTTTCACATCAATAATTTAATTTATAAAATCCTTTAAATAACTGTGAGAAGACAAATGTTGAGATACTCAAGTACGTGAACTCATACGAACAGTTCCACTAAATTAGAAAGACTTTAAAAATCGATAACATAAGGTCTGTTCCTAAACCTAAGTTAGGCACTGTCTTGTATTGTCCACATTGTGAATACGCTGGGGAAAAAATAACGTTGTGCGCAGGCGCCCTGGCACTTAACTGTACGTGAATTGAATTTGAGAATAAACCTATAATCTTTGGTAGATCTATTGGATTATAAGATCGTTGAAATGAGGAATGGGAATTCTGGAAACTATTCACAGATGGCATTGGTGCTCGGGAGTAATGGCTTCCTTACGTATCGCGTCGGTAGTTGGCTTGTAATGTCTGTTGTAATCGTGTGAATCCAGTGATTTTCAGTTGTTTTAAATGTGAAATATCCTGAGTTGAGTGATCTGTTTCGTGTATAAGCCGTGTTCTGTGTGAGACTTCAAGTGTATTTCAAGTTCTGTGTGCATGGAATTGGACGCCTTGACATCTCAACAGGTACAGCTATTAATATTTATTCTGTAGCATGTAAATCATCCCAAGGTAATAGTCAGGTAGCATCACATTCCAGTCTTCTGTTTGTAGTTTGTTCTAGCGTGGGAATGACATGTTGAAGGTAGCTATCGATAGCTTGTATTTCGTATTTAGTATAACCTATTCACGGGTTGCATTCACTAGAAGGAATCTTGAAATATAACCTCCAACCTGATATTACCAAACGACATCTGTTAGCCAGTACTGGAATTTCTGGTGGTGGGGGATACCATCCATACCATGGTTTCAGTAATGATAGTGTTTCGCGGTCCTGTACTTGTGCCGTTCTTCTACGTAATATTCACAACCTCCTCTCCAAGCCAGTCTGATATTATTTTATAATCTGTTGCCCAATGACTGAAATACAATATTGGTAACTTTATTAACGACAAACTAAAGATGGTGATGATGATGATTTAAGTTTTACAGGACATACAATTAGTATTATACGAATGTAGGCAGGAGTATGTGTTAAGTGTCGAGATGTTGGTTCGACTCAAGTAGTGGGCTGTTTTGAAAGATTGTAAATGGCAAAATAAGACATTGTAAGGCGTAGATAGACGTATTAAGCTTCATATCACAACTTACTGCCCCTACGGCAAAGTGAAAGATTCTCCAATAACTGACGTAACTTAAGGAATGTAAGGAGTTAGACAGTTGTTGCACTGAAGCTAGAGACTGACTGACGTTTGGTGTATCTGGAGAGTTGCGACACACAAACCAGAGCCTGCTGTGAGTGTGGAACTTGCCATGCACCGTGCAGCAAAGCCCCATGCGAGTTTATTCACACGAAAATAGGAATTCAGTGAAAAGCAAAATTGTTGTGTCGATGGGGGGGGGGGGGGGCGGGAGAAGAAGCGTACGGTACATTTATTATTATTTACAGTTGTCAATTCCTGTCCCACGACCCTTTAACATATTCTTCCTTAAGTATAAATACACCGTCAGGTATGAACATTTTATTTGTAAATATTATAATTTTCTAATTTTTACATTCTCACATATACGTAGAATAGAGAACATAGTGTGATCGTGAGAGAAAGTAGAATTCGAGATAACACCGGGAAAAGATGTTTGAAGATGCCTAGTAACCTAAAAAAAATGTTTTCGAAAATACGTGCAATAAGAATAACATGTGGAAAGAAAAAAAGAGAATCTTGTAAACCGCTATTTGAAAAATTAAAAGTCCTCACTCTCACAGGGGAGTATATATACTCAATAATCTCTATCTATATAAAAGGCTTTGTCCTGACTGACAGGAATCAACGTAGAGCCTAAACTATAACAGGTAGAGACTTGTAATTTTGACAGTACCTTCGTTTCATAATGTAGGTGCTCACTAAGAAAGGATTTTGAAAAATTCTGATTTTAAATGCCAAAAATAAAATGTTTTTGAGAATACTTAATCCCTTCTTACACAGAATTATCGAATCCGAATCACATTTGACATTAAAACATATTGTTGCCAGTGGGTATCAGATGGGTTTGGAATTAAATTAAATGGAAGTTTGACAATTACAATTGGCTTTGTCTATTTTTGTCATACCTTGGAAATTAAACTTTCGCGATCGCTTGAATGTTGTAAGCCCTAATATGGTCAAACATTGTTTTATTTGGACGAAACTCACTATACAGGGGTTTTCTGAAACAAGGAACTCGAATCTGAAGTCGCTTTTACCAGCCGATGCTATCTAATCGTGGTATGTAGTCCACGTGATTTAGGGGTTAATAAATATAATGATTTAACTATTATGCACTTAATTTTTAATTTTTGAAATAATTATCGCGGGCGAAGCCGCGGGCACATGCTAGTGTGTTATACGGGAGATAATATTGATGAATTTCAAACTAATTACAGCGCACATGGGCGTACAACTTGAAGCATGAATGATTTACATGAATGCCTACCAGTTAATTCATTAAAACTCTTTCAGAAGGGTGCTTATTATTCTGCAATACAGATTTACTATATGATTCCAAGAAACATTAAATTACTGTGTTGCAAATTCAAATCTTTCAAAAAATCTCTCAAGGAAATTTTAAGATAACTCACACCTTCTACAATTTGGAGGAATATTTCCAGCTTGCATAAGTTTTCAGCTTACGGTTGTGTATACTGTTGTTATAACATGCATGTTTATTCTGATCGAACGGTTCTATATTCTTGAGCCTCGCTCAACATAGGATCTATCCCTATAATATAAAGCCACATGGCTGACTGACTCACTCACTCACTGACATTAATGTTTGCCCACTTCCAGATGAGCTACAAACTTGAAATTTGTTACACATATAGCTTATAGGCTGCAAACCACAAGAAAATTCCAAAAAGTATTTTATTTTTATTTTTACCACTAAAAACCTCCGAAAAAGGGGCCCACTCACTGATATTAATGTTTGCCCACTTCCAGATGAGCTACAAACATGAAATTTAATACACATATAGCTTTTAGGCTGCAAACGACAGGACAATTCCAAAAAGTATTGTATTTTGATTTTAGCCCTAAAAACCCCCAAAAAGGGCTCACTCACTGAC
Organism: Ectobius pallidus; assembly: GCA_964059195.1. Taxonomy (NCBI): domain Eukaryota; kingdom Metazoa; phylum Arthropoda; class Insecta; order Blattodea; family Ectobiidae; genus Ectobius; species Ectobius pallidus. Next base: position 10,110,361 of record CAXKWD010000012.1, read on the forward strand.
ATTAATGTTTGCCCACTTCCAGACGAGCAACAAACTTGGGATTTGGTACACATATAGCTTTTAGGCTGTAAACCACAGGAAAATCCTAAAAGTATTTTATTTTTATTTTTAGCCCTAAAAACCCCCGAAAAAGGAGCCCACTCACTGATATTAATGTTTGCCCACTTCCAGATGAGCTACAAACTTGAAATTTGGTACACATATAGCTTTAAAGCTGTAAACTTTTTTTTTTTTAGTATTTAGCCCTAAAACCCTCCGAAAAAGGGCTCACTCACTGATATTAATGTTTGCCCACTTCCAGATGAGCTACAAACATGAAATTTAATATACATTAGCTTTTAGGCTGCAAACCAATGGAAAATTTAAAAAAGTATTTAATTTTTATTTAGCCCTAAAAACCCCCAAAAGGGCTCACTCAATGACATTAATGTTTGCCCACTTCCAGATGAGCTAAAAAAACTTGAAATCTGGTACACATATAGCTTTCAGGCTATAAACCACAGGAAAATTCCAAAAAGTGTTTTATTTTCATTTTTAGCCTTAAAAACCCCCGAAAAAGGGCTCACTCAATGATATTAATGTTTGCCCACTTCCAGATGAGCTAGAAACCCGAAATTTAGTACACATATAGCTTTTAGGCTGTAAACCGCAGGAAAATTCCTAAAACCTTTCCCGGCAACCTTAGCGGGGGTTTGAGGGCAGACTCCCCAATGAGCGAAGCGAGTCTACATCTGCATCTACATGCATATCGCAAACGTAGTGGTCCAGGCAACGAAGGAAAACTAGGGGGGGGGGAAATCGTATAGTTTTGAAATTTGGCAGAATTATCGGAGGGAGTGTCCTGAACAACATACTATAAGCCCTCATGAGAAGGGGTGAGTGGGGGACAGGGGGGCCCGTAAGAGGCCCCTTATGTTGGTTTTTCGCTTATATCTAAACAACGGTGCATCGTAGAGGAAATGTTAAGATATACAAAATTCAAGCTGATTAAATATCCTACACAGTTCATTCAATACTTTTTTTTATATTCCCAATAGCTTTAGAGAAATCCGTCTGCAAATATAGCAAATTTTCAAAATATGCTCTTTCGCCTCACGCTTTTCAACACACTTGGCCTTCTAGCCCTTCAGTCCTTAGGGGTACATCAATACCGTCACAAAAGAAGTTGTAAGGCAATAAATTACCTTTAAAATGAGTAGTCATTTGCTAATGAGTCTTCAAACGTTCAAACGTTATAGCAGTATTAAGTTTCGGACAAATTTCAAGATTTCGAAAGAAAGACTTGCAACGCACTTCTCTTATTTTTGAGATTAGGCCTCTTATATCTTTGTATATAAGCTGTATATTGTGTATTTACTACATCGTGACACATGCGAAGAAATATTACACAACCGTTAAAGTTGCATTTATTAAAAATTCAATCACGGTACAAACACAGTACATGTAATGGAAAATGCATTATAGACCAGGTAACAAAGGAAAATTAGTTATGAAATTTGGTAGATGTGGGGGAAAGTTTCCTAAACAACATACTAAAAGTTCCTGTGGAAGGAGAAGGAGTGGAGGGAGGGTACTTTTAAATATAGTTTTTTTTTTAATGTCCCTGAATACCTAAAATTCTATAAGTTCTAACAAAAAACAGTTTACGAATAAAATTAAACTACATAAAATTTCCTAAAACATTGAACTGAATCATATTTCTATAGGATTAATAGTTCAGGAAATAGGAAGAGATGAAGTATGACACCCCCCCTGCTTATGAGAAACTTCCTTGCCTGTGAGCAGGAACTGAAGATGGCATAAAACCTGCAATGCCGAAATGCATCTTCCAATTCTGCATTGATTACGCAACGTCCTGGGATTACGATGAACGTCTGCTGATTGCACAAGCAAGATATTTGATAAATTCCGTCACACACATAAAAAGTTTTTTTTATGAATGAAGCAGTGCTTTTTAGGCAGATTTCGAAGAAAAATCTACCTATTGCAATGGATACCATGTCATCATTTTCGAAAAATTCTTTCATATCTTTACGTGTCATGTTCCCCTAAGTACGAAACCACCGTCCGTTCAAAAAAAAAAAAATTGTGATATTTATATATATATATATATATATCTTTACACGATAGCGGCCGTAATTTTGAAGATATTTGAACCAAATTTTATTATATCATTTCTAGGCCCAATAGCTCGGATAAGTTCGTTAATGAGCAAAATTGGCCCAAGGGGGTGGTCGGGGGAGGGGGTTGAAATTTTTAAAAATGTATATTTCGGCCCCTATGAAGTATAGAGGGAAACTTTGTTTGAATAAATTAGAGTACTCCCTTTGGAGTTCACAGTGACACCAACGATTCGGGGGTTCGAGTGAGGGTTGGGGGTGTGGATGGGGGTGGGGGGATGAAAATTCGAAACTTTTGAAACCACGTCTTGTGGGGTATCGTTGAAAAGCTCTTGATGAGTACTCTACAAATCAATAACTAGTTTCTCGATAGCTCTCATATGACGCGAGATTTTAATGTTTGAAAATAATAACACTTAAAAGAATTATTATAATATCATAATTTTGTCTTGTTTAGCGGCTTTGCTAATTTTATTCATTGCTGATCTTGCGCACGGCCTCCCAGAATATTATATCCTATTCTTGTTGTCAAAACAAATGATTATAGTCTCTTCCTCTTTGCCGAATTCAGTTCTTATTACTGCGGGTTTGCCATGCCAAGGCTAAAAAAGAAGAGTGCTGTGCAGCGATAATAAATTAAACCAAAAGCACTTTGAAATCTACCTCAGCCTGTAGGCCTGCCTAAAGGGATTTTTTTCTAATTAAAAAGGTGGCGGTACTCACAGAAACTTTTTAACTGAATCTTACGGGAGCTCTTCTCCCAGACGTCATTTTTCCGAGTTAATGTCCAACAATCGGGCCTATCATGACCAGAAATGTTTCTCCCCTGAATTGCAGTAAAATTACCGGTACTTGCGACGTACCCTTCAGATTCATTTTATTCACAGTTGGCAGGTATATGAGATACTTCAAAAACATCAACATGCTTTCTTTTATTACGCACCGGTACAAAATAATTATGAATTCACTTGTCTGTGCAACACAAACCAAGGGTTTTCTTGTCAAATTATATGTAAGCAACGAGTGCAGTTAAATTTAAACGTGCACTAACCCCTGATTAACTATGGTAGTTATCTATTACTTACTACTTGTTTGTTACCAGGCCTACGTTAGCATTAACAGAACTTGGTGCAATACTTATACCGTTAGAAATGCCTTGACCACAGGAGCAGTTTGCTGACGTGAGGCCTGAAAAACCCACCCCAACCCTCTTGCAGTCCAGTAGCCACGGCAATTTACAGGAACTATCATGTGCTCGTATGTATGCAGAAATCTAACAAAACCAACAAACAAGCTTGATTTTAAATAAAACCTAATTTTATGGGAATTGTGATAGAAATATTCTGAGTAATATCCAAATTTTATTATTAAAAAAGGTGCCGGTACTGCGTACCGTTGCGTACCGTCACAAAAAAAGCACTGGAATGAAGTATTATGAAAACTAATGACATCGTTGTTTAGTGTTTTGTTTACATAATCTGTGCAGTTATTGATCAGAGATTTTATATAATACCTAGGTATATAACGACTGGTTTCACAGCACTGCCGATTAGTTTTATCAAGACATATTTTTAACGTCATTCAATAGACATTAAGGGAATTACTTTATTGACAATTTTTAACATTGATTTTTAGTTGTACATGTGAACACCACATAGGCCTGCTTTATACTGCCTAACAATAAATCACTGTTGTAATTTCAAAGTAATCCCAAGCATAGGCGTAACCAGGCCGACCATATGGGGGGGTTATAACGTCTGGGGGGTATGGAATACCCCCCAGAAAGAGGGGGGCCCGGGGGTCCTCCCCCGGAAAATTTTAAAAATTAAGATGTAAGATAACGAGTTTTAAGCTTCCGGGGGCCCTCCCCCGGAGAATTTTAAAAATTAAGACTCAAAATAACGAGTTTTAAGCTTCCGGGGGCCTCCCCCGGAAAATTTTAAAAATTAAGACGCAAAATAACGAGTTTTAAGCTTCCGGGGTTCCCCCCCCCCGGAAAATTTTAATTATTAAGACGCAAAATAACGAGTTTTAAGCTTCCGGGGGTGCTTCCGGGGGTTAACCCCCGGAAAATTTTAATTATTAAGACGCAAAATAACGAGTTTTAAGCTTCCCACGCTTTATACTTGTATTAAGTAATTTATGGGCAGACTTAAAAAAATTATACAATTTTCCTTCTTTTAATCAATGGGGGGGGGGGGTTCAAACCCCCAAAACCCCCCCCTCGGTACGCCTATGATCCCAAGTACAAGCCTGTGTATTTAGACGTGAGCACTTGCATGCGCCGCAGACATAGGGCGGGACGGAAGGGGAGTGTGTTGCTAGTATGCATTACGTGATGACTGATTCCACTGCGCATTGTGTTTACAGTGCTCACGTCTAAATGCACGGACAGTAGTTGTGTCTTTCCTTTTAGGTAGAAAAATTAAGGGAATAAGGACAATTTTTATTAATAAATCTACATACCTATCCATAAATTGAAAATGGACAGTCCTCTATAAGTTAATTTTGAATTACAAGCAAATTACAAAACCCGGGCGACGTCGGGCTTTTAAGCTAGTTATAAATAAAATGCTTTTGAGGTATTCTTTTCTACTATTACCTAAGGTGAACCTCTTGGACTCATCAGTGACATTCTTTCCTCTTCCTGTGTTTCCCATCCTTGATTGGCTGAATACAATAATAGAATTTTAAATTTCGGATCATAATCTAGTACAAAATGCAGCAAAAACGATCTTATGCCTAGAAATGAGAGGAACATAAAGCAAAATGCGATGGTAGTCTTGATTTATTGTAAGGATAATTACCCGTAACTGCAGCAGTTTAATTAATTCTAAAAATAATAGGCCTATCTAATTGTAGAAAATTAATTCCACCTATTTCTCAGTACCCAAACCTATACTGTCTCCCCAATTTTGTGAATATCTGGGCCTGATGTTGCTTCAGGCACAAATAGCCTGGGCTGGACTGTTGGTAGTGATCCCAACTTTATTTTTTACTATGTTGTATACCGGTAGTGTAACACGAAGAAGCAAATATATTTTTTTCATCAGTTTTGAAGGTGACATGTTTTGAGATATTCAAGGTCAAAAGTTAAGGTCATTGACCTTAATTGCTTACATTGTTTGAATATGGCCACGCTGCATATCATTTGAAAACTTGTTCTCTAAAATTACCTGTATCTTAGTTCTACCTCTATTAGAACAGAAGTTACAGCCATTTTGTATGTAGGGTTTATCACATTTTCAGCACATTTTCCAAACGTTGGGAGGCCATTACGTTTGTTTTACTGGTGCTACAATTCTGTAATTTGGCATTTTTTATTCTCTCGTCATCTACAATGAATACAACAAATTTGATGAAAATCGGAGATGATCGGCTTGGTACCTGTGTTGATTTGACATGGAATGACTCTAACGCAGCGTTTCTCAACCTTTTTGAACCCGAGGACCTCTAAAATGTCTAAAAAAATTTATGGACCCCTAAATTTTTATCCCATTTCTAAAATTACGCTATTGTGTAGGCCTATATTCATATTTTGAGTATTAATTATAGGTCATTATAACGAAATATATCTAAATATATTTTTTTGAATTCGACAGAAACACAGTTATTGAATTGGAAGTAAACTATTGACACTAAAATTATATTTTGAACAGACTCCAACAATAAAACCATTGTTAAGAGAGCGCCTTTAACAACAAATTCCGACAAAGTCTTATTTTTCAGGATTTTGAATGAAAGAGGGAACCATAGACGTCCGTGCATCAGGGGTTTCAAACTGTGGTTCTTAACTGCAGAAATAAGGAAACTTGCAATAGGACCTGTATTTTCGAAGATTTTAAAAACTTTGACATCTAGTGTCCATTTTGTGTGAAAAATTTTACTTCTTTACTTTCCATTTGCTTTGTATTTTTTAATTATGTCTGCGGACCATCTGCAGCTTCCACTGGTGGTCCGCGAACCATAGGTTGAGAAACGCTGCTCTAACGTACTAATTTTGCATCCAGATTTACGCACACCATTTTTTTACTTCAGTACCACACATTTTCCCTGGATAGATCATTGACTGTACTACTCACCTGCACATCAGGTATTTTCGTCCTGGACTCTGCTCCTGATTTCTGGAACAATCCACTTTGTCCAGCCATGATAACATCTTACACATTGCCTTCACACTTTCGTTTGTTGCTTACTGTTGAATGCACGGGCATCCACCCGACACACGCTTAATAATACTGATAACCCGGTAACATCCCGTACGTTATTAAAAAGAAATTGCAATTGCGAAACGAAACACTAGACGTAATTTACAAACTTTATCACTTCCGTCTGAAAAAGTCGCGCCCTTACAGGTTTTTAAAGATGGCGAACTCATCTCGATCGATATTCGATTGTTTTGCATACTGCATTCACACGACCTGGAAGAGGCGATCGAAACTATTTGTAGAAGTAGGTAGCGATCTCTAGCAGACATTTATGGAACTTCTTTAAGATTGTGGCCATTATGTGGTATTTTGTCACATTCCTATTTCTTTCTTTTATAAATAAATTTACAAACATACCAAATACCGGGCGGTCCGCTCCGCTCGGTTAATTGAAAACAAAAGTCATTTATGTAATGTATGGTATGTGAAAACTATGTGTTAGTGTTATTAAATATAATATTTAAATTATTTTGTAGTTAAATAATTGACTTTAAACCACCTAGCGGTTGACTGAATAATCACGGGCGAAGTCGCCTAGGAAACGGGAAAAATTCTTTGCTTATTCAAATGGCCGAAACAGTCCCTCTCAAGGAAAAGACAGACGGGAATTTGTTTTTAACAACGCTGATTTCCTTTCACTGCCAAAGATGGTGTTTCTAATACTAAATTGACATCTAAAGAAAATTTAGCAAAAGACTCAGATCCATTATGTTTACGATCCTTGTTCAAAAAGAGTTTAAAGAAACAATCATTTCATAAAGAATTTTATGAATGGCATTTGCCTAATTGTAAACATGAAACTGATCCAATTACAAAACTGTTTATGTTAGCTGAAGGAATTACTTCAATCTTAACAGAAGACTGATAGAAGGAACATGCAGTGGCTTTACAGGCATAGACTATTACCTGAAAATTCTGTGCATTCATGAGTGATGAGTAGGGCTCGGATTTTTATGTACTATCAAAGTGCGAAATATGTTTATATAAATGTAGTAAATATCTGGGAAATATGTGATAATCACAAATATGTAGTTTAAAATTATTAATTTTAATGCAGTAAATATACGAAAATGTTCACACAAGGTCCTACACTCCACCTCTAATTTTGACAGTAAGTGCAACTGATATGATTTACCAAATTAATGCTATGGTAAAAAAATGCTTTATGTAATTTTCTTAAAATTTAGATAATGTACGTAAGTTTGTGCAGAAATATGTATTGTAGCAAAGCATTTTGTCCTTGTGCCCTGAAAACTGACTTTTTTTTTTAACCCGATTGTCCCATTTGAGTTAAAAGTAGGCCTACCTGTTTAGACGACACTCGATACTTATTATTTGTGTGCAGTGCACTATGTAATTTATATGTAAAAAGAAAATCAGCTAATTACTTTATTACTTACTGAAAAATAAAACAAAATAAAATAAAATTTTCATTTTTCATGTTTTATGTACAAAAATGTTACACCCGTTACATAATATTTAAAATATGTAATATTAATATGAATATGTAAAAATCTGTAAAATGAAACCAAACTATAATCATATCAGAAGCTCCAAAATCCGACATTTTTTTCATTTTTAGTAGTACACAAGTAAGGGAATAGAATATGTAATTATTTCATTACATAAGAATCCGGCCCTAGTGAAGAGAGTGTTTTATATTTTCTATTGTATGATTATGTTCCCTTAATTTGTTAGAGGAATAAGTTCACACTTATTTGTCAGATTGTCTTCATTGTATAGTCAGGGATTTGTAGAAATCCGATACTATGTCAATGAAAGGTGAATATGAAAAAAATACCGGTACATTTTCAAAATTAAAGCCATTAACCAAATATCAAATTATTTACCTTTAACTCGAATTAAGTGTCACATATACAATAATTAAATAAAAGGAACTCGAACAACTGCTGCCTTATGAGCTGTCATGGCTAGTATATGTATGTGATACAATACGTCTAAATATAGGCCTTAAAACTATTAAACTTTTTTATAGAATCCTCAGAATGAATTAGGACGAGTACATTAATGTTTTTGTTTATTTTGCATTTAATTAAATGTTAATTTTTATTTGAAATGTAATAATTTTCAACGAATAACAAAAAAATAAAATCAACCTAAAATAAATACGAAAGGGGGAGGAACAGTGGCCCCTACAGATCCCTCCCTGGATCTGCCACTGGTCAACAGTAGCCTGACCTTCGCTTTACAGGTTCAACAAAGAAACATGACTTTGAGTAATGGAAATAAATAATTATGATAATGATACATGACATAATACTGGGTGGATTTGAGCCCCAGGGGCCCATATTAGTTGGTGGCACTGGTGTTTCTCGCATTGCGTTAAGAACCGTGAAAAATACATTTTTTTTACTGTACGAATCACGAAATATAGCCTAAGTTACCTAGTTATACAATAAAATGTCTTCGTGTCCTCTCAAATTATCTATGAGAGAAGGTAATTTTTTGGGAAAATCCAAAAACAGGGCGCACCTTGGGGTAGTGGTATCCCGCCCAACCCACCCAAAATGGTGCACTTTCTTTTATAAAGTCCAGTTATTCATTGCATGGCCAGGCGGCTTCCTTTCGTTAGGAGGAAAAGTTAGCCGACAGCTCAACCCATGTTCTTTAATTTCACCGCACCAAACAGCTAGTTACCCCAGCCAATCAAAATCTAAGAATGTCCTGTGGCGATTTTGACAGCTACTCGTCAACTCCGCGTGGAGTGAAATGCGTTGTTGCAAGATCAAGTTACGGTAAACAATTACACGTGTGAATTGAATAAAGCGAAGGAAGAGCTGAGGTCAGTGATAACAATGAGAGAATATTGCAACGTTGCTTTTGTTTTGGAAAGCGGAAGCCCAAGACCGATTTAGTCAGATCAATTAACACAAAGAAACCTTTGAAGCCGACTGGCCATGCAATGAATAACTGCACTATACCACGGTCTAGCGAATTCTTCTGTCCTCGTATTATCTAGAAACTCGTGATTGGATGTTGGAGGTGTGACGTCATATCGCTAGGCGACTGGAGACAGGCTGACAAACCTCGTGGGAAGTATAATGACAGTATACAAGGTCAGTTGGTACAAGGCACTTGCGACAATATACAAGGACAGTTGGTCATCCTTTTTCGCTAAGAAACAAAATACATCACACAGTCCGTGCAAATGTGAATATCGAATGGGCGGAGCTTAAGGGGCCACCTGCTTTTGGATTTCACCAATTTTTTTCTGAAAATGGAGACAACTGAACGTCACTATCACCCGTGAGAAGAACGGGCTCTTTGGCTTAAGTTTGAATTATTTTTTTTATTTTCTTCTAAAACACAATTTGACATGAGTTTTTTCATGGTTTTCCCTGTTGTAAAGGCAAATGCCGAACTGGATATTTGCATATCATAAATCATCCTCGCTATTTCATCCTATATTATCGTATCCATTTAAATTAAAATCAGCTGAAATTTACTCCATAAAATACACCAATAATAGAAAATTATTGACAATCAATAGTTTCATGGCCTACTGTAAAGACACAGATCCTGAACTCCTTATAATATGGCCTTGGAACTGAAAGGCGTATAAATACAGTCAGTGGCGGACGCAGGGGGGATAGGGGGATATATCCCCCCCGAAATTTGAAAAAAAAGGTTATATATGCACTCTAAGTGGCCAGTTTTATAAACTAATTATATATGTAAGATAATTAATTTTGTTTAGTATTCCTTCTACCTATTCCAATCCCCCCCCCCCCGAAAAAATTCTGCGTTCGCCACTGAATACAGCTGAATATAAAACGTTACAATGAAATCTATAGCTTAACAAGTTGGTATGAGAAAGAAGATTGAAATTGGAAATAACGAAGGATCAGCGCCATTCTTGCATAGTGTTCGATACATGTACTACTAAAGGCATTAGCTGTTGTCTATCGAGTCATTATCGATCGATTTAAAGAACCTTGTTTCTTTTGGCCTAAGGAAATGGCGGAATGTGGTTATTCCAGTGTGTGAAGTTGTGTTCTATTTATATTTTATGTGATATATTCAGTAGTGACAGTTGTAATACTATACGGTTTGTTATTATTGTGTCTTCATATTTAACTCGATATGGTCGGATTAGCCGGACTGGCTTCTCTTGTGGTGATTACGTCTTGACAACACCGTCCTAGTTGGTTATCGTGAGTAAAAGACATATTCTCATCTAGTTCTGTGTTCTGTAGCTATTGATGTTCCGTTACCCATAACTCCACTCTGTAATGAAATTTGGAATAACTTTTCGGGTGGCACAGAAACACTACAGATAGTGAAGTTATTTTTATAGTTCGGTTAGGTAGGCCGGTAGGGTGGCCAGACGTCCGGCTTTTGGCCGGATTGTAAGGCTTTTTGCTAAGCAGTCCTCCATCCGGCACGGCTTTATGCCGGACGTTGATTTGTCCCCCTTTTCGAGACTCTGATGGATCGGTAAAGCATATTAATAAAATTTGTATTTTCCCGTATGTTCCTGACAATCTTAAGGTTGGCACGGTTGTCGATACCATCATTTGTTTAGTTGGTGGCGCAGAAAAATCTGAATCTATTCCTAAGGATGGCACGCTTGTCCATACGATGATAGCGTACTATCATTTATCTCTATATATATAAAAGGCGGGGGTACGCCGTAGCGTAGTGGTCGAGGCGCTACGCTACAGACCGGAAGGTCGCGGGTTCGATTCCCGATGAGGTCGTTGGAGTTTTTCAATTGGCCTAATCCTTCTGGTGGCACTATGACCCTGGGGTCGACTCAGCCTCTAACAGAAATGAGTACCAGGAGCACTCCTGGGGGTAAAGGCGGCCGGTGCGTAAGGCTGACAACCTTACCACCTTCAAGTGCCGAATGTCCAAAATCTAGGAGCCTCAACCTCCTGGAACCCTCTGGGCCTCCATGGCCTGTATAGGGATCACTTTACTTTATATAAAAGGCTTTGTCCTGACTGACTGAATGAATGACTGACTGATTGACTGAATTACAGGAATCAACGTACAGCCTAAACTATAACAGGTAGAGACTTGGAATTTTGACAGTACCTTCGTTTCATAATGTAGGTGCTCACTAAGAAAGGATTTTGAAAAATTCTGATTCTAAATGCCAAAAATTAAATGTTTTTGAAAATACTTAATCCCTTTTTACATAGAATTATCAATTCCAAATCACAGAATATATTGTTGCCAAATAGTATCAGATGGGCTTGGAAAAAAACAAATGAAATGCACTTTTGACAAATAAGAGAAGTTATCAAAATAATTCATGTTATAAATAAATATTACAGAATGAAATCCACTAAAATAATGGAATCACATAACTTTCTCTACCCTGGACATAGAGAAAACAAAACGAGGTATGGTAATGTGTATATTATTATATTATATCGCAGGTTTTTGGAGAGAAGAGTATGAAAGTGATAATGCTTTATGGTAACATAAGAGTGGGAAATTTCCCGCCTCGATATTACAATTTTATGTTACAGGAATTTCTGTTTCTTCTTATTTAAACCTCTACCAGGCTTGCTGTGCACTGTACAAGCGATGGGATGCAAAATTCTAGATCCTCTATGAGCCATAAAAAACTATATCAAGCGTTTTCTGAGGGAATAGTTTGAGTGTAATAAGTCGTTCTTCCTATTTCAAATTATAAATGCCTATATAAGGACCTAGAATTTAAAATTGAAAATCCTTCATAAGTTAATTTCTAATTACAAAATACAAAACCCGGGCGACGCCGGGTCTTTTAAGCTAGTTTTATATAAATGCAGTTATTAAGTAAAATTAGTCAGGATTATACCATGTAATATCTGCTGTCCAGCCGTCCATGCCTGAAGTTTTATACGATGCTAGATTACTGAAGAAGTGTGTCCTCCTTTCTGACATTTTAGAAATGACCACCCTATAAGGCCGGCTGTCTTTGTGTTACTAAGTTCGCTTGTAATGAATACGAAAGTCTGTCCGCAAACACATGACTGCAGTAAAGTATTGCCAATTCCTTCTTTATTTGATAACATCTATATTGTATTATCCGATGTTCGGTGACCCGAAACATTTGGCTCTCGAAGACACAGGTTAACATTCAGTATTACAGAAGGCTTTGGTTACTGTTATGATTCGAAACGATCTTCATTTATCAGTAGATCTTTATAATGCCTGAGCAAAATTAAAATAGAAGTTTTTGTCAACATTAGTGAAATTAAAGTATTCTGGTATTAAAGAGAAATCAGATCATAAAGAAGGTTTGGGTATCAATGCTAATCTTACTATATTTTAAATGCAAGTACTGTACTAAAATATTTCGCCCAATTTATAAACTAAACTATTAATAATTATAATGAATCAGCTAAAAAATTCAGTTTTGGAGTGCGTTCCACGATTAAAATGCGCCGCTTGGGAAAAAGAGACTACGTCACACAAGTCGGCCTACAACCTGATAGTATCTCAAATTACTATATTATATAGGGCCACTTTTCATAAATGGAATTTACAGGCCATTTTTGCTGATCATCTTTCATTGCCTGATTTTTATCGATATTAAATTGCAATAGGTTAGCCTGTATTTTAATATTCATCCCATTGGTCATTTCTCCCGTGGCCGGCTAACTTCACATGGGTTTCTTCATGGTTTCTAATGGCCGGTTTCTATAAACTCACGAATTACCTATGGGTAAATTACCCAATGGATTTACACAAGAATAACACCACACAAACACAAATAATTTAAAGATAGCAATCACATACACTTGTGACGAGTTTCTAGATAAATGTCCTCTGAGTAAATATGAAAATGACAGAAAAAATGTTCATACAAACTCAGGCTAGATCTTTCCAAGGGTAAATCGTCGGGTTAATTTATCCTTTCATGGATGGCTGGATAAAATTTAACCTTTCATAGGATCAATAGTAATATTTAAACAATGAGAATCAAAGCCTTCTGAATTAAATTAACTGTACAACTCCAAGGCCTTGCTCATTATATCATTGTGGTTGAAATGGGACTAATTTATCCATAGATAATTTACCCTTAGGTAATTCACAAGTTTGTAGAAACCGGGCATAAGTCGTAAAGACAAATGCCGAATTGGATATTTACTTACTATGATTCAACGCCGCTGTTTTATCGTACATCACAATCATCAAAATTGGAAGTCAGTTGAAATTAACATAAGCCATGTCACATCAACAGACCGCCGCCGGTCGCTGACTACAGATCCGTCGGTCCGGGTTCGATCCCCAGTACCTCCTCAGATTTTTCTGAGGTAGGGAGGTCTGATAGGGGTGCATTCAGCCTCGTGATTCAAATTGAGGAGCTACTTGTTAGAGAAGTAGCGGCTCCGGTCATGGAAACCACCATTAACGGCCGTGGGTGTCGGCATGTTGACCTTATGCCCCCCATTCCTGCCACCTGCCTACAGTAGATGATGCAGCGGTCGGCTGGTAGGCCTTTTTCCTTCTGGGATGTTAGCGCCACGGAGTTAGTTAGTTATGCCACATCAACAATAGAAAACATAATTACAACAATATAAAATGGTTACATGGCCTTCTTGGAATACCCACAAAACCTAACACACGTTGAAACAGAACCTCTGAATTGAAACGTGTATAAGTTAAATGAGCCGCCGGCGTGGTCTTGTGGTTAGCATCGCTGACTACAGATCCGTCGGTCCGGGTTCGATTCCCGGTACCTCCTCGGATTTTTCTGAGGTAGGGGTGCACTCAGCCTCGTGATTCCAAATTGAGGAGCTACTTGATAGAGAAGTAGCGGCTCCGGTCAAGAAAACCACCATTAATGGCCGTGGGTGTCGGCATGCTGACCAAATGCCCCCCAATCCTGCCATCTGCCTACGGGAGATGACGCAGCGGTCGGGTGGTAGGCCAAGTCCCTCCAGGGATGTAGCGCCACGGAGTTTAGTTTAGTTTTATAAGTTAAATGAAGTTGAACTAAAAAGAACACAGACGAAAACCAAGTAACGATTCCTGCTCCTCTTAACCCATATTCATTACTAAAACATTGTGACGCCAGAATTCTGTTATGCTTACTTTCTTGTAGAAATCACAGCGACATCGACTCACCAGTCCTCTAGGAGGTATAGTCCAGTTATTCATTGCATGGCCAGGCGGCTTCCTTTCGTTAGGAGGAAAAGTTTACCGACAGCTCAACCCATGTTCTTTGTTTTTACCGCACCAATCAGGTAGTTACCCCAGTCAATCAAAATCTAAGAATGTCCTCTGGCGATTTTGACAGCTACTCGTCAACTCCGCGTGGAGTGAAATGCGCGGTTGCAAGATCAAGTTACAGTAAACAATAACACGTGTGAATTGAATAAATCGAAGGAAGAACTGAGGTCAGTGATAACAATGAGAGAATATTGCAACGTTGCTTTTGTTTTGGAAATCGGAAGCCCAAGACCGATTTAGTCAGATCAATTAACAGAAAGAAACACCGAAACCTTTGAAGCCGACTGGCCATGCAATGAATAAGTGCACTATACTACGACTTGAAAGGGCTAGGAAATTGAGTCCTTACTACTGTACATTCACTGGTATTTGGACCTTCTTGTTTGGTGAAGCGTTGACGTCATACTTTAGGGTGCCGGTTACTCGCGACAACCAGAATAGAGTAAGTTGTTTTCAAGACAAGAAAAGACTCAAATACTCGTGAAAGATATGGTATTCTTTAAATCTACGGCTCAGGATTAACGGTTTGTACCACAAAGAAAGATAAGATAGTTGAATAAAAACACTTTACTTAACGCACTTTATTTACCTTGGTAAACTTCTGGACGGCCGTTTCGCAGGTTGTGTTCCTGCGTCATCAGCAGAGTGCGTTAAAGGAAAGTGTTTTTATTCAACTATTTATTACACAACGCTAAAGTCGGACACTAGAATGAAAGATAAGATTTCGAGCAAGGCACTTGGTGGATGCAAGGATAGAATACCTGAGAAAAATATACAAAATTTGGCTTTTCAAGTTTATTGAAAGGTATACTGTATTTGCATAATATGTCATGTTACATAAATCTTTAACATTATTTTCTTTTAATTTGTCTCAGCATTTTCGTTATGTTTCAGTTACAATGTTTCATACAGTCCTTAATAATAATAATAATAACAATAATCATAAATTATTGTTATTATGTTTTATTTTATCTGACAGAGTTAAGGCCGTAAGGCCTTATCTTCCACTCAACCAGGAGAAAATAGAAGAAATACAAACAACTTACAAAATAATTGAATATACAATAGCTGATCTTATATATAATATTAGACAAAAGAAATAAAAGAAGTTTTAAGGCTGCCTACATTAATAATTATTTATACAAGTAATTATTTACCTTAGTATTAATTCTGTCCACCGCTGTGGCTCAGGGGATGCGTTCAATCCTCTCACGCAGCGGGCCCGGGTTCGATTCCTGGTCGGGACAAGTTACCTAGGTGGGGTTTTTTCTGGGGTTTTCCCTCACCTTTGAGACAAATGTCGGGTAACTTCAGGTCCTTGTGGTCCCCAGATATCATCTGGCCGTCATTATCATCTTCATCCCATCCTCGCCTTGTTTGGAGTGAGTGTGTGTGTGAATGGTGTGTCTCGTCCTACGTATTCGTGTTGTCTCGGAGGTGGCCCCCTCATTGGGCTGATCACTCATCCGGGGAGGCCCTCCATGTCCTTGTCTGGTCAAAAAAGTATGTATGTGATCCAAAGATAATCCCTCTCCCGACAGGCCGCGGCCCTGTAAGGCCCGGGCGGCTTGGGTCGCTTAAATCCTAAAAGGGAGAGGTTAAACTACTAGAAAGAAAGAAAGAAAGAAAGAAAGAAAGTATTAATTCTTACAAGGTATGAAATTTACTGTAGGCCTACCGGTCACAAAAATCACTAATTAGTGTGCCTCATAATACTGCATATGATATAACTTGTCTGTCAGTGAGGAAGACCAATAAGGGCAATTAGTCATTGGAGAGAGGTTCCATCTGGCGCTGTGATGCCCCCTGGCTTAACTCAGTTCGTAGAGCAGCGGCACGGGTAGCCGAAGATCATGGGTTCAAATCCCAGTATTAGAGGAATTTCTCTCCAATAATATTTTCACATTATATGGTTTTCAGAACGCATGAGCACCAAAAACACTCGCATCCTTTCTATGGAAGCAGTTTTTTCCCCACTCATGGTCAGGAAGAACTTTGGGTTTTCGTGTTGTTGAAATAATCTGCTCCAAATTTTTATTTAAAAAAAAAGAATACTTAGGTCTATATGAAATTGAACTAAGCTTTACATCGATTTCTATTGCATATAATTAGAGAATAACCTGTTTAGTGAATAGTGACGAATAAAGCTCTCCTCATGTAAGAAATCTTTAGAGGCGAACGAGTTAGGTTTCAACAGTTGGCCGGACTTGTTTATAGACAACCTGCAGAACACAGGGGCTTGAGGTGTTGCCGAACTCTCAGGGCGAATGAGCAGGATACAAGTCTATTATTAAATAAAACATTACTACATTTTCTTTCTTTATATTAATTACAGTATGAAAATCAAACCCGGGCCCACTGATTGAGAAGAGCGAACGCATCTCCTACGCCATAGCGGTGGACTAAGTGGTGATGAAGATGATGTTGATGATGATAATAATAATAAAAATAATAATAATAATAATAATAATAATAATAATAATAATAATAATAATAATAATAAATCAGGTACACTGATATAACAAAGTGCCAGAATGCTTTTATTTAATCAATGATAATTTAATTCCAATTATGATATGAACTAATAAGTTATTTTTGTAATCTATCTTCGAATTAAGCTCCAGATCGATTCATTAAGCAGGGCTTGTGGAAGAACATAGGCTATTTAACCTTATTTCAAACTCGTATACACTGATATAAAAATTCTTAAAATATGTCAACTTTTCACAAAATACACTGCAAAGAACTCCACTTAATTTACGTAGGCCTAATTATTTAACAGTAGTATACCTTCTGTATATATAAAAGGAATGAAACTTCATCAACGAAATAAGCATCTAACTAGTTTAATATTTAATCAAATCCAAAGGAATATGTCATGGCTAACTGTATTGCAAATTCCAAAGCCGTACATGATCAGTGTAAAATATATGTTGTCAGGATAAGCGATTTGCATTTGTTAAATTCTTTCTAATACAGTACCATAAAATAGGCACTAAATTGGGCATTACTCCGATACCGGTCAGCCGATTTGGTCAAATATCAATTGGTTTCTTCCCATTGACATTATAAACGTGAATAACAAGTTTCATTAAAATCCGATAAAGCGTATTTGAGTTGTCGCGGTTTTTGTTATATATTACCATAAAAAGGCACTAAATTGGGCATTATTCCGGTACCGGCCAACCGATTTGGCCTAATATCAATAGACGTCTTTCGATGGACATTATAATTGCGTATACCGAGTTTCATGAAAATCCAATAATCCGTATTTGAGTTATCACGCCTTTAAAATAGACACATAATATAGTTTTACTCCGGTACCGGTCAACCGATTTGGTCCAATATCAATGGGGTTCTTCCCATGAACATTATAAACGTGTATACCGAGTTTCATTAAAATACGATTAAGCGTGTATGAGTTATCGCGCATACAGACACACATACAGACGGACAGACATTTTCCCGTCCCCCACACAATCTCATAAAGTACCATACTTGCACTTAATAAAAAGTACGTAATAGATATCATAATAATAGTAACAGGAAGACGGAGCAGACCAGATTGCAACAAAAACTAATTTATAGTAAATGAAAATTAATACTGGTAGTACATAATTATGATTTTTCTTTAAATTCTAGATTTCAAGTCTTCATAGCTGCGTGTGGCTAAACCTAAATGGAATTTTATTTTAGAACTATACAAAAGAGGACCGAAGAGCTAAGTATCACACAAGCAGTTTTGAAACATGTGGTTTCTACTTAAGTATACGTTTCATTACATCTTGTGCTGTTTTCGTGTGGAACCGCTAGGAATTCTGTCTTATTTTTGTGGTAGAATTTTAATAAAGAGTATATTATATACATATATGTTCAATAATAATATTTTAGGAGATATTGCCTCGTTTCCGGTCAGGCCTCGTTACCGGTTAATAAATAGTTTACACATTAAGATGCTACATTGCAGCAGAAAACAGTTATGAACTGGTAGGCAGT
Organism: Ectobius pallidus; assembly: GCA_964059195.1. NCBI lineage: Eukaryota > Metazoa > Arthropoda > Insecta > Blattodea > Ectobiidae > Ectobius > Ectobius pallidus. The sequence goes on from CAXKWD010000012.1 coordinate 10,128,881, forward strand.
ACTGCCTATCACTTCACAACTACCAGCAGCAGAAACAGTTGTGAAGTGGTAGGCAGTACTACCTACCACTTCATAACTGTTTTCTTCGGCTATCTAGCGTCTTAATGTGCAAACTACTTGTTGACCAGTAACGAGGCCTGACCGGCAACAGGGCAATCTCCCCTAAACTCGGAACAGATATGTTCAGTTGGGCAGTCCAAGAGATTTTTAGGTAGATTTCGAAGAAAAATCTACCTATTGCAATGGATACCATGTCATGATTTTCGAAAAATTCTTTCATATCTTTACGTTTCATGCTCCCCTAAGTACGAAACCACCGCCCGTTCAAAAAAAAATTTGTGATATTTATATATATATATACATCTTTACACGATAGCGGCCGTAATTTTGAAGATATTTGAACCAAATTTTATTACGTTATTTCTAGGCCCAATAGTTCGGACAAGTTCGTTAATGGGCAAAATTGGCCCAAGGGGGTGGTCGGGGGAGGGGGTTGAAATTTTAAAACATTTATATCTCGACCCCTATGAAGTATAGAGGGAAACTTTGTTTGAATAAATTAGAGTACTCCCTATGGAGTTCACAGTGACACCAACAATTCGGGAGTTTTTGGGGGTACGAGTGGGGATGGGGGTGAGGGGATGGAAATTCGAAATTTTTGAAACTACGTCTTGTGGGGTATCGTTGAAAAGCTCTTGATGAGTACTCTACAAATCAATAACTAGTTTCTTGATAGCTCGCATATGACGCGAGATTTTAATGTTTGAAAATAATAACACTTAAAAGAATTAGTATAATATAATTTTGTCTTGTTTAGCGGCCTTGCTAATTTTATTCATTGCTGATCTTGCGCACGGCCTCCCAGAATATTATATCCTATTCTTGTTGTCAAAACAAATGATTGTAGGCTCTTCCTCTTTACCGAATTCAGTTCTTATTACTGCGGGTTTGCCATGCCAAGGCTAAAAAAGAAGAGTGCTGCGCAGCGATAATAAATTAAACCAAAAGCACTTTGAAATCTACCTCATCCTGTAGGCCTGCCTAAAGGGATTTTTAATCAGAGTTTGATTATGCATTTTTCTAATAAAGTTAATGGAGTACGAACAGTTTGAGAAATGCTTCTCCATCCAATATTACCATACTGAAAAAAATTACTTCATATTATTCAAACGCTAGTGAATGATGAGGTTTGACCTGTATGAAAATAGCCACACCTTTATTTCAAAATGCATAGTCCACATACTTCATATTACCTAGGTTCATTCTGGATCATAGGCCTATATACTTTTTGCACGACGTAACTAATTAGTGGTACTTACGAATCTTGTTGCCGTGGATCGTAACTTGACATTCCCGCACGCAATCTGGTTGCTATGAAAACAAAGAAATCTCCGTGCGGTAAAAATTACAGAAAGCACAAGTGCCGTAAGTAAAACCATCATAATACAAGCCTTTATCGAAGGCCGGAACCAAGGCCCCCAGTTTGTGGCGATTTTAACAGGACAAATATTCGGTCCCCATAACAACCAACACATGCGAATCACTTTCTGAAATAAACATCTATCTTCAATAATGTATATAGGCCTACATAATATTTTCAGCTAATATCTCAATTAATATAATTAAATTGATGTAAATAATCATCGTGCAAAAAATAGCAAGCAATACTCGTGCCGTAAGCGCATAACGGATCTCGGAAATTGAAAAGACGAGGCGCTTGCGCCGAGTTTTTTAAACTCTTTGCTCGATCCGTATGCACCGCTTACGGCACTTGTATCGCAATATAGCCTACTATTTCCGCTCGAGGAATTTATTTTATAAAATTATGTAACTTACCGGTAAATTTTCTCCTTTTCAGTGTATGGTGTATTTGACTGAGTATGATGTAAAAATTATCAACTGTAACTTATATTGAGAACGAAGTCTTTCTTATAAATATCGTGGTGCAAAGAGAGATTTGAATATGTCACTGGGTAAGAAAATTTGTCACCGCCATATTTGCGAGTGATTCCGGGTTAATATTATGTCAGAATATTTTAGGATAAAAATTTATCTGACACTGGAATTCGAACCCATGATATTTGGCTTTCCCTGCAGATACTCTACCAACTGAGCTAACTAGAGCTCGATTCAAAGCGCAAGATGGAATCTTTTTTTGTCTGATTACCAGGGCCCGGATTCTAATGACATGTCATATTTTTATTGATGCTGCATAGACATTGCCAACTTGTGGATAAATCCTAATCATGGTCTCTAGATTATAGAAATGCATTTTCATTAGGTCTTTTTTTCATTTTATGTAATTTTATATTTTTAGGTCATTTATTTCAATTTTAGGTAATTATTTCGTCATTTTCGTGTCATTTGCTTCTTTATTTAGTCATTTTCATGTATTTACAGTGAGTGTATTAACGTTTTTCGTCGCTAGAGGTGCTGTCTTTGAAGTATTGTTTGTTTAATGCAAGAAGGAAAAATTCGGCGTTAAGTGTTCTCATGTCTCAGTCGGAAATGAGAATCAAAGAAACGCCAAAATGTTGTATTATATTACTACTAGGTTAAAAGACCCGGCGTCGCCCGGGTTTTGTATTTTGTAATTGGAAATTAACTTATGAAGGATTTTCAATTTTAAATTCTAGGTCCTTATATAGGCATTTATAATTTGAAATAGGAAGAACGACTTATTACTCTCAAACTATTCCCTCATAAAACGCTTGATATAGTTTTTTATGGCTCATAGAGGATCTAGAATTTTGCATCCCATCGCTTGTACAGTGCACAGCAAGCCTGGTAGAGGTTTAAATAAGAAGAAACAGAAATTCCTGTAACATAAAATTGTAATATCGAGGCGGGAAATTTCCCACTCTTATGTTACCATAAAACCGTTTTGGGGATGAAATTAAACAGAAAGCATTATCACTTTCATACTTTTCTCTCCAAAAACCTGCGATATAATATAATAATATAAACATTACCATACCTCGTTTTGTTTTCTCTATGTCCAGGGTAGAGAAAGTTATGTGATTCCATTATTTTAGTGGATTTCATTCTGTAATATTTATTTATAACATTAATTATTTTGATAACTTCTCTTATTTGTCAAAAGTGCATTTCAATTGTTTTTTCCAAGCCCATCATATACCATTAGGCAACAATATATTCTGTGATTTGGAATGGATAATTCTATGTAAAAAGGGATTAAGTATTTTCAAAAACATTTAATTTTTGGCATTTAGACTCAGAATTTTTCAAAATCCTTTCTTATTGAGCACCTACATTATGAAACGAAGGTACTGTCAAAATTCCAAGTCTCTACCTGTTATAGTTTAGGCTGTACGTTGATTCCTGTCATTCAGTCAATCAGTCAGTCAGTCAGGACAAAGCCTTTTATATATATAGAGAAGATTGTTATTAGATTGACTTGGCACCAGAGTCTGCCACCTGCTTGGATTTGAGAGTGCAAACTACTGTTTACCCTCAATAAACAACGATATAATCCAGCAGACCACAGTTTGACTCGGCATAGCCTCAGTGCCGGTATAAATTTCCGTGAGAAAAGAACATTCACAACATTACAGTTGTTTACAGTTTTTACAATTATGTACAAATTAATCTACAATTTTGTGTGTGCAATGATCATTTTTTATAAATAAAATATCAGTTTTTGGGTCGTTTTTATAATTTTTAAGTAATTTTCTTTAAAATTTTGGGTCATTTTGTAGGTCATTTTTCAAACAATTTTAGGTCATCAGAATCCGGGCCCTGCTGATTACCCTTAATGGTCTACCTCACTGAAAAGCCAATAGATGGTGACACTATGCGAATCGTAACATCAAAGGGGCTGAGATAGTCACAGCAGCCAATGGAAGCCTTTTTCGCTGCTATGTGTAAAATGACTGATTTTCTGTCTGCTCTTTTTTTTTCTATCGGGTAAAATGAATGTAAAACGTGAGAGAAACTTTTGCAATTTCCAGACTAATGCATTCGATAAAATGTCATCCATCACAATTGGAAACTACAGTAACACAAACAACCGATTTACCAATGAGAAAGAAATGCTTCGATTTGTTACCAAATAGCAAGGTGCCCGCGGCTTCGCCCACGATAATTAATTGAAAAATTAAAAATTAATAGTATAATAATTATTAAAGCATTAGCCTATATTTATTAACACTTGCACGCGAATCATTCGTAAACTAAACCATTAATAATTAATGAAACAGCTAAAATTCCGGCTTTAGACTACATTCCACAATTAGAAAGCGCCGCCTGGGAAAACGATCTATGATTCGAATATGCAGTTCCAAAGCTAACTGTGAACACTGCCTTCTAGACTGTATTACTCGTGTGTAATTCTCGTGACGGCGGTGGATAATACGTATCGTTTCTCAACTGTTTGTTGACCGATGGATATGATGTGAATTTTATTTGATAAATTCAGTGTAATTTTCAAAAATTATATTATTTTCAAGGGAAGGAGTAGTTTCTTTGGATTTTTATTGTCCGCGATGCTTCCAGGATTATACTATCAATATATTAAAGCTGGTGCCCGCGTCTTCGCCCGCCATTATTAATTGACTCCAGGATTTTAAAGAAATTTATACTGGCAGTTTATTAAAAATATTTGTGGTTTAGAGGTATGAAAATTGTAAGTAAAAATAAAATTATAATATTTGTTCATTGTGTTCATTTCACTTAGGACTTATATAATAAAGAAACGGTTTTCCTAATTTTGTACTTTTCGTGAAAGTTTAGACTGAGAGAGACGAACATCGCCGAGTATACCCGATGTCGCACGAGAAATATCCGCCTATATACCACTATGAAAAAGAGGCAACAGCTGAAGCAATGCAGGAAATAGAAATACAAGACTGTTTTCTACAAATTTGTGAATTACCTATGGGTAAATTATTCATGGATAAATAAGTCCCATTTCAACCACAATGATATAATTAGCAAGGCCTTGGAGTTGTACAGTTAATTTAATTCAGAAGGCTTTGATTCTCATTGTTATTGATCCTACAAGAGGTTAAATTTTATCCAGCCATCCATGAAAGGATAAATTAACCCGACGATTTACCCTTGGAAAGATCTAGACTGAGTTTGTATGAACATTTCTTCTTTCATTTTCATATTTACTCAGAGGACATTTATCTAGAAACTCGCCACAAGTGTAAGTGATTGCTAGTTAAATTATTTGTGTTTGTGTGGTGTTATTCTTGTGTAAATTCTGTTCATTGTGTAATTTACTCATAGGTAATTCGCGAGTTTATAGAAACCGGCCATAAATAAAATAAAATCGGGTAAACTTATGTAACAAAGTGCCAGAATGCTTTTGTTTAATCAATGATAATTGCAATTATAATACGCAGAAAAGAAGGTAGGCCTATTTTTGTAATCGATTTCAGAGTTAAGCTCCAGATCGATTCATTAACCAGGGCTTATGGAAGAACAAAGGTCAAAAGTTTGATAAGCATATGTGAAGGAATATGTGGGTAGCTTAATGTTATTTCTCAAAACTAACTTTATTGCAACTTCCAAAGCCGTATATGAGCACTGTAAAAGATAATATGTTCCTATGAGAACTGATTTCCATTTGATAAATTCTTTCTAATATATTGCCATAACCGGTACCGGTCAACCGATTTGGTCCAAAATCAATAGGCTGACATATCTGTTGGCTGAAAAGCGTTTTCCATTCCATCTCTTACATTGGCAGCCATGTCGGAGAAATTAATAACCTCTGTCTGCGCAAGTGCAAACTAGGTGCCAGGAGAGTTCACGAACAGCTGTAAAGCTCCCAAAATGGCTGCAGCGTATGAAAAAATATTTCGCAAATAGTAACGCCTGTCAAAAAAATAGTACATCATACACGTCGTAAAATGATTTTATTTTGCTCACTGTGATGATGATGATGATGATGATGAGTGTTCTGTCTGAAGGCAGGTCTAGACCTGGGACGAAGACGTGGGATGATGACCATGACTCGTCCGAGGTGATTCAGGCAAAGGAAATACCGCGCAGATTTGCAATTGCCTCTCGCGGGATGGGAATGAAAGGACACAACACCCAAACCTGAACCCAGGAAGGAAATTTTCCACCGATGAAAAATCCCCGACCCAGCCGGGAATCGAACCTGGGCCTCCAGGGTGGAAAGTAGCCCTGCTACCAACTCACCCATGGCGGCGGACTGTAGGAGAAAAAAAAGAGTAAAAAATCAAATACGGACGAAAAGTTTACGAAATAATCGAATAAATTATTAGTTTTGCAGAAATCGCCTCTTATTCACGGCTGTAAGGAAAGTCATGTGTGAAGCTCCGACGTCTGTCAGCGAAGAACTATTTAGACGTCACAGGCGCATGTAAAAAGCAACACAGTTTTCTTTCTATGAAGTACTCTCCTATAATTATGTTTCTTCACCGGAAAACTTTTTAGAAATCTGACAGTCTCTCGTTATATCCCGGATTTTGAGTGATTCTATTAGCCGACAAAGAAAGGAAACCGGTGATAATGACGTCTAGGAGTGAAGTAAGCACTTTTAATGTGACAGTTTTTAGTAAAATATATATTTTAATTGAGAACCTAAAATAAGCAAGCAAGATCGCTTTTCTCTCAGAATAAGTAAAATAAGAAATGTCTCATTTCGCAACAGCACAGAGATTGGAATCCTGTTTTAATTAGACCTATTGATGCGTCTCTACATATTTAAGTATTGTGTTATATGGTGGTAATAACTACATTATGTTTCGTAATCGTAGAACTTTCTTTCCTTAAACAGTAAATTAGCTACAGAAAAATAATACTAAAGACTCGCGAATGAAATTCTGCGAAATTGTGTATTAATCAACCAGTCATTGTACTATTTTCAAAGCAATACTTCAATTACATCTCTCACACTAATATAACAATGAACAATATAAGGTATTCAAATACTGAAATTACAAAATAATATACACCAATAGGTAGGCCTATAAGTTATTAGTTATTTCTTCCTATTATTCGTCAAATTGTGTTTCATTGCAACCCGTACTTCAGAATACAATATTGTTGTCATGAGAACTGATTTGCATTATTTTGATAAATTCAGTGTAATATTTCCACGAATTAGGCCCCTAATTGGGCGTTACTCCGGCACCGATCAACCGATTTAGTCCAAAATCAATAGTCGTTATAAGTGCGTTTCCCAAGTTTCATGAAAATCTGGTAAAGCGTATTCGAGTTATCGCGCGTACAGACGGGCCTCTCTTATTCTCCGTATTCATAAATGATATATCTAGTCACATAAGACACTCCCAACACCACCTGTATGCAGATGACCTTCAGATCTATATTCACTCACCTCCCGATGCAATTAATGACTCTTTAACATTCCTTAACGAAGATCTGCAATCAATCAGTAACTGGGTACAAAAATTTGGCTTACAACTTAACCCAAGCAAAACCCAAGTTATTGTATTAGGACAGCAAAGACTCGTATCATCCATCAACAAGGCTACATTGCTACCAGTGACACTGAACAACACTATTATCCCGTACACAGAAACAGTAAAAAATCTAGGTATCTATCTCGACTCAAACATGAATTGGAATTCCCAGATCAAGCATATATGTAAAAAGGCTTCCTCTATCATGCATGCTCTAAAACGACTGAAAAACTTCCTTCCTACTAGAATAAAGCAAACCCTAATACAGACCCTAGTGATGCCTTATTTCGACTACTGCGACATATTGTATGGAGATCTGAGTGTTGAATTGTCACAGAAACTTCAGCGTGTTCATAATACTTGTGTTCGTTTTATCTTTAACATTCGTTTCCACGATCATGTCTCAAAATATTTCAAGCAACTGTCTTGGCTTCGTTTGCATAATAGACGTTTGGTCCACTCTCTGTGCTTATTATACCAAATTCTTAAGTTTTCCATACCTCTTTACTTGGCTCCCCGATTTACATTTCTATCCTCCTACCATAATCATGGTACACGCTCGCAGCACAACTCTCTGTTATCAATTCCTAGTCATCATACAACCTCATACTCTCATTCATTCACCATAGTCACAGCCCGTTCTTGGAATACCTTGTCACAAGATATTAGGGGTAGTCGGAGTGTACACTCTTTCAAATCTGCGCTTATTAAACAATTATTGCCCACTGAACAGAACTAGCTCTTTGTAGTCACTCCATCTTTCACTGTATATAACATTACTTAGTCTCCTTATAACGTATCTACAGCTAGACTTAAATTTCCATTATAACATAATTTTACATATTCCTTGTTTTACTTGTAACATTATTACTATTTTCTTTTATGACACTTACGCTCCATATGAAGCCTATGCCTTTTATGAAACCTATGTTTTTTACTTATTTAATTTATTATTATGATTAGCCTTAACCTTAGTCTTAGTATTAGTCATAAGTCTCTTATTCACTAATTTGCTATTTATGTAAACCTACATTGTATATATTTTCTGAAACCTGGTTGAGTGGAAGAGAAGGCCTTATGGCCTTAACTCTGCCAGGCAAAATAAATCATTTACTACTACTACTACCATAATGAATAGAGGAGAAAGTGTGATGACTGAGGTAGTTCACTGGTTCCGCCGCTAGGTAGCAGTTACTCTGCTTGAGATTCGCGGGAGCAAGATTACTACGGGCGGTATAGGAAAAATTGCAAACATTATTAAACAAAATAATACATTAATCTATTTCAAAATGACTCACCTTATCTAAATTGAATTGTTAAATACTTCTGACAATTTTCGGGCTGCTTTACACGTCTTGGAAGATCTCATCTCCAAAAATAAACATGGCCGTGTGTAACAGTAATTTCTCAGATTCCAAGAAGCTTGACCGTAACATTTCGTTCCACATCTTTAAAAAAATCGAAGATGTTCACAAGCAATGAACAATTATATAATATAGGTATGAAACAGCTAAGGGATGATTTGATCTAATATTTTGTTGCCTAGAAAATAGGGTAGATGGTATGTTAGTATAATTTGATGAGAATTTGTTAAAGAATGTACATTTGTATAGAAATAACAACGTATAATTAGGGTAGAAAACAGCTAAGGGATATTTTATAAATTAATATTAATATTACATTGTATAGCATATTACTGAGTATTAATTTGTATTATTATTGTATTAATAGTAATATTATTTATAATAATATTAATTTTCTCCTGGCTGTATAGGGTAAGTTATGTAGGTGAAACACGGTCAAAAGTGTAGATATGTGTACAAATTATGTGAACAGAGATAATATAAACTAAGGGATGATTTGTGAATTGCAGGGCACGGAAAGTTTCATAAGCAGCACTACAAAAATAGGGCGCGTGATCTTTAAAATTGGCGTTTCAACATCCGATAAAGACGCACATACGCAAAAATTGTGATGCAACGCATTCTACATATATCACACAATATTTCAAAGCATTTTCCCTGATTTTTTCATAAAAAAATTAAATCCTATTGCCTTAACTACAGCCCGCTATTTGCTCAAACCCTCGACCATTCACGTTCGCTGTAACTGATGTACGTCTTATGTTGTTAAATTATATTATTAAAAAAAGGAACAAGATATTAAACTAATAAGACATTTGCTATGATAATTATACATAAAAATTACTAACATAAGTGAACAGAAAATATGATAAATAAATAATCCAATAAATGCATAAATAAAAGTAGTGAGACTTACTAAGTTAGAAAAAAGCTTCATTCATTCCTTTTCCTCAGCGGGTCAATCTTGCAGTATGGGTACAAGTAGTCAGTTAATATAGTATTATTATTGAGACCACGAATAAATTATGTAAAATTTTTTACGTTATTGCTGGTATTTTATGGAAAAGATGCCTGCTAATACCTCAATACCATTCTGATAGCTTTAGCTTTAGAGTAATTACTATTACTCGTTAACCATTATAGATATATAGGTGGTACTCAATTTATAATAAGATCCAAATATTTCACTAAACCTTACACCCTTAATCTCTTTCTGGACACAAAAATAAAATAATAAATGTCGCATAGTCAAATTTGCTTCACCCTCAACATTTCACGATCGTCTCACATCATTCAGAGAGCTGAGCGCCCGGAATAATTACCACTCAATTACTCGTAAACCATTCAAGATATAAAGGTGGTACTGAATTTAAAATAAAGTTGAAATATTTCCCTAAAACTTTCTCGCTTGAAGTTTTTACGGGACACAAAAATGAAAAAAATTGTCGCATAGTCAAATTCCGTTTCACCCTCCATGAATTTTGTGTAATTGGTGATGCTTATATAATGAAATAAAAACATTTATGTCCACATTTTTTAAGTCTCTGTTTTAACCATCAGAAGGACTGTGTTGTGCAGATTATTTCTGCACAAATTTCACAGAAATAGGACCAAGGGTTAATTAAAGATTGCGAGTTTAATCATAAGATGCCAAACTATCATGACGCAGCATTGAGAAGTTGAAACGCAAACGAAGGTGCTGCCAGTGTTTCGGTGGACCCTATACCTACCATTGTATTAGCGGCGAAGTCATCACACTTTCTCATTCTATTCATTATGCTACTACTGACAGACACCCTACAACCATAGAAAGTACCATTCTGGCACTTAATAAAGAGTGGAAGTGATATAATCGTGCAGACTTTCAGACCATCATAAATAGGTCTAATGAAGGCTAGGGATGGGCTATTGGGAGAAAATAGGCCTATCGATAGTGATATCGATATGAATATCTGCTACTAATACTGACAACAGTATTATATCCGTAAGAAAATAACGATATTCAATAGTCTAATATAGAAAGTTTATAATATAATAGGTGTGTTCCTAGCATAGGCGTAACCAGGCCGACCATATGGGGGGGGTTATAAGGGAATACCCCCCAGGGAGAGGGGGGTCCGGGGGTCCTCCCCCGGAAAATTTAAAAAATTAAGATGCAAAATAACGAGTTTTAAGCTTCCGGGGGCCCTCCCCCGAAAAATTTAAAAAATTAAGACGCAAAATAACAAGTTTTAAGCTTCCGGGGCCAACCCCCGGAAAATTTAAAAAATTAAGACTCAAAATAACGAGTTTTAAGCTTCCGGGGGATTCCCCCGGAAATTTTTAAAAATCAAGACGCAAAATAACGAGTTTTAAGCTTCCCACTCTTTATACTTGTATTAAGTAATTTATGGGCAGACTTAAAAAAAATTATACAATTTTCCTTTTTTAATCAATGGGGGGGTTCAAACCCCTAAACCCCCCCCCCCTCGGTACGCCTATGGTTCCTAGAACAATAAGATTTAATGAACATATAGAATTAACAGTTAGGAAAGCATTGGGAACCATTGGTTTCATAATGAGAAATTCATACATGCTAAGCCAGGGAACATTAACTCGTTTATATTATTCTTTCGTTAGACAAAATTTGGAATATGGATCTATCATTTGGGATCCATTTACTGTAAAAAACCAAAAAAATAATCGGAAAAGTACAAAATAAATTCCTCAAGCTTTTAATGTTTCAAGTTTGTGGCTATTATCCATTGTATATGAATTATGATAAACTCCTGGAAAATTTTGAATTCCATGCTTTATCACATAGAAGAGCAGGTCAGTCATTAAGTTTTTTTTTTTATAAAATTATTTATTCCAATATTGATGATACAAACCTTATAGAAGGAATTTATATATATGTACCCAGCAAAAATACTAGATTAAGTAAACTATTTTATACTCCTAGAGTAAACACAGACTTGCACAAAAATTCACCAATAAACAGAATTTTGAATAGGTACAATCAAATCCACCCACTTAATATTTATATATTTGGAATGAATCTTAAACAATTTAATTCTGCTTCAAACCAACTGTTAAAACTTGTCCAAAATGGTAATTCATAGGAATGTGTGTGTGAATAATTAATACCATATATGATATTGTCAACTAACATATTTTAAATATTTATATTCTCTTCACTCTCTCCTATTCTCTTGACTTCTTACCTTACATTGGTCAGTATCCTAACTTTCTTACTTTTTTTATATCTACAGTATTTCATATTTGTGTTATTGTAAGTAGCCTACATTATGCATTGCTAGTATAGTCATGAACATTGTAATTGGGTGCATAGGCGTAACCAGGCCGACCATATGGGGGGGTTATAACATCCGCGGGGTCTGGGGGGTATGGAATACCCCCAGGGAGAGGGGGGTCCGGGGGTCCTCCCCCGGAAAATTAAAAAAATTAAGATGAAAAATAACGAGTTTTAAGCTTCCGGGGGTCCTCCCCCGGAAAATTTTAAAAATTAAGACGCAAAACAACGAGTTTTAAAAAATCAAGATGCAAAATAACGAGTTTTATGCTTCCCACGCTTTATACTTGTATTAAGTAATTTATGGGCAGACTTAAAAAAAAAATACAATTTTCCTTTTTTTAATCAATGGGGGGGGGGTTCAAACCCCCAAAAACCCCCCTCGGTACGCCTATGATTGGGTGTATACCTGTAATGTTCATTCTTGATTAAATAAATAAATTAATAAACACAAAGAAACCATTAACACATAGTTCGCGCATGCGCACATTGGCAGTTTTGATGCACGACGTGTGGAAACTAACATTGTGCGCTTCCATGAACTATTTTTTTCAGGGTTTTGGAGTGCTCTAGGAACTAACCTACTGTCGTTTAATGTAAATTTATACCCTTTAGGGATTTAGGGAATAGTTTTTCATCATTGCTTGTTGCTGGTGTTACTCTGAGTGTTACTTCTAACGGGTGAGTGTATCTGAGACGCCCTTGTGGTAGCAAGACTAAAATTGACGACCAAAAATGCTGAAAATAAGTGTAATAAAACTTTCATAGCCATTAGTTCATTTTGTTAAACTTATGTTCCAACTTCAATAACTTTAACTTGATATTGCCTAAAACATTGATTTTTGAAAATTTTATAAATGAGTAGCCTATGTTATAATAATGTTTTTTTGTTTAAGATCCTCTCTCACCCTCGATATTATCTAGAGCAGCGTTTCTCAACCGTTTTGAACCCGAGGACCTCTAAAATGTCTAAACTTTTTTACGGACCCCTAATTTTACATCCCATTTTTAAAAGTAGGCTATATGTAGGCCTATATTCTTAATATTTGGGGTATTCATCATAAGTCATTATAACGAAATAATTCTAAATACATTTTTTAATTCGACGGAAACACAGTTATTGAATTGGAAGTAAACTATTGACAGTAAAATTATATTTTGAACAGACTTTAATATTTATTACCAATTTGATAATATAATTAAGAATTATAACACAGGTTTACCGGTATCAGACACTCGGGCACCTCCAACAGTAAACCCTTGTTAAGAGAGCGCCTCTAATAACAAATTCCGACAAAGTTTTGTTTTTCAGGGTTTTGAATGAAAGAGGGAACCATATACATCGATACATCAGGGGTTTCAAACTGTAACTGCAAAAGCAAGGAAACTTGCAATAGGACTTTATTTTCGAAGATTTTAAAAACTTTGACATCTAGTGGAAATTTTATGTGAAAAAATTTTACTTCTTTACTTGCTTTATGATTTTTTTAATTATGTCTGCGGACCATCTGCACCAACACTGGTGGTCCGCGGACCATAGGTTGAGAAACGCTGATCTAGAGCAATATCGATGTCACGATATTAACGGTACTGAAATATCGATGTGAAAATATCGGATATCGTTACCTAAATATCAATACTCGATAATATCGTTATCGATGTCCCTTCTCTAGTCTAATGCTATTCCGGGAGGTTTTTTTTTTTTTTTTTTTTTTTTAAACTATATACAAATATACTAGCTCAAAAGGCCCGGCGTCGCCCGGGTTTTTTATTTTGTAATTGGAAATGAACTTATGAAGGACTTTAGATTTTTAAATTTTAGGTCCTAATAATAATTTAATTTAATTCAATTAAAATAAATATATTATGTCCGCCGCCGTGGGTGAGTTGGTAGCGTGACTGCCTTTCACCCTGGCGGCCCGGGTTCGATTCCCGGCCGGGTCGGGGATTTTTCAGCAGTGAAAAAATTGCCTTCCTGGGTTCAGGACAGGGTGTTGTGTTGTGTCCTTTCATTCCCATCCCGCGAGGCAATGGCAAATCTCCGCGGTATCATCTTTGCCTGAATCGCCTCAGACGAGTGGTGGTCATCACCCCACGGGGCTACGTCCCGGGTCTGGACCTGCCTTCGGGCAGAACACTCATCATCATCATCATATATAATATAATACAACCCCAAAGAGCAAAGCTCATGCGAGGGGTGACATAAATACATTGGTTCGAAGGGAAAAAAATTACAACACATACTACAATTATCTTAAGGCTATAACGAATTCACTGTGACAAACATAATACAAACCACAAAAAAATTGAAATATACTAAGCAATTTTGAAATATGCATTTTTTTAAAACGACTTCACAGAAATATAACTATCCTACTGACTAAAGTACACATCTAAAAAATATGATAATGCTTTTGGTTTAAAATGTCTAATGGAAGTGGACACACTTTCAGGTAACATGTTATACAATTTTATAGCATGAGGTAATATTCCATTTAGGCCATACGTAGTGGATTCACTATGAGTTACAAAAAGATGAGTGACTTGTCTTGTGTTATGGAGATGAACATCTTCGGGTGTAATTAAGGTGGTGTTGAATTTAATAAGTTTATAGGCCTATTTGATAGAATGTAAGTGACTGACTATTGCTGCATTTGTAGAGACAGAAAGTGGTTTGATTCCAGAAATTTCGAATATATCACTAGTATGGGTTCTAAAGGGAATATTAAACATAATTTTAATCGCTCTATTTTGAATTACTTCTAGCTCATGAAATAGGTTTTTTCCGCAATTGCCCCATATGATGTTCATATAAGTAAGATGACTTTGGATTAAAGAAAAATATACCATTTTAAGAAGTTGACTGGACATTCCTGAAAGACGTAATATGTTTATAATACCAACTACTGGGAGAATTTTCTTCATAATTTTGTCAATTTCAGATTCCCAAGAAATGATACTGTCAATATTTAGTCCTAAAAAATAAATAAATTCAATTTTCTCTATTGTCTTATTATTTATGTTTAAGTTTATATTGGTTTGAAGTCTGTGCGATCGGTTGTGAAAGAACATTAATTTAGTTTTATCTTCGTTTATTGTTAATTTATTATAGTTAAACCAATTGATTAGGTCATTCATGTCATGCTGCATTTCATATGCTAAGTCTTCTTCTGTACGTCCTGTATAGAAAATATTTGTTTCATCGGCATACAAAAGCATTTTACCAAACAATTTTAAATTAAACAAATCGTTTACATATATTATATTGAAGAGGAGTGGACTCAGGATAGATCCTTGGGGTACTCCACACTTAATAGATGCTTTTCACTATTATACTGATTTACACTAACGTATGGTAAACTGATATAACAAAGTGCCAGTATGTTTTTATTGAATCAATTATAATTGCAATTATGATATGCAGAAAATAAGTTTTTCTAATCAGATTAAAATCGACCAGCGTCAGCAGAACTACAGATTTGTGATACCTTGACAATCGCGCACTCACATAAAAATAAAAGATTAAATTTAAAAAAATCCATGTGAAATCGGCCGGCTCCGGGATACGATCCGGGACCTGCAGAATACGAGTTCAAGACGTTACCATTTGGCCAACTCAGTCAGTTTGACGGTGTAGTTTGATAAGCATATGTGAAGGAATAGTGTTAACTGTGAAATTATACCGGTAGACAAAAATTTAAAAAACATGTGACCTTTAATTAGTTGTTACTCTGGTACCGGTCAACCGATTAGGTCCAAAATTAATAGGCTTCTTGCCACGGACGTATAAATGTTTATACCAAGTTTCATGAAAATCCAATAAAGCATATTTTAGTTATGGGGCCTTTTGTTACATAATACCATAAAAATGCACTAAATTCAGCATTATTCCGGTACCGGTCAACCGATTTTGTCCAATATCAACAGACGTTTTCCCATGGACATTATAAATGTGTATACCAAGTTTCATGAAAATCCGATAAAGCGTATTTGAGTTATGGCGCTTTTAAATAAAAACACTAAATTGGGTTTGAAGCTGGTACCCGTGAACCGACTTGGTTCAATAACAATAGGGTTCTTTCCATGGACATTATAAATGCGTATACCAAGTTTCATGAAAATCCGATAAAGCGTATTTGAGTTATGGCGCGTACAGGCACACGGACAGACAGACGGACAGACAGACGGACGGACAGACGGACGGACAGACGGACAGACATTTTTCGTCCCCCACACACAATCTCATAAAATACCATACTTACACTTAATAACTTTCAAACCATGCTAACTGATGCTAAGCTATTTCCGTCAAATGATTTTTGTATTTGAACAAGAATGTCAAATAGAGCTGTGACCATAGGCGTAACCAGGCCGACCATATGGGGGGGGGTTATAACATCCGCGGGGTCTGGGGGGTATGGAATATCCCCCAGGGAGGGGGGGGTCCGGGGGTCCTCCCCCGGAAAATTTTAAAAATTAAGATCCAAAATAACGAGTTTTATGCTTCCGGGGGTCTTCCCCCGGAAAATTTTTAAAATTAACACGCAAAATAACGAGTTTTAAGCTGCCCACACTTTATACTTGTATTAAGTAATTTATGGGCAGACTTAAATTATACAATTTTCCTTTTTTTAATCAATGGGGGGGTTCAAACCCCCAAACCCCCCCCCCCCTTCGTTACGCC
Source organism: Ectobius pallidus (assembly GCA_964059195.1). Classification (NCBI taxonomy): domain Eukaryota; kingdom Metazoa; phylum Arthropoda; class Insecta; order Blattodea; family Ectobiidae; genus Ectobius; species Ectobius pallidus. The sequence continues at coordinate 10,145,642 of CAXKWD010000012.1, forward strand.
TATGGCTGTGACTGTACTGCTTTTTGATGTAAACCCATATTGCATGGGATGAAAGAATGTATTCCTATGTAAAAAATTTTGTAGTCTTATTTTAACAACTTTGTCAAGGATTTTAGCCAAAACCGGTAAAATACTAATTGGTCTATAATTACTAGGGTCTGTGTCATTTCGTCCTTTTGAAATGGGCAATTTTACATTTAGAAAGTACAATTCCCAAGCTTAGAGAGAGATTAACAAATTGGACGATATAGGGAGTTAGCCAAGTTATGTTGTTTTTAATAAGTTTGTTAGTAAGAAAACCATCTGTACGGTTCCCAAAGTTTTTTAGTTCACTTATTAAGTGCCAGTATGGTACCTTATGAGATTGTGTGGGGGACGAAAAAAATTCCGTCCGTCTGTCCGTGTGTCTGTACGCGCCATAACTCAAACACGCTTTTTCGGATTTTCATGAAACTTGGAAAACACATTTATAATGTCCTTGGGAAGAACCCTATTGATATTGAACCAAATCGGTTAACCGGTACCGGAGTAATGCCCAATTTAGTGCCTATTTTAATAGATTATATCAGAAAGGCGCCATAGCTCAAATACGCTGTATCGGATTTCCATGAAACTTGGTATACGCATTTATTACGCCCATGAAAAGTACCCTATTGAATTTGAACCTAATCTGCTGCCCGGTACCGGAGTAAAACCCAATTTAGTGTCTATCTTAAAGGCGCAATAACTCAAATACGCTTTATCGGATTTTTATGAAACTTCGTATACGCATTTATAATGTCCATGAAAAGACGTCTATTGATATTCGGCCAAATCTGTTGGCCAGTACCGGAATAATGCCCAATTTAGTGCCTTTTATGTTAATATATAAGAAGTCGCGATAACTCAAATATGCTTTATTGGATTTTCCTGAAACTTTGTATACCCATTTACAATGTACATGGGAAGACGTTTACTGATATTGGACCAAATCGGTAGATCGGTACCGGAGTAAAACCCAATTTAGTGTATATTTTAAAGACGCGGTAACTCAAATAGGCTACTCTTTACCGGATTTTTGTGAAACCTGGTATACGCATTTATAATGTCCATGGGAAGACGTCTATTGATATTGGGTAAAATCGGTTGACCTGTTTCGGAGTAATGCTCAATTTAGTGCCTATTTTATAATAATATACGTATTCGAAAGAATTTATTAAAAAAATGCAAATCAGTTATCTTGACAACATAGCCTATTCTTTTACTGTGATCTTATAAGGCTTTGGAAATTAAAATACAGTTAGCTATGACAAAAAACACTATTGTTTTACATGCGCAACTTCAGTCATACCGTGGGACCAACTTTTGAAGCCATGTGTTATAGAAGTTTGTCGCCAGGTATTTGAACCAGTGTGTGACAAACATCTCCTCCTCTCTGTCATTCTTTGTTACTCCCTGTCATTAATTGAGGCGTAGGAAAAGCTGGAAATCACTGGGAACGATTTCCGGGCAGTAGGGTAGATGTTTACACACCTCCCAGCCGAATTTCTGCAGGAGACTTTCTAGGAGATGTTTAAACATCCACCCTACAGCCCGGACCTCGCTCCCAGTGATTTCCATCTTTTCATACACCTCACGCACGAAATGTCAAATAATGACAGAGAAGCAGAGATGGTTGTCACACAATGGTTCAAATCCCAGGCGGTACATTTCTACGACACAGGTATTCAAAACTTGGTCCCACATGTCACAAAAATATTCCCTGGTAAACCCGAAGGGAAAAGACCACTAGGAAGACCTAGACGTAGGTGTGAGGACAATGTTAGGATAGATTTAAGGGAAGTAGGATTTGCGAGGGATGGTTGGATGGAGTTAGCAGAGAGTAGGGTCGAATGGCGGGGTCATGTAAGCGCGGCAATGAACCTTCGGGATCCATAAAATATATAATATTCCTTTAGCTTGCTTAGGAGTTGTCTATTGCCATGGAGAAAGTAAATAAGATAGAATAGAGAGATTCCATCTGGCGCTTGAGCTAAACTCTGTCTCAGATGGCAAAGCATCGGCAAGGAAAGTCGAGTCGGGTGTCAGGGAAATTTTGCTCCTAAAAATATTCTCATTTACTTTCCAAAAGAAACAACATTCCGTTGATTCGTTAATACATACGTAGGCTACACCATGAATGCTGAATGACATATTACGAAAGTTTACAGAACAGTAGGCCTTGGAATCCTTTAATTTCTCATTGCGAATCCAAGACGCTTGTCTGTTCTTCGTGCTTTTTAGTTTTACAGGATTCACCACCATCAAGATTCATTTTAAGGAATGACAGAAGTGTTGAATGAGCCATTTTGGCAAGAAAAAATGCGTTTTTAGGTAGATTTTCGAAGAAAATTCTACCTATTGCAATGGATACCCCTTTATGATTTTCGAAAAATTCTTTCATATCTTTACGTTTCATGCTCCCCTAAGTACGAAACCACCGCCCGTTCAAAAAAAAATTTTGTGATATTTATATATATATATATATATATATATTTATATATATATATATATCTTTACACGATAGCGGCCGTAATTTTGAAGATATTTGAACCAAATTTTATTATGTTATTTCTAGGCCCAATAGTTCGGACAAGTTCGTTAATGAGCAAAATTGGCCCAAGGGGGTGGTCGGGGGAGGGGGTTGAAATTTTTAAAAATGTATATCTCGGCCCCTATGAGGTATAGAGGGAAACTTTGTTTGAATAAATTAGAGTACTCCCTATGGAGTTTACAGTGACACCAACGATTCGGGGGTTCGAGTGAGGGTGGGGGTGGAGGTGGGGGTGGGGGATGAAAATTCGAAACTTTTGAAACCACGTCTTGTGGGGTATCGTTGAAAAGCTCTTGATGAGTACTCTACAAATCAATAAATAGTTTCTTGATAGCTCTCATATTACGCGAGATTTTAATGTTTGAAAATAATAACACTTAAAAGAATTATTATAATATCATAATTTTGTCTTGTTTGGCGGCTTTGCTAATTTTATTCATTGCTGATCTTGCGCACGGCCTCCCAGAATATTATATCCTATTCTTGTTGTCAAAACAAATGATTGTAGCCTCTTCCTCTTTACCGAATTCAGTTCTTATTACTGCAGGTTTACCATGCCAAGGCTAAAGAAGAAGAGTGCTATGCAGCGACAATAAATTAAACCAAAAGCACTTCGAAATCTACCTCCGCCTGTAGGTTTGCCTAAAGGGATTTTTTAATTCTAATGTCAAAAAATCAAGAATGTCCTAAAGAGTAAATGTGAAAAGACGTTTCATGATATTATTTTTTTTTAACCTTTACAATGCTGAATTTATACAATGATATAAGCCGTCATATTACTGAAGTCATCAGTGGGATCTAAGTTTGAAATCAATGTAGAGAATTGCAGTAGAATAACTGGTTACTATGGATTACAGTCGAACGCAAGGATAAAAATTCTAATAATTTTACATGTAGATTTACTCTATAAATATTACATTTCTGCTTTTATGCAGTTTTTGAACGAAAGAATTTATGCGTCAGTAGCAGTGAAAAGGTTATATTTCAGTGCATGCAAACTGTTTCAATTTCCATGTTATTTCGCCACATTCAAAATCTATCTTCTCGCTCAAAAATAGAGATACTGCTGTGAATTTTGGTAAACTTTACAACGTGTGTGATAAAATTACTAGTAAGATTTTCTGTAAAGAAAATAGTTTAGTATAATCCTGCCAGTTTTAAACTTTTATTATTTCTGGGCAAATTATTTTTTTAATAAAAAAATAGAGAATACAAAGAAGTGTATTAGTAAAATTGGAACGCAAGCTTCGAAGAATCTCATATAAAAAAAGTGTGCGTGGAACGCCACGCGACAGAAGTGAAACTTGTTTTAATTTTAATTTTTTCAATTTTTTAGTATTGGATTTTTTCAATTTTGCATTATTGGACTTTTTAATATTGAGTTTTGGACTTTTTAAATTTTGGATTTTGGATTTTTAAATTTTGGATCTTTGAATTATTCAGTCAGTCAGTCAGGACAAAGCCTTTTATATATATAGAGATATAGCCTATAGGCCTATATCCAAAGCTTTAACATTTTGTGGAATCTTGATTCCTGACTACGTAGCTGCAATAAAAACTACTTTTTACTTTCTCGCTTATACGGAGTATAGAGAAAGTATTGTGATCGTGACAAAAAATCGAAGTTGAGTTAACACCGGGAGAGCACGTTTCATGAAGCCTAGAAACCGAAAAAAGTATTTTTGGAATGACGTCTGTCCGTCTGTCCGTCTGTCCGTCTGTCCGTCTGTCCGTCTGTCCGTCTGTCCGTCTGTCCGTCTGTCCGTCTGTCCGTGGACAAGCACAGCGGGTAAACGGCTCGTTGTATTTACTTCATTTTTTGAATTAAGAACTTTTTCGAAATTTTGTCGAACCGCCCAGAAATTTAGTTTTACAACTGAAATATTAAGGGGACTTTTCATGAAAACTTTTAAAAAAAAATTGTTTTTTGAAAAAATGGCTCTAACGATTTTAATAAAAATTTAGAATTGTAAAGTCTTATCTGTGACTAATAAAATGGCTATATCCGTATTTCCGCAAAAATGACTTAAGGGGCACTTTACTCGTATCCATTTTCAGTTTTTCTAGATTATATCCATTACAGTAAGTGATACATGAAAACCTACCACAGTAAAGTTGTAGAGAAAATTAAAATGGACATTTTTTGTTTAAAACATTTCTTTATACAATTAATAGATATCAAGATAAAAACGAAATAAGTACAGCTTAAATGCGAATTTCAGAACATACATATCAATTAAAATATGAATGGCATTTTGTTGCCACTAGCAACAAGAAAACTATAGGCCTAATGTACTTATTGTTGTGAAATGCAATCAGTTTAGCTCAGTCGCATTGAACACACTAAACCAATTACAGCGATGTGGTAGGCCTATGGGCTAACAGGGAAGAGGTCCTGAGTTCAAATCAAACCTCGTGGCCGCCCAAATTGACTTGGGTTTTTCATGGTTACCTCGCAAAAGCAAACGCCGGGTTTATAGGACTTGCTTATTTTCCATAACTCATCGCCGCTACGTCACTGGATATTATAATCGTTTAAACTGAATGCCACATACGAAGACATCACTAAACAATAGAAACAGATGACGCGAATGAGTTGTTACAATAGACTAATAGTTCACGCAAACATACTAAACACATTACATGACCTACAATGCAGTTAAAGCGTGCAATATAACCTAAGTAGTAGTAGTAGCAGTAGGACCGCCGGCGTGGTCTTGTGGTTAGCGTCAGATCCGTCGGTCCGGGTACGATCCCCGGTACATCCTTGGATTTTTCTGAGGTTGAGGGGTCTGGTAGGGGTACACTTCCTCGTGATTCAAATTGAGGAGCTACTTGATAGAGAAGTAGCGGCTCCGGTCATGGAAACCACCATTAACGGTCGTGGGGGTCGGCATGCTGACCACATGCCCCAACCCTGCCATCTGCCTGTGGTAGATGACACACCGGTCGGTTGGTAGACCAAATCCCTAAAGGAATGTAGTGCCACGGAGTTTAGTTTTAGTTTTAGTATAGCGAAATTCAAATATAAGTCGCCCCTTAAGCTCCGTCCATTCGATATTCACATTTGCATTTACTGTGTGATGTATTTTGTTTCTGAGCGAAGCAGAGTGACCAACTGTCCTTGTATTGGTGGGTGGGTTGGGTGGTGCCGATTTATCCCAAGGTGCGACTTATATTTTAATTTTCCCCTTAGTAATACTAGTAGTACTAATAATATGCAGTTTTACTGTCATTCATTATTATTATTATTATTTCACGGTAAAAGCATTAAACATGAAGATCGACTCTGATGGTTTCCGTTCTAGATACTTCTTAGTTTTATGAAAATGTAATAAATAAAATTTAATTGTCTCTTTAATTTAATTTTTTCTGTGCTAGCCTTTAACACGTATATGCGAGAAAGTTTGTGCAACGTATTTTTGCACCATTTATTTCCTTTCGCATATTACAATAGAATGGGAAGTTTTCGTGTAAATTGAGTTTTAGAAAACCGAAAAAATTGACCAGTTGGCAACATGGAGTTAGCTGCTTGGGGATGAATGAATGTTAATTTATTCGTAGAACAGGTCACAGTTGTATTTGAAGTTATCATCTTATCAGTGACAGTGGCAATGTTGCATAATTACTTCCTCTGCCCATACCATAGGTACTATAGGTAGAGGAAGTATTGTTTTCGACCCTAAAATTCGAAGTTGAGTTTTTAGCATATATACACGTTTCAAGGCCCCCTGAATCCAAAAATACTATTTTTGGAAGCATGTCTGTGTGTCTGTGTGTGTGTCTGTGTGGAAGTTTGTGAACAGGCTAGCTCCGAAACGGAGAATCGTATGAAAACAAAATTTCGTATTTGGGTCAGGTACCTTCTGAAGATGTGATTCGAAGATTGGCGACAAATTTATCTTATTTTTAAGGGGACTTTACATGATGAAATTTTCGTTTTTCGCTATTTTCTCGAAAACGGCTCTAACGATTTTCTTTAAAATTTGCATATGTGTTCCTTTTACTGAGAGCTAAAACTTTTATTTGAAACTTTTTTTCGAAAAAATTCTCTGAGGGTAGTTACAAGCCACCCACTGTTCACCCACTATTTGTAGAAATTTTGTCTTGTGTGATGAACAACTGAATAGCGCTCTTTCACGGCCTCTTATTCTATATAACAATGTGAAGTGATAAAGATGTATTGTTGGCCATGCATAGAGTAAAGAAGTATCTGAGGGAAATATTCGATAAATTTCGGAAATTATTCTTTACGGCGGAAAGTCTGCAGTCACTTGTTCTTTTTTTTTTTTTAAGTTTGTTATATAGCCTTGCGCTTTAAGTCGCATCATTGAAAGAAGAGGTATTTATAGGATAATTAGCGTAAAATTGTGTCTTGCAATTCTGTAAAAGGATATGTGAATACTGCTAACTTTTATTTGGGCAGAGGAAGTTATGTGACTTTCACATCAGATTTTTTTTGTTTACATATTATGTCAAAGAGAAGTCCAATCCTTATCCTAAAAGATTAATACAGTATCTTGTTGTTCGATTCCGTTAAAGTCGATCAATAAAATATTTATGTAGGCCTATGTGTACGTAGGTCCGCCGGCGTGGCCTTGTGGTTAGCGTCGCTGACTACACATCCGTCGGCCCGGGTTCGATCCCCGGTACCTCCTCGGATTTTTCTGAGGTAGGGAGGTCTGGTAGGGGTGCACTCAGCCTCGTGATTCGAAATTGAGGAGCTACTTGATAGAGAAGTAGCGGCTCCGGTCAAGAAAACCACCAATAACGGCCGTGGGTGTCGGCATGCTGACCACATGCCCCCAATCCTGCCATCTGCCTACGGGAAATGACGCAGCGGTCGAGTGGCAGGCCCAGTCCCTCCAGGGGTGTATCGCCACGGAGTTTAGTTTTAGTTTTTATGTGTACATAGGCTATAATGCAATAGTCTTATAATGCAACCATATATTTCAGAATTTTAATTTTGCAGGAGATTGTGTTCATTTTTGTTAATATTAAAATATTAATTCACCAAACATAGTAGGCTCATAATTATTAATATCGCAAAAATTTTAATACAAGATCTATTATCTTGTTTCTATGATTGTTAAATTTAAAAATTCTGTATAGGGTTTGTAAGAGTAGCTCAATGAATGACTTTTAAGATAGGCCCATTTGGGCCTATGCTTCGGCACAATGCTACTGAAAGATTGCAGATCCCTGAACTATAAAATGAAGTATTCTAAAAATATATACCTATCCGGTAACATAAACTGGAGATATACAGACGGATAATTTAGCAACTTTTAGTAGACCTATATAGAAGACTGAACAGAAAATTATACTAATCATCAGGACCCGGATTCTGATGACTTAAAATTGTTTCAAAAATGACCTATAAAATGACCCTAAATTTTAAAGAAAATGACTTAATAATTGTAAAGAATGACCTAAAAACTGATATTTTATTTATAAAAAATATTGTACGTACAAAGTTATAGACTAAATTGTACATAATTATAAAAACTGTGAACGTAGAAAGGATGTTGTAGGTCTAAAAACTTTGTACTTTATTGGAGCTTTTGAGAAGAAAAGTAAGAAAGTAGTTTTTAAAATAGATCCTACAAAAAATGCTGCAACATACTAACCTAGTACCTAATTTATATTATCCTATGAGAAAAAATACGACAAAAAAGTTAATATACTGAATGTAAATGCATGAAAATGACTAAATAAAAAAGGAAATGGCATTAAAATGACAAAATAATGACGTGAAATTGAAATAAATGCCCTAAAAATATAAATTGCATAAAATGACAAAAAAATTACCAAACAAAAATTCATTTCTGTAATATAGGGACCATGATTAGGTTTCACCTAGAAGTTGGCTATGTCTAAGCAGCATCAAAAAATAGACGACAAGTCACTAGAATCCGGGCCCTGCTAATCATAAATAATATAGCGAGAGGTCTAAATTATATTGACCATTCCATTCATCAGACGCGTAGGCTATATGATAATGGCCAACAATGATTGACAATGCCTCGGATATCAACCAACCAAGATTGATTATCTTATAATTAGACTTCGGACTTTTAGGTCGCTAAAAATGCTGTTTTAGGTACCTAAAATAGGCTCCAAAAATAGGAAAATATGTTTTAAAAATCGTAAAATAGTCTCTTATAAAATCGTTAAGTTGCCAATTTTCTGAAATATCTCAATTCCAATGCAGAATATTATATTTATTGAATTCACCATTAATCAATAATCATGATAAAACAGATACAGGGCCTATGATACATGGAAATATATAGACCTATTACTAGGACCTGTATTACTACCATAACAGTGAAAACCTAATCCCTACGCCCAGATTATAGCATATTAAACCCCTTGTATCCCTCAGTGATTCAGAAAACTTTTTTTTTGTTTTGTTATTTTTTTCTGGATGTGGGAGTCGGGAGAAAAACACTACATTTTCTTGGGAATTCCAAGGAATTTTTCTGCTGAAGACGAAACATTCCTTACTATTTAACCATGTCACAAATGTGTCATGTATTGCACATTCCGAGCTAAAAATTTAGTACGAACTGAAAATAATTGCTAGAATTTATAGCAAAAAATAACTAATTTTGAACTTTAGAGGAAAAAACAAGCAAAAAGGCAATATTAGGCTCTAACGTAAAAATAGGCTGTTTTAGGTCCTATAAAAGTATCAGTTTTAGGCATAGTCACTTATGAAACATGCATATACAAGTTTTCGTCCATATATCACTTAAGGATTAAAATAGGTTTTTACCTAAAATCCGAAGTCTATTATAATACGCATGCAAGAGTCTTAAGGGTGCGATTTTATCTTATAGAAGTCAGATCGTTACTGGAAAGGCAAATATATCAATTTGTAGTGATTAATACGTTACATGCTGCCAGTAAACAGAATAAAAACTCATTATTTTATGCAACATAACTTGTTTAGAGCTTGAAATAATTTTAATTTGCATTGACCAAAGACACAATTTCGCTCCGGTACAAGCCAGTTCTTGTTCTATTATTCTGTTCTGATGTTAGCCTATCTGAATTATTTTTAAAGCTAACTTATTTCTCATGCACTATTTCTAGCATTGGTTAAAATCTGGCAACTCATTCGTTTAATCGATTGTTCAATCATTTAGAATACCGTGATCTCACAGCTGACAGAATATTGATTTCATTTTAAAACAACGCAAGTAAAAGTACAATCAATATAATATACAGCCACATGGCTGACTCACTCACTCACCGACATTAATGTATGACCACTTCCAGATGAGCTACAAACTTGAAAATTGGCACTCTTATATTTTTTTGAGTGTAGCCTATGAACGACGGTAAAGTTCCTAAAAGTTCAAGTTTTGTAATTTTTACCCCTAAAAAAATAATAAATAAATAATAAAAAATAGGCAATCTGCTCAGCTGCGATGCTATATCGTCTGCAGCGTTTAGAAGTTGGAATACACAAATAAAATTAGACAGGATGTGAAATCTACGTAGACCAAATATCGGGTGTGACATATTATTATAGTCGTTACGATGAACTGAAAAAGTTACAAAATAAAAATGTATACATGATTTCAATCCAATTAAAATGTTTTGTCTAGAAATAACAAAAAATTATTCTATCTGTATTAAAGAAATCTGATAATCTATATTCTTTACTCATATCTCGTAGATGAAGTCTTGCATTCTTTACATCATATGGCACGGTTTCGTTTAATCAGCGTTTCATCAAATATACCTCTCATTTTCAGTTCAATTTTTGTAATCGATCTCCGAGCTAAGCTCCAGATCGTTTCAGTATTTTAGCTTGGCTTTAGTCCGCCGCCGTGGGTGAGTCGGTAGCACGCCTGGATTCCGCCCCGGCGGTTCGGGTTCAGGTTCAGTAGTGCAAAATCCCTTTCCCAGGTTCCGGAATGGGTGTTTCGGGTTATTTGAATTTTATGAATAATTCGGGAAAAAATAAATTTAAGTCGCACCTTTGATGAATGTTCCCACCCACCACTCCCTCACGATTCACTTTCTTTTATACCACTTCTTCTGTCCTCATATTACGCAGAAACTCGTGATTGGACGTTGGTAGTGTGACGTCATACCGGTAAACAAAAGTTGAACAAAAGTTGACAGTCTTACTAACGTCTGGAAGATATAATATGCCACATTTTCGAAACCTACAAACAGTGTATCGTACATTATTCGAAAATGCAAGGGCGCTTCGCTTCGGCTCCCGCCTCCGCTCGCGCACTTAACTATGTGGATAGTGTTATGCATTATTTAGACTATGTGAAGAGGTGATTGTGGTCTGGTCGGGAGTGCCGAGTAAGCTAGAGGGTTGTCATTTTGGTGTAAGGGTTGGTAGCTTGTATTTGGTACGATCGGGAGTGCCGAGATAACAAGCGAATAGCAACGCATTGTTCGGAGCGTAAGGGGCGACTTAGGGCTGCCGCACATTGGGCGTTTTGTGGTCGTGTCAACCACAAACGCCGCCACAAACGCCGCCGCCGGTGGTCGCCACTAGAAGCTTACACGACCACGAGTGGTCGCCACTTCTACCCAGAACGGCTTTCTCTGTAACAGTTCTGGATTAAAACAATTAAATCCACTCGAACATTTAAAATTAATACTTCATAACTCTGACTGTGAAGACCTTACGGTTTCTGAATGTCCTTCTCTTAAATTGTCTGCAGAATTAAAATTTTTGGGGATTATTACTGATCAACATTTGAAATGGGATAAACACATTTCATATAACTTATGTAATAAAATACAAAAAGCAAAATATCAATTTGAAAATCTCCGTAACTGTATGGCCATATTTTATTTAGGCCTAGTCGAATCCATTACTCAGTATGACATTCTTGCATGGGGTAGCATTTCTAAAACTTCTTCTACTCCACTAACTTGGTTACAAGAACGTACAATCAAAATTTACTTTAAAAAGCGGCTGGACTAACCAATTGAACTAATCTATTCAGAGTTTAATGTATTTAACATTAACCAAATTTATAGATACCCTTTATTAAAATTCTACCATAAAAATAAGACAAAATTCTAGCTGTACCACATGAACACTGCACAGGACGAAATAAAACTAGTAATTTAGTAGAACCAAAATGTTTCACTTCTGCTGGTCTGTCACATAGCTATATTTTCGTTCCTCGTGTGTATAATTCTAAAATCACATTACATCCAGGTGTAATCTAGTGTAGTTATGGAGTCTTTAAATCTAAAATTAAAAAAATACATAGGCCTACCTTAATTTTCCTATATTTTAAATATTCTCTTTCTGGTACTGCCATCATATTAATTATAATTATTATTACTTACACTACCGGTATATCACTTGAATGATGCCATGGTTCTCAGCTTTTTCCATTCTCTTCTATTACCTTTTTATTATATTTTGTCTACTTCTTAGTTTTAAGTTAAGTTTAGTTCAACATCACACTTCTACTATAAGACATAGGCCTGTATAATCGTAACAATGGAACTGCCCCCGAGCACCAGCTCCTGCACTTTCGATGTTTCAGGACCAACATGTGTATTATTTAAATATTTATGTAATTATAATTTTGAAATGTGTTAAGCAAGACTTTGTAAATTTTTATTTACATGATGTTTTATTTAGTTAATGAATTTATTGTAAATAATATAGATTGAATTATTTTTACTCCATGTTAATAACAATTAATGTAATATATTAGGCCTATATGAATTGCATAGAGAAATAATGAATATATTAGTGTATTTCGCATCGTCTAAATGTACTAATCTCTGGAGGAAACATTGAATAAGTAAATAAATAAATAAGTCCACAACAAAAACAAAATAAAGAACATAATCATTAATAATGTTCATAGCAGCATAACAAACTATAAAGACAATAGACCTATAATAAATATTTTAAAAAAATGTTTAAAGTAGAATACCAAACGAAGTAACATAGGACTTGTTACTTAGTTCTTTACTTCATTTTTACTTTCCTTCATTTTGTATTTTCTTGTTACTTAGTTTACCTTTCGTGCTGTTTCTGTTTCTTCAATTATTTCAGACGAACCAGTAGAAAAATACAAACCATTACTTTCAGGCAAAAGAAAATCATTTTCACTTGAGAAACTCCGTCCATTCAGATTTTCTGTATTCATTTTAAATTTCACAGATCCATGTATCCCAGTATCAATTAGTTACTTTATTAGAAAAAAAGTGATTTTATTGTAAGTTAAATTTAATGCCCTCTCTTTTATTAAATTGCTCTCAGCACATTACTTCCAAAAAGCTAATTATCAGTAATGAGGGATAACTTATTAATTTTTAAATATTTTAGGTCATGAATGTATTTTTTATTTTTCATATTTTCTATTTACTATTTTTTATGCCTTGCCCTAGTCATTAGGGCACGCAATAGATTAGGAACCCAAGTTCTTCAGGAGGGAGCTCTATGCCAGTGTAGAACGCCAGAGGGGGATTAGACGCGACCACTAACGCCCAATGTGCGCCTAGACTCGACGTTTTGCAGCGGCCACAAGCAGCGAGAAGAGTTTTTCCCCCAGCTTGTGGCTGACGTTGGCGTTAGCAGTGGTCCAGTGTGCGGCTACTCCATTTAAACTCCATGTAAAAGCCTTCCCGCTGCTTGTGGCGACCACAAAACGCTCAATGTGCGGCAGCCCTAAATCTTAGAGTTGGATTATTCCCACAAAGTCTCTGGCCTTGAAGACAAACCCAGCCAGCGAGCTTCTCGTTACGTCTCGTTACCAAGATGCGCGAATTCGGTGAGCGTAAGATCAGTAAGCTACCGCTGGGCAGAGAGTGAACATCATGCAGCATGTCGCCAGTCGTAGAAAATACTATAATAGTTGAGTGGAGGGATAATGCCGCTGCGAGAGAGACAGACAACACGTGGAGTGGGATAGGAGAGCCGAGCCAATCAGGGTGCAGCTACCTCCTCTAGCCAGGAACTCTACGAGCGGTGAGACTCGCTCCTAAGGTATATACGTAAAAACCCAGAGACGTTGTGGAGGTAATCCTACTCTATCTTTCGCCAATATTTCTATTAAAGGTCTTCTTATGAATAATAAATAAATGGTGCAAAAATGTGTTGCACAAACTTTCTCGCATTTACATGTCAAAGGCAGCACAGAAAAAAGTAAATTATAGAGACAATTAAATTTCATTTATTACATTTTCATAAAACTAACAAAGGAACTAGAACGGAAAGCATTGGGGTCGATTTTTATGTTCAATGCTTTTACCGTAAAATAATATTAATAATAATAATAATAACAACAACTTGGGGTTTGCACGGTTTCCTCAATCCCAAAGTCAAAAATGCAGGATGCATTGAGATATAGCCGAACAATAGAAGCAAATGCTGAACGAATGAGTTTATTACAAGAGCCTACTGGTCAATATTTGGGTGGCCACGAAATTTGATTTGAACCCAGGACCTCTTCCCTATTACCCTATAAGTTACCACCTCGCTCTAATTGATTTTGGTATGTTCATTAGACTGTGGTAAACAACAAAGTGCCAGTATGCTTTTTTAATCAGTTATAATTGCAGTTATGATATACAGAAAATAAGTGTTAATAGATCGAGTTAAACTCCAGATCGATTCATTAAACAGGTCTTGCGGAAGAACAAAGGTCTAAAGTTTGATTCTTAACCTTAATTCATATTGGTATACACTGATATAATAAATTCTTAAAATATGTCAACATTTTACAAAATGTATTGGCAATGAAATAGTACAGTATGCCAATAAGAATAGGATAGTTCCACCTAGCGGTAGGCTATGCAGTTTTGTTCTGAGTATAGGCTTATGCAATTTTAACGCAATAAATTTAAAGCTAGTTTCTCTTCGTGAAATAACATTTATACAAATATCTAACGTTTCAGAAACCCGGCCTTAGTGGTTTTATGACCGGCATATTAGAAATACTTTGTTTCTCCAACCTTTTATCATATGTGTAGCTTTTGAGGTAATTTTGTGTTATAGATAATAATAAACTATATTTCAATACTACTAGCCATAGGGTAGAGTATAATTTCACCAATCGTTCCATGGCTAGGGGCTACTAGTCGATATGTAAAAAAAATAGACATATTATATTCAATTCTGAAGTTCTATGTTGAGTTTTCACCAGTAATATTGAAGTCCTTGAATAGGCCTATAGAGATATCATTTTTAGACAGAAAAAGTCTATGGTATTATGACTGTACCCTCTACTCAATGTGTCTATTCTAAAAATTTAGTAAAGGCATTTTTTTAGCAATTTCTCTCGAAAATGGATGTTATAGTGTTATAGCTTCTTGTTCAATATTATGACTTAAAGCATTGAGACGCACACATTTCTTCTTATTGTAATTATTTTTATTATTATTGTAATTATTATTACAATTATTATTTTAAAAAATTCCGTTTCAGTCAAAATAATCGAGAGTCCAAAACCTCCTTGTGTGCTGTGGGAAATTGTTAACAGAATATTTAAAATGTAATAAGTAGGGCAAGGCATTTAATGCCCATAAAATAGTGAAAAAATGCAAATTAAAAAATGCAGAAAATGACCTAAAAATTGTCAAAAATTACCTATCTCTTCAAAAATTTCGAAAAATGCAAAATAAAGGGAAAAAATGCAAAAACAAATAGCCCTGATTTAATCAGTTATTTCATGATACACAGTTATATATATTCGAGCTATCTTTTAACTTTCATATAAAAAAGATGCAAAATCATCAAATGCCTTGCCCTAGTAATAAGCATTCCCCAGCACAATAATTTAAATTTAAAAATAACCTAGAAGGTGCCCGAACTAGGGAATATTATGATGAATGCGTTTAGAGTCTATTTATTATGTAAATATAAAGAAAATCGGAAATCTTTGAAAAATCTAATCTATCGGAATTATTAAATATTTTATTGTATTTGGGTTATTAGGAAATTTATAATCACATCCAGGTTAACGTAATGATAGTTGGGAAGGGAGAGAGATTTTCTTTCGCGTGATAATTATTCTCGTTTGGATTTAATTTTATAATTATTATTTCTCGTATGGTAATGTATTGGAAAGTTCTGGTAGGAATAATTGATTTTGGAATTAAGGAAATATCTCTGTTACGTCATCACAAGAATGCTTTGTTAACATCTACTCAACGGCCCTAAATAGCGTTCTCACTCCCTCGCTCACTTCGTAAGACATCGGGCATACTCGGCGATGTTGGTCTCTCTCAGTCTAAACTTTCACGAAAAGTACAAAATTAGGAAACCCATTTCTTTATTATATAAGTCCTAAGTGAAATGAACACAATGAACAAATATTCTAATTTTATTTTTACTTACAATTTTCATACCTCTGAACCACAAACATTTTTAATACACGAGAATTATACAGTCTAGAAGGCAGTGGTTCACAGTTAGCTTTGGAACTGCATAATCGAATCTGAGATCTTTTTCCCAGGCGGCGCTTTCTAATCGTGAAATGTACTCTTTATTTTAAGAATGATTCGCGTGCAACTGTTAATAAATATAATGCTTTAATAATTATTATACTATTAATTTTTAATTTTTCAATTAATTATCGTGGGCGAAGCCGCGGGCACCTGCTAGTACCTAACAATCCCGCGTCACAAAGTAGCTAAGAAACAATTGCTGGCTTTGGAACAATTGGTCCGAGTTGAGACTTGATTTTCTGAAGCATGGTAACATGGGGTCTTTTAGTTTCTGTTTAGTATGAAGGTCTGTCGCAGTGATGTTACGGGCGGGAATCGACAAGAAGTCCATCCAGTGGCGCCAACTTATATGGGCCCGTGGGGCTCAAGCCCACCCAATAATTTGCCGTGCTCTATAGCAATTATTTATTACTACTGAAAAAAAAATTCTCTGTTTAATCGGTGCAAAACAAAAATAAGATTGCTGACTCACATAACATGATCTCCCTTAGTCTCATTTATCTTCATCTCGATTTTCTAATTCGTCCTCGATTTTGTTAAAATTAACTTCCCACTATTATAATAGGCTATGCATGTTTTATTTTATTTTAATAGGTACCTAAAACCCAGAAACGTTCATGGTTAGCCTATATACGAAAATTTTCTTTAAATTAAAGTCCACCCCGTCGAGGAATTGGTAGCGCAGCTGTCTTCCACCCTGGTGGCCCGGGTTCAATTCCCGGCCTGGTTGGGGATTTTTCACTAAGCCTACTGGTATAGTTCCTTCCTGGGTTTAGGACTGTGTTGTCCCTTACTCTCCATCCCGCAAGAGGCAATAGCAAATCTCCGTGGTATCACACTTGCCTGAAAGAGCCTTGGATAGTCGTGACATGGTCATCATCCCATGGCTTCGTTATGGGTCTGAATCTACCTTTGGACAAAACACTTATCATTATAATACAATACTTTCGTGGTGTAAGTGTGACTGAGATATTAGAAACACTGAAATCATTTTTTGTGCAGTTCTATTCAATATATTTGAGCCCACCCAATGTCTTTCAAAAGTTGGCGCCCCTGAGTCCATCTGCATGGCTAGGAGAGACCTTCTCTGGTCTCCGTGGATCATTCAAGAGATTCCAAGAATTGGACATCGATGGACTCTCTTCCACGTATTCATGTTCTTATTTCTGTATTTTCTTGGTTCACGAAAAAATAGCTAAAAGGTGAGTCCTTGTGAATCTTGTTGTGATGTTTGTTATTTGCTGTGAATATTAAGTATTCCGGTGTTAAATTTGTTGTCTTTAAGGGACGTGATTATAATTATTATTTGATTTAGTCGTTCTGGAATGAACACTCTGAAATAAGCTGAACCACTGCCATAAAACAGCAGACCGTATCTGATTATGCTTTCAAAAGTAGTAAAATAAACATGTCGTAAGCAGCATTTAGGTAATTTGACACGAAGATTCCTCAACAAGAATATAACTCTTGATATTCGTTTGCAGACATAATTTATGTGGGTTGACCAACTTAACTTATGGTCAAGGTATATACCCAGCATCTTCACCGGATCAGTATCTCCATTATTTGGCATTTGTTTCAGACTAAAATTTAAAATCCGTGTTTTATCTTCATTAATTAAAAAAACCCTTTAGAGAAAACCATGTTTGTGTCTCTTTAGACACTACCTCTGCAAACCTTTAAGAGTTCAGTCACACTTCCATGGTTAGAGATAAAGGATGTATCATCCGCAAACATTATAGTCTTTGTCTGTACATTGCAGGGCTCATCGTTAGTTCAGTCACACTTCCATGGTTAGAGATAAAGGATGTATCATCCGCAAACATTATAGTCTTTGTCTGTACATTGCAGGGCTCATCGTTGATCATTATAAGGAACAGAAAGGGTCCTAGAATAGAGCCCTGAGGTATTCCATATTTAGAGCTTCAGTGCTTCTTATATCATTTACTTCGGATATGTTTATGTTCCTTTAGATGAAATTCGAAAAACCTATATTCCATATCAATAATTCCATTGTACCGTATTTTTATAAGTACAACATCATGTGGAATGCAATCGAAACCTTTGTTTCGTTAATACAGAGTGATTTTCCTTTATGATCCAAATATCAGGGTTTCTGCATATTCTAATGATGCATGATAATGTTAGTTCTACTCTTTTTTTATTTTCTGCACAGGGTCCATAAAGACTGTCTTAAGATAGGTGTATAATGAAACATATTTTTTACTTCTTTCAAAACTTTCGGGTAAAAATTATACTGTACTCTACTACCACAAAGTTACAATATTCGATATAAATTTAAATGTGCCCTGTATTCTTTATTACTAGGGTTCGGATATGACATGTCATATTTTTATCCTGGCCTCCGTCCTCGCCACAAACACGAATTAAACACGAATTGCACGCTTGTTATCCTAATCGGACTGTTTTTATTTTGCATATAAAGTTATATTTTGGCCATTTTTGCGGTTTTGGTCATATTTTAGTCGTATTTGTAATTTAAAGTCAAATTTAAGTTATAAATTCGGTAAAGGAGAACAATTATACAGTGGGTGTACTGCAGGTCAATTTAAATATGAAATTTAATTAATTAATTTAATGTTTATGCTGAAACCGTCGCGGGTGTAATAAAACTTTGCCCTGCAAAAGTTTTTTTTTTTACATGCCTGTAAATCTACAGTCGTGGGACTGTCAAATTTACACACACATAAATTACATCAATCTTTGCCGGGTGTGAACCCACGAACAGAAAGTCATCGCTTTACTGTCTATTCCATCCAGACGGTAGTGCTTTAATGAATTAATGTGTCTTCCTACATAAGCATTTTGGGCATTTTACCCCGGTCTGTAGGACTGAAATACCTCTTAAGGTGTAATAAAATCTACTACTTGCATATTTATTTTATACAAATATTTATACAAATCAAGACCACCCGAATGAGCAAGCGCTCGTGCTCGGGCACAGTTCAGCCATTTACATTACAAAATACAAATTACAAATACATAAAGAAAATATAATTAAATCAATAAAAAGTAATAATAATGTTTTGTTGCTGTCAATATTACTGCATTTAATATAATATCAGTCTCTTGTATTGGTGTTTCCTGGGTGTGTTAAAGTAAGTTTAAGGTTCCTAAGCGAACTTTCGAAAATGTGCTTTAATTAGACATATTTTTCTTTCCAATCATAACATGTAGAAGGACTCCATTTTTCAATGTAATAATGTAGATTCCCTGAAGATGGTGTAGAGACACCGAACGGCCTTGGCAACAGATCATAAAATATATTTTAGTTGAGCAAACGGTATCTTATTATTTGTATTACATTGATCAAGCTCAACGGTGTTCAACATGTATTTTAATAAATCCATTTTTCAAACCTTTTGAGCTTCAACACGACTGAGCTTCCGCTTTTTTTTTTTTTCCGAATACAAGGGGTCGTGTGAGTAAGCTTGTATTTTCTTTATTAATCTCTCTTTTTTTAACCCCCATATTGTGTGAAACTGGAGGAACCAGGTCCCAAACTCCTTCGCAGAAAATATGAATAACCAAATCAATGAACAGACACCCAGTCATTGACAGGCGGGGATACCAGGGCCCTATTTCATAAAAGTTACAATTTTACAGGTGACAGGTGACATAAAATTGTCTTACAGGTTTACATTTTGACAATTGTGTTTTTCATAAAAGCTGACAACTTTACATAAATGTCATGACAATTTTGTAGATTTGTATGGCAATTTTACATATTGTTGTTTCTCAAAACTTTTGAGTTTACAGGTAAAAGTCTGACAAATATGTCAAATCTTAGGATACCTATCATTTATGAAACATTAATTTTTGCTGACATACTTACAAATTTACAAAAAATGTAGAATTGTCATTACAGAAGTGACAGGCAATCTTTCATATGTAGGCTAACAGAGTAGGTTATGTAAATGTGTGGCATAACTTGGCAAACTTTCTTGTGATTTAAACTTTGTTAATAAACTTGCTAAATTGTCTTGTTAATAATCAACACTAGTAGTAGTGATATTGATAGTAGTGAAAGTGGTGAAGAAATAGACATGAAACCACCCAGTGTTTTTAGGCAATGGATTAACCTAACTTTCAATTTCAGTGTCTTTGTATTAAAAGAGAAATATAATTCAATTATTTTCGATAGTAATAATCTATTGCTTAGGTATCATATTCGATGTTGAGACACGTATGTGAGAGCCATCTACAGTGTACTAAAGTAATCTTTAGGTTTGACATAAAATTGTCGCGTTTATGAAATGGGTTCTTTTAGTCTGACAATTTACATTAATTTGCCTGTAATGTAAGGAAAAGTTGTAATATTTATGAAAAATACAATTATCGTGACATATTGACAAATTTGTCACACTTGACATAATTGTCGTATTTGTCACACCTGTAGAGTTTTATGAAATAGGGCCCAGGATTACGTTGGGGGGAGGGGATTTTTGTGAGATTTTACCTATTTTCCAGAAAATTCGTTCAAAACAAAAATTGATAAACATTTTAGTTTGTTATCCATGTAATACTTGCATTTGAACAATGCTCTGTCTTTAAGAAATGAAATAAAAACACACAGGAAAAAAACAATTTAATTTGAAGGAAGTAGGTGCATAATAATAAACTCTACTCTCTTCCTATCCTGTAATCACTTTTTCCATGTCAATAGGAATATGCCTATGGATGTGGATAAGGGCAAGACCGAGGAGCCGGTTTTCAGTCATGGTTGCTCTTAAACGTGCTTTTAAGGAGAGATGGTAGTTAACGCTAGCAAAATGATAGAAAATATAGCGTATGTTCAAGAAGCCAGTTGTTAACAGTCAGATTTAGTTGAATTTTTTACGCTTTGCAAGTGCACTCTGTAGTTTAAAATATTTAGAGAATGGTTGTTCTAGATTTCACTGTTTTGGTAGGAAAGAATTTTTTAATTCATAGGTGATAATTTAGTTTTACAGTTACTTCTCTTGACATAGGTACGCTTTATTCAATTTCTGTACCATAGATTTTTGTGAAACTTTGGGAACTTACTAACAATAGGTACTACTATTTGCCCTAGCACACAGGGTTGCCAGTTATCTGAAATCAAAATAAGGGACAGATGCGTGGTCGACGAAATCGACGGCTCGTATCTCAGAAGTTGTAAACTTTATTTAATAACGATAGTTTCGTTGTGATATTGGCATCACAGTGCAGCTAATTAATAAACAGTAAACGACTTTCTGTTGATACTTGTATTTGTGGTATCGTATAAGGTGGATAACTAGTTACATTATTCATCATTTAACATATTTTTCATTACTCTGAACAGATTTTAACAGTTTCTTGTTGTTCTTAGCAAATTCATAAAAGTCTCTGCACGACACTGATGATAAATTTACAGAAACAAACAGCTCAGACTTAATCAAATCTACAGAACATCTGTTTCTCGTATCTGACCATTTCACATTCATGTGCGAAAATACCCTCTTCGTGTCAATGCTTAAACAAAATGAAACTATTTTCACCAAGTTTGGTACTTCATGTACCACCACATTTTGGAATACTTTTAACCATTTTTCACTTACACTCAACTTAGCACCGGTATCTGTTTGTACATATTTTGTACATGGCTTTATAATGGAATATTCATCATAAAGCTTGTCCAGATCAATATCACTCTATAGGTTTAATTTACAAACAAGGACACTAATATCATTGAATAATATCTCTTGTACAAGAGCCAAAAATCCCATTGCCCTTAGAGGATTTTCTTCTGAGAAGTAAAACCACTTTTTTAGGTAATCTAATGCAGTTTCCAAAAACTGTACAAAATTATCAGAAAGCTTTCTCTTTCTATCTGAATCAGCATGAATATCACTAAATGCAATAGATACAATCCTGGCGTATTTTTTAGGGGAGGTTTCAAAATTCTCCGAAATACGGGACAATTGCCGTCCCGGCTAGGAACTCCCCGGGACGCGGGACAATTAACAAAAATACGGTACTGTCCCGTAAAATCCGGGACGTCTGGCAACCCTGCTAGCACAATCAGTCTAATATGTACAATATTTCTGCATGAAAACTGCATGAAAACTTCACGACTAAAAAAGAAAAAAAACTTTTTTTTTTAATAAAAATAGTTGAAAATTCTTTTTGGTCAAGACTTTTCCCATAATTCTGCTAAGGAATATTTTTCATCCATCTATAATGAATTCCTGAAAGTTTCATTATTTTATCGTGAATAGCTTTTGAGAAAATGGTACCTGAAGTACAAAAAATTTAATTTTACAGGAGAGCGAAAAGAAAATGACATGCATGTGCTGACCTTAAGTTATTTTATCCATTTTAGAAAGCTCCATGACTATTAATAAAAACGCAACGTATAAGACCTATATATCAAAACTAGCATGTGCGAAGCCGCGATAATTATTTCAAAAATTAAAAATTAAGAGCATAATAGTAAAATCATTATATTTATTAACTCCTAAATCACGTGGACTACATACCACGATTAGATAGCATCGTCTGGTAAAAGCGACCTCAGATTCGAGTTTCTTGGCCCAGAAAACCTCTGTATAGTGAGATTCGTCCAAATAAAACAACGTTTGACCATATTTAGGGCTTACAACATTCAAGCGATCGCGAAAGTTTTATTTTCAAGGTATGACAAAATCAGCTAAAGCCAACTGTAATTGATTTGACATTGAAATGTATAACTGAAAACTTATGTTTTGAAAACGCAAAAAATGCATGTTTTTTGCCCGTTTTTCACTCATAACTCACGAACGAAAACTGAAATTAAAATTCCGTCTTAGAGGTGCATTTTCCGACCCTTCAGCCCACCTATGTTTAAAATTTCAGATCTCTGCGTTCAGTAGATTTCGCTGGACATCGAGGACAATTCCTTTTATTAATATAGATAATATGAATTATAATGATACCTTCTCTAATTTGTCAAACATCCATTTAATTTAATCCAAACCCACCTATACGATTGGCAACAATATGTTCTGTGAATTTGTTTCGATAATTCTATGTAAAAAGGGCTTAAGTATTTTAAAAAACATTTAATTTTTGGCATTTAGAATAAGAATTTTTCAAAATCCTTTCTTAGTGAGCACCTACATTATGAAACGAAGGTATTATCAAAATTCCAAGTCTCTACCTGTTATAGTTTAGACTGTACGTTGATTCCTGTCAGTCAGGACAAAGCCTTTTATATATATAGAGATGTTCAGAAAAATTTGCTCTATTACATGAGCCAAAGAAAAAAATCAATTTTTTAACACTGATAACTACCATCTCCCCTTAAAGCGCCGCACCTCTCAGCAGATACATTTGTCACTGGACTATTATAAATTCATGTATTACAGGAAATGTACCTAGCCAATGTATCTAGGAATGAGTTAATAACGATTCTTATGATGATTTTAAATTTTTGAAATTGCTCCAAATAAAGTGTTTTGATCTTTTGTCGGGGGGGGGCAATGTGTGCCCCGTATCCGCACTTGGGACTTGAGAATTTGGAAGTACTGACTTACTTGTGTCCTGCTGAGATGGACAAGACTAATCAGTGGCGATTATTCCATATAGGATGTGAGGATCATCCTACACTTCATAATTCATCTACATAAATGTTTACTAGCATTCATTGTCAAAATTAAAACAATAAAATGACAAAACAGCGTTTTTGTAGAGCACTCAGGAAGGAAGTTAGCGGTTCTGTTTTGAGCAGGTTGGTATATGCGAGGATGTCCTCAGTGTTGGTGTTACGCAGTCCATGCCGTTGTTAGATCTCTGGGATATGTGAAGGGGGATGCGGGGAAGGGAAATGTTGTGAGAAGCCAGTTTCATATGGAGGAAGTTGAGGACGTCTTACAGTCCTTCCTCACATGTGTTTTGTGTTCCTCACGTTCGATAGCTTGTTTCCTAACAGGGGAGTGATCATATTTTTATTAATATTTATTTATTTCATTTCTTGGTATATATTATAGGCCTAGCTATTATTAAACTCTACAGTGCTGTTTATATTTCAATATAAGTATTCCTGGAGTAATATCAAGTTTGATATCAACTATGAAAATTATAGCGGAATAGCTGATTTCCGTAAACGACAGTTTTCATACGTGGTTAAATATTTTCATATTTTAGGATAAAGCATTATTGTATTAAATTTACATCTCACTTGTCAGCCTTTATGTATTTTTTACGGCGACGCATATGTACGTCAATAGCAGTGAATGGGTTAATTCGCTCTCTCCACACCATCCTACACAACTAAAAAACCAGGAGTCGCCACTGAGATTAATTATTCCATTGACAAAATTGTATGCCGCAACTTTTACACGATGTGAACGCTAAAACTGTGTTTCTCAAATCTCGATCAAAAGACGCCGTATTTCATAGGTAGCCTACATTGCAACAGTATTTTCTGCTAGAAATTCAATGCATCGTAACGTAGAAGCGCCAGAAGTAGAAATTAATACCTTCCAGACCAAGCAGTGGCGCGATCTCTCCACAAGTTCAGGTACTAAGAGAAAAGGAGCTTACTGCATCTCCTTCTGTAGGCTACACAGGGCTTTAGTTGGAAAATATTTTATGGGGGTACTCACCTCACTTCAAAATTTTCCATATCGCCTCATACAAAAGAGTTTTAAAAAACCGAGCACCTTATCAGGATAGCCAACATGTAATCTAAGGAGAAAGTAATTATTGTAGAAATGCGCACGAAGGTAAACATTAGAACGCATATCTACTGCGAATTTAATAGTCTTTGTCATTATTAACAAATACACTCTCTTATTGAATTGGACATTTAATAAGTATTTTAGGACAATATCGTTCCTGTACTGCCAGTACGACGTACCGGAGCACATATTTTTCCCGGTATGGTAGAAGGAAAATATTTTTATACCGGCCCAACTAAAGCACTGAGGCTACAATATTATTATTGCAAAGAGATAATATTGATTGCAACGTCTTTTAGTTTGATTTATGTATCAAAATAATTTGTTGGAGTTTTCAATAATACTGTCCAGGAACGTAGCCAGGAATTTAGTTCGGGGCCTACCGGGGTTGTGTGTGGTAATCACCGAATTTTTTTTTCTCAATTTGACCTTCAAATTTCATTTTAACGTCACTGTTGTAATTAGAAAAAAATTGCTTTTTCAAAGCCCATACCATACTTTTTATTGTTACAAAATCATATTTTGAAAAAGGAGGATTGAATTTAAATTTGAAGCTTTAATTAAATTACAAGTGCTAATAAGTACTGTTAGCATGGGCGTACGGTGAAATTTTGTCCGGGAGGGGTTCAATGTAAAGTCGTCTCAGCTCCATGTTCTTGCGCACATTGTGAATTATTACTTTTTTTAAAATTACTAAACAGTTGTATTGTGATAATTAATACACTGTAATAAATTAATATGCAGCTCAGTCTTTGAAACTGTTTTTCTTGAGATTTCTATCCATTTCCCGCTTAAGCTTGAGTCTGTAAATAAAAACTTTCTTTTGAAAAATCATCATAATACTGTATGGTGCATATGGCACGTTTTTAAAGTCATCTGTAAATCCACCGGTGGGAAAGCCCGATTAATGCCGATTACTTCATGATAATTTTGTGATGATCTCGTGATTACTGATGACTTTACAAACAGGTTGATGGATTTTGGCGGGAGTATTCTAATTGTCGTTTGACAGATTCCAAAGGGATATTTGTTTACTAGTAATACATCACTTATTAAGCTGAAAAACTATCAACACCACGAGGTTTTGAAATTTGAATCTTAAATCAATTATGATAAATCTTAAATAATGCTTTGATATGTACGAAATTGTAAAATACGAACAACCGAATCAGAGTTTTTTTTTTTTTAATTTCGTTCCATGATTTATAATCTTCAAAATATTGCAGATATTTCGGGAGGGGTTTCAACCCCCTGAACCCCCCCTTACCGTACGCCCATGACTGTTAGTATAATAAAAAAATCATAAGGGCAATAAAACACATTATTTAAAAATACTATATGAGAAGTGGGGGTACGCCGTAGCATAGTGGTTGAGGCGCTGCGCTACAAACCGGAAGGTCGCGGGTTCGATTCCCGATGAGGTCGTTGGAGTTTTTCAATTGGCCTAATCCTTCTGGTGGCACTATGGCCCTGGGGTCGACTCAGCCTCTAACAGAAATGAGTACCAGGAGCAATCCTGGGGGTAAAGGCGGCCGGTGCATAAGGCTGACAACCTTACCACCTTCATGTGCCGAATGTCTAAAAATCTGGGAGCCTCAACCTCCTGGAACCCTCTGGGCCTCCATGGCCTGTAATAGGGAACACTTTTATATGAGAAGTGCAATTAATTTAGTTAAATGAAAAGGGTCACACAGTTAGGCCTATGCATTATTAAACATTTAGCTTAAGTAATATTTTATTAAGTGTCAGAAATAGCTATTTATGTATCAAGTACGCAAAATAACGCTTTAGCGGACGAATCTAGTATAGCGGCCGAGGCGAAAGCCGAGGCTGAAATACTGGATGAAGCCGCTACAGTATATTGCGATACAAGTGCCGTAAGGCACGTTTACGGGTCGAGGAAACAGATTGAAAACCCGAGGCTCGTTTTTAAGTTTTCGAGACCCGTAAATGCCTTTACGGCCCGTGTGTTGCATGCTATTTTTTGCACGATGATTATTTATATCAATTTAATTATATTAATTGTGATATTACCTGAAAATATTATGTAAATACATTCTTGAAAATAGATGTTTATTTCAGAAAGTGATTCGCATGTTTGTTGTTATGGGAACCGAATATTTGTCTTGGGGGCCGTGCCCATAAAGGCTTGTATTATGAAGTGTATCGTAATGAATTATGACGTAGCGCTTGGACCGTAAGTAATTTAACCTCATCGCAACCGCCCTTAGCAACAAGACTGTGTAGGAATGTCAACTTACGATCCATGTAAACAACGTTCGTAAGTACCACTTACTAGCTAAGGAGTGCAAAAAAGTTTTTGCGTACGTGGTGCATACAATATTTTTTAGTAAAAGTTCTATAAATTATATGAAATAAAACAAAAATACCGTAATTAATTATAATGAAAGGCAATCAGTCATTTCTTTAAGTTATATTGTCATGGCCATCTAGATCATAAAACAACAATGACCGTACGTACCAATAACAAATGTGGTAGTATAGATGCATAATATATGAATCCCTTGTTTGTAAAAGACTAGGAGGTGCCCGTGGCTTCGCCACGATAATTCTTTTAAAAATTAAAAATTAAGAGTATAATAATTATTAAAGCATTATATTTATTAACACTTGCACGCGAATCATTCATAAACTAAGCCATTAATAATTAATGAAACAGCTAAAATTCCTGCTTTAGAGTACATTCCACGACATGAAAGCCCCCTGGGAAAACTATATCAGAATCGATTATGCAGTTCCAAAGAACCTGTGAACACATAATACGTATTGTTTCTCAGCTGTTTATTGACATGAATATGATGGAATTTTATTTTATCAATTCAGTGTAATTTTCAGAAATTATATAATGTTTCAAGGGAAGGAATGGTTTGTTTGGATTATTATTATCAGCGATATTTCAAGAGATAAAACCATCAATATTTTACAGCTGTTGCCCCCGGCTTCGCCCGCCATTATTCATTGACTCCAGGATTTTTAAGAAAATTACACTGGTAGATTATTAAAAATGTTTGTGGTTCAGAGCTATGAAAATTGTAAGTAAAAATAAAATTAGAATAGGCTATTTGTTCATTGTGTTCATTTCACTTAGGCCTTATATAATAAAGAAACGGTTTTCCTTCCTAATTTTGTAGTCGTCATGAAAGTTTAGACTGCGAGAGACGAACATCGCCGAGTATACCCGATGTCTCACGAAGCGGGCGAGCAAGCACGCTATTTAGGGCCGTTGAATTGAAAAAGAGTAGATATTGCATACCAACTAGTATTTATGAAAAGCTTGTGAAAATATAAATGATAATACCGAGGAAATTTCAATCCAAGCCAGAAACATTGAATTGGAGCTGCTACCAGCAACTTCACGGCAGAAATAGGCTATGAGAAGGGATATATTACGGCATTTAAATGCCGTTCGTCCATGGTAAGGAATGTTTTTCATGTGAACCAAAATGTGAAAAGTTGTTGGCTTATATTTGTTGTCATGTGATGAAGTGGGCTACCGTGTTTTGCGAAAAATCCTGGTAAAGTTTCTGATTATCATAAATAAACCTGTTGGCTTAAATTTGTTGTTTTATGACCAATTATATGCGTAAATCCATGTTAAAGTTGGTGTGACTGGTCAATTCCATCTGGGTTTTGTTTATAGATTGCCATGACGACTTTAAAGGACAAGGCCGCTAAAATTGCATTTTGAATGCAGTTTGAATGCACTTTTATGCAATTTTAGCGCACTTGTCCTTTAAAGTGCAGCTTTTCGGCGTGTTACCAGTCCGATAAGCAGCTGTTTTAGAGAGCGTGTACTAAAAAGTACTTTATGAGATTGTGTGGGGGACGGGAAAATGTCTGTTCGTGTGTCTGTACGCGCGATAACTCAAATACGCTTTATCGGATTTTGGTGAAACTTGGTGTACGCATTTATATCGTCCACGGAACAAAGCCTCTTGATATTAGACCAAATCGGTTGATTGGTAGCGGAGTAATGCGCAATCTAGTGCATATTATTTGGTAATTAATACGAGTATATTAGAAAGAATTTATCAAATGCAAATCATTTCTCATGACAACATATTGTTTTACAGTGATCATATACGGCTGTGGAAGTTGCAATACACTTAGCGTTGACAAACTCTAGGGATAAGTTCTAAGATTACTAAATACATTTCTGAGAAATCTACTCAGAAGGCCTAATGATACAATAAGAATTTACTACATATGTTTTGAATTTTTTACTCTTTAATATCCTATAATAATCTTTTCTCTCTCTTATATATGGGAGAAAGAGTATATAAAAAAATTGGGAGAGAGTAGGAACATGTAAAGCTCCCAAAAAGACTGCAGCGTACGTATTACAAATTATTATCTCAGAAATATTAACGCCTGACTAAAAAAAAGTGTATGACACACTTGGTAAAATGATTTTCTTTTGCTCCTAGCATTGCTTCACTCGCCCTTACGGACTCGTTTCGCAAACATATCTACTCGCAAAGTAAAACCCTTCTTTTAGCCCTTTTATCATAAATATCTACAATATTACCAAATCCCTTTTCTGATGGCCGGTTTCTATAAACTCGCGAATTACCTATGGGTAAATTATCCAATGGACAGAATTTACACAAAAATAACACCACACAAACACAAATAATTTAAAGATAGGAATCACATACACTTGTGGCAAGTTTCTAGATAAATGTCCTCTGGGTAAATATGAAAATGACAGAAAAAATGTTCCTACAAACTCGGGCTAGATCTTTCCAAGGGTAAATCTTCGGGTTAATTTATCCTTTCATGGATGGCTGGATAAAATTTAACCTTTCATAGGATCAATAGTAATATTTAAACAATGAGAATCAAAGCCTTCTGAATTAAATTAACTGTACAACTCGAAGGCCTTGCTCATTATATCATTGTAGGTTAAATGGAACTAATTTGTCCATGGATAATTTACCCATAGGTAATTCACTAGTTTGTAGAAACCGGGCATGAGATGGTCATTTAGTTAATAGTTTTACTAACTCTGTTCATTATGTGCAGAACGAAGCAGAGGGATAGAAAATGGTAGGATATATATAAAATAACAAGATGGCTTCACTCAGAACAACAAAAATCATCATTCCCACAAAACAAAATGTCAGACAGGCGTCCCTTCTCACAAAAGTTAAGAAATCCCCTCAAACAAAATGGTAGACAAAATTAAAATAAACCGTTTAAATTTAAAAATACCGCTAAAACAAGATGGCAGACAGAATTTAAATAAAACGCCTATATTCAAAATTCCATGTAAAACAAAATGATCGACAAAATTCAAATAAACCGTCTAAATTGAAAAGTCCCAATAAAACAAAATACCAGCTGGATATGACGTCAGAATGCGCGAAATTTAAACGTTCAAAATATGGGATGGATATGACGTCATTAGACTTGTTGGAGGGGGGCGTAGGCAGGGGTGAGTAAAGGGGGGCGTAGGCGGGTGTGTGTGTGTGTGTGTAGGAACGGAAACAAGATGGCGACCGGAAGAGACGTCACCGGAAACAAGATGGCTGATCGGAAGTGACGTCACCTTAAACAAGATGGCTACGGGAATAAGGTCAGTCTGTTAGTACTAAGGTAATCGGGGTTGTAAGAACCTCAGGATTCCACAGAATAAAAATAAAAGTTACGATACTGAATAAACAAGCGCTTCAACGTATTCACAATAGGCTAAGAGGTTAATTATTTCTCTGTATCTTTTACTCTTTTTTTCGGAAATATATAGGAAATTTAAACTTCTTGAAAAAAGCATCGCAGTTAAGACAATATATTTTACAGACTAATACAATTAGTAACCAACCATTAGTAACCATTTCTACCAGAATGATTGCACTTATTAGGGCCTGTACGACGACCTGGTGATATCATATTTATCTGCCAGATAGAGAACCTATCTGGAAGTTGGCCAAGAATTGCGTATTGTGATCTCCTGACAAAATCTGTCTGGCAAGACAACTTCCAGATAAGCTAGCAGGAGGATGGAGTGGCTGACAAGCTTCCAAACAAGATGGCAGTGCGCCGAAGTTTTTTTGTCACCTGAATTTTAGAACTGATGCCGGAAGATTTAATTTACATAAAATTGTCATTTTATGCTCACATATGAATGAAATAGAATTTAACAAATAGATTAATGCACTTAAAACGATATGTTGTTATGTAATTTAATTGTACAAATACAAATCCGAGCTGCCGCACCTAGCGGAGGACTACCGAACTACAACAAACACACCTCTCTGCTCAGCGAGGTAAGGACCATTTTACAAATTTGTACTGCGTTCTTGCCGGTAGCAGTTCAGCGGTGGTATTACACGGCATCTTCCAGTTAAGCTATCTGGAAGACACGTATCTGGAGGATTTGTCGGCAGGTGGTAATACAGGCCCTTAGTCTATAGGCTATTCTCTGTAAGTCGAGACATTTTTAAAAATTAAAGATCTCTATTTCTACTATTTTGGAATTGAGGTAATTTGCATCACTCAGAATACTAAACAGTCAGGCAAGCAACACGTAATCTCGTCTTCAGAACTTTCACGTTATCTTCCAACCCCATACATTTCCCTACTCGAGATCTATGAAGCTGAAGAATGCATCAACTTCGATTAACTTTAAGAATCCTCGCTTTGAACTCGAATGTTTTCATAGACCAAGAGAAATGCTACCGGAGAAGTAATTACCCACTGCCAGGACACGGGACTCACAAGAAATTTTAATCATGATTATACGGCAGCCTCTAGTGGAACTCGATGGCCAAACTTCTGCTGAATAGTGAGATTTCATCTTGTCTCATCTATGCGCTCCGTATCAGACACAACTTCCCAGAAACCTCAAGGAGAAGGGAAAACATGCTCATACCCTAGGCTCTTGATGTCACGAAAATACACTGAACAGAAGAACTTCGTTCTGTTGTCTCTGTAACAGCACAAGAAAAATCATCATTATTATTATCTAAATACGAGGGCCGTCCATGAAGTTACAGAAATAAAACACAATTTCATGGAAATGTTAATTGCAACAGATACAGCAAGTGTTCAGCTATTTTTCAACCTGGTGAGATATTTTGAATAGTGACAGTCAGTTTCTAGGTAGATCCGTGCAAATATACTCTATATTTGATGTTACGTATTTTGGTGAGCTCCCCCAAATATTTTTTTCCAACTTAAGCACTGACCCTAATTATTTAGTCTCCCTTTTCTCACTGTTATCTTTTATTTATTTTTTTTATTTATTTATTTGACAAAAAAGATCCCAAAGAGCCAATGGGTCGTAGCAGGGACAATACAAAAAAATTGAATTAATACAGAGAAAATGGCAACAGTAGCCTAAGTATGATACATAATAAACATCATAAATACAGTAAAACACAAGAAAAATGCCATATTAGCACACATAAAAGATAAGTTTAAATAATAATCCCAACTAATTTAAGTAGCATAATATAAAGGTAATTTATCACAATTTACATAATAAATAACTATAGATTGCACAATTTGACACATTAAAATGAAAATTAATTATTAAAAAAAATCATCAAGGAGGTGTTTTTTGGACATTTTTTTAAACATAGTTAGTGAAACGCTTTCTTTTATCTTATTTGGTAAGTTATTGTATTCTGTAACAATCATTTTAAGAATTCCCTTCAAACCATATTTGGTGGTATTGGTTGTGTAAGTTAAAATGAGTTTGTTTCTTGTAAGGTGATCATGCATTTCATGATCCCAACATAACCGCGACACACGATCTCAGAATAACCGTCTACTGTCAATTCCACGCCATCTAACATCTCTGTACTCTGCCTCATTCACAATAGCCATCACCCGCACCTGGAAGTCCCTTCCGCCGGACATCAGGGGTAGTCGGAGCCTAAAGATTTTTAGGTCAAAGTTACTCAGGTATCTCGCTACTAACTAGAAGCAACGTTTCGTTATACGCCTAGGTTAATATATATTGTACAATATTTTATATCACTTAGCCTATATTGCTTGAATTTGTTAACTTTTTAGTTTTAGGTTTCAATTTGAGTGTATATTATATTATACACACAAACCCAATTATATGCAATTTTCTATTTTATTTGTTTTTTGTAGGTATTCCTTTAATGTATTTTGTATTTATCCTGGTTGAGTGGAAAATAAGGCCCTACGGCCTTAACTCTGCCAGGCAAAATAAAACATTATTATTATTATTATTATTATTATTATTATTATTATTATTATTATTATTATTATTATTATTATTATTATTACTGCTACTACTACTACTACTACTACTACTACTACTACTATTCACCAACGGAATTCAGACATTTTTCATTCCGTGGGACCAACGTTTGAATGCCTGTGTCGGAGAAGTGTGCCGCCTGTGATTTGAACCATTGTGTGGCAACCATGTCCACCTCTTTGTCATTCTCTCTCATTTCTTGAGGTGTAGGAAAAGATGGAAATCAATGGGAGGGAGATCCAGGGTGGATTTTTAAACACCTCCCAGGAAGTCTCCTGCAGAAGTTCGGCTGGGAGATGTTTAAACATTCACACTACAGCCCGGACCTCGCTCCCAGCAATTTCCATCTTTTCCTACACCTCAAGAAATTATAGAGAATGATAGACAGGCAGATATGGTTGTCACATAGTGGTTCATATCCCAGGTGGCAGAGTTCTCTGACACAGGTATTCAAAAGTTGGTCTTACGGTATGAAAAATGTCTCAATTCCGGTAGCAAATATGTTCAAAAATAGCTGAACAGCTGCATTATCTGTTGCAATAAACATTTCTGTTATATTGTGTTTTGTTTCTGTACACGGTCCCAGGGAAACTTACTTTATGGATGGCCCTCGTACATTACAACATGTGTACACATGTGTACCATGTGTCTAAAACACACATCTAGAGGTTATAGCGGACATCTTACTGTATGTGACTTTTATTTTTGGGTGAACTTAAAAAATAAAGTGTACAAGAATAATCCGCATACAATTTAAGAACTGAAAGAGAGGATAAAAAGGAAAATTGCAGGAATTTCGCAAGAAGACTTAATGCGTGTGAATGCAAACTTTCTTGAAAGATTTCATAATTGTGTGGTGGTAAACAGAGATAATTTTCAACATCTTCTATGACAATGGTAGGTGATTATTAAGTGCCAGTATGGTACTTTATGAGATTGTGTGGGGGACGAAAAAATGTTTGTCCGTCTGTCTGTCTGTCCGTCCGTCTGTCCGTGCGTCTGTACGCACCATAACTCAAGTACGCTTTTTCGGATTTTCATGAAACTTGGTATAAACATTCATAATGTCGATGGGAAGAACCCTATTGATATTGAACCAAATCGGTTCCCCGGTACCGGAGTAATGCCCAATTTAGTGCCTATTTTAATAGATTATGGCGCCTTTCTAATAGAAAGGCGCCATCACTCAAATACGCTGTAACGGATTTTCATTAAACTTGGTATACCCATTTATGACGTCCATGAGAAGTGCCCTATTGAATTTTAACCTAATCTGTTGACCGGTACCGGAGTAAAACCTAATTTAGTGTATATTTTAAAGACGCGGTAATTCAAATACGCTTTACCGGATTTTTATGAAACTTGGTATACACATTTACAATGTCCATGGGAAGACATCTATTCATAATGGATAAAATCGGTTGATCTGTTTCGGAGTAATGCTCAATTTAGTGCCTATTTTATGGCAATATACGTATTCGAAAGAATTTATAAAAAAAATGAAAATCAGTTATCTTGACAACATAGCCTATTGTTTTACTGTGATCTTATAAGGCCTTGGAAATTAAAATGCAGGTAGCTTTGACAAAAAACACTATTGTTTTACATGCGCTTATCCAACTAGACCGTTAAAATGACCCAGGTGGCCGAGATGATAGACCTTTCTTCTTCCGTAAGCCCTGCTTAATGAATAAATCTGGAGCTTAACTTGGAAATCAATTTAAAAAAAAACACATATTCTGCATATCATAATTGCAGGCATAACTGATTAAACAAAAACAAACTGGTACTTTTTTACATCAGTTTACCTGATTTTATTCTAACTGTAGACCTAATTCAGAAATCCGTGCGCTTGAATTGAGGGGTTATGTACATGAGCCTTTACCGGCCGACGATTTGCTTCCAGGCCGCCACGCGGACCGCGAGTTCTCGGCACATCGTACAATTAATCTCTTTGTATCACTTCATCCAGGGATACTGTTTCCACTGTAAAGGCAAACTCATCCAATCTTTTAAATTAACATCTGGCTTTGCTTTTATACTTAACTTACTATGATGTTCTGTTTATGTGTGACGACCCATATTTACGAGTATTTTAACTTTTTTAAATCACAGGTGTAATGGTCTGTTTTATATATCGATATCAGCGAAGATAAGATGAATAGACTGAGCTATATTTGAACCATATGTGCAACTTTTACACACAAATCTGGACTATTGCAGTGTTTTATAAGTACAGTATATAATAATATAGGCCTAATGGTGTCGACTGTCTAAAAATACTCTCTTAACGCATCTTATTAAGGATATAAGGTGGTAAAAATACCAACACTATTAATATAATCCTAATTGGTTTAAGATTTATTAACAATTGTGCCTATAATGTAGCCTATACTTCTCGTAAATTACTTTTCACATAGGCTCTACAGCGCCCTCTTATATATTATTACTAGACCTGGGATTTTAAGGCAAATGCCTATTTTGTTCCTTATGAAATAACATGAAAATTTTTAAATATGTGGACGTTTCATGATAAATCATTTACATTTATAGAGTTGTATAGTGCCCTAAAATGCCTATTTGGACGTTTAGGGCCTGTTTTACTATTTTAGTGCCTAAAATGCCTATTTTGTACATTTCAAATAAAATTCATCTTCACAATCTCATAATGGACATCCCTCAATGAAAAGCAGAACAGCAGAGGTGGGTTCTTCACAGAAACTTGATTAATCCAAACAATTGTCGCTAAAAGAATGCTGACTGACGGGGAGGGGGGATTAAGGAGGAAGGACTACTGTGTCAAGTCACCAGTGAAAGAACTTGTTTAAGTGGATATAGTTCGTGATGACTAATTTTGCAGTTAATTCTGTTAAGAATAGGTATATCACGTTTCTTGCAGTAAAAAAAAAAAACATGTCACAGTTTATCCCTTTAAGTGTATATTGTAATATTTTAAAGTCTATTTTCTATCTATTTACACGTTTTTAAAGCATATTTTAAGTGCCTATTTTCGCTTTTAAAAGCCTATTTACTTGTTTTAAAAGCCTATTTTAGGTGCCTAAAACTAATTTTATTAGAGCCTAAAATCCCAGGTCTAATTATTACATTAGATATTATATATTCCATTATATTATATTGCTTTCACGATCAGAATATAATATTTCACCATATATGTATGGTGTTGTGTGTCGCCACTTGCCAAGAAAGCTGTTTATTTTACATTCCAAAGTTGAAAGTGAAACTTGTGAAAGTTATTTTACAAAAACTTGATTGTTTATTTATTTCTTTACTGAAGAAGAATCTAGAACTAAAGTTATTATTTATGTGTGGTAGATCCACTGCGTCTAATCTTGTTACTTTCTGTGACTATGTTACATTACAAATGGACGCTGGCAGTCAGGTTGATGTTGTATACACCGACTTTAAATAAGCGTTTGATAAGTTGGTCATTTTATGTTATTGAAAAAACTGACTACATTTGTTATTACTGGTTCCTTATTAACTCTTCTAATAATTTATTTAATGAATCCAAAACAGTCTTATCATTTTCAATAAACACAAATCAGATGAATTTATTGTAGCTTCCGCTGTCCCTCAAGGGCCCAATCTGGGCCCACTTTTGTTTCTTATGTTTATTAATGACTTAACCAAATATTGTTTTTAACCGTCAATGCCTGATTTATGCGGATAATGTTAAAGTATTCAAAGCATGTCGTTCATTTCATTATTCCAAGAAGATCTTTTCAGCTTATTTGAATCGTCTATTCAAAAGAGGATGTATTTTAGCATAGAAAAATGTCATTATAATATATATAGTAAAAGGGCAAAATATTTTGACTATAGATATTCAGTGGGTGGGGCATTATTGAAAAAGTCAGATTCGATTGAAATCTAGGCGTTATCTTACTAGTACCATGAATTTTTACAATCACATTCTAAAATTATCATCAACTTCACCAAAGCTCTAGGATTAATTTTTAGAAACACAATTAATTTTTAAAATACTGATGCTTTAAAGTATTATTCTTGTTTATTGTAATGTCTAGGTTAGAATAGTCTATTGCAGTGTTGTGTGGAACACTCAGCTGATTAAAGTAGATATAAGTCTATCAGAATCAATACAAAAACAATTGTTAAAAATGCGTATTTTTTGGAACTGTTGGATATTATCCAACAGCAATTCCTTACTCTCTGTTATTATCCATTGATTCACTAACTGTTAGCCGAAAAATTAAAGGTTTATTATTTCTGTATAATTTAATCCATGCTGGTGAACTGTGTAAGTTAATATCAAAATTACATCTGTATGCTCTTCCTATAAACTGTACATTTTATATAAATTATGCACGAACAAATTATTATTACAGGAATTATCCTCTTTTTAAGACTGTACATTAGGTATATGGAATTAAATTCATATAGATCTATTTCAATCCTAAACAGTCTTTTATAGAAATATTTGCAAAATTTATAGCATGCAGTCATAAAGTCAATGCAATTATTTTTCTTTTATGTTAACCTTTTTCATTTGTAATTATTGTAATTGAGAGTGTGTTTGATTACTTGATTTGATTTAGTGTTCTTTTTTTGTTTTGTTTTGTTTGTTTGTTTGTTTGTTCTTTATTCGCTTGTCAAAGAGTCTACTATTAAATTTCTTAGTTTAGTAGACAAAATTAAATAAATAAATAATACAATGGAAAGCGGACATTGCGTATAAATAGAACACTTTGGAAAGATTCCCACAAAGTCACGCGCTGTTTTCTACTGTCTGGAAATATCCAGAAGCATATTGTAATACGAGAGTCTGGGCAACGACCAGTATAATATAAGCCAGTGGTGTTTGGGGAAGTTCATCAGTTCCTCTTCATTCCACTCACAGGACGTATATGTCACTGGAGAAGGTCTGACTGCTCGACATTTCGTAAGACGCTTTAAGTCGTAGTAACAACACGCTAAATTTATAAGTAGACTTCGGATTTTAGGTAAAAACCTATTTTAATCCTTAAGTAATATATATGGACGAAAACTTGTATATGCATGTTTCATAAGTAACTTCGCCTAAAACTGGCTAGGCTAAAACAGCCTATTTTTACGTTAGAGCCTAATAATGCCTTTGTGCTTGTTTTTCCCCTAAAGTTCAAAATAAGTGTTGTTTTGTTATAAACTAGGAGGTGCCCGTGGCTTCGCCACGATAATTCTTTTAAAAATTAAAAATTAAGAGTATAATAATTATTAAAGCATTATATTTATTAACACTTGCACGCGAATCATTCATAAACTAAGCCATTAATAATATTAATGAAACAGCTAAAATTCCTGCTTTAGAGTACATTCCACGACATGAAAGCGTCCCCTGGGAAAACTATATCAGAATCGATTATGCAATTCCAAAGGAACCTGTGAACATAATACATATTGTTTCTCAGCTGTTTATTGACATGAATATGATGTGAATTTTATTTTATCAATTCAGTGTAATTTTCAGAAATTATATAGGCTAATGTTTCAAGGGAAGGAATGGTTTGTTTGGATTATTATTATCAGCGATATTTCAAGAGATAAAACCATCAATATTTTACAGCTGTTGCCCCCGGCTTCGCCCGCCATTATTCATTGACTCCAGGATTTTTAAGAAAATTACACTGGTAGATTGTTAAAAATGTTTGTGGTTCAGAGCTATGAAAATTGTAAGTAAAAATAAAATTAGAATATTTGTTCATTGTGTTAATTTCACTTAGGCCTTATATAAGAAAGAAACGGGTTTCCTTCCTAATTTTGTAGTCGTCATGAAAGTTTAGACTGCGAGAGACGGACATCGCCGAGTATACCCGATGTCTCACGAAGCGGGCAAGCAAGCACGCTATTTAGGGCCGTTGAAATGTATAAGAGTAGATTCTAGCATTTATTTTCAGTTCGTACTAAATTTTAGCTCGGAATATGCAGTAGGCTACATGACACATTTGTGACATGGTTAAAATAGTAAGGAATGTTTCGTCTTCAGTTGAAAAATTCCTTGGAATTCCCAAGAAAATGTAGTGTTTTTCTCCCGACTCCCACATCCAGTAATAAAACAAACAAACAAACAAGCAAAAACAAAAACAAACAAAAAACAAAAAAGTAGTTCTCTGAATCACTGAGGGATTCAAGGGGTTGAATATGCTAGCGTGCGTAGCTTCTGGGCGCAGGAATTAGGTTTTCACTGTTATGGTAGTAATACAGGCCCTAGTAATAGGTCTATATAATTCTATGTGCTATAGGCCTATATCTCTGTTTTATCATGATTATTGATTAATGGTGACTTCAATAAATATAATATTCTGCATTGCAATTGAGATATTTCAGAAAATTGGCAACTTAACGATTTTATAAGAGACTATTTTACGATTTTTAGAACCTATTTTTCAATTTTTAGAGCCTATTTTAGGTACCTAAAACAGCATTTTTAGCGACCTAAAAGTCCGAAGTCTATTTATAAGTCTATTATCCTGACGGTTGTATTATATGGATGTGAGACATGGCCGGGAAGAACAATCTGAAAGTGTTCGAAAACACTCAGTTATAATACCGATATACTATTCATTAAATAATAAAATCAGGTAAACCGATATAAGAAAGTGCCAGAATGATTTCCTTTAATCAGTGATAATTGCAGAAAATAAGTTATTTTTGTAATCTATCTTAGAGTTAAGCTCCGGATCGATTCATTAAGCAGAACTTGCGGAAAAACAAAGGTCTAAAATTTGATACTTAACCTTAAATCAAACTCGTATGCACTGATATAAGAAATTCTTAAAATAAGTTAACATTTCACAAAATGCACTCGCAAAGAACTCCGCTTGATGTACGTAGATCTAAATACTTCACATTAATATACCTTCTGTATATAACTATTCATGCAGTACTCAATTCAATTTGAACAACTAAATAAACAAATATTTGACTAGGAATATGTGGGTAGTGTTATTTGTCATAGCTACAGTATTTTTCAAATGAGAAGCCAATTCCTTCCCCGCCAATCACGTGTAAGAGCTAACGGAGTGTCGCTAGTAGTAAGAGTCTCCTCTCCGTCTCGTAGTCTCTGATTGGACTGCATATCTAAGCCGGAGAAGGATAAATGGTTTGTCATCTGAAAAACACTGTAACTGAATTGAACAGTGTAAAACAATATGTTGTCATGAGAACTGATTTTCATTTGATAAATTCTTTCTAATATATTACCATAAAATAGGCACTAAATTGGGTATTACTCCGGTACCGGTCAACCGATTTGGTCCAATATCAGTACGCTTCTTCCAATGGACATTATAAACGCGTATACCAAATTTTATGAAAATTCGATAAAGCGTGTTTGAGTTATCACGCGTACAATCACGGACGGTTAGACAGACAGACATTTTCCTGAACCCCCACACAATCTCATAAACTACTATAGTCTACTGGCAAAATGTTATATGCAATGTATTATTAAGTAGTTTTGCGTACCTGCTTATCGGAAGAGAATTCGTAGGTGCAGTGGATTTTGCTGTTTCTCGGAACGATCTAGTTTTTGGCCTTACTCAAAGTTGAATATGAGAATGTAGATGTTTGTGAAAAATAATTACCCCAGGAGGAGCCAACTTGATATTAAAACTATTACAAAATATTTTATTGGACCTCAGGTTAACTATTACAATTAATAAAAACAATTTACGAGAAATAATATTGCATAGTAAATGATCTGATTATTCTGCTAATTTCAGTTTTTGCGAGACAGAGGTGTAAAGGTGTAGAGAAGGCCATATGGCCTTAACTCCGCCAGGTTAAATAAATAAATAAATAAATAAATTATACAGACATTATTTTTGCGATAACGCACGGTCTGCGTGGCGGCCTGGAAGCAAGTCATCGGCCGATGTACATATTCCCCCCAATTCAAGCGCACGGATTTCTGAATTACGCTTACATTTATAGGCCTAATAATCACTTACCTTTGTCATAGAAGATGTTGAAAATGATCTCCGTGTACCGCCACACATTTCTGACATCTTTTAAGAAAGTTTGCATTCACACACATTAATTCTTCTTGTGAAATCGCTGCAAATCATCTTCTTATGTTCTCTTTCAGTTTTCAATTTTACTGTATGAGGGTTTATTCCTGTATACTTTATATTTTAAGTTCTCCCAAAGTAAAAATCACATATAGTAAGATCTGCTGGCCATAGCCCCTTGCTAATTACCATACCTTCAAACACTTTCTCAGTTAAATTTGCTTGGCTCCAACAAGACTCCGCTAAAGCGCATACTGCAGATCTCTCGTTAGATTTAATTGAAGAAGTGTTTGAAGATATGGTAATTAGTAAGGGGTTATGGCCAGCAAGATCTCCTGATCTCCAGTTCTTACTGTGATTTTTATTTTTGGGAGAACTTAAACACTAAAGTGAAAAAGACTAACTCTCATACAAATTGAAGAACTGAAAGCGAACATAAGAAGATAAATTGCAGCGATTTCACAAGAAGAATTAATGCGTGGGAATGAAAACTTTCTTAAAAGATGTCAGAAATGTGTGGCGGTGGACAGGGATCATTTTCAACATCTTCTGTGACAATGGTAGGTGATTATTCTAACTGTAGGCCTAAATCATAAATCCGTGCCTTGATTGAGGGGTTATGTACATGAGCCTTTACCGGACGACGACTTCCTTCCAGGCCGCCGCGCGGACCGTGCATTCTCGGCACATCGCAAAAATGTATCTGTAGTATAATACTATTATTTTAGTTTAATCAACCACTTTCGTAACTCATAATCTTGTTATGTAACGCCACACTACAGTATAATAACTCAAAACAGTTACTCGTATACTGTGTTAGAAACCCTTTTTGAAGTGAAACATGTAAGTCGATTGCTAACCCAAAGTTGCGTTACGCTCTAGCGTTACTAACAAAATCAACACGAAAGTAGTGGGGGTAAATAGCAAGCATAGAGTTGTTATCGAAGGAGTGGGGCCACGGGAGCGCGCGGAGAAAAGGTATCAGTAGGGGCCGTATTTTTTGGTAACAACGATAAGCGCGAAATTTTATAAAACAGCCTCTCTTGGCTATATTTAGCTTTTACATCTTAAAGTACCAATATGAACCAAATTGAATCTACGAAATATCGCGAAACTTACTCGATTCCGCGAAATGTGTCTACAAGCGCGAAATATACCCCTTCTGTCCGTAAAGTGAGAAATGAGCACGAAAATGTGCCTTAAAATCACAATATTGTGTTTTAATGTACTGTTTTTTTTTTATTTCTTAGCAGCATGCTTTTTTTCTGCTGTTTCTGTGGCTGTCGAAAATTTACCGATATATCGATATCTGTGATCGATTACAAAGATTGCAGAATTTACGCAAAGATTGTCTATGACCTGGTTTGTACTGTTGAGTACATTCCTTTCCTGCTATCTCTTTGCCAAGTTAGCGATGCCTATGATCGATACAGCAGATGAGTGTAGATGTTTGTTACTTGTATTCAACAGATTTTGTCCTTTCTCCACAGTGGTATGGTTGGCACTTCTGTTTGCAAATGGCTATCTGATGGTCTTTAGTAGAAATTACGATAATATTTCTCGTAATTATATTTGAACATTAACTCTAATCATGTCTAAATCGAAAGTTACTTCAATTCATACAAGGGCAGAAGACTATAGAAATGAGGGGGACTGTTAGTTCTTGTAAAAAAAGAAGCAAAGTTTATCATTGCGCAATGTTCCCAATGTAGTATAAAGTAATTTATTTCACGAAATGCCCACCGAAATAGAAGGAAGTTAACACCGAAATCAGCCATTTTATTTCACCAATAAATCAGGGCCCTAGGTATCAGGCATTGAGTGGAGGGCTATTACTGCTTCTAGCTAGTGGCGTGGTGAGCCCTTCACCATTATAGATGGATCTACTCGTTGCGTGAGCATCGTTTACACATCACTAACGTTTTCGGGAATTTAACCAAATTGTCCCGTTCATGTAAACAAACACAGCGGCTACGATCAGTGACAGTTTGGGCATTAGTTCATCACAACTGTGTTATTGTTTTATGCGTATTCGATTTAAAATGCCGAAAAAGTTAATTTCTTATTTTTTTCAGATGATTTCCTTCTTCCGTTCGATATAATTATATGTATTCCTCTATTTCACTCTCTACATTGCCAAAGAAGATTCACTTCTGTCGCGTGGCGTTCCACGCACCCGATTTTTTTTATTTTTTCAATTACGTGTGTTCTTTGCACTAATATCAATAGCCTATGTAACTCTTTATTGCCTCATTCCTTTTAAAATAATAAACGTATGACTATTCTTTAATTTGATCAATTGGTATTACGTAACTTAGATTTTGAAGGAATATTGTTCGTGTGACGTTGAAATTAAGTGTACTATAATTCTTCTCTTGCACCTAGTTTAAATTAGTGGGTAATTTTCTGAATATTAGATATAATATTTAGGACTTCATATGTCCATAGAAATATATGACAATATTTGTAATGAGGTTTTTAATGGTTAATAATAAATCACTTGTGTTTTTAAAACTATCAAAGACTGTTGCAAAATATTTTATAATCAGCATGGTGAGGACTTAGGCCTATTTATTATAATTTTAAATTTATGTTGAGCCTGTTTTCCATATTTTAACCTTGCTAATATAAATTACTATTATAAGCATATATGTATATTGTTGAACGTTGTTGGGTTTGGTCCAGGGTTAAAGAGATCTTCACTGT
Organism: Ectobius pallidus; assembly: GCA_964059195.1. Lineage (NCBI taxonomy): Eukaryota > Metazoa > Arthropoda > Insecta > Blattodea > Ectobiidae > Ectobius > Ectobius pallidus. Next base: position 10,189,349 of record CAXKWD010000012.1, read on the forward strand.
TCTTAAGACCTTCTATGTCACTGTCAACCTTCAGATCGCAGTTAACAGCACATATACGTAGTACTTAATAGTGTATCTTTTTCATGTCCTATGTTAATTTCAGTTTCTATCACTTAATGTTTTTTGTATAACTAAATTGTATTTGTAACAATTAATTTCTTTTTTATCATTTTCTTAAAATTCTTTCATATTATTCAGTGTGTCATTTTAATGTATCTTAAATCATTTCATGTGTTATGTTGTGTTCTTTTAATGTATTTTGTGCTACTTATTATGTTATATTTGAAAGAGAAAGATATATTTTAATTGGACACTTAGACTATTGTAAACTTACTTACACCAAACCATTATTTCATATTTTGTTAAAAAATGCTGTTCTAGACAATTTTACTATTTTCTTTCTCATGTACATAATCGATTATAGGTTAAAGGCATTATGTGATCAATGATACACAGGCTTTGCTAGTATAGAGCAGATGGTATATCTTAGGTTAAATGACATGGATAATTAAGAAAACACTGTAATTTTGTAACAACTATAACCCTAATATACCTACGGGTCAAATAGGGTTTCGTTAAATTGTATATTCAATAAAATAATATATTGTAATAATTAATGTAAGTTACTATTAGTCCCTGGTGAAGTGGAAGAAAAGACCTTACGGTCTTAACTTCTCCAGGTTAAATAAACTATTATTATTATTATTATTATTATTAATATTATTATTATTATTATTATTATTATTATTATTATTATTATTATTATTATTATTATTATTATTATTATGTCTTCCCTCCTGTAGCTTGTTCGATCACACTATCTCTGATATTGGGCACTCATGCTTCCAAAATTCTTCCCGAAGACAAACTCAAGTTTTCAAGGCTGTGTGACAGTGTTCTGAAAATTCTGGACAGCATGAGTATCGCTTAGCAAGACAGAATTAAAACCTGTCACAAATGAAGCCTAACGATCTCTTAGGAAATATAACCAGTCTATCGTGACTAATATGGCCGAAAGAACTAGGCAAAGAATTTTTTAGTACACGCTCCGTAAAGTGGCTGTTTCATGGACTGCTAACACGTCGGAAAGTAGCACTTTATTGTACTAATACGGTAAAGTAATTCTACCGGCCTAGTACGGTAAAGTTGCCATGATAACCCCTAGTGGACGTAGTTATAACTGTGGCTCCTAGATGTCTCTGTAGTGTCTCCCAGTGTAAGTTCAAGTTTACATGTTAGGGGTTTTGTTGTTCATTGTCTATTAACAAGCATAGTAAACCTTGAGAATATTATAGGAGAAAAATTCCTCCGACACTGGGACTTGAACCCAGGACCTTTGGCTATTCGCGCCAATACTCTACCAACTGAGCTAAGCTGGAGTTCAATTCACAGCGCCGGATGGAACCTCTCTCCTATGTCTGATTGCCCTAATGGTCTACCTCACAGACAGACAAGTTATGTCATATGCAGTACTGTGAGGCACACTATTACATGAGAATATAATATAATATAATATTCTCATGTAATGTCCAACAGAGACAATAATCAGTGGTTCATGAAAGCTTATATATCTATCTTGAATGGCAACTGTACAATAACAGTGGGAGCCCGGTCACAAAAATCACTAATTAGTGTGCCTCACAGTACTGCATATGACATAACTTGTCTGTCTGTGAGGTAGACCATTAGGGCAATCAGTCATAGGAGAGAGGTTCCATCCGGCGCTGTGAATTGAACTCCGGCTTAGCTCAGTTGGTAGAGCATTGGCGCGAATAGCCAAAGGTCCTGGGTTCAAGTCCCAGTGTCGGAGGAATTTTTCTCCTATAATATTCTCATGTAATGTCCAACAGAGACAATAATCTGTGGTTCATGAAAGCTCTATAGTAAACCTTGTCATTTGGAAATCTTGAATTTAAGAAATAAATTCCATAGTAATACCGATAACTTTTTAAACATATTTTTTTATGTTTAGGAGTAGACGCGAACGCACGTACTTTGTAACACGGAGCCATCGTTTACAAAACTAGACTACCAGTACCAATTGAAGAAGCGAGTTCAGATGAGCCTCTTGTACGATTGCTTCTTTTAATTTGGTATAATAAGTTTCGTTGCAGAAAATATGATAAAAATGACGTGTAATTTTAATTGAAGTAAATATATTTTGTTTAATTAATCAACATTACAATCTCAACGATGTCTATAAACTTTTTTTAAGGACAAGAAACAATCCACAGCAAGCGAAGTTTATAAACATGGACTACTGACACAATCGCCATTATCTTTGCTTTCTTTACGCAGAATTATTGAAAATTAGTGAGCTCATCAGTAGTAAAATTGCAGAACTTTTACTAAATAATATTGTATGCACCACGTACGCACAAACTTTAGTGGACTTATCCAGTATTTTAGCCTCAGCTTACGCCTCGACTGGAATACTAGATTCGTCCGCTAAAGCCTTATTTCACGTACTTGGAATATAAATAGCTATAAATATACGGCAATAGTATATTTTGCAAGCAGCTTATACCTCTAGAAATGCTAATATACAAATACCTTCACAAACTATTGTTAAAATTGTACAATATTGTTCTTTACCATGGTAATGTTTCATGTTCACACCATAATTTGGTATAAAATCAAAGATAAAAGTCAAATACAGTAATTAGGCATATATTTACATACTAAAATTATGTAAATGATGGGTGCCCATAATCTCTTCTCTCTATATATAAAAGGCTTTGTCCTGACTGACAGGAATCAACGTACAGCCTAAACTATAACAGGTAGAGACTTGGAATTTTGATAGTACCTTCGTTTTATAATGTAGATGCTCACTAAGAAAGGATTTTGAAAAATTCTGATTCTAAATGCCAAAAATTAAATGTTTTTGAAAATACTTAATCCCTTTTTACATAGAATTATCGAAACAAATTCACAGAACATATTGTTGCCAATGGTATAGGTGGGTTTGGATTAAATTAAATGGATGTTTGACAAATTAGAGAAGGCATCATTATAATTCATATTATCTATATTAATAAAAGGAATTGTCCTCGATGTCCAGCAAAATCTACTGAACGCAGAGATCTGAAATTTTAAACATAGGTGGGCTGAAGGGTCGGAAAATGCACCTCGAAGCCGGAATTTTAATTTTAGTTTTCGTTCGTGAGTTATGAGTGAAAAACGGGCAAAAAACGTGCATTTTTTGCGTTTTCAAAACATAAGTTTTCAGTTATACATTTCAATGTCAAATCAATTACAGTTGGCTTTGGCTATTTTTGTCAAACCTTGAAAACAAAACTTTCGCGATCGCTTGAATGTTGTAAGCCCTAAATATGGTCAAACGTTGTTTTATTTGGACGAATCTCACTATACAGAGGTTTTCTGGGCCAAGAAACTCGAATCTGAGGTCGCTTTTACCAGACGATGCTATCTAATCGTGGTATGTAGTCCACGTGATTTAGGAGTTAATAAATATAATGATTTTACTATTATGCCCTTAATTTTTAATTTTTGAAATAATTATCGCGGGCGAAGCCGCGGGCACATGCTAGTATTTTATAAATAGTCAATGTGACCTACACATAGTGTAGAATTCAATAGGCCTACATTGCTCTATCATGAGGGTATCGGGTTTGGTGATACAGAACTGGCATGCCCGGGTCATGATCTTAAGTTCAAGGCTTCAAACTCTGCCCAGGTTCTTTCAGGATTACAATCCGGGTGGGACCATACCGTCAGGCTCCTGTCGTATATTTCCAAAACCTAAATTAGAACTTCTGGACCAAGTTCCTCGGCCGTTTGACGTCCAAGTAATACCCTAATTTCCTACTAGATGGCCATAAAGGATAGGCTTACCACCTGCCCTCTGTCCTCAGCTAAGAAAATAGCGTAACTAAATGGACTTGGTTAAATAAAATCCAGCCAGGAGGCCATGGCCATATGCTCCCTACGCGATATTATGAGGACTACTCCACTCATACGCCGCGTGTTTGATATTGGCCAATAACGCTTAGCAATTCCTCGGATATAGATCAATTACGCCCGTTTATCTTTAATATTCTTGTAGGAATCGCGAGGATGGCATTTTATCGGGTAAAACCGTCTGCTCGTTACTGGACACGTAAGCATCAGAGTGCAGTGATTAATACGTCACGTGCTGCCACTAAGCAGAACGAAAAGAGATTATTTTATAAACATAACTTATTTGGAAATTGAAATAGTGTAAATGTACATTGATTAAAAACACTATTTCGATTCGGTGTAAGCCAGTTGGTGTGCTTTTATTCTGTTCTGCTGTTAGCTTACCTGAATGAAGTTAACTATGGGTCAAGTGAATAAACATGTAGCAATTGCTTTTACTTGAAAATAACAGAATAAGCTTCAAAATATGTGAATAATAATATAGAATATGCTTGTGCTAATTAACAAAAGAAAGTTGTAGCAAATGCTAAATTTCCCAGCACTTGCTTAAAAAGGTGTGAATAAAAGCAAGACTCTGCTTTGACTTCATAGCAAATGCTGCAAATTTTTCAAGTGTGGTTATACCCATGCTACAGTTTTAATTTTATTGGAAGTGTAAATGATGAAATGGCTTTTTTTTATGCAAGTGAGAACTCCTAAATATCGCAGGCTTGTTCGGACTCTTGAAAGTGATTATCATTCTTCAGAATATGAACAAATTGTAACTGTTTATCACTTTCTTCACTGGTCATAGAAATTTCAGACTCAGAAGATGACTGCATTTTGATGTCCATAACAATTAAAGACACTCACATGTTTCCTATTATTTTCATGACCTGCTAGATTGATGTTTATTTTTAATTATGTAGGGGGCCGTGATCCACAGAAAAGGTTAAATTTTTCCAGCATTTACTAGCTAGCACTAGTAAAAGATTATTCACACAAAACTGAGCTAATGCTATTACTTAATACTAGATAGCAAATGCTTTTGCTAATACTTAATTCTAAAAGCAAATGCTTGCTTTTTATTCACTTGACCCTATGTCTTACATGCACCATTGTCACTACATGGTAACTCGAATCGATTCATGGATGGTTTATTCATGGTATAGTTTTGCTTTTACATAATAAAATAAGAAAGTAATTAATAATTGTATAATCTGTTACACTTTTATTCATGAAATATTCTTAATACACGAGTTTACAAGTTTCATCAGTCGTGAATCTATCGATAAACTCGTAAACTCTCGTGGGATTACCTATGATATATGCTGAAATCCACCACTTAACTACCTTAGTTCACATAATATAACAAAGCGAAATCTCGATAGGAACGATATCGACATTCATCCGTAAATGTGATGTCAGCAGTAGACAGAACTTCCATCGTCAGCTTACTTCAATCTGTGTCTGTCATCACTCCCGATATTCACGATTCTAATGAAGTTTTACAATATATTCAGGGTAAGACATACATTTGTAACAAGTTGGGGAAAAATTCAGAATTTTTTCTTCAGTTATAGGCTGCGTTTTTCTATAATTAATAAGATATGCTAATCTCTCTATATATAAAAGGCTTTGTCCTGACTGACTGACTGACTGATTGACTGAATGGCAGGAATCAACGTACAGCCTAAACTATAACAGGTAGAGACTTGGAATTTTGACAGTACCTTCGTTGCATAATGTAGGTGCTCACTAAGAAAGGATTTTGAAAAATTCTGATTCTAAATGCCAAAAATTAAATGTTTTTGAAAATACTTAATCCCTTTTACATATAATTATCAATTCCAAATCACAGAATATATTGTTGCCAAATGGTATCAGGTGGGCTTGGAAAAAACAAATGAAATGCACTTTTGACAAATAAGAGAAGTTATCAAAATAATTCATGTTATAAATAAATATTACAGAATGAAATCCACTAAAATAATGGAATCACATAACTTTCTCTACCCTGGACATAGAGAAAACAAAACGAGGTATGGTAATGTGTATATTATTATATTATATCGCAGGTTTTTGGAGAGAAAAGTATGAAAGTGATAATGCTTTCTGTTTAATTTCATCTCCAAAACGGTTTTATGGCAACATAAGAGTGGGAAATTTCCCGCCTCGATATTACAATTTTACTGGAATTTCTGTTTCTTGAACTTATTTAAACCTCTACCAGGCTTGCTGTGCACTGTACAAGCGATGGGATGCAAAATTCTAGATCCTCTATGAGCCATAAAAAACTATATCAAGCGTTTTCTGAGGGAATAGTTTGAGTGTAATAAGTCGTTCTTCCTATTTCAAATTATAAATGCCTATATAAGGACCTAGAATTTAAAATTGAAAATCCTTCATAAGTTCATTTCCAATTACAAAATACCAAACCCGGGCGACTCCGGGTCTTTTAAGCTAGTCGAATATAAATCGATGTTTCATATTACATTTTAACCATACGGAAATATCTATACAATTTGCGAGACTTGTACTAGCTGAAAAAGAAGACCAAAGTAGAGTAGAACGTTAAGTAGCGAAGATCTGGGTTATTTCTAGACCCATCAATCCGAGTGAGGTTTTCGCAGGGTTTCCCTCACTCTTAGGCGAATGCCGGATTTGACTCATTACCTGCTGTTCCTTATGAATGCAGTTGGGAAAAAATCTAATTAGATCTAGTAGAACCTAGAATAAGAAATGGCTATATAGGCCTATGCATTCATGAACCACAGATTATTGTCTCGGGTTGGACATTACATGTGCATTAGCATTGGAAGCTCGATTTTAAAAATCACTAAGTAGTGTGCCTCACAGTACTGCATATGACATGTCATTGTCTGTCAGGGCAATCAGTCATAGGAGAGAGGTTCCACCTGGCGCTGTGAAGTGAACTCTGGCTTAGCTCAGTGGATAGCCAAAGGTCCTGGGTTCAAATGCCGTGTCAGAGGAATTGTTCTCGTATAATATAAATAATTATGGAATCGCGCACAATGTGCATTATCTTAACCTAAGACTTAACCTACCCAGTCCTGAACCCGGGGAGGGGATCTTTCACTACTGAAAAATCCCCTACCCGGCCGGGAATCGAACCCGGGCCGCCGGAGGGGAAGGCAGGCGTGCTACCGACTCACCCACGGCGGCGGACTTCTCGTATAATATTCTCATGTCGGCCGCGGTGGTCTAGAGGTAGCGTGCCCGCCTCTAGATCCGCAGGGCGCGGGATCAAACCCGGCCGCGGTCGATGGATTTTTCAGGACGTAAAAATCCTGGGCACGGAGTCCTCCGGGAGGGACTTTAAGCTGGGGGTCCCGTGTTGTAGATTTACGGCACGTAACAGAACTCCAAGCCTAAATTAGAGCCTCTGGTCAAAATTTCTCGGCCCTTTCACGTCCAAGAAATACTTAGTTTCCAGAGGGGGGTTGCGAGGCGATGGGCTTACCACCTGTCCCTCTACCCTCTCTCGGGAAATAAGCATATCAACATTGGTATAGGTAATGAAACCTCCATTGGAGGCCCCTTCGCCCCACCTGGGGATCATAGGGTACCAGATACAGAGATACCAGAATATTCTCATAATATTCTCTAGAATAAGATTGATAAGGACAAAACTTCCGTCAAAGGTGACCGGAGATATAGCCTACTAGACTGAGGTACTCCGTGAGTGAAAGGTGGGCACCAAAAAATGTACTTATTCGTGATTAAGAATACATATTTCTACGTTAGTCTGCCCACAGTATTCACAATATATCTGTACTCGCAATCGTCAGTTTGTAAATGGGAATAAACATGATGGTTAACGCAATTAAAGACTCCTGGTTTATAATCGACTGTTTCATATTTTAAAATTCATATCTATTTGCTTATATTAAAAATATGTAAACTATGTACTAGGTATCAAAACATATGATTTTTCTGTCTGAATACTGTGGGAGACAATTGACACTTCTCGCTCTACATGCGACGAACTTGTTGAATCTAAGGAGGCAATTTCTACTTCTATGGCTAAAAGCTCTATTACCAACATAACTATTTAAACTGTATCATTATCATGTCGATACGATATTTTCCATTTATTTATTAATTCCAGGAATATAGTAAGTACAGTGAGTCCCACGCAAGAGTTGGCCAATGACGCGGGTTTCTGCGTCGCGGTTGGCACAGCTCCAACTCCCGAGCGATCGGGTGAAATATCTACGCAAATAATGCCGCGGTCGTTGTAATGATTCAGGTTATCACATTTTCAGTTAAAATTACAATGAAAATAACCACGTATCTCATCACAAGAGATGATGGAAATGTTCTCCTCTTGCATCCAGACAATACTGGCACCTTTTTAGGAAATTTTCTATCACGCGCGTAAGTTCAGCTTCCGAGACAGAGTTACTTTCTCTTGTGATAGGCCTATGTGATATTGTCTTAAGTTCTTCTAACAGTATGTGAATATTATTTACGGGGAAACTTGAAAAATAAAGTGTATAGGTCAATTTCCCATACACAAGAAGAACTTAAAAGACAATATCACAAAAGAAATTAACTCTATCTCGGAAGCTGAACTTACGCGCGTGAAAGAAAATTCCCTAAAAAAAGGTGCCAATGTTGCGCGTATGCAAAAGAGGAGAACATTTCCAACATCTCTTGTGATGAGATACGTTGTTATTTTCATTGCAATTTTAACTGTAAATGTGATAACCTGAATCATTACGACGACCGCGGCATTATTTGCGTAGATATTTCACCCGATCGCTCGGGAGTTGGAGCTGTGCCAGCCGCGACGCAGAAACCCGCGTCATTGGCCAACTCTTGCGTGGGACTCACTGTACTTCATGAGATTGTGTGGGGGACGGGAAAATGTCTGTTCGTGTGTCTGTACGCGCGATAACTCAAATAGGCTTTATCGGATTTCCTTGAAACCTCGTATACGCATTTATAACGTCCAAGGGAAAAAGTCTATCGATATTGAACCAAATCGGTTGACAGGTACCGGAGTAATGCCAAATTTATGGTAGTGTATTAGAAAGAATTTATCAAATGCAAATCAGTTATCATTACAACATACTGTTTCATTCACTTATGCTTATCAAACTAGACCTTTGTTCTTCCATAAGGCTAGCTTAATGAATCGATCTGGAGCTTAACTGGGAAATTAATTAAAAATGTAACTTATATTTTCCATATCATAATTGCAATTATCACTGATTAAACAAAAGCATTCTGGCATTTTGTTACATCAGTTTACCTGATTTTATTAAACGTTCATTGTCCTTGTCAACATTTTAATATAACAGAACTTAATGTAGAAACGCAGTAGGAGCATTTCAACACTGGCAAGGAAAAAACAGAAAAGAAAATTAGCCTACAGTAAATCCTAGTTTTAGAAGTGAAGTAGTTCAATTATTATATAAATTAATTTATAGAAAATTAACTATATTCTGCTTTATATGATATTATATTTCTATGATAGAAGTTTTGTTATTGACCTAATTACTTTTAATATCCACCGAGTAGGTTAAAATTTTTCCTTGGTGGAAATTTGCATTCGTGTAATGTCCTTTCGCTTTAACGGAATTGTTTAGGTGGATACTGGATACTTACACCACTTACCATTTCTGTGGATGTCAATTCCAAGACTGAATCGTTGAATCCGGTCTTGGCCTTCCCTAACCTACACGCAGTCAGTCCCTCCTTCCCTGTTCTCTCGAACAAATACAACAGTATCTGGACCACTCCTCCTTTTTCTCCCCTTCTCCTCGGCCAACAACCCTATATGCAAATGAAGTGCCGGCATGGCCGCATATCTCCATCCCCTTTAGTTGTTTCTCGCTCTCTTTTCTTCTACGCGTCCTCCCCAGACCTTCCGAGATTCTCTCTGTTGAGGTAGGTCCGGTTTAGCAGGGGGGTGAAGTCTCAGGTTGGGCTAGGTCTGTTTGAAGACAAGCGAGCCAGGTTTCAAGAGATCGGACTTTCTCTTCACACATCCTATTTACCTTCTTTTTTTTTCTCTCTCCATCTTTATGGATTTGTAGAGGGGATGGTGAAGATGAATAGAGGGTAGTTAGCTATCTTGTGCTTTCCTCCTTTTCCTGAGGACAAGGTCAGTCCTGGTTAGGTCGGCCGCGTGACTTGTATGTGTAGTTTGGAATCTATAGCGAGTGTGCATCTATTCTGCAGTAGAGTGAATGCCCTTGGAAAAGTATTTTCAACACAACAGATGCAAGCAGATAATTTCTAGTCCAGTGAATCTCACCAGCGATCGAATGAATTCAACTCCTCTTTTTCGGTACGCAGTTATTTTCATTACAATATTTTCTGTAGGCAATAATTGAGTAAAATGTACAAATTTCAAACACAAAGTACGGTTCCAAAAAATGGTTTGTTTTTAATATCATATTGTTAATATCCCTAGTAATATATTTATTTAACTAAAACTGAATCAGATATAAACAAAGCACATATTTTACTTTACCACTATGTAGCTCATGAATCAACTCGCAAATGTCTATCCTCATAACGTTATCGTTTTATTTTATCACCTTAATTTTATCACATCTTCCTGCAATCTTTTTTTACATAAATTCACAAAGGCTGAACAATGGAACATCTTAATGCATATAACTTCTTTGATCAAAAGCAATAAATCATTGAAAACAGCGATTGGGTATATATTATAAGCTGTATATGCTCAAAAGGAGATACGAAAATAGTCTAAAGTAATATCTAGTGAAGATTTTAAATCTTGTCTAATAACGATTACAGCATTACTCATACGTTATAGTTAGCAGCCTAGAACGAGTAGTAAGGAGTTCTAATCTTACAAATAAAACAGGTGATAGAATGTGTTGGTACAGCGAGACTACCACCAATGGCGCGACGATCGTTTAGTATAAGCTTACGTCATATGCTATTTCGGTTACAAAGACACAAAAAGCTATATGTTTTAGTTTCTCTTAGTTTTAATTCTTCAATAAACGTTTAATTCTGTGAGTATTCGCTAAATGGTCACAATAATTTAACTCAAGTCCACATTCTCGAAGACAAATTCAGGACATGTTGTCATTTTATCTAAGCTAAATATGGACGCAAGGGGAAACTTAAATTGTTTCTAAACAGGAAATAAAAACATTTATGATATCGTTAATGAATTTAATTATTCCATTTGTGGTAGACAAATTATTTTGTATATTAAAATATCCACCTATACCACAAATATAAAATTGTCCAGAAAGTTCAATTTGGTGCAACATCTACAATGTGATTATAAATATACAACTCTGTGCATATGTAGCTTCTGTTTATATTCATGTCTGTATATATGTTGTCCTCACAATACAGTATGTATATTCCTGCAGTTGAAATTGTTATACTAAATACAATAATTTGTATAAAACTACCGTGTATCACAGTATTGTCACTAATGCCTTAATTTTAGCAAATATTAGCAAATTATATGAATAACTATATTTGAAAAACTATTAAGCTATCGCTGTGCACACAGTATATAATATGTATTAACTACCGAATCTAAGTGATGTCACCACTATATTAACATTAGCAAATGCTAGCAAATTATGTCATAAAATTATTAAAAGCCAAAAAATTGTGTAACAGAAATAGTATTTTAGCTATTTACCTAAGTATTAGCCAAGTTTGTTAGTTAGGTTAGAAGTTTCTCATATAATTTATACCACTGTTGTCTGTTGATTATTTCTATGTTCGTTATATATGTAGTATATTCTTTCCTTAGTCAAAACTGTTACACTTACATCACCAGATCGAAATCTTATTATGAATATTATATATGACAATATATGGGATATCCTGTGGATGTGGATCACCTTCTAAGTTCTAATGACGGTATAGCTTAGTTCTAATGATGTCATCGTTGTAACAATCCGTTGTATCAGTTGAACTTTCTGTAGAATTGTCTTTAGGAGATGCGCATTCGGTCATGTAATAGACGATCTTATGAGTTCATCTATGATACTCATGAGTAGAGTTCGGATGTTTATGACATGTCATATTACTTCCTCCGCCCGTACCATAGGTACTATAGGTAGAGGAAGTATTGTTTTCGACCCCAAAATTCGAAGTTGAGTTTTTAGCATATATACACGTTTCAAGGCCCCCTGAATCCAAAAATACTATTTTTGGAAACATGTCTGTGTGTCTGTGTGTCTGTGTGGAAAATATCTGTGAACAAGCTAGCTCCAAAACGGAAAATCGTATGAAAACAAAATTTCGTATTTGGGTCAGGTACCTTCTGAAGATGTGAGGATAAGATTGGCGACTATTTTCTCTTATTTTTAAGGGGACTTTACATGAAGAAATTTTCGTTTTTCGCGATTTTCTCGAAAACGGCTCTAACGATTTTCTTTAAATTTTGCACATAGGTTGCTTATACTAAGAGCTAAAACTTTTATTTGAAACATTTTTTCGAGAAAATTCTCTGAGGGTAGTTACAAGCCACCCACTGTTCACCCACTGTTTGTAGAAAGTTTGTCTTACGTGATGAACAACTGAATTCGCGCTCTTTCACGGCCTCTTATTTTATATAAGAATGTGAAGTGAGAAAGATGTATTGTTGGCCATGCATAGAGTAAAGATGTATCTGAGGGAAATATTCGATAAATTTCGGAAATTATATTTTTCGGCAGAAAGTTCAATAAACGTCTGCAGTCATTTGTTTTTTTTTTTAAGTTTGTTATATAGACTGCGCTTTTAGTCGCATCATTGAAAGAAGAGGTATTTATAGGATAATTAGCGTAAAATTGTGTCTTGCGATTCTGTACAAGGATATGTGAATACTGCTAACTTTTATTTGGGCAGAGGAAGTTATGTGACTTTCACATCAGATTTTTTTTTATCCTGACTTCCATTCTTGCCGCAAACACAAATTAAACACGAATTGCATGTTATTATCCCAATCGGACCGTTTTTATTTTGCATATAATAATAATAATTTATTGCGTCTGTAGCTATACATTGTATAGGTAGACATTGTCAATATTATTTAGAACAAATAAAGTTTACAGTAACTGCAAAATCATTCACGTAAAAAATCCTTAAAAGAATAAAATGTCTCTCATACAAATACTCTTTCAGTTTAAATTTAAAACCCCTGAGATTATTTACATTTAAAGTACTAGCTGGTAAGGTATTTATAACTTGACTAACAATGTAAACTAGCGATTTAGTGTATCTAAAAGTTCGATATTTAAAAATATGTTTAACGTCTTTGCTCCTTGTAAAGTCATATTTTGTTAATTTTTGTGGTCTTGGTCATATGTTGGCCATATTTGTAATTTAACGTCATATTTAAGTCATAAATACGGTAAAGGAGCACATTTATATAGTGTTTGCACTACATGGTCGAGTTAAATTTGAAATTTATTTCATTAATGTAATGTTTATGCCAAATTAATAAATAACTTAGATTTCAAAATTAATGCAATTGTTCATATTTTATGAGGCATGCAAGTCTACAAAATATTACGAGTATTTGGCACTGATTAAGCGAGCAAACAGGAGAAAATTCTTTAAAAGAAATAGTTCATTTCAAGTAAAACTGTAAATCACCAAAATTGTTAAAAAGTTATCAGAATTCGTGTGATGTAAGAATTTAGTGTCTTCAAAAGTTTTAAATTGGAACATTTTTGTTTAAATACGTTATTTTATGAGGTCATATTTAGGGTTTTTGGGTCATATTGAGTCATTTTTAAGGGCATATTTGCAGTCATATTTTCAACTTTGTTAGGTCATAAACATACAAACCCTACTCATAAGATTAAAAAATTTCATTTTTTCTTTCTTTAAGGGTTGAAGTATTAAGGAAATTAGTGATTAATATTTCGCCTTATACCCTCAAATAATGATGAACCAAAAAATCGCAGTTAGCCTCAGATATTTATTACTAGATTAATATAATCTGTTCTGAGTTGTGAATCATATTAAAAAAATACATATGCTAAAAAGAAGTACACATATTTATATCATCAATTAAAATACTATTTACATTATCACAGAGTGATATGTGTACTTCTTTTTAGCATATGTATTTTTATATTTTTTAATATGATTCACAACTCAGAACAGATTATGTTAATCTAGTAATAAATATCTGAGGCTAACTGCGATTTTTTGGTTTATCCTACTCATGAGTATTCATTATCTATGAGTAGTCTATCATAGATGTAGCCTACTCACCTACGAGGGTCGTCCAGAAAGTAAAGAACGATTTGGCATAACATAATAATAACGAAAGATATGAACACAGTACCTTTCGCTATTTCTCAACGCAATCGTTATTGCCGTCAAGGCATTTATTGTAACGTGGTACCAGTTTTTCAAAGCCGATGTTATACTCTTCTACCGCTAAAGACCCGAGCCAGGAGGTCATTGCCGCTTTACGGTCTTCATCGGTCTTCATCGAATTCTTTTCCACCCAAAAAGTCCTTTAATTTTGAAAACAAATGAAAATCGCTGGGTGCCAGGTCAGGGCTCTAAGGAGGATGTCCAAAAATTTCCCACTTAAAACGTTGAAGTTGGGTCTGTGTTTGAGCAGCCGAATGAGGCCGAGCGTTGTCGTAAATCAAAAATAATTTTTCAGACAACTTTCCACATTTCTTGTTTTGGACAGCGCGTCGTATTCGTTGAAGAGTTGCACAATAGACCTCTGCGTTTATTCCTTGCTTCTTGGCAGGAACTATAGGCTCGGGTCTTTGGCGGTAAAAGAGTGGAGTCAATGACTTTTTGTAGAATAAATTATATAATTTCCTCCAAATATTACAAACATTCTATGAATACAGCTTTAACGGTTTATGTGTCGTATACCGAGAAACGCTGTTTTCGTCGCTGCGAATTCGCTACATGTTATCCAGTGGCGGACGCAGAAATTTTTTTCGGAGGGGGGGGGATTTGAATAGGTAGAAAGAATACTAAAAAAATTAATCAACTTACATATACAATTAGTTTATAAAACAGGCCACTTAGATTACATATATAGCCTTTTATCAAATTTCGGGGGGGGGGGATGTAACCCCCTATCCCCCCTGCGTCCGCCACTGATGTTATCTAGCGTTGTAATTGGACCTATGAATTGAAAGAAAAGTTAATGGAAATCAGATGAATGAATCTCGAGTTATAAGCTAAAAAAATGCAAATAAACATACATCGTGTCTTATAATATGCAAGGAAGAGTTTTTCTAATAATGTTGGGTTTCTTTATCACCTTATACCCTCAATAAAATGTGTAGGAGTATATTATAAGCTCACGACACTAGTAGGCCTATATTATTGTTCAGCTTATCTTTGCTGAGGTCAGTAATAAAAGCACTTTTACACTTGTGAGTTCAAAAAGTGAAAACACTATTAAACATTTATCGTCACACACAAACAGGAAATAAATAGAAGTAAAACTGGTTTAAAATTACTATGTAATCTTGCTGGTGCCTTGTACTGTAATATACTGTGAATATTATATACTCCTACACATCTTATTGAGGGTATAAGGTGGTAAAGAAACCCAACATTATTAAAATGACCCTTAAAATTTATTAACAGAGAGCTTTCCTACTTCAGTGAGGATAGGCGTAATCAATATTGTATAAGTCTATTACGTGAATAAACTGTAGTAATTATGGTCTATATCCATACAATATTATTCTTCTTCTCCGTTTCACCCAACCTTGGGGTACGTTGAATCAATCACTTCTTAATGTTTTGTGTTTTAATTTTAGCCCAGTATTTCTTCATTCTTTCTGATCTTGCTTTTCTCTCGTCTTCACTGATCTGAATCATTCGTTTGGTTTTGATTTTGACTTGGAACCTCTCTTTCTTGACTTTGGTTATTTTTTTTTGCAGTTTTATCTATGATAATTTTTTCTGTGATTTTGAGTTCTTTTAAGTCCTCCGTTTCCTTAAACCAATTTGGTTTGGTCTTTTTGTTGCGAAAATATTCAAAGATCTTTTGGTCAGTCTATTTGGGTCCATTCTGAGGATGTGTCCATAAAGATCAATTCATCTTTTCCTCATTGAGTCCGAGAGTTTTTCAGTCTTTTGGTAACACTATATATATATATATATATATGTATATATATATATATATATATACATACACACACACACACACACATACACTATAATCATATTATTGTGCAGTTTTATTTAGTAGCCATAATCATATGGCACGGAAAAATCTTTATGATCTAAAACCATAATTGTAGCAATATCCTATTCCATTTGCATTGATCTATTTATATATACATAGCCTATATAGCCTATATATATATATATATACATATACATATATACACACATCTATCAGTATTCATGCGTAACAGATAATAAATACGCAGCCTAGCTGTTTTCTGGCCATCATCGATCAGGTCTGCCATGATGAAGATCGTTATTGGCTGACATTACGAAGGGAGGTTTGATCATTTTTGCTTTTTATTAAAATGAATTGTTGTGTTATAAGGTATTCTATCTTGTGGCTTCAGACAGTAACATACCAAGAAAAAAGTGTTCAGATAGGCCACCAGGTTGTAGAAGACAGGCTTCCAGAGGTTGGGGCTTCCAAATTTTTAGCATTTCGGTACGTGGTCCTCATTTCTCTTGGAGGGTGAGACAACCCCAGGGCCATTAAAAGGATTAGGCCTTGAAAAATCCGAAGACCTCATAGCAGATAGAATCCGTGGTCTTTCCGTTTTTAGCGCAGTGTCACAACCAACAAATCAAGAAAATATAAGTACAGAAAATAAGATCAGTTAAACTCATTAAAAAAGTTCCATATGAAGTTAACAGGCCATATTTAACAAATTACTGAGTTTTAGATCACGGTTTCTTGAGAAAGTTTTATTCCTCACGCCAAAAATGTTCCTTTATTTTCGCAAGAACATTTGAAAGCGTACAAATAAGCAGTCGAAACTTTTCAAAGTTTATTTTTTGAGCCTGAAAATTAAAAATTTGTCTCTTTGGAATTTTCTCATCGTGTATAGGCTAAAAGCTGTAGCTTTGCAAATGTCAAGATTTATAGCTCATATGGAAGTGGGTAAACATCAATTTTAATGGTGGATGATATGGAGCACCGTAGGCCTACATGTTTCTCCATACATATAGGGCAGCTAGAAACAACAAATTTTGCACGGTGACTGCGTTGGATATCCTAATATTCCTGCCGAACTATACAGCATTTACTTAAAATATAATCAGGTAAACTGATATAACAATGTGCCAGTGATAATTGCAATTATGATAGGTCCATGCAGAAAATAAAGTATTTTTGTAATACATTCCAAAAACCAAAGCGCTGGAAATAATATTAATGATGCAATAGGCCTACGATTCGCTGGCATGTTTGTTTCAAGCTTAAAGCAGCTTTAAAGGTTATGAATGAATAAAAAGTCAATATGAAATCTGTCAGGAATTACATTAGGTATATTGCTGCACAGGAACGAATAAGAAAAATACTCACATTCAAATATAATGTAGGTATCGGTAGTCATACTTATCCATAGAATGCACAGTATAATATCAATATTCAACGGCTAGTTGTATTTTAAATCTTTTATTTACATTATTATTTACACTGACATCGTTATGAAGAAACGAATCAATCAAGGCGGACTAACAATATCAATAAACGAATGACAATATTTTAATATATTGTGGGCCATGAAATAATATTATAGCGTCTTATATTCATTACAAAATTAATATTGATATACCGGTACACGTTATTACGGTACTGTTCAACCGATTTGGTCCAAATTTAATAGGCTTGTACCCATGGACGTCATAAATGCGTATACGAAGTTTCATGAAAATCCGTAAAGCGGATTTGAGTTATCACGCCTTTCTAATATATTACCACAAAAATAGGCACTAAATTGGGAATTACTCCGTTACTAGTCAATCGATTTGGTCAAATATCAATATGCTTCTTGCCATGGACGTTATAAATGCGTATGCCAAGTTTCATGAAAATCCGATAAAGCGTATTTGAGTTATCTCGCGTACAGACACATGGACATTTTCCCGTCCACACACACAATCTCATAAAGTACCATACTGGCACTTAAAAAAATCTAACTTTATCTAAGGTAGGCCTATAACCGATGGAGATACGTCAAAAAATTAAAGGACCAAACTTGTAGTTCTCTCAAAATTCGTTACTGCTAGTGCAATTGGTTTTTCCATACGACTTAACGTTTACCTATTATAAGCCTCCAAGGAAGATCTGTAGAGATCTTAAAGTTGCGTTCGTCATTTTGATCGTTTTTCGGGTATAAAAAATTAAGAATTGGAATTTTTTTTAAATTTTCCGTCTGTTAGAGGCTATAAGCTATAAGTGTGCCAAATTTAAAGTTTCTGGTTCATCTGTAAGTGGGCGAACAATGAGTGAGTGAATTAGCCAAGCGGTTTTGTAGTAAAGTGATGATTTGCTATTTAAAAAGAATTTTACCGTTAATTGGGCATTACTCCGGTACCGATCAACCAATTTCGCCCAAAATCAATAGCTTTTTTCCCGTGGACGTTATAAGTAGAGACCGGATTTTAAAGGGAAAATTTTCACCCAAAAAAGGACGAAAAAAGGGACAATTTTCACCCAAAAAAGGACGAAAAAAGGGAAAATTATTTCCAAAAAAAGGTGGGGAAAAAAGGGAAAATTGTTTCCAAAAAAAGGTAGGAAAAAAGGGATATAAAAGTAAGAGAGCGTAAAAATTCAGCAGAGAGATACATGTTTTTTTATGTAAAGCCTTTGCTTGCTCTACAGCTGCTGATTCTGTAACATCTAATGACTGAAGAAATTTTTTGATCTTGTTGAAATTCTCACGGAGGAAAATAGCACATGAAATCCACGTTCCCCACCTTGTTATAATGGGAAACTTAGGCAATGGCAAGCCTGTGATTTCCCTGTAACGCTTTATTCTGCTGGGAGGAATTATTTTTTCAATGGTGAATCAGTGAAAACAATTTTTATTGTTTTTATATTACCAAATACTGGGTAATTTACGAATTTTTCAAAATAAATTAGCAAAAAAGGTACTTGAAAGGGAAAGTTCCTGAAAAAAGGGAGATGAGCCTAAAAAAGGAAAAAAGGGACGTTAAAACCAGGAAATTTGCAGTTGAAACTTACTCTGTAATGTCTTGTTCAATTTTATCACGTTTTGTGATGAAATAAAATAAAAAAAAATATTCCCTTTAAAATCCGGTCTCTAGTTATAAGAGTGTATACGTACTAAGGTTATGAAAATTTGATGAAGCGTATTCGAGTTATCGCGTGTACAGGTACATGGACATACATTTTCCCTGTCCGCTATGTAATCTAAGAAAGTACCATAGTGGCACTTAATAATGTTATGTCATAGACTAATATATTGCAAGGCTACTTCGCAGTATGGTATGTATATAATTAGGGCTGTTGCGAAAATTTGATGAACTTCAACTTAGACACATTCCTAAGACAGTAATATGCGATAATTAGCTTTGTCAATCGCTTCTACATTCCAACGACTTGAAAACCTATTTGGCTTATTCCGGTAATCAACTATTGTTAAGTACCAGCATGGTGCTTTCTAAGATTACAAGATGGACGGAAAATGTTTAGCCTCCGAAAAAAGCTTTGAAAGGTTTTCACTGCGTATTTGTAGACTAACAATTTATTCTTGCAAAATATATATATATATATATATATATATATATATATATATATATATTCCTTTAGTTTTGCAAAAATAAATACATATATATATATAGGCCTAATATATATAAAATCGAATGTGTGTGGGTATGTGGATATGTGGATATGTGGGTATGTGTATATGTATGTTCCCTATACAAATCTACATTTCTTGACCAATTTGTACGAAATTTTGCACACATACCCAGTTAAGCCCGGGAAGTAACGCGGTCAACATTAAAATTGAAACAAATCAGTCCTTCCCATCAAAATTACATAATTTCTGAGAATATTATACTGAAAAAAATGAAATGCTGTTCAGTTCACATGACAGCAGTGTATTGTTTACTTTGATCACTGATCACATAGGGCTTTGACAACTATATAATACTGGACTTTAACGAATTATTATTCCATCGATATTGGCGAAAATAATTACTGAAAAATGAAATCCACGAAAATAAAGCACAGTGTGATGCAGTCACATAACTTTCTCTACCCTCGACATAAGAAATATTTTCTCACTTCACATTCAGCCCCGAAACGGTTGTATGGTAACATGAGAATGAGAAATAAAATTTTCCGTGAAGCCAATACAATCTCATGTAATTTATGTTTCTTCTTATTTCAACCCCTCCCAGGCATGATGTGTAGAAGCAACGGAATGCAGCATTCGACATCCTCTATGAGCCATAAAAAGCTATATCTAACGTTTTCTGATGGAATAGTTTGTGTGTGATAAATCTTTTTCTTCATTTCAAGTTCTACATACATATTATATAAGGGCCTAGAGTTTCAAAATCGAAAGTCCTTCATAAGTTAAAAAATACAAAGCCAGGGCGACGCCGGGCCTTTTCAGCTAGTATATATATATAAATTATTTCAGCTTTGCTTATACTCCGTTTAGCTTCGAGGCTATATCAGGAGTTTGGAATAGGCCTATGTGTCTGTACAGTAGGGTAGGCCATGAAACTATTGCTTATCAATTGTTTCTATTGTTGCTACTGTCTGTGTATTTAATGGAGTAAATTTCAACTGATATTAATTTAATTCGATATGATACAGGATGAGATGGTGAGGATGATTCATAGTATGTAAATATCCAATTCGGCGTTTGGCTTGACGGCTGGAGAAACCATGAAAAACCCCATGTCAAATTGGCCTGCCATATTCTAGTTATCCCATTTGTTCCTTCACATAAATGCTAATCAAACTTTCTGAAGAAACCCTGACTAAAGGTCATTAGTATTTTAAAATATGGCCTATCTACTCCATTTGGCACTTTGTTTTATCAGTTTACCTGATTATTTCATTATTATTATTATTATGAAAATTATTATTATCCAGCCAGTTATTGGTGAAAATTGGGCATGGGTTTGCTAATTATGTCTTCAGTAGATGTTATAAATAGAGACCGGATTTTAAAGGGAATTCCTTTTTTTATATTTCATCACAAAAGTAATAAAATTGAACAGGACATTACTGAGTAAGTTTCAACTGCAAATGACCTAGTTTGAACGTCCCTTTTTTTCCTTTTTTAGGCTCATTTCCCTTTTTTTAGGAACTTTCCCTTTCCAAGTACCTTTTTTGCTAATTTATTTTGAAAAATTCGTAAATTACCCAGTATTTGGTAATATAAAAACAATAAAAATTGTTTTCACTGATTCACCATTGAAAAAATAATTCCTCCCAGCAGAATAGAGCGTTACAGGGAAATCACAGGCTTGCCATTGCCTAAGTTTCCCATTATAACAAGGTGGGGAACATGGATTTCGTGTGCTATTTTCCTCTGTGAGAATTTCAACAATATCAAAAAATTTCTTCAGTCATTAGATGTTGCAGAATCAGCAGCTGTAGAGCAAGTACAGGGTTTACATAAAACAAGCATATATCTGTCTGTTGAATTTTAACACTCTCTTACTTTTATATCCCTTTTTCGCACCTTTTTTTGGCAATAATTTTCCCTTTTTTCCCACCTTTTTTTGGCAGTAATTTTCCCTTTTTTCGTCCTTTTTTGGGTGAAAATTTTCCCTTTAAAATCCGGTCTCTAGTTATAAATACATTTCCGTCTATTCATAACATTATCAGAGGTCCATTTTATAATGTTCAACATGTTAGGGCTTACATTGTAGGCCTATTTATGAATTTCATTAAATTCGGCTAGTTTATCTGTTTCAGCTGTTGATATTTTACTGAATAGATCAAACTCTAGTCGATCAGCTTGTACTATACGCTTGAGGGTGTTTTTATTTGTATAATATAAACTCATATCTTTTTTTTATTTTTTTATTTAAATTCGGACAGAAAATCCTTTAAATGATGCTGTTTTTGATAACAGCACCGGAGCATTATTCAAGTAACTTAGTGATATTATATCCTGCGTTTCCTTAGAACTTGTAAAAGTAGGCAATAGCCTACAGCCTACATCTTTGTGCTAGAAATTTATTTTTATTTGTGTCCTAGGCCTATAGTTTAATATCATTTTCTTTTGCACCTAAAGATCATGGAAATTTGCATTATCACTTAAGCCTCTTAAAATTTTGAAAATGCTGTTTTTGATAACAGCACCGGAGCATTATTCAAGTAACTTAGTGATATTATATCCTGCGTTTCCTTAGAACTTGTAAAAGTAGGCAATAGCCTACAGCCTACATCTTTGTGCTAGAAATTTATTTTTATTTGTGTCCTAGGCCTATAGTTTAATATCATTTTCTTTTGCACCTAAAGATCATGGAAATTTGCATTATCACTTAAGCCTCTTAAAATTTTGAAAAAAACGCTAAATCTCGTGATATTATTGAGAGCAAGTTTTTAATATTGGCCTACCGTGTACATTTCCGCAGACACACAGATGAAAGAATTAATTTCAGTCACATCCCAAGGCTGTTACGTGCATTGAACGTTGTAAATTTGTTGTAAATTCATTCTGTTAATATTCCAAGGTAGTTACCCCTCTTATTCCTTCGCATATGCCGATGAAATTTTCTCAAAAACCCGTGGTCTAATCTCGATGATATCCAAACTGCTATGCTCCAGAATGCCAGTGGCCATCGCATATGATCTTTTCAATAAGAGAAAGCTATCAGTATGTTTAAAGAATTAAAATTATTTGACTTCTTGGCCTAGTATGTATAGATTAAATGGTTGTAGCTCTATAAATCCACCAATAAATATTCTCCCAATTTTATTTAAATAACACTTTTATTTTAAGATCATAAGTTCAAATAAGCACTTTTTATTCTATTTACTAGAGGTAAATTATATTTACCACGCGTGTATATTATTTTAATATATAGCCAACTATTACCCACAGACGCAAACACACATAAAAAAAATCTGATGTGAAAGTCACATAACTTCCTCTGCCCCCAAAAAAAGTTAGCAGTATTCACATATCCTTTTACAGAATCGCAAGATACAATTTTACGCTATTATTATCCTATAAATACCTCTTCTTTCAATGATGCGACTAAAAGCGCAGGCTAGCCTACATAACAAACTTAAAAAAAGAACAAGTGACTGCAGACGTTTATTGAACTTTCCGCCGTAAAGAATAATTTCCGAAATTATCGAATATTTCCCTCAGATACTTCTTTACTCTATACTGGGCCAACAATACATCTTTCTCATTTCACATTCTTATATAGAATAAGAGGCCGTGAAAGAGCGCGAATTCAGTTGTTCATCACGTAAGACAAACTTTCTACAAACAGTGGGTGAACAGTGGGTGGCCTGTAACTACCCTCAGAGAATTTTTTCGAAAAAAAGTTTCAAATAAAAGTTTTAGCTCTCAGTAAAAGGAACACATGTGCAAATTTTAAAGAAAATCGTTAGAGCCGTTTTCGAGAAAATCGCGAAAAACGAAAATTTCTTCATGTAAAGTCCCCTTAAAAATAACAGAAATTTGTCGCCAATCTTCGAATCACATCTTCAGAAGGTACCTGACCCAAATACGAAATTTTGTTTTCATACGATTCTCCGTTTCGGAGCTAGCCTGTTCACAAACTTCCACACAAACAGACACACAGACACACACACGGACATGTTTCCAAAAATAGTATTTTTGGATTCAGGGGGCCTTGAAACGTGTATATATGCTAAAAACTCAACTTCGAATTTTAGGGTCGAAAACAATACTTCCTCTACCTATAGTACCTATGGTACGGGCAGAGGAAGTAATTATAGCAGTTGTTGTGCCCTCGCCCAGGAGGTGGCACATGTCAGGAATATTCGAACGATCGGCTCTACGTTCGTTATCTTCTTCTTTAATTACCTTTCATTCGTTTCTGAAATAAATATTATTTCTAACACCAACAATTATAATTTTACTCTTTTAATTATTTAACTTAAATAAAACTATTAATTCGGATGGATCAGGATCTTATACTCTCGTAAGAAAACACTTGAAATTAATTTACATATTTATTCTAAAAATCTATAAGTGTATATGTTTCCTTGAACTTACATTTTACGGAGTTCTTCACAACCATCCTCAACTTCATGGCTTCCGTCGTCTAGCGACGTCGATGCACTTATCAACTTCATGTAGAGTAAAAGTCTGAGTCTGAGAGTGAGGCCTATTTCGGCCAGGTTTATATAACCATCCTTGCCACACCCAAACCTCGGTCAAGAGTCGTGATCAAACAAAATAACATAAGAAAGTACTATATGCCTTTCTTGTATGCAAATCGCCTATTATTTGCATGAACACAATATGAATATTACTGAATTGACTTAATTCAATAAAAGCTTAAATCTTGCGTTAAGCAACGGAAAATAATGACATAATTATGACCTCATCAACAACCAATAGAAACTAGTCTATTTTATCCTTACTCAGTACTCTGTGAATAATGTTTACGCAAATGTGCTATACTTCATGTTCTGACAATGAACGTAATATAATACTTCTTTCCTTTTACAAACTGCAATCTTTGCTTTATTCATGTGACTTCTAAAGCAATATCCATAAAAGTATGTAATTGTCTTAACTTTATATTTCAACAATAAAATGTTAATCTCTTTGACCCATGCATTGTCGTATCCTAAATTATAACATTGCTATTATAATCCGGGAGAAACAATGACAATGATTTCCGGTATAACCGTGGTATACGAAGGTATACTCAGGTATATACCAGGGCTCAACATCACCCCCTTCTTTTTTTAAAACGAGCTGTTCCGTTTGGAACACTCGATTTTCAAGAAAATTCCAAAATTCTCGATCTTGTTGAGAGCTGCAAGATTCATTCATTCAACAGTTATCGCTTGTAGAGTTTTAATTCCACAGTGGCTTCAATCATACATCAATCAGGCTTACAAGAATGTTATTCCGTTCCAGCGGCCTTCAATTATTTACTTACAGTCTTAACAAGTCGACAAACTGATAGGGGTTATGTATGCCTCCTCTTTTGGTCACTTTAATTTAAATACAGCTCAAATTTATTTAATCTTTAAATTCATTATTCATTTCTTTCTTATTGGCTTTGATGTCCATAATTTTCCTCTTATTACATAATCATTAATTTTACTTTAATCTATTAACACGACTGTTTGATCCTGTTTGGTTTTTAATTACAAAAATTTAATTTTACTTTAAAATCATTTTATAGTTGTGATAGTTGTGAATCCTCCTATATATACTAATATGTATATACTCATTTAACATTTAGTTATTTAGAGTGAGTGTGTGTGTGTGTGTTTGTTTACATTCCTTCATTATTACATAATCTTTTCTTTTCATCTTAAATAAAATTATTACATTCAATTGATTTAATGTCTTTTACTAAACAAACTGAAAATCTGTGCCAGTGAAATTGTCGGACTAATTAAATAACTCTTCAATGAACGGTGACGTCGTTCTTCTCATCTCTGCACATCATATGGTCGGAAGGTTATTGCTTCTTCTGGACTCTTGGACCATGACGTCTTGTTTGGTTAAGATCAGGTTCCTTAACTCCTGGCTTCATCAGCTTGGCTCGTATCTGTATTAAACACAGACCACAATAATAATTATTTCATCGTAATATTTGCTTTTTTCTGACACCATAACTTAATTTGTTATTCTTTAACATTTTTATTTAAACTTTAACGTCATCTAAAATTAATCTTTCATCAATATCTTTAATTTTCTGACTATTCTTTCATTAATGACTTACTTCATTTCGCAAAAACTTCAAGTCTATGCTGAATATATCTTTATTTACTTCTGGCAACAACATTTTATTATCACATAATTTATGTAATTATCTTCAGTAATATGGGGCAAAACTCAAAATTAATTAAATAATATTACAATTAATAATGTCTTCAAGTATGCTTGTTATTCAAACAAAATGATGAATCTACTCGTAATTCATTTTTAAAGTAACTTACGCACTTCCAGTGGAAGGCTATACCCTCATAATAATACATATAAATTAAAGTAGGCGATACCACACAGGTGATTGTTGATCTCCTCCGATCTTCCTGTCACAAGTCTCAATGGCTTCTTTGGCTGTCCTGTGAATCGGCAGGTTCACAGTTTAGCTGGTTGGCTAAAATGTTACTAGTCGTCTGGACTATGGTACATAAATCGCCTTACATCTGCAATTATTTCTATCATCAAGCAAACACAATATATTGTATTAATTGTCATAATTAAACATTGGAAATCAAGCTGGATAAAATAAAAACTTAATGCGCTATCATAATTTGTTGTAACTCGTTACGGTAATGTCCGTACTCTATATAATTCAAAATACTTGTCCAATGACTTCAAAAATATATAAATCCATAAAAAATTATTTTACTAATTTCGACAACTGACAGTAAGAAATTCCTTCAAAAAAATTTCAAAACATTTAAAATTGCAAAAATGGCAAAACTTAAAATGAATTAAGCTGAGCTTTCCAATAACTATGAAATTAACATCTTTTCCACTGTATCGAATGTTGCTTTAATTCTTTTAATGTGTCAACGAAAATTTGTAGTTTTAGCAATTATGTTAATGCTTTCGTAACTACATTCAATTCAAACAAAACATCTTCAATGAATTTATTTAAAATGTATCATGTTTGTTTAATATACTTAATAAATTCCTACATTTGCGCTTATTTTATTTATATAAAATCTCTTCTTCCACTATTATGGTTAATTGGTTCTAGTATTACCAATAAATTTTCTCATTCTATACATCGTATAGTATTTCGTAATTTAAAATTTCATATATTAAATAAAACTGTTATTTACACACTGCTTTCATAAATCAATTTACAATATAATTTCTCTTAATTGTTGACATCTTTCGTACGTTGCCTAAAATATCATAATAAAACTAAATTTCATTACAATAATCTATTTAACACCTAAAAAAAAATAATTTTCTTTACTGTATCCTTTACTAGATTTCGTCGTCTTTCGTTCTGCTGCATTACTAAATCCTAATTTCCATTTAATTGTTATATCTATACTCTGTAACAAAGTATTTTTATTTGTATTAAATTCTATAATGACTTTCTTGTGTTGCTTGGATTACTGTTACTACTAATTTCATTTTCTGTGCTTTCTTGGGATTTCTTATATTCTTAATATTCTTTACGTTCCTAGGGGTTTTAGTATTTTTAATATTCTTTACGTTCCTTTGAAATTCTATGGTGCAAACTTATTTATTCTGCGCGTTCACTTTTCATTCGTGACCCTGCTCGAGTGGTTCTAAATTATGTATATGACTTCTTCGTACCTAACTTCATGGGATTTATTTCTATTGCGGGTTCCACTATTCCTTCGGAGTTCCTTCCCGTGAGTTTTGTCCTCACTACTCCGGTACACACCGTTTTTGAACATAAACCTCACATGGGGTTTACACACACCAAGTTATATTCATTCTCAAAAGTTCTCCTACTTTTGAAAGTTTCATTATTTGCAGAACTATCATTATTGATAACTTTGGTAGTTTCTTCATTTGCGGTTCTCTTTAATTCCTGGGAGTTTTATTAATCACGCGTTGCTCGATAATCTTCGGGACTTTCATTCATTTTCGAAAGCTTCATTAAACTTTGGTAGCTTCATTAACTGTTGGAGTCCTTTTATTTACGTGTGCCTCGTTAAATATTAAAATCTCATCAAACGTGAAAATCTCTTAAATGTAAAAGTCTCTTGGTCAAATATTGAAAATCTAGTTATCAATGTGCACTCGCTAACTGATCATAATTCTTAATAGTGAAAGAGATGACTACTTGTGCGCGCTCCCGTTGCAACCTGTCCCTTAGTCTTCTTCAACGGACTCTCATTCACCTTACTGAAATGACTTCTGTCGTCATTTTTCCCATCGTCATCCATGTGACGGTATACTAACTGGCTAAAGGCTTTCCGTCCTCTGACGACCAATATTCATCCACCGGTTACTGTGTCCTAGCTAATCGGTAGGCTTGCTTTCATGACCCCTTTTCATGACATTTTTTTTTTCTTCATGGCATCTTTTCATGACATTAGGCTTCGCTTACTATTTTTCTATCTTTCTATTGTGGGTGTATTGCTGGCACCATTTCATGTCGTCTGGTTTCCTTTCCAGAAACAATGTCCTCCCCCATTAGGACGTAACTTTATCCTACTAATGTGAACTACCAATGTTTTTCCATTTTAAACATAATACGATAGTAAACCTCATTTATTTTCTCCTCAATGGTCAATAGGGCCTATCCAAAGTTTTGGATAAAATTTTTTTTTATCATTACGCCTTTCACTGTGGCCGTAAAATATAATAGTACCTTATTCCCTATTTTAAATAATCCATAACGAAAATTCATCTTATCGTTATACTGCTTTGCATGCACTACTTGCTTTTCCGAATACGGCTTCGAACAATTCATACGTGTATTCTAATTTTATCTGCTACAGTATCAACCGTATTATTTACTGTCTCATTCCTTGAGAATCTAAAAAATATTTTATAAAAAAATGGTAATTTCATTTCTTCCCATGCAACAATAATTAATAATTATCCTGTTATCGTTTAAAATATGCTCTTATAAATCATATGCATGTGATAACATATCTGCAAGTATAATGGCTTCTGTCAATCGTGCCATTAATCGTAATGTTTGTGTTTCTTAATTTGCAACTGTGTACTACTTCTTTCAATAACTTGATTTAATATTCCGTCCTTATCTTTGCTTTTAAAATAAGCTTATAAAATTTCCATGGCTGAAAAATTTAATATTAAATACAAACTCTTATTCTATTATTTCTGTGTTTTTATAAAAAATAAAATTTGCTTCAGTATATTTCCTGAATGCATCCATACTCGTCAAAAATTTTATATTTTACCTGCAAAAATTTTAACAATAGTAATTACTGACTTCATCCACGCTTTGCTCGAAGAGCTGTAAAACTGGATTAAAATTATACAATGGAACGACGGGGTTTTCCTTGTCTTACGACTGTTATATAATAAACATTGGCAATATTTCCTCTATTTCAACTATAATACCATATTTGGACAATAAAAATTCTACGTTTCAACATTCTAACGTCTTTCTTTTGTCTTCCGATAAACACTAATTGACAATTCGTACAAATTCTGTATTATTCTGCAATATTCTGAAATGTTCGGAACAATTAGCCTGAATTCCTTATCATTCTTTATTAACATAACTTCTGTTATCATCAAACTAAAATTCTTTTCAAAATTTTCTAACCATTTAAAATATTACAACTTGGTAATCTGATTACCCGTAAATACCTTTACATCATTATCAATGTAAAAATTTTGCATACGTCTGTGACAAATCGATGTATTTGTATTGGACTGTAAAATGTAATTCGAAAAAATCTTATATCTAACGCAAAAATTTCGAACTCAATTCTTTTAAACTAAATTACCATTATTATTATTATTATTATTATTATTATTATTATTATTATTATTTTAATCTATTATCGCGGTAAACTCATTACATTTTCATTCATATAATTTATTAAAATAATGTAGTTGGCTAAACATCTGTAACAGCTCGCGTTGAATGATCACGCACGCTCTTTGATACCATCGAATGCAAGCGAAGGAGTTTTCTGCATTCCATCTCCAGATAACCAACTTCTTGCAGTCTGGTATTTTAATACTGACTGACGACATAACATCTCTCTTAATGTTTCAAATATAATTTATTAAATTCTTCTCGTACGCATTCTGTATTTCCTTTAATTAAATCTATCATAAACTTCGCTACATAAGCAAATTCGTTTTGTATCTGCGATAATCTACAAAACCTAAAAATTATCTAACTTCTTTAATTGTACACGTACAATAAAATAATTCACTATAACCTGAACTTTTCTTTCTTTCTTTTCCTTCTATTTCCACTTACTAAAACTCAATGTAGCTTAAACTCACTAAATATTTTAAATAAACCAAATTCATTAAAATTTCATTTATATACAATAATTAACATCTCTATGCGTTATCTTCTGAAAAATCTGTTCAGAACCTAATTCGATCCTCTTCATCGGAACTCTTTCCGGAACAAAACTTTATCGGAGCTAACCAAACGCTCGCAGAAGGCCTGATAATGTTCTTATCCAACATCATCTATCATTTCTATACCTTCTCATTATATTTACGTAGTAGGGGTATTTTCTTAACTTGGGGCACATCCCAGTTATTAATTCCATGTTTTACTTTGTTGGTGCAGCCTATGTTTTCTATCTCTTGGGTCATGAAATACATCTACAAACTTTTCTAACACTCCACATTTTATTTTGCCTGTCACTTAAGGTAAGTGATTTAAGTTCTCTGACTCAAGTAAGCCTATAATGTCGCATTCCGACTTCATTCGGAGCCAACACATTTACCTGATTTTTTTTTTTTTTTCTTCCCAGATGTGAATCTGAATGTGTTGTTCGTGCTGTTGCATTTTTTTAGTAATTTGACGTCACTATCTCGTATCGTACCCACAGCAACAAAAGTACTCATCACGCCTGCACTTACGTGGTTTTTGAGATGCATCCTATTCTTTGATTTTCGGTAACTCTATTTAAAAATTAATTGTTTAATTATTTTCACAGGAATTTTGTTCTACATCTCTGTTTCCCATCGCTTATCTCCCTATCGCTAAGCGATCTAGCTAGGTAAATCCCATAATACCTTGCTCTTCAGGTCTAAAACACTTTATCTTATTCTCGGGACAAGCTAAACATAGTTGTGCACTTCCTATGCGCTATAGCTTCATACCTTCATGGTATCGTCTGTTTACGTGCAGCATAAACTAGACAAACATCACGACTATCATACTGAGATATGAGATTGTTTCTAGAACTCTTCTCTGATGCTTCCACCTAACCATGCAAGATATCGCAGGAGTTACTTCTATTCCCATTCGTATGGTAAGTAAGTGGATTATTTCGGGTGTACAGTCCGAATCCATCTCTCCTAGCGTCAATACACGGGGGCTACTACAACAGATTTATGATCTCTTCTCATATGACTAGTGCGCGGTTCAAAACATCAATGTTTCCATGTTTTGATTCATACAATCAAGACCTATTCCGTCTCGTTCTATTTCAATTTGGACACTCTATAAACTCATGCGAATATTTCCCTTCATTCGCGAAATCCATCTACTTGAAATCCATCAAATAGGTAATACCTTTAGCTTGTGACGTCACTCTTTAAGAAATAACCTGTGAAACACCTGGATTGATACAGCCGCATCTGTATCCTCTAAAACTAAAACTAAAGAGTTTTTCAATCGATCAGTGCTTATGACCATGAGTTCCTTATTTTTTTTTTCCATTACGTCTATCTTAATAATGATCTCTTTGCGCGAGGTGTTCTAAAAATCCTACGAGAAGTTCTACTCCCTCAAACTCTCGTATATCTCTTTGCAATCCCTAATTATGTCCCTTTTTCTTACAATAAACAGTCTGTATGTTAGCCCATCCTTTTAAACTGATTATTTTCTTTGCTGATTAAAATTGTCGTTTATCTAATCCTGCTGTCGTGCATACCGCAAGCATAACATGTAACGTAAATAAATACATTTCTGGCTTGTGCACTTCGCACTTAAAAAAAATATAAACTGAATCTCTTGTTCTGAATTCTGTTGTGACTGCTAATTGTACTACTTGCATGTAACATGGTAACCTGAGTTGAATCTGTTCCCGACTTCTCATCCTGTTACATCAGCTGCTAAAAATCTGCATCTGCCTTCTCAGCACGAATATGCTTCTCGTGTGAGTTATTAGTTGGCTTTAGTATTATAATGATAAATCTTGGACATGATTAAACCTTTTGCGTTGCTATTTAAAACTAAATATAATAATAATCATCGGGTAGTTTTTTTTGTTTGTTAACCCTATTCTCGAAAGCGGACCTCAACTAATCATACGTAGTTTCGTCACTAACTAAATCAATGTCTCCCTGACAATGAAAAATTCTGTTGCGGGACCTACAACTTTAAACTTTACAATCTGCTTTTTGTCTGCAATCTCTGTCTGAATTCGCTGTCTGAATCTACTGTCTGAATTCACTGTCTGAATTCTCTGTTTGAATCTCGAAACTCCCATTATAATTTTTAAAAAAATTAAAAATTCCTTTACCATTCCTTCACTGGTAAGCTATCTGCTGAGCCACTCCACTCATTTATCGCACTATATGCCGTAAAATCTTTTGTCGAGTTACCTGAACTATTTATCTTGCTACAAGATTTGCTTTGCTGCCGTTAATTCTGTTACCCTAGTTTTAAACTTTAATTCTGTTACCCTAGTGTTAAGCTTTACAAAGCTCGTCTAATACCTTCGTCAAGCAACATTCTGACCTATGTGAATTGTACACTATCAGCAATCAATTAATCGTTAACCAAGTAATGTTAATCAACCCTTGACTTACAATGCACCAACCATTTGTAAAGAATTTCCCAAGAAGCTTAATTTGCCACTAACTTATAATGCCCACATTTTCTAAACAATTTATAACAACAACTTATTACTAACACCTACACACACCCTAACATTTTTCCGAGAGCATGAGATCGTGAAACCATTTTTCCATCTTTAAACATTAATTTTATTCGCGGTAAACATCCCGCTTATGACACCATTGTTGTGCCCTCGCCCAGGAGGTGGCACATGTCAGGAATATTCGAACGATCGGCTCTACGTTCGTTATCTTCTTCTTTAATTACCTTTCATTCGTTTCTGAAATAAATATTATTTCTAACACCAACAATTATAATTTTACTCTTTTAATTATTTAACTTAAATAAAACTATTAATTCGGATGGATCAGGATCTTATACTCTCGTAAGAAAACACTTGAAATTAATTTACATATTTATTCTAAAAATCTATAAGTGTATATGTTTCCTTGAACATACATTTTACGGAGTTCTTCACAACCATCCTCAACTTCATGGCTTCCGTCGTCTAGCGACGTCGATGCACTTATCAACTTCATGTAGAGTAAAAGTCTGAGTCTGAGAGTGAGGCCTATTTCGGCCAGGTTTATATAACCATCCTTGCCACACCCAAACCTCGGTCAAGAGTCGTGATCAAACAAAATAACATAAGAAAGTACTATATGCCTTTCTTGTATGCAAATCGCCTATTATTTGCATGAACACAATATGAATATTACTGAATTGACTTAATTCAATAAAAGCTTAAATCTTGCGTTAAGCAACGGAAAATAATGACATAATTATGACCTCATCAACAACCAATAGAAACTAGTCTATTTTATCCTTACTCAGTACTCTGTGAATAATGTTTACGCAAATGTGCTATACTTCATGTTCTGACAATGAACGTAATATAATACTTCTTTCCTTTTACAAACTGCAATCTTTGCTTTATTCATGTGACTTCTAAAGCAATATCCATAAAAGTATGTAATTGTCTTAACTTTATATTTCAACAATAAAATGTTAATCTCTTTGACCCATGCATTGTCGTATCCTAAATTATAACATTGCTATTATAATCCGGGAGAAACAATGACAATGATTTCCGGTATAACCGTGGTATACGAAGGTATACTCAGGTATATACCAGGGCTCAACACAGTTATCAGCCAGTCAAATTCCGGAATTGTTTATAGGCCTAAGAGGTCAATAGCGTGCATCTATAAACTCAAAGAGTGATAGCATAGCGTATAGGCTAACTATAAAGGCTGTTAAACAATATGAATAAATAAAATGTACTCTTAAGATTAAAACATCACTTTAAGTTATACGATGTCCGTAGCCTATACGTGGTAACAATTTTAACTAATATGTATTATGTATACAAATTAATAATTCACAGTTCAGTAACTTAGCATTTGCACACTGAGGTTTCAAATGTAGTTGGAAGTATAGAATAAAAATACTGGCAAGTTTCTTATAATTATATAGCCTAGGTGACTTTGTGATAATTTAGAAAAAATATATAATTTCTTATAACAGCACTGCATGTAGATAATTCACTATATGCTAAATTTGTGTTTGCTATTAAAGGGGAAGAGGACTTGCAGTCATAGCCTGTTAATGTATTTTTGCTTAGATCTGCATATATTTTATTTAAAATAATTTCATGTGTCGTATAATTTTTGCTTAGATCTGCAGTTATTTTAATTAAAATAATTTTTAGTACACGCTCTCTAAAACAGCTGCTTATCGGACTGGTAACACGCCGAAAAGCTGCACTTTAAAGGACAAGTCCGCTAAAATTGCATAAAAGTGCATTCAAACTGCATTCAAAATGCAATTTTAGCGGCCTTGTCCTTTAAAGTCGTCATGGCAATCTATAAACAAAACCCAGATGGCATTGACCAGTCACACCAACTTTAACATGGATTTACGCATATAATTGGTCATAAAACAACAAATTTAAGCCAACACGTTTATTTATGATAATCAGAAACTTTACCAGGATTTTTCGCAAAACACAGTAGCCCCCTTCATCACATGACAACAAATATAAGCCAAAAACTTTTCACATTTTGGTTCACTTGAAAAACATTCCTTTCCATGGACGAACAGCATTTAAATGCCGTAATATATCCCTTCTCATAGCCTATTTCTGCCGTGAAGTTGCTGGTAGCAGCTCCAATTCAATGTTTCTGGCTTGGATTGAAATTTCCTCGGTATTATAATTTATATTTTCACAAACTTTTCATAAATACTAGTTGGTATGCAATATCTTTTACAAACAAGGGATTCATATATTATGCATCTATACTACCACATTTGTTATTGGTACGTACGGTCATTGTTGTTTTATGATCTAGATGGCCATGACAATATAACTTAAAGAAATGACTGATTGCCTTTCATTATAATTAATTACGGTATTTTTGTTTTATTTCATATAATTTATAGAACTTTTACTAAAAAATATTGTATGCACCACGTACGCAAAAACTTTAGCGGACTCATCCAGTATTTCAGCCTCGGCTTTCGCCACGGCCGCTATACTAGATTCGTCCGCTAAAGCGTTATTTTGCGTACTTGATACATAAATAGCTATTAAAGTATCGTATCATTTTTGCTTAGATCTGGGAATTTTATTTTGAATAATTTAAAGTATAGTAACTTATAATGCTTTTATAATTTTATAGATTTGTCAATGTATGAGCTTTGTGTTTCTTATGGCAGTAACTGCTACGTTTAAAAAATAACAGTTCGTAATAAATTACTGCTTACGTGTACTGTTGTTATTACTATCTTTGTTAAAATTTACTATTGCTGTTGATATAGTCGAATTACGGGGCCGAAAACAGCAAGACAAATATTTTAATAATGATATGTTAAATCTATTTTCAAGGTTGTGAGTAATATGTAAAGTTTCTGTAGACCTAACTGTAAGCTTTACCTCTAATTTCTGGCCGTTCTAAGAAGGAAACCTGAAGTAAGCAAAAACCAGTACATCTGTCTCACTCTAACACATTACTCGTACGACTTAAGAGTGAGACAAACATACTGCTTTTTGTTTACTTCAGGGTTCTTTCTTAGCTCGTTTCGGGTACACACACAAGTTTTTTGTGCTGCCGGTTAGTGATAATATGGAGAACTTTTAAGCAAAATAAAGCGTTTTCCTTCTTATTTTTAGATTTTCAGTGGGACACAAATAGGTAATGGAGTTAATCGGGTACTTTCTGAAGACATTAGATTATTATAATTCGTAAAGGGAAAAATGCAATTGTCATTTTTGGCACAAAAGTTATAATGTGAATACGCTAAGGGACATTGATAGATTTAAAGTAGTGTAGCCTACTGGTAATGTTTAAGTGAAATGAGAAATTTACTGTAAAAGAAACGGAATTTAACAATATTACGTAAAGTACTGTATAACGACACAATAAAGAGAGCTCTCTGTTCATGAAAAGAACCCAAGGATTCTGTGCTTTTTTTTCCTTGGAAGTAAATTAAGACATACAAGGGCCTGTCTTTTCTCTCTTCTCAGATCTCTTATGCAAGCTTTTAAAAACAAGCGAGGAATAAATTGATCACAAAATAAATATCTAAAACAGTGAGAAAACTTAATATTGTTTTATGGTTGGTAATTCTTAATTGTTTGAAATTTAATTTTTCCTTCAATAGCCTAGTGCTTTAAGCGTAACGACTGTGTATGTGCATATGTTTAGGCCTACATGTAAAACACTAAAATACGAAACTTACATGTAACTTCTTGTTTATAAGTTTCTTTAATCTCACTTTTACGTTATTTATTCAAAATAATTATGTATATATATATATATATATATTATTAAAACTTTAAAGTTATTTAAATGAATTAACCCATGTAATGTTATGCATATGCTACAGCCCCCCCCCCGAAACGGTAAGTTATGCTAATACGTTGCATATTAGGATATTTTAATTTCTCAAATAGTAGACAGTTTGATTGCACATCCTGATTCATGAAAAGCGTGAAATAGAAATGCCGTTACTGCTTTGTCTAAGTATAGGCTGTAAAAAATTCAGCCTA
Source organism: Ectobius pallidus (assembly GCA_964059195.1). Classification (NCBI taxonomy): domain Eukaryota; kingdom Metazoa; phylum Arthropoda; class Insecta; order Blattodea; family Ectobiidae; genus Ectobius; species Ectobius pallidus. The sequence continues at coordinate 10,225,917 of CAXKWD010000012.1, forward strand.
ATATCGATTTTTTACCTAAAATTTGTAAAATATGCACCGGAAAAATGGTGTATGCTCTATAATAAGGCTATGTACTATCAATAAATTGTATAGTCGGTTCTCAGAGAATCAGAGATTTTTAACAGTGACTTGTTTGTATATAAAGAGTTTATTAGCATATTTTAAAGACCATATTAGTAATTTCAAAGACAATATTAGTAATTTTACAACTAGGAGTGATATACATCAATACGACACTAGGAACAACAAAGAATACAATATTCCGTATAATAGACTATCAAAATCAATAGAAAGCTTTGAATGTATGGCTATCGAGGTAGCAAATAAGATGCTACCCTACTTAGTTATTAGAAATGAGCTACACTTTAACAAAAATATCACTTTCTGGCTCCTAAAGAGCCCATTTTATGATGTAAGTGAATTTATGGAAATTGAGTGTCCCATTATTTTGTAAAATTATTGTATTAATAATTGACAATGTCTATAGTGTAGTCTACACTCAATGACAGTAAAATAAATTAAATTAAACTAAATTTAATCAAAATATTCACTTAACCAAATAGATGAAAATATTTGAATTAACAGAGAGATGAACAATATTTAAAATCTGACATAATATGCCGTTAGAAATGTGAAAAATTGGTTAAATAGGCTATGCACAAATATTTTAATATCGAGCACATATGATGCATTATACCAAAACTAACAAAATATGCAAAATTAAACAAGCAGTTTTCTTGTTATTTCTTTGAAACTTGTTCTTTCCAACACTAGCATGTAATAAATTGCATTATTAAAAATATGATTTTCATAAACTTCCAGACTCTAATGAAAGTGTTAGACTTATATAGCCCCTCCCGAAAAATTTCTTGGATACGCCCTTGCTCACAATAGATAACATACTTAGGTCTAGGTTATTAGCGCTAGAATTGTCCTGGGTTAATATTACCGTACTAGCTAACTCTACTTTCTCACTTATGCAGTATTTACATTATTATACAAAGAATATATGAGTCTATTAGATGCAAAACTCGCCTTGTCCAAGTTAAATGGTTTCTTCTTAAACTCTAAGTTATTCATCCTCTTCCTCTAAGACGTGATGTTTGCATAAGCCTTCACTATTTTCTGTATTAGAGAAAAGTGTAACTTGCCAACAGCTGTTCTAAGAGATTAATAATTGTAGCAAACAACATCGAGATCATGAAATCGCGTGTTACTCAGTTTTTTTAAATTTTGGATAAGGCAAGTTTTGCATCTAATAGCCTCTTATATCCCACTTCACAAACATAGCAGAAACGGTTAACCTGCGTTCTGAACATCGCTCTGATACTGGCTATGATGAATATCACAGCCAGAGGCGAAGGTGTTTCAGAAAACGCACTATTTTCACCTGCTGGAAGCGGCTGCCCAGACAATAGAATCATTTATTTCAGAAACAACATAAGTCAATTTTTCAAGAATTGCAAAACTTCCTTACATGAGTATTTATTTTGTAAACGCTGTGACAATTTTCTTATTTTCACTATATCACTGTGTGTTTATGAATATGACTGGTCAATATGTGTAGAAAAACAATTCTAAGTTCTTGCATTTATTTAATAAAAATAGTGGACTTGTGTTGTTTTTGAAATAAATTGTTCAACAAATACGCTTTATCCGCTGTTTCATTTAGAATAATGAATTCACACAAGACCATTAAATGAAAGAGTTACATAGTAGTCCTATTTATATTTATTGAAATGTAAGAAATTGCACACAAATTATCTATTAGCCTGCGCAATGTATTCTGAAACAGATAGGCCTAGTTACAGCCTCTGCAAGCTTTATGTGATTCAATATTATGTAAATTACATAGGCCTACTGACCAGTTGTATACATCTGCATGAACTTAGCAACTTCCTTCTCTTGAGGCGGATATAGGAAGATGTCCCTCAAGTTATGCTGATGTGTTTGGCAGACAGATTTGTTCAGTACGTTTTATTCGAAAAGTATGGAAATATAGGCCATCAATGGATGTCCGTGCAATAATTGCACCTTCATTACTGATTAAGTGCCTGAAGTGTATAAACTGGCTTACCCTATTTTAAACTGCGCTTTTTGAAATGTTGGAATCCCCTGTCAAATGTCTCAACAGACGAACTGTTTTACTTGTAGTATCTTGTCCACTATTGAGTAAAGTCTGTTATGTCAGAACACTAAGGAATTACTGTTTTAAATTTGTTCTTCTGGCTGGGTTATTAAGTGCCAGTATGGTACTTTATGAGATTGTGTGGGGGACGAAAAAATGTCTGTCCGTCTGTCTGTCTGTCCGTCTGTCTGTCTGTCCGTCCGTCTGTCCGTGCGTCTGTCCGTGCGTCTGTACGCACCACAACTCAAGTACGCTTTTTCGGATTTTCATGAAACTTGGTATAAACATTCATAATGTCGATGGGAAGAACCCTATTGAAATTGAACCAAATCGGTTTACCGGTACCGGAGTAATGCCCAATTTAGTGCCTATTTTAATAGATTATGGCGCCTTTCTCATAGAAAGGCGCCATCACTCAAATACGCTTTAACGGATTTTCATGAAACTTGGTATACCCATTTATGACGTCCATGAGAAGTGCCCTATTGAATTTGAACCTAATCTGTTGACCGGTACCGGAGTAAAACCCAATTTAGTGTATATTTTAAAGACGCGGTAACTCAAATACGCTTTACCGGATTTTTATGAAACTTGGTATACACATTTACAATATCCATGGGAAGACGTCTATTCATAATGGATAAAATCGGTTGATCTGTTTCGGAGTAATGCTCAATTTAGTGCCTATTTTAAGGCAATATACGTATTCGAATGAATTTATAAAAAAAATGAAAATCAGTTATCTTGACAACATAGCCTATTGTTTTACTGTGATCTTATAAGGCCTTGGAAATTAAAATACAGGTAGCTATGACAAAAAACACTATTGTTTTACATGCGCGTTTCCAACTAGACCGTTAAAATGACCCAGGTGGCCGAGATGGTAGACCTTTCTTCTTCCGTAAGTCCTGCTTAATGAATAAATCTGGAGCTTAACTTGGAAATCAATTTAAAAAAAAAAAAAAAAAACATATTCTGCATATCATAATTTCAGTCATAACTGATTAAACAAAAACATACTGGCACTTTTTTACATCAGTTTACCTGATTTTATTACAGTTGGCCATGGAGGAAGTTAGTTATTGGTAGGGCCCGGATTCTTACATGGGCGTACGGTGAAATTCAGAGAGGGTTGAATGTAATCTTGTCTCAGCTTCATGTTCTTGCGCACATTGTAACTTAATACACTATTTTATTAACTAAACGGTTGTATTGTGATGATTAGTACATTATAAATAATACGTTAGTTGTGCAGCACAGTATTTCAAACTTTTTTCATTAGGTAGGCCTATCTGTCCATTTCTTGTTTTAAATAGTCTACAAATAAAACAATTCTTTTGAGATATTATCATAGTAGGGTTCCATAGGATGTAATATACACTATGGGCTAAAATCCACATGATTTATTTATGCAGAGCACTATGAATCATTGTACCTATATTCTGTAGTTTCTGTAGGCAAGTTGATTGCAGACTAATTTTGTTTAACTACTCGTGCTGGTTTCTGAAGCTAAGTCCATTCCAGAAAATTTGGTTTTATGTGTTGAAAGATGATATTCACTGGACTCTTGAGATCCAACCAATCACACCACATAAATATCCAGGTTATCGAATCATTTACGAGAAATTCCAAAGGAAATTTTGTATTATTTAATAAGAATAGGCCTATGATTTACTGTACACTAGAAGTTATTTCAGATCATTTGCTCATTGAGATTAAGTATGTATAATATTATTAAATAAATTACGAGAGTATAGTATCATTAATGAAAAATTAAAATTTACAAGAGTTTTTTTAAATTGCTGTGTTATCTAAGAAAATATAATAAAATTTAAAAATCGCAGATATTTCGGGAGGGGTTTCAACCCCCTCAACCCTCCCCCACCGTAAGCCCATGGATTCTTAGGTTTTAAACTATTTTATTCCTTGCCAGATAATCGTGATATTTTAACATATTCATCCGTAAAATCTAAAATTTTCTAAATAAGACGTTAAAAACTAATAATTGCTAATTTTGTTCTTTTATTGAGATTACTCTAATAATGTCATTAATTTAATTATTATTAATGTACAACTAAAAATTACTTTTTAAATAACTGCTTACAGTTTGAATCTTACTCACTGGTGCCTGTATATTTGTAAGAGAACCTATAGTATTATATTTTGTCATTTTATAATTTTATTTAAAGGAAATACTTAGTGAGCCGAAATCACCGGTTTCTTTATAAGCATACTAAATAAATTCTTAAGAAGCTTACATTTTCAGTTTATTCACATTGTTTACAGCAAGATGCCGAAAGTGAAGTGTTCTTACTTGAAAACGCTTTTGTTAAGTTTATGCGGTGGAGTTGGAAATGACAGTTGTAATTTTATAATGAATAAAATCAGGTAAACTGATGTAAAAAAGTGCCAGTATGTTTTTGTTTAATCAGTTATGACTGCAATTATGATATGCAGAATATGTTTTTTTTTTTAATTGATTTCCAAGTTAAGCTCCAGATTTATTCATTAAGCAGGGCTTACGGAAGAACAAAGGTCTACCATCTCGGCACCTGGGTCATTTTAACGATCTAGTTGGATAGGCGCATGTAAAACAATAGTGTTTTTTGTCATAGCTACCTGTATTTTAATTTCCAAGGCCTTATAAGATCACAGTAAAACAATAGGCTATGTTGTCAAGATAACTGATTTTCATTTTTTTTATAAATTCTTTCCAATACGTATATTGCCATAAAATAGGCACTAAATTGAGCATTACTCCGAAACAGATCAACTGATTTTATCCATTATGAATAGACGTCTTCCCATGGACATTGTAAATGTGTATACCAAGTTTCATAAAAATCCGGTAAAGCGTATTTGAGTTACCGCGTCTTTAAAATATACACTAAATTGGGTTTTACTCCGGTACCGGTCAACAGATTAGGTTCAAATTCAATAGGGCACTTCTCATGGACGTCATAAATGGGTATACCAAGTTTCATGAAAACCCGTTACAGCGTATTTGAGTGATGGCGCCTTTCTATGAGAAAGGCGCCATAATCTATTAAAATAGGCACTAAATTGGGCATTACTCCGGTACCGGTGAACCGATTTGGTTCAATATCAATAGGGTTCTTCCCATCGACATTATGAATGTTTATACCAAGTTTCATGAAAATCCGAAAAAGCGTACTTGAGTTATGGTGCGTACAGACGCACGGACAGACGGACGGACAGACAGACAGAGAGACGGACAGACATTTTTTCGTCCCCCACACAATCTTATAAAGTACCATACTGGCACTTAATAATTGTATTCTTTAAACTATAAATTGTTGGCAAGTTAAGCAAAAGGTGTTCCTAAGTTTTGAGGTTAAGAGATATAGAAGTGCAATAAAATTAATTAATATAATTGTTGCAACGTGTTTATTGTATATATTGAAGTGAAAATTAAAAATTCTTTCCAAAATGGTAAAAAATTAAAACAAAACTATTTTAATACATCTAAGAAAGAGTCTAATGCAGGGTTTATAAAAAAACCTAAAAATCCGGGCCCTAGTTATTAGGAATATTCTTCTATTCTTCGACTGTTTAGTACATCTGCATTTAGTGAGTTAGGCCTTTGTTGATTCTGCATTAATCACAATTTTTATGGCGTTCCAGATCTTTGAATAATTATGGTCGAAATGACATTGTTTCTATTTAAAACGACGAGTGCATAGAAAAAAGCCGAATTTACACTTAACTCTAAATGGCTAAATTAGTGACTTAAGCTGTTTCTGGAATAAATGATTCAGTAAGGTTATCAGCAAATAATATCAGACTAACCATTCCATGTGTGTTGTATTCTTGTCTCGGTCTAGCTCACAAATTCCTAATTATTAAGTGCCAGAATGGTACTTTATAAGAAAAAGTCTGTCTCTCCGTCTCTTCGTGTGTCTTTATGCGTGATAACTCAAATGCGCTTTATCGGATTTTCATGATACTTGGTATACGCATTTATAATGTCCAAGGGAAGAAAGTTATTGATATTTGGCCAGATCGGTTGACCGATACCGGAGTAATGCCCAATTTAGTGCCTATTTGTATTAGAAAGAATTTATCAAATGCAAATCAGTTCTCGTGGCAACATATTGTTTACGGTGTTCACATACAGCTTTGGAAGTTGCAATACAGTTAGCCATGACTCCTTCACATTATGATTATCAAGATGTTTGTTTATTTCGTTGATCAAGTTGAAATGAGTACTACATGAATACTGTTATATGCAGAAGGTATATTACTGTGAAATAATTAGGCCTTCGTTCATTAAGTGGAGTTATTTGCCAGTGCATTTTGTGAATTGTTGACATATTTTAAGAATTTCTTATATCAGTGTATACGAGTTTAATTAAGGTTAAGTATCAAACTTCAGACCTTTGTTCTTCCGTAAGCCGTTCTTAATGAATCGATCTTTAGCTTAACTCGGAGATCTATTTAAAAATAACTTATTTTCTGCGTATCATAATTGCATTTATCACTGAGTAAATAAAAGTAATCTGGCACTTTCTTATATCAGTTTACCGGATTTTATTTTTCCTTTATTTTTACGTAGGAAAGTTCGCCCACTATTACCGCAATAACCCGTACCTCTAAGAACGACTTTTACTCTTCAGCAATGTTAAAACCATAGAAAATCCCTTAATCAATTATTCGACTCTGCTGTAAACGTTTTTTCTGTTGTGAAAATTATTAATATTCATATTTTATATTTACATTGTTTACGTTGGATTTCTACAGTTTTGTGCCTTGTATTTGCACAGTTGTTTTGCATTCAATTTATTTAGACATTATACTTGTATAATTCTTCAAACCACACCTGTATACAGTAAAATGAACCATTCGAATGTGTAAGTCCGTATACACAGCTTGTTCCTGATATATTAAAAGAGAAACTTCAGAAATGCCAAGCGTTTGAACCCATTTTGTTTTTTAAATTAACAGGCTACTTTGGTTCCTTTCTTTACTTACTTAGGTTACTTATTACTTTTTTAGGTTACTTTCTTTATTAAATAGCCTACTTTAAAAACATCAAAATATAATTTGTCTATGTCTAATTGCGTTTCTCGGGGTCTGTACTCAAACTTTTTAAAGATTGTACCCATTAATCATGTCTACCAGTCTAGCCTACCCTCTCCTCATAGCCTATAACTTCTTGGTAAACATTTTTTTTAAATCTCATGTGATACATTCACATTACTTTTTCTACTCATAGCATGGGCAATATAACATTCTTAATTCAGTGGGCCCTCCGAAATCAAAACCTAAAATCCTATTTAAGTTATATAAGCTCCATTTTGTCAAATATTTAATTATTTCATTTAATAATAAAATACTGAACTTGTAAACGTAGGCCTATTATTTCCATTGTTCCATGTGTTATTAAACATTTTCTTATAAATTGTGATAAGTATTATAACTTAGGTAATGATTTCTTGTTTAATTTGACTTTCCTTAGGGTTCTTAAACAAATTTGGTACCTAGTTTTTCATGCTAAAATAGTTTAAAATGTGATTTGCATTAGTTAAATTTTGAAAAATTCCTTTCTTGGGGAGTATTCCATACCCCCCAATCCCCCCGGCACTTTCGACCTTCCCCGAAATTATCTTCTGGCTACGCCACAGTCTCAATTTATACTCTGATATAGATTAAGAGGTCAGTATTCAGATGTTTCAGCAAAACTTAAAGCATGGGGTTGTGAAAATGAAAATTGAATTAAAATTTGAACTTTTTGTCAAGAGAATTGCAAAAGTTGAAATTATTTTATTTACGGTGGTAATAAAATTACGGAAGTCGTCGTCGAACTTCTTGTCATATCCCCAGAATCTACCCATCTCAAATATAGGCCTAAAAGTTTATTTCTTTACGATTTTTTTTTGTTCACGGTACACAGACATATAGGCCTTAGACATACATGATTCTGAAAATGATATTTTTGTTTTGTTTTGTTTTAGAGAACCTCATAACTTGTACAGTATTCCTAATGAAAACTTAAGTTGAATTTCTTTGTCAAACACAATGCCTCTACCTATAGTGTGGGTGGAGAAAGTAATTCACGATTATAATATATTTTAAATATCCACCTTACACCCACAATGAATATAATGCCTTTTTAGTTTTGTCTTTACGTACATGTCTAGCTTAAAAGGCCCGGCGTCGCCCGGGTTTTGTATTTTGTAATTCGAAATTAACTTATGAAGGACTTTCGATTTTCAAATTCTAGGTCCTTATATACGTATACCCAGGTATTTACAGCAAACTAATTATATCGATAGCTTCTCTAATTTGTCCAAGTCCCGTATAATTTATTTCCAAACCTACCTGAGACCAATGCCAACAATACACTGTTGTCATGTGAACTGTGATTTGGATTTGATAATTATGTGTAAAAAGGGATTAAGTGTACACAAAAACATTTGATTTTTGGCATTTAAAACCAAAATTTTTCAAAATCCTTTCTTAGCGAGCATTATGAAAGGGAGGTACTGTAAATATTCCCAGTCTCTGCCTATTACATAGTTTGGGCTCTGCGTTGATTCTCTGTCAGTCAGTCAGTCAGTCAGTCAGGACAAAGCCTTATATATATATTATTTGTATTTATATAAGTACTATAGCAGCAATTATGAATTTTAAACACAGTATTTACATTTTTTCTGTATTAAATTCACTGCTATAGGCTTGTACTTGTATAGGCCTATTATCTGATAAAAATAAATAAATGTAAGTAAAGACAAATCTACAAAGGCATTATCATTAATTGGAGGCATACGTTGGATATTTAAAATATATTATAATACTACCCTTCAGTGGAAAATGAAATTCATTGATACTAATACACGATTTGCTAGCAATATTATTAACGATGTCTTCAATTTACTAAAAAAGCATAAAATGTACGTTAATTGTTTATTAGTTAAAGAAAGTACTTTTCATAACGAAAATTTGAATTGTTATTCTGAAATTGACACTTCATGAACCTTACGAGTGTGTAGACTGTATTTGTGTGCAGATTATTCAGGGTCTAATGTCTTGTGCTCTTTAATTTCTATGCGAGAGTTGTGTGATAAATTATTTAGCTTATTGTGGCAATGTTTTTGTTAGGAACATCGTGAATGAAAAACGCACCCTCATATTATGCTTGTGGCATGTCGACTGATCGACTGAGGGGCATGGCACGAACATCATCAGGATTTTCCTGGAAGACATAATTAGGTAAATTAATAATATATTTTAAAATTATTTCTTTTCTTCTTTCCTTTATAGCAAATTAAAATTATAATTAAAATAGCAATTTATGTGCCAATGGATGCTTCTGAGGAACTGCATTGTAGTTATTTTCCTGATCTTGAGCCCCGGGTTCAATCCCAAGCATCCTCAGATTTTCTTTGTGAACTTGGAATTCTTGAACGTAAGTGCATTGCGCATTTGTATTCAAGAATGCCACCAGTAATAGCCAAGCAACAAGGTTGCAAGACAATTATGCCAAAAAAAACATTCAAGCCAAAACAACCTATATTAATTCATTAGAGTGATTTAGCGCAAATGACTACAGGCACAAAACACGTTTCAATAGGAATTCTTAGATGGAATGAGACTCACTTAAAAATAAGGCAACTTTAAGATAAATCATTGATAAGTTTCATTTTGTTCCTCTAGTGCTGATAATACGTTTTTAATTATGAATTATTTTCCACCATCAAGCACTAGTATTTTATATTGATATTGCAATAATAGGGTGCTGACGGAGAATTTCTAGACAGTTTTTGTACCTGTTTATTTTATTTTATTATAATAAATACACAATAAAATCTATTAAGCATATGTTGAAGAAGAAACGTCAGGTTAAAATCTATATACAAAAGTATTCTTCTACCAACAGTCACAATATTAAAATTAATCAGGTGTATTGCCAGTGGTTAAAGATGTACAAGAATATAATATGTACACTGTTTTTTATAATATTAAAATTATCGTCAATAGTTAAAAAATGTACAAGAGTCTATTCTTCCGTTATCATTCTCATTAATAAAAATTTTTTTTTCATTTATCTTAACTATGTGTACACTGTTTTTTAAAAGTTGATAACACAATGGTACGGTATCGTCAATAGTTAAAAAAAGTACAAGAGTCTATTCTTCCATTATCATTCTCATTAATAAAAATAAATATGTTTTTCATTTATCTTTACTATGTGTACACTGTTTTTTATGAGTTGATAACACAATGGTACGGTATATATGTAGATTCGTAGTGTGGATTTTCTAGGATTCTTCTGTCAGCAGTCATTACACAATATCAATGTATTTTACATGGAGATGCATTTCGATGCCTGGTTTTGCATCATCTTCAGTCCCAAACACTAAAATTAAGAAGAAATTCTCCGTCAGCACCCTATTATTGCAATATCAATATAAAATACTAGTGCTTGAAGGTGGAAAATAATTCATAATTAAAAACGTTTAAGAGAAATGTTTTGAATTTCATTCAGTTACCGATTCTTTCCAGCTCGGACATTGTAAGTTAGTTTAGAGAATTCGTCAAGCCAGAGTGAAAAAATCTTTGACAAGAGTTAAGTTCAATACGAGATTGGAACATGGACAGAGTACAGCATACCTGGTCAACCTTAGCTGAACCACATATTTCATCTAACTCATAATGCTGACACTATAGAAACTCAAATTTTCAAATCCAGTCATAGGTTTTCAGAAAATTTAACTACTGTTTTATTTATTTATTTATTTATTTATTTATTAGTAAGTTCCCTTGTTATTGTGGTTACCACAGCTGTTGAACATTGACTATAGCTTTCTTTGTGAGCTTCAAGGAGACCAAAAATCTTCCTGAACATTTAGCAAAATAATATTTGTTTTCCAGGCATTTCTTTTGTTTTTTATTTATTTAATGTCTACATCATTTTATAACACATCTAGCTTAATATTTAAATATCTCAATTGATCCTTATATCTCTACAGCTGTTATTTTCATTTCATACCGAAAATACCTTTCTTCGCTTCCTTTCAATTCTTTTGTTTGATTTTGGCCTAGGTAAAATACTAGAGAAATAATAATAATAATAATAATAATAATAATAATACCAATAATAATGCACGAAAGAACACGACACAATGCAATTGGGTACTCCAGGGGCACTCTGAAAAAATAACAAAATAGGCTATATATGCTAGAAGAAGACATTATGTGACAGATTTTAAATACAGTGAATATCTCTGTTAATTTAAACATTTACAGTATATTTGGCCCAGTGAATGTTTTGAGAAACGACTATACAATAATTGACAGTAGATAGAATAATGTTTTCGGAACTGATTGTATAATAATAAAGTGACTTCATTAGTTTTCAATTTACTAGAATTTATTTCCTGGACCTTGTTTTTTTTGTGTTGCAATGTAATTTATAAAACGTAATTCAGCTAACAATAGAACGTATTACAATTACTTAAACGATAGAGCATACTTAATTGGTTCCGGAGCATATTCTATAAATTTCAGAGCATATTTGCAAGAATATTTCGCTTTCTGATAAAGCATTTAATTCCGGGCCTTCCTCATCAGTCATCACTAATGTTAATTTCTTTTCGCAATATAGTATTGCAACCCTTGTTCTAACAAGCGTTTTTAATGCTGAAATACACAGGAAATAAAATTGAAGAAATTCAAACCAAAGCAAACAGAAGGTAAGGGGCCCATCATCCAAGGCTAATTTTGAGAAAGATGGAAGAGGTCTCGTTACTGTGCCTACTTCTGTATCCTATGTCCTATGTCTTATGTCCTCACGAAGATTTCTGCGATTTACTTATATTTCGGAATTCTTAGATTTCTATTATAGCTTAACTTATTGTTTGATATAGTCTATTAATACTACTTTTCAGCAGGCCACCGTGAGTTGTAAATAAATCCATATTGGTTATTGTGATTATATTATTTTCTTTATTGTATAGTAGACGTACGTTTCTTTTAGTTACCAGCTTAAATGGAAAGTTTATGCCAACCTGTAGAAAGTATAAAATATAAAAAATACTGTGTACAGAGTATAACAAAAGTAACAGCTCATTTAGAATCATTCAGTAAAAGTTTTATTTATTTATTTAGAAAATAATCTTGTACAGCACAAGGCTATATTATATTTACATTATTATATTATATTATAATGTCAGTGAGCTATACAACGTACAGGTAGACATAGTCAAAAGTAGTACACAGTGTCTCTGTAAAAACAACATGACAATCAACACAATGAACATACAAAGCAATCATAATAACAATAAAATATATAAAAAATAATGAGTGCACTTAAATATAATAATGAAACAATAATAAAATTAAGAAATTACAGAAATCCTGAAGTCATAACAAAAAATCATTAAAAGTATAATGCGTCTTACTACATAAATAATGTTTAATTTTTCTTTTGAAATATTATACTTTATTTGCATTAATTATTTCTGATGGTAACTTATTAATAACAAGGCTAATCTTGTGCATGGGAGATTTCGTATACTTGAATGTTCTGTATAAGATTCTTCACACAAAATAAGATCAGACATAATTCATCATCTTCACTCCACGGTTTAGGCATTTTGCCCGTTCCGGCTTCATAGGTTTCTCCAGCCTCTTCTGGGTTGTCCTCTTTCTCTCCTTCCTTTTGGACTGTAGTTTAATAATGCGTTTGGATATCTACTATCTTCCGTTCTTAAAATATGTGCATGCCATTGTTCCCTACGTTCTGATATTTTACTTATTATTGGCTCAATTTCTAGTTGCTAAAAGAAAACACTGCCCAATAACAGTGATTTTTTCTAACAATGGGCAATTATGTATGATTTCTAATTCATACATAATTACACATTGCTAAAATAAAATCACTGTTATTGGGCAGATATCACTTAAAATAATCTTAACATGTTTCCTAAAACTTTTGACTTATGCTGATAGATTGGCACAGAGTACAGTACAACCTGATACACGTAATAAGTTTATTCAGATATAAAAGCATTTGAATTTCTATAAGATTGGGCATGATTATAGTATTTTATAAAGCATAAGTGTTAGCATTGACTGCCTCACTTTTTTTCCGGAGTTTAGTGTTAGTGAGCAAATCAATGTTAGCATTCACCAGTTGAAGAATATAACGAAACAGCCAAGTTTTTGCTCTCTTCTTCTGAACTTCAGTTTCCTTTACTTGTTTGTTTCCATAAGAAATAAAACCAAGTAAACTGATATAACAAAGTTCCAGATGGAGTTAATAGGCCATAATCCACATGCTTCTGATACACATGTAATGGCCTCCTTTGTTTTTCTTTTTCATTGATTTGACTTCATTTATTCGTCGAAAGTAATTACCAGGGCCCGGATTCTAATGACAAGTCATCTTTTTATTGACGCTGCATAGACTTTGCCAACTTGTGGATAAATCCTAATCATGAACTCTAGGTTATAGAAATGCATTTTTATTAGGTCAAATTTAGTCATTTTAAGCCATTTTATATTTGTAGGGCATTTATTTCAATTTTAGGTCATTATTTTGTCATTTTCGTGTCATTTGCTTCCTTATTTAGCCATTTTCATGTATTTACATTGAGTGTATTAACTTTTTTTTTTTCATCGCTAGCGGTGCTGTCTTTGAAGTGTTGTTGGTTTAATGCAAGAAGGAAAAGTGTTGTCATGTCTCAGTCGAAAATGAGAATCAAAGAAACGCCAAAATGTTGTATTATATTACTATTATTAGATTGACTTGGAACCAGAGTCTGCCACCTGCTTGGATTTGAGAGTGCAAACTACTGTTTACTCTCAATTAAAAAAACAATATAATCCGCCAGACAACACAAAATGCCGACTTTTGACTCGCCAATGCCAGTATAAATTTCCGTGAGAAAAGAACATTCACAACATTACAGGTTTTTACAGTTCTTACAATTATATACAAACTAGTCTGTAACTTTGTGTGTACAATAATATTTTTTTGTAAATAAAATATCAGTTTTTAGGTCATTTTTTGTAATTATCAAGTCATTTTCTTTAAAATTTAGGGCCATTTTATAGATCATTTTTCAAACAATTTTAGGTCATCAGAATCCGGGCCCTGGTAATTACCTAATAAAATAACGCACAGATTTCATTAAATACAAAATAAAATAAAATAAAAGTATTTATGTACTAGCCCTATCTCAACAAGAGGATTGTACAATGCAAGTTGATATATTTATATTCTAGATTCCTTGTGCCAAATGCGTAGACTAGCTGTGACAACCCACAAGACAGCAGTTGTTCGAGTTCCTTATCTTTAATTGAAGCGTTTACTTTTATAAGGGTCCAAATGCCAAAATCATGATTTTTCAGCTGATAATTTTAAATACCCAGCCCGATGCATAAGATCCAGGGAAAGCCACGTTAGTAGCAATAAATTCCAAGATACAGCGCTGGGTCTATCTCCAGTACGTCTTTCTGTGGGTCTATATCTTGTTTTCTACAAATCATGATTTTGGCACTTAGACCCGTATAAAAGTAAATGCTTTAATTATTGTTATTATGATATAAATTATTAAATGATTTCTTATGAATTATTTCAGTCAAGCACGTACTTTGAGTTAAAGGTAAAAAGTTTGATATTTTATTAATAATTTTCACTTTTATGAAATATGTAAAACCGTCAATTTTCTCAACAGAACTAAAACTCTCGGTAAAAAAGAGTATCTGCTGAGAAATTTGGAATAATCGCCCAGAGGATCTATGAACTCGTCATTTTGCACCCCGGGGGTGGACCACCGGACCTCCTGTTTCTGAGGATCCTCCATAGGGCCATACCCCCAGTAATTGCAAACTTTCGTTTATGTTGGCCCCTCCCTTCCGCAAGTTCTGGATCCGCCCCATATACATGGCACAGAGTTTTTACTATTAATATTGTTATATAGGCCTATCTAAACCATAAATGTTTATTATTAATAGAGTACTGGTAGGCCTACCCTATTTAACTATTATAATAATACGTTTAGTAAGCAATTCATTAGTAGTAATGTAAATAAATACTCTCACAAACTATAAATCACTATTAGCCTACTGCCACAGTATGGGTTTAACAAAATACTCACAGATATTTAGGCCAATCGTTAACAAGTTATCTGAAGGTATAACATTTTCTCTATGAATTGGTGAAATCCATTTAAGCCGTCTGGATTCATTTTTGAGGATTTAAACAACTAGGACAGAGTCTTCGTTAGCATTAGGCTATTATTGCTGTAACCAAGAACACAACACTTATTAGGCATTTTCTAGAGTTCTGTATAAAAAGACAATTTTCATTCAGTATAACATAATGGTTGTCTCATGCATTCGGCCTGCTATGTTTGTTATGCATAATGTCTTAACTGAGCTGTGAGGCCGTGATTATGGCTTGCAACGTGGTTTTGTTCCTGGTGATGATTTACCATTTAAAAAACACTTGACGATTAATTTGTTATTCCGGTACCAGTCAAGCGGTTCAATATCCGGTTCAATATCAGTAGGCTTCTTTCCATAGATGTTATAAAAGCGTATACCAAGTTTCATGAAAATCCGATAAAGCGTATTCGAGTTATTATGCGTACAGACACACGGACGGAAGGAACAGACATTTCTCGTCCACCATACAATATCATAAAGTATCATACCGGCATTTATACATTTCTTAGAACAGTTCAAAGTGACCGTTCCCATCAACTGTTAACTGATGGCTCTTATATTCAATATGGTATATCAGACCTTTAAGTATATGGAAGGGATGAATTTATTATAAACTGGTAAAAGAGCCCGTTGTTCATACAGGCTTTAATAGTCTACATTTCGAGCAACAAGTTCTATCGTTATGTGTCTGTTATCAGAAAGAATTATAACATGTTTTACTATAGAATTTGTCGAGATCTAGCAGATTTTTTATTAAATCATATTTACACATGAAGCAGGCGTTTGCCTAAACCCTTCGTAAAATATTTAAAGTCTTCAACAAAGTATTTAATACTATCATGAGAATCGGAATAAACAACGCAACGCATACAGTAACTTACAGATTAAATCTTTTCTTTCTTTCTCTTTCGTGGTTTTACCTCTCCCTTGTAGGTACCTTTATGCGGCACGCGCCGCCCGGGCCTTACCGGGCCGCGACCTGTCGGGAGAGGAATGAACTATTGATCACAACACAGACAGACATACTTTTTTGACCAGACAAGGACATGGAGGGCCTCCCCGGATGAGTGATCAGCCCAATGCCGGGGCCACCTCCGAGACACCACGAACACATAGGACGATACACACCATTCACACACACACTCACTCAGAACAAGGCGAGGATGGGGATGAAGATGATAATGACGGCCAGATGATATCCGGGGACCACAAGGGCCTAAAGTTACCTGACATTTGTCTCACAGGTGAGGGAAAACCCCGGAAAAACCTCACCTAGGTAACTTGTCCCGACCAGGAATCGAACCCGGGCCCGCTGCGTGAGAGGATTGGACGCATCCCCTGAGCCACAGCGGTGGACCACAGATTAAATCAAACTGTATATATAACAAAAATTGACGGAAAATTATTATAAACAACTTAATTTTGTTAGGCAGAATATTTTCTCATCGTTCCACCTTTGAGGAATACGCATGTATTGCCTCTGAGGTTGGCGACTGGTCTCGCCCGTGTTCTCATTCATTACCCTCACCAGCTTAGCTGCCACTAGGCCTGTGATTAAGTGCCAGAATGGTACTTTCTAAGATTGTATGGTGGACGGCAAAAGTGTTTGTCTGGGAGCCTGTACGCACGATAACTCAAATATGCTTTATCACAGATTCATGAAACTTGATATAAACACTTATAACACCCATGGGACGAATTCTCTTGATTTTGGACCAAATCGGTTGACCGGTACCGGAATAACGCCCAATTAGGGGTCTAATTTCTGAAAATATTACTTCATTAATTAATCAAATGCAATTCAATGACAATATTATTTGCAGTTTTCATATAGGACTTTGGAAGTTGGAAATAATACTGAATTTTACCTCATTCGGGAGGTTTCAGGTTCAAATCTCGTGGCTGGCCAATTTGACATGAGTTTTTTCATGGTTTCGCCAGTCGTAAAGGCAAATGCCGAACTGAATATTTACATACCATGATTCATTCTCACCATTTCATTCTGTATCATATCCATTTAAATGAATATCAGTAAAAATTTACCCCATAAAAATGCACCAATAATAGAAACAGTTGTCAGTCAATAGTTCAATGGCCTTCCCTACTGTATAGACATAGACCCCGAACTCCTGATACGGCCTCGCAGCTAAAAGGAGTATAAACACAGCTGAATTAAAAACAAAAAACAAAACAAAAATACTGAATGTTTTAAAGCAGCGTTTCTCAACCTATGGTCCGCGAAGATGGTGCAGATGGTCTGCAGACATAATTTAAAAAATATAAAGCAAGTGGAAAGTAAAGAAGTAAAATTTGTTCACTAATTTCGTTATAATGACCTATAATTAATACCCCAAATACTAAGAATAAAGGTATTCTTTTAAAAATGGGATGTAAAATTAGGGGTCCGTAAAATTTTTGGGGCATTTTAGAGGTCCTCGGGTTCAAAAAGGTTGAGAAACGCTGTTTTAAAGGATTGCACTTGAAATTGAGGAAACTGACATGGGAATTCACCGGTTTATCCAGCAGAAAGAGGCCTATCTGGAAAGTGAGTACAGAGACTCTAGTACAGTGAGAACTCGTAGTGATGGAGGAAAATAAGATGTGGGATTTTGATTGCGTGTGTAGTCAACAGATTGATAAATAATTTGTGTGAAAGTTCTGATGCTGGTTCCGATATGGAAGTTAAGCCAGTGTCAAATCATTTGAATTTGGGAGTTACACACCACTGGCAAAGAATTTCGCTTAATGCACGTAGGCATAATTATTTCACAGTAATAAGCCTTCTATTTATAACAATATTCATGTAGTAATCATTTCAACTTGATCAACGAAATGAAATAAGGTAAACTGATATAACAAAATGGCAGATGAAGTTAACAGGCGATATTTCACATGCTTCTGATATCCATGGCAAAAACTTTGTACTATGAATATTGTTATATAGACCTATCTAAAGCATAAATGTTTAGCCTATTGTTAGTAGAGTAACCTGCTTAAATATTATAATAATATTCATTGACAGTAAATGTAAATAAATGTCCTTCACAAACCAAAAATCACAATTACGTACGTTTCGATCTGTTTCCTTCATTGTGTAATTGTCATATTGTGTTTACTTTATTTCATTTTATTTTTTGAAGTAAAACTTCTTTAGTGGCGGTAGAGGATAAATCTGGAAAATCAGTCACACTAAAACCGTCACGAAATCAGTCGCAATCAGTCACGAAATCAGTCACACTCTTACTTGTTTCGGTGCGGACTGCACAGAAAACAATCAACTCAATGATTAGGAGTAATTAAAGGAAATTTTTCAGACCTTACTTCCTCAATGGCCATAGACAATTCCTAAGCAATCTAAAGGTATATTATCTATTTTATGGAACCCGGAGGTTCATTACCGCGCAAATCCAAAATTAAAAATCCAAAATTAAAAAATACAAATTTCCAAAATTTAAAAAAAAAAATTAAAATTATAACATCCAAAAATTCAAAATTTAATAAATAATAAAATAAAAAATTTAAAAATAAAAAAATAAATAGTTTAAAAAATAAAAAATAAACAATTCAAAGATCGAAAATTTAAAAAATCCAAAATTAAAAATTCAAAGATCCAAAATTAAAAAGTCCAAAATCCAAAATTAAAAAAGTCCAAAAACCCAATATTAAAAAGTCCAATAATGCAAAACTGAAAAAATCCAATAATCAAAAATTGAAAAAAGAAAAAAATAAAGTTTTACTTCTGTCGCGTGGCGTTCCACGCACTCTTTTTTATTTTTATTTTTAGTATATATTGGTATTGTAAAACTGGTGTATTAGTATAAGAAAATGTTTTATTTGGGCATGGGCCTTTTATATTCTCAACATAATAAAATTAATAAGTTACTACCGCCGTATGATTTTAACAAAATACTGGCAAATATTTATCATTACCATGAGTTATCTAAAGGTATACAATTTTCTCTGTTAATTGCAAATATCCATTCAAGCCGTCTGGGTTCATTTTTGGGAAATTTAAACACTTGGACAGAATCTTCATTAGCAATATTGTTGCTATAACCAGAGACACAACACGTAAAAGGTATTTTCTATATTCTGTGTAAAAAGACAATTGTCATCCAGCATAATGACTCATACATTCGGCCTACTATGAATGATGTCTTAATTGAGGTGGGAGGCCTTGGCTATGGCTCGCAACGCGCCTTATATAGTGATAATAATTTGCCATTAAAAAAAAAGTTACTGTTAATTAGTCAATAGGCCTACTCCAATACCGGTTAACCGATTCGATGCAAAATCAATAGACTTCATCCCATGGACGTTATAAATGTTTATACCAAGTTTCATGAAAATCAGATAAATCATATTCGAGTTATCACGCGTAGAGACACACGGACGGAGGACGGACGGACGGACGGACAGACAATTCCCGTCAAACCACACAATCTCATAAAGTAGGCTACCATTCTGGCACTTAATAAATATAATGCTCTAATTATATTTTATGTTTGTTAAAATATTTAAATAAAATATCTAGCTGTTGAGTAAATAATAATTTCGGGCGGCGGGCACCTTCTAGTAAAGATGGTAAAGTAAGTGGTATCTTGTGCAGTAGGTCCTCACGTGGCCGTGTGGTTAGTGTTTTTTATATTAAAATTAAACTTTACCTTTATTTCTTCTTGTCTCCTGCTATTTGCAATTGTATTTAACTTAATATAAATAGTTACTGACACTTAGAAAGACTGCGAATACCCTGTATCTTGAGAATATTATAGGAGAAAAATTCCTCCGGCACTGCGACTTGAACCCAGGGTTAGTCATAAAAATCCCTAAGTTCTTCACTATGGAGCTATAAGGAATTGACGATTCATTCAGTGTTATAGATTTAGTGGTCTCTGTGTTGATTGAGTTCAGGACATACATGTGTCCTATTACAATAAACTGAGATTTTAAAAATTTAGTTTTAAATAAAATGTCTTCGTCCAGTCAGATATGATGTCTTCGTTTAGTTTTGTGACCGCGTCATTGTTTGACCTTATGTCAGTAAATGTGTAGCATTGCAGATCGTCAGCGTACAGTAAGTGGTAATTAGAATGTTTTATGGCGGTTGATATGTCGTTTATGTAGATCGTGAACAATAAAGGTCCTAATACGGAGCCTTGTGGGGAAACCTGCAGTGACATTCCGCCGAGCTGAGTGTTGGTCACAGGACACTAAACATTGTTCCCTTTTTTCCAAGAAAAGAGTCAAACAGTCAATGGAATTTTTTTAGAGATGTAGGTTTTTGAGCTTCAGGTTCAATACGTCAATATTAACAGAGTTGAAAGCTTTAATGAAGTCCAGCAATGTTAGTACTGTCACTTTACCTGCGTCACATGCTTCCCCAATGTCTTCTGTTACTTCCAATAATGCTGTAATTGTGCTGTGTCCATTTCTAAAGCCAGATTGAGACATGTCCAGCAGTTTTTGTTCATTCATGTAGTCGGTCAGTTGCTTATGTACAAGTCGTTCCAGCAATTTAGACAAAGTGGGCAAAATACCTATGGGCGTCAAGTCGCTTGAAGTGGAAAGGGTTTTGGTCTTCGGAAGTGGGCGAACAGATGAGTGCTTCCATATTATTTAGGATAAGTGGATGTCATTAAGGGGCTGTTGAGTTTATGAGTGATGGTTGGTAATACAGGACTTATGTTTTTTTATCATCTTAGTACTAATTAGGTCTTTTCCTTGTGCTCTTGTCGTTATGCGATTAAAAACTCTGCAGTGTCCAAGTCTGTTATGTATTTGAAAAAGAAAACTTCCCGTGAATGTGGTGGAGAAGATTGTCATTTGTTTCGTAACTAAGTATTCAGTTTGAGTCAATGTGAATTGTTCATTCAGACTGTCAAATGTGAGGATCCATCTTTCTAATCACAAGTGTAATGGTGTATTTATATTGTGACATCAGCAAAGAATAAGCTGAACAGACTGATTTCTATTTGAATGACCTGTGTAACTCTTATATAAAAATATGTACAATATACAATATTATACTAGTGTCTTATTGAGGGTATGAGCTGGTAAAAACACAAAACCCGTTCTTTACAACATTTTATTATTATTTTTTGAAAGTTCAACCAGATTTAAAAACTTGGAACTAATGATGGATAATTAACTATAGGCCTACCACATGATGTGATCTAAATTTAGTTATGTTTGCAGGTAATAAGCCATTTGACCCACTATGGAAAGATAAGGATGCAAAATATGCTGCTCATTTATCTGGTCAGGGTTTATAATAGCCTACGTTATACGCTAATGGAGCTTGTTTAATACAATTAACTACTAATATTATTGTTATTGAAATTATTATCACAAGTAAATTGAGTCCCTGAGCCAATATTCATATGGAGCTTTGGCTGTGGAATGCCTACTAAGTATCGGCACTATAATATAATGATATGATTATATTAAGTAAGATATACTTTTACCACCTTATACCCTGATTTGAAATAACAATGCTTGGATAGTTTGCCCAAAATTCCTCAAGTAGCCTATTTATTCTTTGACATAAAATAGTACATTGATACCCAGGTTAAAATTGTCAAGGTAAAATTGTTAGGCCTATTTCTTTTGTATCAAAGAGTTAGAATTACAATAAAATCCTGTTATCCTGTTAAAATTAATCTTATGATTAAAAACAATATAATATGTAAGAATATAGTAAAATGATAAGAGAACAAGTATTGCTTTAAAAATGTGTGTTATCCTTGTTGTTGTTGTTGTAGTAGTAATATCAATATTACCGGTCAAAAGTTATTTTAAAAAAATTACATAAGCACCTAGTATTGCAATGTCTATATTAGTTGTTTCACTTGCTGTAGATATTGTTGTCCTCTTCTGTTGCAGATTGTGTCGTTTTTCTTTTTTCTTGTAGGAAGTTAGGCGGCAAAACGTCAAAGTATTATTTATAGTAGGTATGCATTTCGGTTTAAAAAATCCCTTTAGGCAGGCCTACAGGCGGAGGTAGATTTCGAAGTGCTTTTGGTTTAATTTATTGTCGCTGCATAGCACTCTTCTTCTCTAGCCTTGGCATGGCAAACCTGCAGTAATAAGAACTGAATTCGGTAAAGAGGAAGAGCCTACAATCATTTGTTTTGACAACAAGAATAGGATATAATATTCTGGGAGGCCGTGCGCAAGATTAGCAATGAATAAAATTAGCAAAGCCGCTAAACAAGACAAAATTATGATATTATAATAATTCTTTTAAGTGTTATTATTTTCAAACATTAAAATCTCGCGTCATATGAGAGCTATCAAGAAACTATTTATTGATTTGTAGAGTACTCATCAAGAGCTTTTCAACGATACCCCACAAGACGTGGTTTCAAAAGTTTCGAATTTTCATCCCCCACCCCCACCCCCACCCCGACCCTCACTCGAACCCCCGAATCGTTGGTGTCACTGTGAACTCCATAGGGAGTACTCTAATTTATTCAAACAAAGTTTCCCTCTATACTTCATAGGGGCCGAGATATAAATGTTTTAAAATTTCAACCCCCTCCCCCGACCACCCCCTTGGGCCAATTTTGCCCATTAACGAACTTGTCCGAACTATTGGGCCTAGAAATAACATAATAAAATTTGATTCAAATATCTTCAAAATTACGGCCGCTATCGTGTAAAGATATATATATATATATATATATATATATATATATATATATATATATATATATAAATATCACAAATTCTTTTTTGGAACGGGCGGTGGTTTCGTACTTAGGGGAGCATGAAACGTAAAGATATGAACGAATTTTTCGAAAATCATGACATGGTATCCATTGCAATACGTAGATTTTTCTTCGAAATCTACCTAAAAAACCCATCTTCAGCCTTGTGCTTAAAACCTTCTGTACACTGATGATGGTCACAAAATGAAGTTCATTAATGTTATGATTGTTTACTCTTCTTATGCGTAGTGATAAATATTTGTTATTAATTCTTTAGAAGCGTTTAGTCTGCTTCGATTAAATCCATAATTGAGAATGGTTCAACATAACGCAATGACGGAATATGCAGGTCTTTATATTCTACGTGCAGTTGGATGGCAACACTAGACCATATTATTGTAATCAGAAAAACCCGGATTTTCATGCACTATCAAACTTAAAAAGATGCATGCATTCATGCACTATCGTATCTCCAAATATGCACAATGAAGAGCGAAACATGCACTATCAAAAATCCGCACTGTACTGCAATATATTTCAGTTTCTCTTAAAACAACATACAACAACGAGTTTTTCCAAATTCTTCTCACTTAAACTCGTTCATTCTTGAACGCAGAAAAGGAACTTTCTACTTCACAAGAAGTAACAGGTGAATACTTAAGGGAAGAAATTTGATTGAGGGTGAGATCGAATTCCATGTCTTTTACATTTTTTCCACATAATACGTCTTTCACTGTTTTCAGAAGTTTAAGATCAGGATTTGAACTAAGTACCTTCTTAAGTTTTTCCTTAACTGTCACACCCATTTCTCCACAACACGATTCTAGAGATAATTCAACGTCTTCAACAATGGCTAGTGACTAACAAATTCAAGCAGTGAACATTCTGTTTAGCAGTTTTCTTTCAATGGAAGGTCGGCGAGTCGGCATTTTCTTATTTAGGGTAAACAGTAGTTTGCACTCTCAAATTGATGCAGGTGGCAAACTCTGTTGCCAAGTCAATCAAATAACAATGATAGTATAATACGAGATTTTTACTTTCACTGAAAAGCCAAGATTTTAGGGAGGCACATTCATAATATGCACAGTTATGCATGGTAACTTGATATTATGCACTAAAACCAGAAAATGAGGGTTTATATGCATTAAAAACGTCTGAATATGCTATATTAAACCAACAAAATCCAAAACATGGATTATGCATGAATTTTGCCATAAAAAGGCCGAAATATGCAAACATGCACGGAAAAAATATGGTTATTTGGAATCCATAAGTCATGTAATGGGTAACTACAAAGTTTGAGAAGTCTAACCAAAGTATATAAAAACATGCTTTTGCATGGAAATCCGGGCTCTAGTAATCAGCATGAAATTTGCGCACGTCATTGGGGATTCTTGGGGAAAGGGAAGCATTACGCAACATTTGCCCACGATATGCTTGGGATTATGCTTATCACTGTTTCTCTCGTCAGCTGAGAAATTGGATTTCCTCAAGGAATGAGAAGTTGTCCGAAGTACAAATTACAGCGAAGCTAGTTCTGACCAAAGAGACCGAATACGTCGTGGAGAAATTAACAAACTGCATCTAACAAGACACTCGGCGCCAACCCAGCTGGTCTTAAAGGGGGAAGAGCTGGTGGGGAAGAGGCAGAGCTTGTCTCCTCCATCTCAGATATAATATAAAGCGCTCGCTGCATTCTACAGCCTCAGAAACTGTCCTAGTGCTCTGCTCATAGGATATTAATAAGAATAAAATCAGGTAAACTGATGTAACAAAGTGCCAGTATGTTTTTGTTTAATCAGTTATGACTGCAATTATGATATGCAGAATATGTTTTTTTTTTTTTTTTAATTGATTTCCAAGTTAAGCTCCAGATTTATTCATTAAGCAGGGCTTACGGAAGCACAAAGGTCTAGTTTTTGTAATGATATTAAAATATTCCAGCATCACCTGAACTGTACAGATTTGTGATATCATGACAATCGCACACTCACATAAAAATACAAAAAAAAAAATCAAATTGGCCGGTTTCGGGTTTTGAACCATGGACTCCAGAATGTGAGGCCAAAGCGTAACCATCTCAGCCACCGGGGTCATTTTAACGGTCTAGTTGGATAGGCGCATGTAAATCAATAGTGTTTTTTGTCATAGCTACCTGTATTTTAATTTCCAAGGCCTTATAAGATCACAGTAAAACAATAGGCAGTGTTGTCAAGATAACTGATTCTCATTTTTTTAAATAAATTCTTTCGAATACGTATATTACCATAAAATAGGTACTAAATTGAGCATTACTCCGAAACAGGTCAACCGATTTTATCCATTATAAATAAACGTCTTCCCATTAGCGTTGCCACCTGTCCCGAATTAGGCGGGACATCCCGCATTTTAAGAACATTTTCAGCGTCCCGAATTATGCCTAAGAGGGACGCATTATATTGCGGGACGCAAAATTATTCCAAAACAAAATATGAGACGGTAAATTATTCTTAGTGGCATATTTTGTGAATTTCGATTCATGATTAAGATATCGATATTGTTCCATCGCTAAAATGTATCGTGTTGGCAGCAGTGAAATCACCGTCAAAGACTCTGTGAAGGCACTTAATGTAGAATCTGGTGTTAATTTGGATGAGTTACATGAGGAATTCTGCTTTAGTTCCTGGTAGCAATGCATTTGTGGATGGATTGTCCTCTCATGAATCTAAAATGCACAGAATCCAGAGACAAGTGCTCAGCTGACCTCATAAAGAGTGAAATAATAATTTCTACAAATGTTATAGATACCTGTAATCACTATGTAGTGAGAGTGACACAGATCAAAGAACTATTAGAACTGCCAAATCAAAAAAGAAATACAGCTTCAAGTCGTGAATTTGCCCAGGTTTTTTTTATTTTATTATTATCATGCTAATCTTTTCTTTTCTAATGTTAGTGTTACTGTTACACAGATTTTTGGCTTTGAAATGAATATATTCCATCTTTCTATTATTAATGCATTGTTCCAAGTAAGAATTTAGGTATGAAGATCGGCGATCTGCATATATTCGATAAGTGTCCCTCCTTATCGCTACAGAAAGGTGGCAACCCTACTTCCCATGGACATTATAAATGCGTATACGAAGTTTCATAAATATACGATAAAGCGTATTTGAGTTATTGCGCCTTTAAAGTAGACACTAAATTGGGGTTTACTCCGGTACCGGTCAACAGATTAGGTTCAAATTCAATAGGGCACTTCTCATGAACGTCATAAATGAGTATACCAAGTTTCATGGAAATCCGATAGAAAGGCACTAAATTGGGCATTACTCCGGTACCGGTGAACCGATTTGGTTCAATATCAATAGGGTTCTTCCCATGGACATTATAAACGTGTATACCAAGTTTAATTAAAATTCGACAAAGCGTATTTGAGTTATTGCGCGTACAGACACTCGGACAGACGGACAGACATTTTTCGTCCCTACACACAATCTCATAAAGTACCATACTGGTACTTAATAATAACAGGCTAAACGTGTAATATCATAATTATTTGGGATTCGCAGATAATTGTTGTTTGTAGCTACCAAAAGAAAAATTATACAGTATTTGTAAAATATGTGTTAATTATTTGTACACAGAATAAATAAAACACCGTCACACGTTTAATACGGCACAATTACGTGGATTTGTGATGTGGAGTTTTTAGGTCGACGGAGAATTTCTACTTTCAGTGAATTAATATAAAATCTTCATATACAAATATACAGTGAGTCCCACGCAAGAGTTGGCCAATGACGCGGGTTTCTGCATCGCGGCGGGCACAGCTCCAACTCCCGAGTGATCGGGTGAAATGTCTACGCAAATAAAGCCGCGATCGGTGTAATGATTCGGATTCTCACATTTATAGTTGGAATTACAATGAAAATAACCACCAACCTCATCACAAGAGATGTTGGAAATGTTCTCCTCTTGCATCCATACAACACTGGCACCTTTTTAGGAAATTTTCTTCCACGCGCATAAGTGTTCTTATAATGTATGGAAAATTGACCTATACACTTTATTTTTCAAGTTTCCCCATAAATAATAAAGACAATATCACAAGCATTCGGACTTATGTGTATTAAGATTTGTGATGTGGAGTTTTTTAGGTCGACGGAGTATTTCTACTTTCACTAAATTAATATAAAATGTCCATATACAATTAATATATTTCGAGATCATGCCGAATTATAGATGTAATATTCATTCTCCTTTTGCATCGCACGTATTAAATGAATAAATAAGATCTTGCTATCCGTTTAGATATCGGAGTTCATGCAATACAAAATACATTCAAGAATTCAACATAATAAATGACTTATGCCTCATTACATTGGGGTTTTTAAGTGGTGATTATTTTTACCTACGTATAAATTACTAAATCTCAATAGCCTACTTTTCATTTCTTTCCTCAAGCATTGGTCCATAAAATATATTAATCTATTTAAGGCCACAATTTCCTATGCTTTTTTTTATTGTATTTAGCTTCTTAACAGTTTGTAGGTTCGCAACTGCTTATGAGCATCTGTTTCTACAGTTCGTGTTATGCTTTTCAGTTTTAATTATAATATGAACTCATAAACAGTTAATTAGGGCCCTTCGACTCAATAACTTACCTTCACCCTACTTCTATTCCCAGTAATGAATTCACCAGCAATACAAATTTACCAACTAACCTAATTTTTATCGTTAGATATAATTATAATAATAATAATAATAATAATAATAATGGAGTCTGCGTAATTCTAACTATAGACCTACTACAACCACAAAACAGTCACTAGTAAGTGTTCTGCTGATAGGACGATAATAAGAATAATAATAGGCTAAACATATCATAACATAATTATTTGGAATTTACAGATAAGTTTAGTTTATACCTACCAAAGAAATTTACATTTGTAAAATATGGGTTAAAATTATTTGTACATAGAATAAGTAAAACACTGTCAAATTCGTCATCTGTTTAATAAATAACATTTTTTTTTTTTTTCGGAACAAAATTGGAAAGTAGAAATGGAGGAAGAAAACATATCTTAGATAGAATAAAAGATTTTCTGTTTTGTTTTGATTACTTGTTTTTTGTTTTTCTTTTCTTTGTGTGGTCAAATTGAAATTCATAAGTTATATATTACATTGGGTATAGGTAGTGATCAGCAATGTTTACACATGATTCTACTTAATCGTGTTCATTCTTGCTTTTTGTTTTAATTCTTTCTCGGCCATGACAAATTGAAACTTAAATATAGGTTATAAGTTAACCGCAAATGGCAACCTTGAGTAAACCTTACTTACAACAGTTTGTGGGGAGATAGAGACATGTCCTGTGCCGCTTAAATTGGAATAATCCTGGAAGTCAAAGTCGTTTCCTGACATGTGCATTGATAAAGCCGCTTCATTCCGTTCATACAATAAATGTTTTAGTTAATTGTTCTAAACTTTTATAAAATTTATTATATTTCTCTTCGATTGTTCTTGTTGCTTCGAATACAACTATTGATTGCATCATTTAAAAATCTGATTTGATTCACTCATTACTTTCTCTAGCATAAAGGGGCTGTCACACTGGATCGATCGAGCGACAGCGACAGACCGACTGATATAACGAACCTATAGACAGCGATGGTACCAGTCAGCCAGCGATCAACAACTAGGGTGAGAGATCAACTGGTCTGTGAAATCAAACCTGTCCGTTTTTCAATCGCCAGTCGATGGCAAACTTCGTACCCACCTGAATTTCAGAATTGATGCTGGAAGATTTAACTTACACAATAATGTCGTTTTAGACTCATATTTGAATGAAATAGAATTGCACGAATCATTTAAGGTATTTGAAGCGATATCTTCTTATGTAATTTAATTTTACAAATACAAAAATAGATCGAATTGTAGCACCTAGCGGTGGGCGATCGAACTACAACAAACAACAAACCTCTTCGCTCGGCCGACTGATGGAAGCTTGAAGTAAACGAGATAGTAGGCATAATATTAAACCTTACATCCCAACACATGTAGTATGATAACGTGCAGGAAATAGGCATTCGTATTCCTAATAAGGTAATATACTTTACCTCTAATATACAGTGATGAGTAGACCTAGTAAAATCATATAGGTACATAACCTATAATATTTTCGTTGATCGATGACGCTTGATGCAGTGTGACAAGGAACAGAAATTTAGTCGAGAGCGCAAGATGGCCGTCGGCTGTTCTTGATCGATCGAAGCTCAGTGTGACAGGCGGCTAAGAATAGGAAATGCACCTTTCTCGCTTCTTCATTCTCCTAATGCAGACAGTACGTATTCACTTGTTTCGACCCCATGTATTGGTCGCCAGGCATCCTGAGTTTGTACAAACGATGACTGGCTTATAACAAACCTTCAGAGAACTTTTACGGGTGACATACAGCTTTCGGTGAAATCCACAGGTGAGAAACAGGTGAATTTCATTATTTTTTTCCTTACGAATGAATTGATCTACAGTCTTGCAATCTGACATACTCTTTATTGACTGCTTTTACAATTGCATACTCTTTTCAGAATTAATCAACCACGTTTCATGCACTGAAATTCTGTTTCCTTGATAACTTCCACAAATATCAACATTTCTGAGAGATTATTTTTATGTGTATTTGTTAATATCATATGAAAAACACTATCTACGATCATTAATTTAACATTAATAGTTTTTTAATATATATATATATATATGCCTATATATACTGTATTAATAAAAAATATTATTTAAAAAATCATGTTTTTAAAGTGCATATGCTGTAGATACTGCAAAGATTGTAGATGATGTTGTTCATATGATGTTTTCATATTGATATAAAAAAGAATCGCTGTACAATATTGCCATTTGTGGAAATTATCACAATAACGGCATTTCAGTGCATAAACGTAGCTGCCATTTTGTAACGATAATTTTCCATAACTGTAACAGTTTGATTAATTTTGAAAATAGTATGCAATTGTAAAAGTAGTCAATATAGAGTATGTCAGATTGCAAGATTGTAGAGCAATTCATTTCTGAGAAAAAAATAATAATGAAATTCACTTATTTCTCTCCTATGAATTTCACCGAAAGCTGTATGTCCCCCCTTAAGTAAGCATGCTTCAAATAAAATGTTTGCTCCTTAATATAGGCCTAAGCATCGTTAGATCAGTTTTCGAAAGAATAGCTAAACATGATAGTCATTTCCCGTGTACTGACAATGAAGTAGAGAATGTCGTTGCCAGACTTATGGCCGGTTTCTATAAACTCGCGAATTACCTATGGGTAAATTATCCAATGGACTGAATTTACTCAAAAACAACACCACACAAACACAAATAATTTAAAGATAGCAATCACATACACTTGTGGCGAGTTTCTAGATAAATGTCCTCTGGGTAAATATGAAAATGACAGAAAACTGTTCTTACAAACTCGGGCTAGATCTTTCCAAGGGTAAATCTTCGGGTTAATTTATCCTTTCATGGATGGCTGGATAAAATTTAACCTTTCATAGGATCAATAGTAATATTTAAACAATGAGAATCAAAGCCTTCTGAATTAAATTAACTGTACAACTCCAAGGCCTTGCTCATTATATCATTGTAGGTTAAATGGAACTAATTTGCCCATGGATAATTTACCCATAGGTAATTCACAAGTTTGTAGAAACCGGGCATTAGTGTCTTATTATTAGAAGGTATTTAACTTAAATAAGTCATTAAACTTTGTTTTTATGCGGTTTTTCGTTCCTAAGCTAAGCTATTTACAGACCGACGCATACAGATATATTCCTTAAAATACCATTTTTGGATTCAAGGACCTCAAAACGTGTATTAAATGCTGAAAACTCGGCATAGAATTTCAGGGTGGAACAATACTTTCACCACTACAGGACACATGGTTCATAGAGAAAATAACAATTGTGATATTTAGGATATGAAAAATAGTGCAGGTAGTTACTTTGAGGTATTCTATAACTTTGAAATTTACTTGTCCAAGAAAATTTATGAATATTATTAGTTCAAGAATTATATATAAATTAGAATATTATTAGTTACAAAACAATTGAATGATAAACATTTTAAAGCAAAACTTAAAAAAAATTTTTTGGAGGAATCTTACTATTCAATAAGTGAATTTTTTCAGGAAAAAATGTATAAATTATATGGTTATTTTTTTTTTAAGTTTCAACTCATATTTTAAAATTTTCAAAATCTGTATTTGTATATAGTATTACTATTATTGACTAGTACTGTGCAATTGACTTATAGACGGAGCACATTATAAAGAGGAGAATTATTATGGGAGTCAGTGGTATGAAAAAAAAAAGATTAAGCAATTTATAAGGTCTATAACGTGGAACATAAAAGTATATATTTTTTAGAATATTAATATAATCTATTTCGTTATTACGTAATTTGTTTAAAAACAACAATGCATGACAATTTACTGTATTTAATGGTAGCAGGATTCCGAATTAATTAACAATATTCTACATTTGGCCTCACAATGGTTCTATATAGTCTAAATAATGTACTCATACTACAATATTTAGAGTTCCTGATAATAAATCCAAGATTTTTACAAATAATATTATTAATGTGATTGGAGAAAGTTAAATTACTGTATCCTATTCTTTAATAAGTGCGAAAATCACGTAACCTAGTTGGTTTCGGATGTTTATGACTTAAATAGGTGGAAAATATGACGAAATATGACCTTAAAAATGACTAAATATGATTTAATAAAATAAAGTATTTTCGAAAAATAAATGTTCAAATTTAAAATGAATATTCAATCATTTAATAACTTTTTTTACAATTTTGGTTTTACAGTTTTTCTTGTAATGAATTTAAATTTTTAAAGAATTTGCTGTTTGCTCGCTTCATAAGCTCCAAATACTCGTATTATTTTGTAGATCTTGCATGTCCCTATAAAATATTAACAAATGCATTAATTTTAAAATGTAAGTTACCTATTAATTTGGCATAAACATTAAATTAATTAAATAAATTCCAAATTTAACTCGACCGTTTAGTAAATAGTGGATAGTTGTGCTGCTTTACCGAATTTATAATTGAAATATGACGTTAAATTACAAATATGTCCAAATATGATGAAGACCACAAAAATGACCATAATATTACATTATATGCAAAATAAAAACGGTCCAATAACAAGCATGCAATTCGTGTTTAATTTATGTTTGCGGCGAAAACGGAGGTCAGGATAAAAATATGATATGTCCTAAACATTTGAACCTTACGTATTAGTGTACAGAATAACTGCAATAGATTCAGTCTAGCCCTGAATCATAATCACTTACTTACTCAATGGCAATAGACGATTCTTAGGAAAACTAAAGGAATATTATCTATTTTATGGAACCTGCAGGTTCTTTGCCGGTGGATTCGTATTCTTGCAATACCTTTATATTAATTTCTTTCAAACTTCCTTATGGAAAGGCATAACTATTTATGTATTTATTTATTTATTGTACTAAGAATATTACAGGCTAATGCCCAATTACAATATTCTCGCTTACATTAATACACCAGATTCTAAAATTAAATATTTAAATTTTTATTCAAAATAATTAAGCTAATGCTATAAAAATAAGGAAAAAACACACAGAAAAGAAAACCAGAAACACAAACAATACGACAATTACACAAGGGAACATAATATGAAAAAACAAATAATAATATAAATAATAATGTAATAGTTTTGGAGGAAAATATACATATCAGAAAGATTCAAGTAAAGAAAATGACATGGAGCAAAATTTAATAATTATTATTTTCAAATTTTTTCACATATATTTTTAAACTGCTTATTGTCCATTTTGTGCAACTTATTGTATAGTCGGAGTACACTATAAAGAGGATAATTATTATGAGAGTCAGTGTTTACTTTTGGGATGGAAAAAAGATTATGCAATTTATGCGATCTATAACGTGGAACATAAAAATATATTTCTTTGAGAATATTAATATCATCTATTTCATTATTAATTAATTTGTATAAAAACAACAATGCATGAATATTTCGTCTGTGTGATAATTCAGGAATATTGAAATACTGTAACATAGTTGAATATGATTCAAATTTAGGGTAGTACCGGTAGTTCAACTGTTTGAAATACGTATATTTTAGAAATTTATTTTGAATGGACTCTATCAATTTCCTGTATTTACTGGTAGTAGGATTCCAAATTAATGAGCAATATTCTAATTTTGGTCTGACAATGGTTTTGTATTGTGTTGTATTTTATTCATCCAGTAACATCATTATACATGACAATGGATACGTCTCAAATAAACACAAAAAACACAATTTAAGATGAGATATGTACAAATCACACAGCTGTGCAACTAAAAGAACCTTAGAATCTAAATAAGAAACAATATAAGAATAAGAATAATACCTCAAAATTTACAAGTGGACAATACTATAACTAGGGACCGGATTTTTAGGTTTTTAAAAACACTGTTTTAGGTTTTCCATTAGGTGAAATAGTTTTTTTTAGGTTTTTTTTGTCAAAAATATAGTTTTCGGGTAGAATAATTGGTTTAATGAATTTGAAGGTGCTACATAGGATTGAATACATAATACTTGTAAAGTTTAACTTAACAAAATTGACTTAAATTTGTGTAAACTTGCTCTAGGACAATATTACACAATTGAAGAAAGAAAGCATAAACAATCAAAAGAAGCAGTGAAAATAAGATTGCCTCACATTTCCTGGTTACAGTATATCACAGTGTATCTTTCAAGATTCTCAACTGTGAGTTGTATTGAATGACAACGTCTGTCATATACAGCAGGAGCAACTTGGAAAACGACAGAACAGACATAGAAACCCGTGGGGTGCAACGTCATAAAACAACCTCAGAATAAGAAGAAAGAAGAAAGAAGAAGAAGAAGAAATTCAGGTCGTTGCCAATCCACTGCCGTAATATCCTCGATTTCATTTGTTTCGGCATAATTAACACGTCTTCTTAAAACTCACAGTGTGACCACTCAGTATGAATATCAGGGCAGTACTAAAGACAAACAGACGCTTGAAAACAGAAATCTATATCCTTGTTCACACACGGCAACATTGGTTGTTCGTACGAATATTTTTTAAAGGAATACGCCGGTACTCTTACACTTCGTCTCTTGTTACTGTCCATCCTAGACGACAATGGGTTGAACGAAACGCTGGTGGTATTCATTTCAACCCGACTAAAATTATTGTCTCTCCGCAAAATATCGATTCCTCAACTGACAAACAAAAAAAGTAAAAAAAAAAAGCCTAAATTAGATATTTTAGGTTTTATATCCCGTTTAGGTATATTTAGGTTTTTATACCCCATTTAGGTATTTTTAGGTGCCACAGAATTAATGTGGGTGAATCCTATGGACATGATTCGAAAAAGTGTATGAGTGCTTTTTGTTCTGGAAGCAAGGAAAAAAATAGGTAAAAACCTAAGAATCCGGTCCCTATTAATTACATATTTCAATGAACTCGTTAATGTCATATGGACAGCAATTCAATAGAAATCTCCTAAATATTACTTTAAATTTCTGGCATGAAGGTTCTGTATAGTCTAAATCAGGTATGGGCAACCTTTGGAAAGATGCGGGCTAAACTTTACGATGTTTATGAAGTCGCGGGCCGGAGATAATAGGTAGTTGTGAAAAAATAATCATGATACGGTTTTTTATGTTTATAAAGTACTAGCATGTGCCCGCGGCTTCGCCCACGATAATTATTTAAAAACTTAAAAATTAAGAGCATAATAGTAAAATCATTATATTTATTAACACCTAAATAACGTGGACTACATACCACGATTAGATAGCATCGTCTGGTAAAAGCGACCTGAGATTCGAGTTTCTTGGCCCAGAAAATCTCTGTATAGTGAGATTCGTCCAAATAAAACAACGTTTGACCATATTTAGGGCTTACAACATTCAAGCGATCGCGAAAGTTTTATTTTCAAGGTATGACAAAAATAGCCAAAGCCAACTGTAATTGATTTGACATTGAAATGTATAACTGAAAACTTATGTTTTGAAAACGCACAAAATGCACGTTTTTTGCCCGTTTTTCACTCATAACTCACGAACGAAAACTAAAATTAAAATTCCGGCTTGGAGGTGCATTTTCCGACCCTTCAGCCCACCTATGTTTAAAATTTCAGAACTCTGCGTTCAGTAGATTTCGCTGGACATCGAGGACAATTCCTTTTAATAATACAGATAATATGAATTATAATGATACCTTCTCTAATTTGTCAAACATCCATTTCATTTAATCCAAACCCACCTGATACAACTGGCAACAATATGTTCTGTGAATTTGTTTGGATAATTCTGTGTAAAAAGGGGTTAAGTATTTTCAAAAACATTTAATTTTTGGCAGTTAAAATCAGAATTTTCCAAAATCCTTTCTTAGTGAGCACCTACATTAGGAAACGAAGGTACTTTCAAAATTCCAAGGCTCTACCTGTTATAGTTTAGGCTCTACGTTGATTCCTGTCAGTCAGGACAAAGCCTTTTATATATATAGAGATAATGCTAAAGTTATATGAATGAGAACAATATCGAACTGATTAGGTATTTACTTACAATCAGCAGATATTAATGAGAAGCTTGAGCTTGAACTTGAGAAACAAGATAATCAATGTTGGCATCAATCCCACTAATACACAAGCTCAGAGTGTTTTCCAAATTTTCATCTGTGAGTCTGGTTCGATAGCTACTTTGATTTAGGCCAATTGCAGCATGTTTCTGACCGGAAGGAACACTCTCTTAATTCAGGCTTATGTTCCTCCTCCCTCTCACTCTCTTCTTGGCGAGAACCGAAAATATTTACTTTTTCGAGCGCGATTTTAAAATGTTCCGCGGGCCGGATCAAAAGTCGGGGCGGGACGGGCGTTGCCCATGTATGGTCTAAATAGTGTATACAATATTTTGAGTTTCTGATAATAAATCCAAGATTTTTAAGAGTTTTACAAATAATATTATTAATATGATTCGAGAAAGTTAAATTATTGTTAAATAATATACCTAAATCATTCAAAGTGGTAATTTTGTTCAACTGGATACCAGTTGCCATGCAATATTATTTTTAGATCTAGAGAAAGACATAATTTTGCTTTTTTTATGTTTAAAGGTAATTTATTATGTCCACTCCATTCACTTAATTTATTTAAATCATTCTGCAGTTCCATACAATCATTAGGACTCAAAATTATTTTAAATAATTTTATATCATCAGCAAATGCAGTAATATTTGAAAAACGGACCTGATCAAAGATGTCATTTACTCGAGTGAAGTCAACTTTATTATAATATTATAGGCTATTATTGTCTACTTCTATTCGTATGTTAGCTGGTGTTGGGAAAAAATGCGGGCTTAAGACAAACATTCCAGTAGAAATTTCCGGACATTACATGTAGTGTTAAGAATATGGACCAATCCTAAGGCTCCGATGTTATATTAAAAGCTTGAGGTATGTTTCCTGTACTTGAAATTACTGTTGATAGTATGTGAACTTCTTTAAGTATCCAGAACCGTTTAGTTTCAAATGTTTATTATTCTGTGTAAATTATTTCTGTATGTTCTCGTTTATTGTGATATTTAAAATGGTGACTATTGGGACAGCTGTGTCAGTTAAATGTTGATATTTTATTTTATTCATTTGCTAGCTTAAAAGGCCCGGCGTCGCCCGGGTTTTTATTTTGTAATTTGAAATTTGAAATTTTGATTTTCAAACTCTAGGGCCCTGTATAATATGTAGGCCTACATAGAACTTGAAAGGAGGAAGAACGAGTTATCACACTCAAACTATTCCCTCAGAAAACGCTTGATATAGCTTTTTATGGCTCATAGAGGATGTATAATGTTACATCCCATCGCTTCTACACACCATGCCTGGGAGGGGTTGAAATAAGAAGAAACACAAAATTTCGATTATATAAGATTGTATTGTCTTTATGGAAATTTTTACTTCTCACTCTCATGTTACCATACAACCGTTTCGGAGCTAAAATTAAGAAAAAAATTCAATATCACTTTCATACTTTCCTCCCCCAAAACCTGGGACATAATATACTGCGGGCATAGGACTGAAAATGTTCCACGCTATTTTGTCTTGTTGTAGGTGTTTAGGGCCTGTGATAAACATCCTACACCTATGAGTGACATATCAGTGGATAGGATTTTTTACCGACTTCTGATATAGCATACTCACTGGCACACACTTAAGCTGTCCCTGCAATACGACCGCTTATTCTACACCAAAATGTGAAGTGGAAAAATTATATTTTCCATATCGAGGGTAGAGAAAGATATGTGACTGCTTCACATTGTGCTTTATTTTCTTGGATTTCATTCTTCAAGAATTATTTTCACAAATGTATTAGTTACATCGATAGCATAGCATCAGAATTTATTAATGCCCAGTATATGTAGTTCCCAAAGCCCTGTGTGTACACTGTAAACAATACATTGTTGTCATGATAACTGAGTTGTATTTCACTTTTCAGTATAATATTTTCAGAAATTATATAAATGTTCAAGGGAAGGACTGGTTTGTTTGAATTATAGTGTTCACCGCGTTACTTCCCTGGCTTAACTGGGTATGTGTGCAAAATTTCGTGCAAATTGGTCAAGAAATGTAGATTTGTATAGGGAACGTGCATACCCACATACATACATACACACACACTTTTGATTTGGCTTGGCTGCAAGACTCAGACTTCTTTGGTTTTTTTAATGAAAACATGTGAAAGCGGAACTCTCAAACTGTGAATATGTCACACTTCTTTTGTCACACTTCAATTATTATTATTTTTTTTTTTTATGTTATGTAAACAATTGACAGCAGAACTCTCTGTGCCTCATTTCACATTTCCGACTTTTCTCGTGGATTTTCCAAAAAAATTCTTTCATACAAACCTTGTCCTTACAATTACGAACACAACAAAAAAAGAATCAGCCAAATCGGTCGAGCCGTTGTCAAGTGATGCTCCGTCATACATTTTGGGTATTCATTTTTATTAATATAGATTTAACCTGGTAGAGATAAGACCATGACGTCTTCTCTTCCCCTGTACCAAAACTACAATTACAATATAATTATAAAAATACAAGAAAAATACAGTAACAAAAAATAAAAAAGTACTAACAATAAGGATATTAAATGAAATAATAATAATAATAATAATAATAATAATAATAATGCTAATAATTAAACTTATAGTAAAACACAATACAATAATATAAAATCATATCTTCTTTGTATCAAGAAACGTGATATATTATTTGATGAATTTCATTTTCCAATGAGGGAATATATTTGTTAGAAAAATATTTCAATCCTCCTTATACCCGCATTAGTTGTAAGTTAGGATAGAACGTAGGAAGTGCCAAGAACATTCATTCTTCTTTCTTTCTTTATCAAGAACATTCATAAAGATTTATAATATTTATTGTATTATATGTTCAAAAAGTTATTGTTGTAATTGATGGTACAATATGATGTATAAGCCTCGCAGAAGATCTGCCAAATATATGTATAGGCTTGTTAGATATAAGATATAAATTAAAAATTAAAAAGATAAAATTAAAATTACATGGAGTAATACTGTCTGATTGATAAAATTTGTGTTAAAGTTTTGTCTTTGTATATTAAAATATTAAAAACATCGAAAGCACATAGGTTTGTTAAACCATGTTAGTCACAACTTATCTAACTTGCTATAAGCAACGTCATTGTAAGTCGATGCTAATTAAAGGATTATTCTTTGAGTATTTATGTACTGTGTCCAAACAGTTATGTTAATCAATATTTGTACCACTTAAAGTTAAAACGTTTTTCTTCAGTGTTCGTAAGCAATTGTATAATCAGTGTATTTGTATGCACTTGTAAAATCAATGTACTTACAGATTTAGTATAATATTAAAAATGTGCATTTGTTGAGTTATCCCTTGTAAAACATGTGGTCTTAGTGTGGTGGTCCTATAGTTAGAAATACGGAGACTTCGATATTATTATTATTATTATTATTATTATTATTATTATTATTATTATTATTATTATATCTAAAGATAAAAATTAGACCATACTGAGCTGGTAAATTGCTATT
Source organism: Ectobius pallidus (assembly GCA_964059195.1). NCBI lineage: Eukaryota > Metazoa > Arthropoda > Insecta > Blattodea > Ectobiidae > Ectobius > Ectobius pallidus. The sequence goes on from CAXKWD010000012.1 coordinate 10,265,124, forward strand.
GTTGGTGAATTTATTATTGGAAATAGAAATAAGGTACCGGTAAGCTATTGAGTCAAAGGACCCAAATTAATGCTTTATGAGTTCATATTATAATAATTAGAACTGAATCAGTAAAAGTAAAAAGCATAACACGACTACAGTAGAAACAGATGCTCATCAGTTCTTAGGAAGGCCTACGGGAATCCTATATACACTTAAGAAAGTAAATACAATAGTAAAAACAATACGAAATTGTGGCCTTAAATATAGATTAATATATTTTCTGGACCAATGCTGAAGAACAGAATGGAAAAGTAGTGAGATTTAGTAACTTACACGTAAAAAATCACACTTAAAAAACACAATGTACTTAGCACAAATCTCATATTATGGTGAATGGTCTTTGAAATCTAAACGGATAGCCAGAACTTACGTATTTATTCAGTTACCGGTAACACGTGTATTGCAGAAGGATAATTAATATTGCATCTATAATTGGATAAGATCTGAAGGTTTTATATGAATTTAGTGAACATACAAATACTCCATAGACCTAAAAACTCCACATCACAAATCGTAACAGGTACATGTGCGAAAACTTGTTCTTTATTAAACGGGTGACAGTGTTTTATTTATTCTGTGTACAAATAAATTAATCCATATTTTGCAAATGTCATTTTTCTTTTGGTAGCTGTAAACTACAATTACCTGTAAATTCCCAGTAATTGTGATATGACACGTTTAGCCTCTTATTATTCTTATTACTACCTATCTTAGCAGCAGAACAATAAGACAGTTTCTGAGGCTGTAGAATGCAGCGAGCGCTTTATATCACATCTGAGATGGAGGAGACGAGCTTCGCCTCTTCCCCACCAACTCTTCCCCCTTTAAGACCAGCTGGGTTGGCGCCGAGTGTCTTGTTAGATGCAGTTTGTTAATTTCTCCACGACGTATTCGGTCTCTTTGGTCAGAACTAGCTTCGCTGTAATTTGCGCTTCGGACAACTTCTCATTCCTTGAGGAAATCCAATTTCTCAGCTGACGAGAGACGCAGTGATAAGCATAATCCCAAGCATCGCGTGGGCAAATGTTGCGTAATGCTTCCCTTTCCCCAAGAATCCCCAATGGCGTGCGCTAATTTCATGCGCATTACGATAATTTGGCCTAGTGGTGCCATGCAACTGCATATGGAATATAAAGACCTTCATATTTTGTCATTGCGTTACCTGTTCTACATGGAACCATTCTTAATTATGGATTTAATTCTAGCAGACTAAACAATTCTAATAAAATTAATACCAAATACAATTTTACTATGCATATAAGAAGAAACAATCATAACATTATAATACAGTGCCGATACTTAGTAGGCATGCCACAGTCAAAGCTTCAGATGAATATTGGCTTAGGGGCCCACTTTACTTGCGATAACGTTAAAAATAATATTAGTAGTTAAATGTATTAAACAAACTGCATTGGCGTATAACGTAGGCTATTATAAACCCTGACCAGATAAATGAGTAGCATATTTTCTCTCTTCTATCTTTTCATAATGAATCAAATAGCTTATTACCAGAAAACATAACCAAATTTAGATCCCATCAGGTGGCATAGTTAATTATTCATCATTAGTCTCAACTTTTTAAATCTCGTTGAACTTTCAAAAAAATATATTAAAATGTTGTAAAGAAATGGTTTTGTGCTTTTACCATCTTACAGCCTCAATAAGATACTAGTATAATATTGTATATTGTAATTGTATAACAATAGAATAATCCAGATTTTTATAAAAGAAATGCACAGATCATTCAAATAGAAATCAGTCTTTCAGCTTATTCTTGCTAATGTCACAATGTCTTGTGATTGTAAAGATGGATCTTCACATTTGACTGTCTGAATGTACATTTCTCATTGACTCAAACTGAATACTTAGTAACTAAAGAAATAATCTTCTCAACCATCTTCACGAGAAAATTTCTTTTTTAAATACATAACAGTCTTGGACACTGCTAGAACTCTTAAACGCATAACGAATAAAGCAGAAGGAGCAGACCAAATAAGTATAATGATGATCAAAAGAATACAAGACGTAATACTACCAACCATCACTCACATACTCAACAGCTCCTTAATGACATCCACTTATCCTAAATAATATTGAACCACTCAACTGTTCTCTTCCGAAGACCAAATCCTCTTCCACTCCAAGCTACTTTAGGCCCATAGGTATTTTGCCTACTTTGTGTTAAGTACTGGAACTACTTTAATAAGCAACTGACTGACTACAAGAATGAACAATCTGGCTTTAGAAGTGGACACAGCACAACTACAGCATTATTGAAAGTAGGTAACACAAGACATTATAAAATAGGGATCTTGTGATGCAGGTAAAGTGACAGTACTAACATTGCTGTACTTCAGTAAAATTTTCGACTGCTTTAATCTAGATTTAGATCCTGAACTCAAAAACGTACATCTCTTTAAAATGTGGTTGCTGCAGCTTGAGCAGCTATGTTGCCCGGCCGTCGAGTTTCTTTCTAATTTGTCGGACTATAGAACCTTATTTCTATTTAAGGAGTTTGAAACTAAGCATATTTACTTTTTGTATCCGTACCGTAAGCCGCCTGCCAGGGTAGATAATGTATTGTGTTGCATCAAGAAATTCTGTTTCGATTTTTAGCATTAATAATACTTTTGATAACCCTCATAATCCAAAAATACCATTTTCACAAACACGCGCGTGTGTGTGTGTGAATAGCATGAGTAGTACTGGCCGAGCTTCACCCGGTCCTGGCCCTGCAATGTGACGCCCCAACCCTATACTACTCCGACACCATTTAGGCCCTCTGAACCATCCTGGCTAACATATGATACCACGCCCACCTTCCTCCGACTCCCTAACTAAAGTTAAGCCCAAAAATAACGTTAGGTCGGTAAAACAGAGACCTGCAATACCAAAAAAGATTGAAGGAATGATGCAATACAAACAATGGAAGAATTATGCAATAATCTAAAACCAATAAATAATACTAAAAAAAATTGGAAATGTTATATAAAGAGTTAGGACCGTCTGAATTGATTTCCACCCCTACTAGAGAGGTAGTTTTTAAGAGAGACAAATATATATTTTTTAAATCTAGTATTTTAATGGATTGATGATACAATTAAGGCCTTATAACCACAAGTAACAAGAAGGTGATTTTCACCCCCCACTACCAATCAAGATTAAAAAGTCATAGTATGCTATATCAAGAGTATAACATGATTTAAAACCTGATTTTATGTAAGGGTAGTTTTTCAAGGTCACACAAGTTGTTACAGAAATGTAAAGCTTAAGCTATTATAAATAAACAAAAGGGTCTTTTTCACCCCACTACCAATCTAACCCATTTAATATTTATTTTCAAGATTAAAAATCGTAGTATGCAGTAGTACTTTCTAGCACGAATTAAAACCAATTTACACCCCAAAAGTTTATTTTATGTAAGGGTAGTTTTCAAGGTCACAGAAGTTCTTGCACAAGTAGATAGTTTAAGCATTTATAAATGGTTTTCACCCCTTACAAAATTAAAATTTATTGCTTTGTTACAACAAATGCAGGACATACCTGAATCTATACCACTATAGCCAAAGTTAAACCCGGGCAAAGGTAAGCCCCATCCCAACTGAAATTAAGTCCAAATAAAAAAATGTGATACCCACCATAACCGGATGCAGCCTCCGCAACACCATCACCTTTATATTATTAAACTAATTTATGACAGTGATGTACAGGATGAGAGGAAATGAATTCAAGGCTAAACTTAAAAGGAAAGACGCATCCAAGGATGCCTCGTTCCTCTTATTGATATAAAAAACAAAGGAAACATGTTAGTCAAGATTGTTTACTTGAAGATCGTCGTTCATCAGTTCGTACATTGTCAAGTTGTATATATTTTCCTGGGGTTCATCATTGTTGCAATGGATTTCACTTCTTGCTGTATCATGTAATATTTAGATAGAATATTCAGTAGAGGCGTGCTGTTGGCCGTAAGGAAGTTAATTTCAGCCATAGATAAAATAACGAAATTATCGTCACTAAGAATGAGACAATCTTGTAGATTTTTATAGTTTTCACTTGTACATACTCTTCAACACATCTAAAGGGTAGCTTGGAGCACAGATGTTCGCATAATTTAGGAAAGTGCATAACAAACGAAGTAATACGGAGTCAGTATCAGACTTTTCCACCACTGTTTGCAACGTCCGCTGCCACAGAATATTTCATGGAAGGGTAATACCCAAAACTAAGGTGCACGGTCCTTGTTGAGTTTAAAAAGTATATCTGACGTACCAAAGCAGGTCGATGATGTACAGTTGCTGGAGTAGTCCTCTTCTTGCACCTCGGATCCTGTATTTTCTTGAGATCCTTTCTTCCCATGGTCAAGGCGTAAACTGCTCTGACGAGGAAGAACACAGCCTGTTTTATGCTGAAACAAAGGATGCATCGTGTCTCAGTGAACTGTCTGCAGGACAGCGTTTATTCCTTTATACAAGGTCATTAAAATCAAGCCATTGGAGCATGGCATGGGCGTTCTTCAAGACACAGGGGACGGCTGTGAATTTATGACAAGGCAGCCCACAGTTGTATTTATGAATCAAATTGTTCGGAGGAGAACATAAATGTTCTGTTGCAGATATTTTTCAGCACTTCGCATTTTTCATGACCAAATGCGTAGAGAGCAGTGCAACCAGACAGTGGAAAAAGTATTTAGAGCAAAATAGGGTATGAATCCATCTGAGAAATGTATTCCATTCTTATTTTCGTTGTTCTGCTAGTAAATTTTGGGATTTCCAGCAAATGGGCTGGTGAAATGGTAGGTTTGAATATCATCTGGACTGCAAAGGGCAAGTCCTTTAACGATAGTTCCCTCTTTGCTCCGGAGAGATACTCAAAATCGACCACCAAAGCTGGAACCATCCTGTCAAAGACTAATGATAAAATAGCATTGTACTCACCTTTTTATAGCCGTGGACCACACACCTGACCCCTAGGTCGTCTTCCACATAGAGGTCCAAAGGTTGTCCGAAACATGGAAACAATCTGAAGGTTTGTCCTGTTTCTGCTAAAGATGTCCACAAACGCCTTCAAGTCCAGTCCTTTGTGTATACAGTGAACAAACTTGCAGACATACTATCCGATGACTGATGAAAACTCGTCTTGTAGCTGTGTCTTATGAAACGTCCAGAAGGTGCAATTACGACTCATAAGTCATTAAACTTAAGCTTCTCCCTCGCCGTCGGTAAAGACATTCATTATGTGCCAGTCCATGTCTAATGCCGACGGCATTTCATCCCTGGATAAGATGAAATAATCCACCACATCATAGTCGAACCTAATCCCTGACTCTTTCGTCTTCCAAATTACAACTCCTTGCACCGGAGAATCCTTTGGCAGTTCAGGTAGATCGTAAGCAAACTTACCACGTATCTTCGTCGGTATAACTTCTCAAGCTATGCTAACACTCACATACTAACACCATCACTCACATACTCAACAACTCCTTAATGACATCCACTTATCCTAAATAATATACAGTGAGTCCCACGCAAGAGTTGGCCAATGACGCGGGTTTCTGCGTCGCGGCTGGCACAGCTCCAACTCCCGATCGATCGGATGTAATAACTACGCAAATATTGCCGCGGTCGTTGTGATGATTCAGGTTCTCACATTTACAGTTAAAATTACAATGAAAATAACCACGTACCTCATCACAAGAGATGTTGGAAATGTTCTCCTCTTGCATCCAGACAATACTGGCACCTTTTTAGGAAATTTTCTTTCACGTGCATAAGTTCAGCTTCCGAGACAGTTACTTTCTCTTTTGATAGGCCTATGTGATATTGTCATTAAGTTCTTCTAACAATATGTAAGTATTATTTATGGGGAAACTTGAAAAATGAAGTGTATTTCCCATGCATAAGAAGAACTTAAAGACAATATCACAAGAGAAATTAATTCTATCTCGGAAGCTGAACTTACGCGCGTGAAAGAAAATTCCCTAAAAAAAAGTGCCAGTATTGTCTGGATGCAAGAGGAGAACATTTCCAACATCCCTTGTTGTTAGGTACGTGGTTATTTTCATTGTAATTTTAACTATAAATGTGAGAACCTGAATCATTACAATGACCGCGGCATTATTTGCGTAGATATTTCACCCGATCGATCGGGAGTTGGAGCTGTGCCAGCCGCGACGCAGAAACCCGCGTCATTGGCCAACTCTTGCGTGGGACTCACTGTAGAAGCACTGCACTGTTCGCCCGCTTCCGAAGACCAAATCCCCTTCCACTTCAAGCGACTTTAGGCCCATAGATATTTTGCCTAATTTGTCTAAATTTCCGGAACGACTTGTACATAATGTACTTTATCAACGAACTCCACACAGGTTGATCCATCACTAAAGGGGTGCTGGTTCCTTCACCCTCTATTTATAGCCGAAAGGAAATGAGTCGTTATTTTCGAGTCGTTGCCTTTTGTCAAAACAAATCCTATAAATTTTGACTTCTCGTTCCGAAACAATGCTCGACTCCGCTTTTCTCTTAATTTTCTTCTCAGTCCTAACATTGAATGGTTCCGACTCTGGATCAAGCACCATATGCTCTCAAAGTTATCCACTTTGTACTGGTATAGCTCGGGGAATCGAGTCTCTCCACCGTGGATGGAAATGCAACCACATGAGAGGTTTTCTCGAGCACTTGTTGGTCATCCTATAGCCACCCTTGGGAATAAGACCGATAGTGTTGGGTTCTAAAAATATTTTCCTGTACACTTGATTACAGCCTGAAGCAATCGTGGTGGATTCTAAAAATATGTCTATACCTGCAATGTCCCTAAAGAGGTTCTTGAACAAGGTGCAAGCCTCGCGGAGGACGGAAACGTCCGCTTGGCAATACTTCTCCATTTCCACCTTTTTCACGAATGTATCGTACTTGACAGAGTCGTACCATTCAAAAAAGGCCTTCCTACACCCTCGGACATTGCATCTGCTCCGAAATACGACACGTCTAGATAAGGGCCTGTATAGTCTAGTACTGTTGAAAAAATGAGGAAAGTAACGTTTTACGATAGCAGTTATACCAAATGTTTTCGGTAAAAGACGCAAAGGTAGGGATATGAAGTTCAAACTGTCCAGAAAGATTAGGTACTCGAATCTCATACACAACATTTTGCAACCGTTCAAAATCAGATCCGGAGGGTAATGAATCTGATTGAGTCAAAGGTGGTTTGAGAGTAATCCTATCTTTATAGGCTATGGCCTATTTTTCATGCATCACACTGCAAATAAATATAGTTCCAATGCATATAACCCGGTAGAATAATAATTATCGGGTATATTGAAACCAGTGTAGAGACAAACGAGTATTCTTCTTTTCTGCCTTCTTCTGATCTCGATTTCTCATTTCCTTGAGGCGAAACACTCCAAATTTATCCGCTTTTTTTCATTTTCCAGCCATCAGTGACTCACTACCTGCAAAGAAAATAACTATTAGTTTAAAAGTAACATTTATCCTACCTAAGCGGAAAAGAGGAAATTCTTCCAATTTCTATACGAAATGTGGTTGTTCAAGGTAAAGGAAACCATATTTAATTTATGAGTAATTTTCGAAACGCCAGATTTCTAATTATTGGATTCCAAAAAATATCTTAAAGACCCGTGAATACTTATATGTGAAACTTGGTGATGTGGTTACGACAACACGACTTCAATTTTTTAACACCATATGCAGCAAAGTACTTTATAAGATATAGATACAAGTTCTAAAGAACTTGAGATTGCACTTTAAAGATTTTCAAATATTAATTTTAAAAGTTGATTCAACGATCAGCATTTTCGGCTTACATTTGTAGGCCTGCAATGTCTACATCTGCAAAAACGAAACTGATCCTGAAAAACCATACTTATGTTCTATTCCTGTACGTAAGCTGTTAAGGTATCTATATACGTTTGAAATGTAAATTTTTTACAAATTTCCAAAAAAAATATATTATATTAGAATAAAAGATTGAAGTCTCTATTTTCAGAAAATGTTAAATTTGTTTGGGTTAATAGGTCATAAATGTATTTAAATCACCATTTAAAGGGTTGGCGCAAGCCTTCTTGGCCAGAAAAGTAATGGCATTGTTCTTCATATTCTGTCTGATCTTTTTAAAATTCCCTTTCCATTCTAGCTGTAATATTTTTCATAGCTGCTGAGGATGTAGTACTGCCTTCCTTTAATAGATGACAGTCCAATATCAAGTTCCTATGCTGTAGGGGCATTTTGAAAGTTCCAAATAAGAATATTAAGTTTTAAAAGTATCCGTAAATTTCAATTCCCCTTTTCTCAAAACTTTATTTCTCGCAATTTTTTAGGATCCAAAAAATGATAAAAACACTTAGAACTGAGCTAGAGGCTTCATTCTTGCACCAAATGAAAGACAATAAAACCAGTCAGAGCCTGAACCTAAATGATTACGAATTGAAGCTGTGAGGAGTTTAAAAGGAACAATGAATAATTTTTTTCACCCGCCAAAGTTCTAAGATTTTTTTTTTCTTATTTATTGTAGGGCATGCTAGCAATAACTCAGGTTCAGGATCTAACCTACAATATGAGGAATCATCACATAATTTTTACACATAGTTTGCATGTCTTTTAAGCAAACCAGAATTTTTTAAAAATTTGCATGTTTATTTTTCAAAATAATTATTTTAGACCACAATAATATTATTTTTTGGTTAACTAATATTGCATTAACTTAGTTGAATGATATCTGATTCACTCTAAAAAAAATCAGAAATCCTGCTTGAAAAATGCAGATTTTCACTTGAAACGTATAAAGATACCATGTATCAAAGATCACAATATTGATTACTTGATTACCAAGATGACAAATGCAGTATTATAATATTTATAAGTTTAAATATTTGTTTAGCAATCAGGAGCTGCATATAAGCTTTTTAACTTTGCATCGTTTGTAATGTTTTTTTGGTCCATCTTTGAAAATGTACTGAAACGTATTATTATTTTTAAATTATTTAATTTATTATTTTTATTTTATTTCCATTTTTGTTGACTAGGAAATAGAAACATAGTGATATTCCTTACCCAGCTGTTTTAGGTAAAAACTTAAAATAAAAAGGAACATATTTAAAAAGATGTTACGAAAATTTAGTCAAGAAAATTTGTACTTAGTAAAATTAGTAGTTTACACAACTTTCCTTTTACTACCCCAGATGAAAATTTTCATTTGTATAAAACTGAGCCTTTCTATTGAATCAAAGTACAATATTAAATACATTCCAAGTCATATGTGCTTCTCATACAATTTTCAGGTCGAAGAATTTTATTTAAAGCCCTAATCTTGATTCAGAAGCTCTTACTATAAACTTCAGTGACTTATTCTAAATATGTTATTTAATAATAACAATAATAATAATAATAATAATAATAATAATAATGTACCGGTAGTGGTTTAGTTTTGAAAGTTCATATTTAATAGGCAATGTACTCTTTTACTTCTAGAATTATTTTATTTAATATCGTTCTATTTATTCTATCAATATACTTTAAATTATTTATCTATCCTTAACTTTCTCACTTGACATTTTGATAAAGATAAATACAAAGCTTATTCCAAGGAGTTACATCTCAGCCTCCCGCAAAGTTTAATTGTTCGTCATGTGACACAGATTTTGTTCAAACGATGCCTAGCTTATAACTACCTTTCAGTGAGCTTTTACGAGAAATTTTTTTGAATAACAGTTTCAGCCCTTAGCATTGGCACCTTGGTGCAAAGTTTATTGTTAGAAAAAAATTCCGAAAAAAAGTTTCCTTCGTGCTAAGTGGTGCTAATGATGATGATGATGAAGTGTTCGACCCGGAGGCCGGTCCTGCCCTGTGACAGAGCCGTAGGGGCAGGCCCAGGGCCGGACCGAGAGACACTAGGCCGGATGATACCGCGTAGGGTGGCCAGTTCCTTTCGCGGGATGGGAATGATGACACAACACCCAGTCCTGACCTAGGAAGGAAAGGAAAATAAAATCATGACTAATCCCCGAATATAAACTATTGTTTTTAACGATCTTTCATACCCATTTTAAACTGTGCACAGACATGTATTGAGGGATTTTAGACAGTATTTTCCTCCTTATACCCTCTAATAATAAAATCAGGTAAACTGATGTAAAAAAGTGCCAGTATGTTTTTGTTTAATCAGTTATGACTGAAATTATGACATGCAGAATATTTTTTTTTTAAATTGATTTCCAAGTTAAGCTCCAGATTTATTCATTAAGCAGGGCTTACGGAAGAAGAAAGGTCTACCATCTCGGCACCTGGGTCATTTTAACGGTCTAGTTGGATAAGCGCATGTAAAACAATAGTGTTTTTTGTCATAGCTACCTGTATTTTAATTTCCAAGGCCTCATAAGATCACAGTAAAACAATAGGCTATGTTGTCAAGATAACTGATTTTCATTTTTTTAATAAATTCTTTAGAATACGTATATTGCAATAAAATAGGCACTAAATTGAGCATTACTCCGAAACAGATCAACCGATTTTATCCATTATGAATAGACGTCTTCCCATGGACATTGTAAATGTGTATACCAAGTTTCATAAAAATCCGGTAAAGCGTATTTGAGTTACCGCGTCTTTAAAATATACACTAAATTGGGTTTTACTCCGGTACCGGTCAACAGATTAGGTTCAAATTCAATAGGGCACTTCTCATGGACGTCATAAATGGGTATACCAAGTTTCATGAAAATCCGTTACAGCGTATTTGAGTGATGGCTCCTTTCTATGAGAAAGGCGCCATAATCTATTAAAATAGGCACTAAATTGGGCATTACTCCGGAACCGGTGAACCGATTTGGTTCAATATCAATAGGGTTCTTCCCATCGACATTATGAATGTTTATACCAAGTTTCATGAAAATCCGAAAAAGCGTACTTGAGTTATGGTGCGTACAGACGCACGGAGAGACGGACGGACGGACAGACATTTTTTCGTCCCCCACACAATCTCATAAAGTACCATACTGGCACTTAATAACACACAACACACTGTGACACCGATATTAAAATTCATAATCACTCGCTACAAGTTCCGGTTCTGATGATGGCGTAGCAATATTTGCGCCGAAATGCATTTTCAACATAAAAACAACACCGCAACACACTGGGCATTTACATAGTGAATCCTGCAAGAACTTCGTATAACAAATCAAGAGAGGAGCACTTTGCGCCTATGGAGATTTGGACACTATCGCTATATGTATGGTGCGAAGATTCCCAAAAATAGGGAAATTCATTTCACATATACGTTTTAGTGTTTTACAGCATAGACATGTGTATGATTTGTGATAAATTTAATTATAATTTGTACATATATTTTAAGGGGTACGCCGTAGCGTAGTGGTTGAGGCGCTGCGCTACAACCGGAAGGTCGCGGGTTCGATCCCCGATGAGGTCGTTGGAATTTTTCAATTGGCCTAATCCTTCTGGTGGCACTATGACCCTGGGGTCGACTCAGCCTCTAACAGAAATGAGTACCAGGAGCAATCCTGGGGGTAAAGGCGACCGGTGCGTAAGGCTGACAACCTTACCACCTTCATGTGCCGATGTCTAAAAATCTGGGAGCCTCAACCTCCTGGGACCCTCTGGGCCTCCATGGCCTATAATAGGGAACACTTTTTACATATATTTTAAATCATTTTTTAATGCTTTTCACACAAATCTTACTTAGATCCTATAAGACACTCCAAATATATCATTGGAAAGATATAAATATAATTTTAATATCAGTGTCACAGTGTGTTGTGTGTTGTTATTAGAGAATATAAGGAGGAAAATACTGTTGTTTGTTGTTATGCTATTTAGATCAGGATGGTTGGTAATAAATGAATTGAATAGTCTTGGGCCGAAACTTGAACAGTGCTTAGCTCCAGCAGTTGTAACATTTTTTGGTTCAAGTAATAAATTAAATTGATTCCTTCGCGTGTTATATACGTGAGATTCTGACTTGTAATTGTCACGATGTTTATGAAAATAATTCAGTATGACGTACTTGTAAATGTGGTCTATGGTGAAAACGTTAAATTCAGAAAATAATAATTTGGAAGAATAGTCAGGAGGCTTAGATAAACAAATCTAAAATCATAAAAAAGGCTCCCGAAATCCGAGGTCATGTAAAAAAATAGACTGAAGTTTATATAAATAAAAACCATTATAAAATTATGTATTCCAATGTCAAGATTATATTATCTTGATATATCAAGATGTTAGGTACCATTTACGGCAAATGGAAACCCCGAAATAACGGGAATTTCATAAATAAAACGATAAACGCCATAATCCGCAAAATAAAACCTGGATTTGGTATTTCTCTTTTCATTCTTCACTATATACCGGTACGTATATCACATGGCTCACGCACAATGCGCGTATCGTTCTGTTCAATTGTCACGACTGTGCTCAGTGACGTAATTTTGAAAAGCAAAAGATCGAGGAAGCTTTGTTTCCATAAGCGTAGGCAGCAGTGCGATGGTTGGCAACATTTTTGCGATCAACAAGTAAACTGAAACAAAAGCAAAGCTTTTTTAAGTTCTTTCGTAAACATAAATTCATAGGCCGTTCACCGTTGATGGATTGGAGGTCGTCTTATATGATTGATAATTAGATATATGCTAAAACTGTGAAACTTGGATGAAGATTTTTCTGACATTACTAAATGGTGTGATGCTAATAACCTGAGTCTTAATGCTAGTAAGACTGTTGAATTGACAATTAATCTTCAACGCTCCAATAGCCTACTAAGGAATCCTGTAAGATTTTTAGGATTATATATCCAAACTAATTTGGAGTGGCATTCTCACATTGACCATGTTGCCAAGAAAATAAGTAGAGGTCTATTTATGTTGAGAGTACTAACTCATAACATAGATTCTAAGTCACTCTTGCTAGTGTATCATGCCCATATACACAGCCATCTCAGTTATGGAGTCCTATTGTGGGGAGGACATCCTTATGCCAACAAAATATTCATCTTGCAGAAAAGAGCAATAAGAATTATCTCTAGAGCATCGCCTACAACATCCTGCAAACCACTCTTTACAGAACTTAATATACTTACATTACCATCAGTGTTTGTTTTGAGCTGTCTTCTCTATATAAAAAAGAATGCACACTTGTATAATAAATGCTCTACTGTCCATAGCTACTCTACCAGAAACAAAGAAAACTTATATATAAATAAATGTAAATTCAGCACCACGCAGAAAAGTTTTGAATATGTTGCCCTCAGATTATTTAATTCATTGCCGAACAAAATTAAGGAGTTATCATATGTTGCTTTTAAAAGGAAAATTAAATCTAACCTGATGACAAACACCTTGTACAGTGTCAAGGACTTCAATGACATTATCTGGTGAAATGTGTACTTGTATATTCTATCTCATTTGTGTCTATTGTTATTGCTAATACATTGTACAATGTCTGTGGCAAATAAATCTAATCTAATCTAATCTATCTGAAGGTCTTCTTACCTCAGGAAATATACGGTAATTACCAGGAATAGGCTAATGATATTTGTAAGCCCTAGAAGATTGTATTCTTATATCAGGGTTATTGTTATATTGAGAGGTTGTAATTTACCATATATTATAAAGATTGCATGCAGAAAACTGTGTAATCTAGGCTTACATGATAATTCATTTAACGGACGTGTGAAGAAGTAGAACGCTAATTTTTTTATTCAACCTACTGACCAATGTTAAATTGTAACCATAGCTACTTTACACCCGCATACTAAAAAAAAAAATTACTATTCAGAGTAATTTAACATCATGGATCATGGCACACTTTGGGCCTAGCAATATCTCCGAATTTTCAAACTCGTAGTTAGTGGAATAAAAAGAAGTAAAAGACAAGCAAATTCAACACATAGCTAAGGCAAAACTAAAACAGTTGCTCCTTATGGTGTTTTAATAGCATGTTACGTACATGTTGAAGTAAAAAAAAAAGTGTGCGTGGAACGCCACGTGACAGAAGTGAAACTTGTTTGAATTTTTTTATTTTTCAATTTTGGAACATTGAATTTTTTCAACTTTGGATTGGACTTTTTAATATTTGGGTTTTTGGACTTTTTTAGTTTTGGATTTTGGATTTTTTTAAATTTTTGATCTTTTAATTTTTTAATTATGAAATTTTGGATTTTTTAATTTAGGATTTTTTTAATTTTAGATTTTTGAATTTTTATTTCTTATTTTTTTAATTTTCAAATTTTTAACTATGGATTTTTTTATTTTTAAATTATGGATTTTGGATTTTTTAATAATCCATAAAAAATCCATAATTTTACGGATGTTTTATTCTTTAAATTATGGATTTTTGAATTTTTTTAAATTTTGAATGTTTTTATTTATTAAATTTTGAATTTTTTTTATATTTAAAATATTGGATATTGGACTTTTAATTTTTTAATTTTTTAATTTTTTTTTACTTTTTAATTTTGCATCTCTAAATTTTTTAATTTTGGAATTTTGCCTTTTTTATTTTGGATTTATACATTTTGGATCTTTGATTTTTTTATTTTGGATTATTAGGGTTTTTAAATTATGGATTTTTTAATTTTTGGATTTTTTAAATTTTAAATCATTGAGTTGATTGTTTTCTGTGCAAAATATAATATATTTATTTTGCTTATGTGATTTCTCATATTTTCCTATTAATCGTTTTCATAAATATTTAAATCTCATCAATAAGTTTACTTTGATAAGGAACTTATTTTCCGTTGCTATTGTCCCGACCGAGGAAAAACAGCTCCTTTCAAAGAACTTTCCTGTGAACATCAACAAACACATAATTACATTCACGTCTGCCACTTTGTGGTTATGCAATACAAATAACATTAACGGTAGCAGTTTGAGAGAAATTATAAAGGTAGCCTATGTTTTGTTTTATTTCTCCCTCCCTCTCTGTATACGACATTCCTTTTCTTACAACAAAAAGTTACCAGCTTAAACGAAATATAAGTTGTCGTTTCCTGCGGGAATTAGTACAAGGCCAGTGTATTTATGTACATTCAGGGTATAATCGATTTATTATGTTCTTATAAATTGAAGAATACTTCGCAAACATAGTTTTATTACTTAAATTAATTATTTAATTATATCTTATGTCCACCGCTGTGGCTCAGGGGAGGCGTCCAATCCTCTCACGCAGCGGGCCCGGGTTCGATTCGTGGTCGGGACAAGTTACCTAGGTGAG
Source organism: Ectobius pallidus (assembly GCA_964059195.1). Taxonomy (NCBI): domain Eukaryota; kingdom Metazoa; phylum Arthropoda; class Insecta; order Blattodea; family Ectobiidae; genus Ectobius; species Ectobius pallidus. Next base: position 10,280,396 of record CAXKWD010000012.1, read on the forward strand.
GTTTTTTCCGGGGTTTTCCCTCACCTATGAGACAAATGTCAGGTATCTTTAGGCCCTTGTGGTCCCCGGATATCATCTGGCCGTCATTATCATCTTCATCCTCATCCTCGCCTTGTTCTGAGTGAGTGTGTGTGTGTGTGTGAATGGTGTGTATCGTCCTATGTGTTCGTGTTGTCTCGGAGGTGGCCCCGGCATTGGGCTGATCACTCATCCGGGGAGGCCCTCCATGTCCTTGTCTGGTCAAAAAGTATGTATGTGATCCAAAGGTAATCCCTCTCCCGACAGGTCGCGGCCCTGTAAGGCTCGGGCGGCTTGGGTCGCTTAAATCCTAAAAAGGGAGAAGTAACACTACGAAAAAGAAAGAAAGAAAGAAATTATATCTTATAGATGATCATTATCTGGCAAACATTGCTTCATGCAATCGCTGTTTATGTTTATCAAGGAAATATTAAGTGCCAGATTGGTACTTCTTAAGATTTTGTGGGGGACAGGAAAATGTCTTTCCGTCTGTCCGTGTGTCTGTACGCGCGATAACTCGAATACGCTTTATCGGATTTTCATGAACTTGGTATACGCATTTATAACGTCCATGGGAAGAAGCCTAATGAAATTGGACCAAATTGGTTGACCGGTACCGGAGTAATTAAAGGGATACGTACTAAAAACAATAGGCCTAAATGCAATTGATACCATAATAATAAAAAATACTAGTAATAAAATAATAATACAATTTGTATGCCTACAATAAAACATAACACAAAATGGCATCCAATAATAATACAGAGAAAACGAAGTGAGTTAACAATTGTATAGCCTATTTGTATGTGTGTGTCTGATTGTGTGTAGACTATAAATATAATTATATATTGTAATAATATTCTACATATATTTTCTTATAATACATATATTACGTATATTATAGTACTATAATATACAATAAAATTGAAACCTAAAACTAAGAAATTATCAAATTTAAGCAATATAGGCTAAGTGGCATAAACATGTTTTAGCCTACAATATAAATTAACCTAGGCTGGATGACAGTTAGCGGCGAGATACTTGATCTGTAGGCTCCTGGGTTCCAGGTGCGGGTAATGAGGCAGAGTAGAGAGATGTTTGATGGCATGGAATTGACAATAGACTGTCATTCTGAGATCTTGTCCGCGGTTTTGTTGGGAAGACAACAGTGAGAAACGGGAGACTTAGTAATTAGGTGCAGAATTATTAAGTATTTGATAGAGTACATTTAGGAAGTGTAGCTGGTGTCTGTCCTTTAGTCGAAACCAGGATAATGGCTCAAAATAACCTGAGACATGATCACATCGACGTATGTCTTCCTTTAATAATTTTAAATTATGACAAATGTATGACACAACTTGAATTAAATTTTACAATTTGCCATCTACACTGAGATTATTGGTAAAGAAGTGAACGCAGATTGTATGTGTAATAACTAGGAGGTGGATTTCTATGACCTAAAAAATAGGATAAATGCAAGCTTCATGACCTAAAAAAAAACATTAAAATATGACCAATAAAATTTAAAATATGACCTTACCACTTACACATTGTGTACATTTTTTTTAAGTTTCATTACAATTCATTTTATTAAAATATAATGTTCATTATTTAAAATATCTGTAAGTTCTCAAAAAGTATCATTATAATGCAAAATTTACAAAATATGATATGAAACTTCAAAATTTCTTTAATATGCACACAAATATGACCTAAATATGCATATTCATACTAAATATGCTACAATAGTTGAAAATTCCCTAAATATGCAGTTACATGCACAATGAAATCCGTTCCATTTTCACCAGAATGTTTGGAATCGGGTTTAAATTAGTCGGAAACCTGAAATAATGCAAAGGGAAAAAATATTACATGTCATAGAAATCCACCCCGTAGTAACAACCATTCAACGCCCGTGTAAGGAACTTGATCGCCTAAGTGTTTTAAAGAAACATTATAATGTGGAACTGTCCTGTCGACCTAACCACGTGCGTTAAGTTCCAATGCAAATGTATTACTGAAACATGAATACAATTGTGCATTACTCGGGTTAAAATATTCAACCTCACTTGGACAAGGATATTCAACGTAATTTCAAGATAGGCAAGGATATTCAACAACCAAAATACGAAGTCATGCATGCGGTAAATCTTCAAATGATTTTCACGTAAAATTCGTAACATGGGTTCGCAGAAATTAGCCCCTAGTTTGTAACACAAATAAAATGCTATATATTATACCATTGCGAATTTTTTTGGTGTTGAGGGTCCAATGGGCACTAGGGCCTCTTCCACTGTTTCCAACAAACTGATTCCCAAATGACTATTTCCAATTGTTTGTAGAAGTTAAACTCAAAAACTCATTGATAATAATCAGGGCACGGATTTTGATTACATGTCATCTTTTAACTGGTACATCATGGACGCTGCCCAGTAGTGCAGATATTCTGATCATGACTCTTAGATTATAAAAATGGTAATTATCAGGGTCATTTCTTGGTCCTTTCCCCGATTTTTTTTTTTTATTTGTAGATGATTTTTAGAATTTAATGTCTTTATTTGGTCATTTTACCGTCTTTTTTCCACATTTCATACTCTTATGCAATTTTTAAATAAAATGTCATTACATTATTTTCTTTTATGTTGTTTCTAGCATTATATAGAGTTTTTATGCATTTACTTACATTGAATATTATCGGAACTCTAAATAAGCATAAATAAATAGATCTTGTTATAATTTTAATTTGGATACAGAAAGACTGTGTTTGCTGTTTGCATTTAACCATATGTACCAATTAACGGATTACAAGCCTATAATTGGGTCAACAACATAAATGTAGAATAGACACAAATCTGATGAATAAACTAGTATTTTCATACAAATTACAAAGTCATTTTTTAGTTTTTGGGTCATTGGTTAGTATTTTTGCAGTCATTTTATAGTTTTTGGGTCATTGGTTAGTATTTTTGCAGTCATTTTATAGCTCATTTTTTTAAGTATTATAAGTCATCAAAATCCGAGCACTGTTGATAATTATTATAATTGACCTCCTGTATGGTCTCGTGGTTAACGTCACTGGCTACGACCATGGTTCGATCCCTGATACATCCTCGGATTTATCTCAGGTCTGGAATGGGGTGCACTCAGCCTTGTGATTGAAACTGAGGAGCTACTGGATTGAGAAGTAGCGGCTCCGGTCTCGGAAACTGTCATAAACGGCCGTGGATGTCTACATGCTGACCACATGGGCCCAATCCTGCCATCTGCCTACGGTAGATGACGCAGTAATCGGATGATAGGCCTAGTCCCTTAAGGGATGTTTAAGTGGTTATTTCTCCTTCAATAACACACGTGTATTTAATGACTTCCGGTATATTTCTGTTCACCTCAGGGTCTTTCACACTTGTAGAGAGAGAACAATCATTAAGAACAAAGCGAACCATATCAACTGTTGACTATTATTCCTTTACATGACTCTACATACACTCATAACTATGATTCTTATGTTTATGACATTTCATATTTTTATCCTGATCTCCATCTGCAAACACAAATTAAACATGAATTGCACAGTTGTTATCCTAATCGGACCGTTTTTATTTTGCGTATACTTTGGTCGTTTTTGTGGCCTTGTTCATATTTTGGCCATTTTTGTAATTTAACGTCATATTTCAGTAATAAAAGAGCACTTTTATGCCTATACAGTAAATGCAATAAATCGTAGACATTTTTTTCCGAAAAAGAGTCACGAATATTTCGCTTTCACTGTAACTGAATGTGAAGGACAAAAACAAGCAATAGCATAATTACCTCTTCCTTCAGTAGACATGTTTTATAAATATTTCCAGTTCACATTTGCAGTGGTATCTGGAAACATTAACAGATTATAAGTTCTTATAAGCAAAACTGATAAGTAAAGTAAAGTTCTTATAAGTAAAACTGCAAATCACCTGTAAAATTGTTAATAAGTGACTATCTGATTGAATTAATGTGATGTAATAATTTAGTGTCATTAAACGTTATAAATTGAAACATTTACAAAGTACGTTCTTTCATGAGGTCATATTTAGTCATTTTAAGGGCATATTTACAGTCATATTTTCCATTATTTTAGGTCATAAACATCCGAACCCTATTTATAACTATTTAATATCTAATTATTTATTCATAAATTTATGCTAATCATTTATTCTTAATTATATATAGCAATTACCTAATATCTTTAATAGCTTCAGATTTATACTAGGCCTACTACTGATTTTTATTGCTATGGTGCAATTCAAATCTAAACATGTTTGTCATAGGTAATCCCACGAGAGTTGACGAGTTTATCGATAGATTCGCGACTGCGCAGCAGGAGCGAATTTATCTGATGCAACTCGTCAACTCGAGTTGGATTTATTAAGACTATTCCATGAATAAAATGTAACGGATAATATAAATAATAATTACTTTCGTGCTTCGTTGTATAAAAACAAAACTAAAAGTTGTGAGATCACGGCATGCTGTGACTCAACCATCCATGAATCGAGCTTCCTTGGTGTAATCAGTGCTACCAAATGAGCATATAAGACATAGTTAACTTCATTCAGGTAAGCTAACAGCAGAACAGAATAAAAACACACGAACTGGCTTGCACCGAATCGAAATTGTGTTCTTAATCAATGTACATTTCTATTATTTCAATTTCTAAACAAGTTATGTTGTATAAAATAATCTGTTTTCGTGCCGCGTAGTGGCAGCATCTGACTGTTAATCACTGCACACTGATACTTGCGTCTCCAGTAACGAGCAGACGGTTTTATCACGATAAAACACCATCCTCGCGATTCCACAAGAATATTGCAAGATAAACGGCCGTGATTGGTCTATATCTGAGAAATTGCTAAACGTTATTGGTCAATATCAAACACTCGGTGTATGAGTTGAATAGTCAATAAAAATCTTTCTCCAACGTTATGTTTCTGTGCATTCAACCAGTATGTCTTCGGCATCTTCTTTCGTATTGCATTGTGGGAAAATTCCTGTCATTGCATTTCCTCTTATGTTTCTTAGTTTCCACCTTCATAATTTCTCTCTCCTAGTTCTAATGCTAGGCTTATATAGTAAAGTACTGTCCCATTGTATTTATTTCTCTATATTATTCTAACGATTCAAATGTTGTTACTTCACTAAACATATTCTGTCTAGCAATATCGTTACTTTTTTTTTTATCAATTTAGGCTACATAATATATTAATATTTAAAGAACCCATTCTCATCCATAGCCAATTTAAACTCATTTATTAATTTCCTGTTTAAAAACTTTAAATCAATTATTTACTAAATTTGTATTTTGTAAGAAGTTTATACATTTCTCTTCTGTGCTATCGCTTTCATTTTCCATAACGTGATTAATAAAATTTATATTTCTTACTAAAAACATGCCTTTACAGTCCCCTATTCCCATTCCCATTAATGCTGCAATGCTGACTGAGATTCTGGGCACTCTAAAATCATTTACAATATACCGTATTGCTCTTATTTCACTCAAGTATAGCCATGCTTCCTTTTCTCCCCACAACTCCCCTGCATAGAATACTTTCGATTCCACTGTGGATCTGCAAATGGTATTTATATTAGCTGTTTTTGATAAACAGATGTCAATAGCTTGTAATGCTACAACGCCATGATTTTTACTAATTTTATATGGTCTTTCCCGTTCCTGTGTTATTTGCCATTAGAAGAGTACAGGGTCGCGGTCCTGTAAGGACCGGGCGGCTTGGGTCGCTTAAATCCTAAAAGGGAGACGTAAAACTACGACACTGAAAGAAAGAAAAAAGAAAGAAAAGAAGAGTATAGGAAAACAAGGTAGGCCTTGAATTAAATGGCAGTCACCCGATCTTAGCTTATGAAGATGATGTTTGTCTGTTGGGCGATGACATAAAAACAATTGAGAGAAATGCAGAAAGTCTTTTCGATGCCTGCAGGAATGTTCGATTGGAAATTAATACATAAAGAACTAAATATATGGTCATGAAACGTCGAAATATTGCGCTACAAAAAATTAGAATAGCCGGTAAATCTTCGAACAAGTGGAGAAATGCAAATATCTGGAAGGAATAATTACAGACAGAAATAATATTAAGGCACAAGTTACGTGTAGACTCAAATCAGGAAATTCCTGTTTTTATGCAGTTCAGAAACTTCTTGTCTTCTGTCCAGAAATCTAAAAATAGATATTTATAAAACAATTATCCTTTCGGTTGTATTATATGGATGTGAGACATGGTCGCTTACTCTTCGGAAAGAACATAATCTGAGTGTATTCAAAAACAGGGTACAATTCCTACTTCTACTTCGTTTATAAACCATCTTTCACTTTTACTTTTCACAAATCCACTTTTATATTTTTTTTATTTATATTTATTTTTAACTTTCATTTCGTACATTATCTAGATAATTTTTTAGAAATAACCTATTGCTAAATCATGTGCTAATATCAATGCTGCTATTTTCTTATCTTGCATAATTGGACTGTGACACTCAATCCCTTATAACGTTTCAGTAACAATTACTTGCTCGCTCAATGGCAATAGACAATTTCCTAAGCAAGCTAAAAGAATATTATTTATTTTATAGAACCCGGAGGTCCATTACCACGCTTGCATGAGCCCGCCATTCAACCTTATTCTGAGATAACTCCAAGCAACCATCCCTCGCAAATCCTACTTCCCTTAGGCAAAATCTGTTCTAATATTGCCCTCCCACCTACGTCTAGGTCTTCAAAATTGTCTTCTCCCTTTGGGTCTCCCAGACATTTTTAGACTTGTTTTTCTTCCCCCATGCGCGCAACATGAGCAGCCCATTTCATCCTTCGTGATTTACTTACCCTTACTATATTCGGTGAATAATATAGGTTATGTAGCTCATCACTAAGCAGTTTTCTCCAGCCCCCATTTTCATCTCTATTAGGTATGATTATTTTCCTAAGCCCCCGGTTTTTGAACACTCTCAGATTATGTTCTTCCCGGAGAATAAAGGACCGTGTCTCACATCGGTTTAGGACAACCGGCAGGATAATCTTCTTGTAAATTTTTATTTTTAGATTTCTGAACAGAAAATAAGAGTTTCTGAATTGCATAAAAACAAGCATTTCCTGATTTCAGTCGACACTTAACTTCTACCTTAATAGTAGATATTGCTCCCAGATATTTTAATTTCTCCACATGTACGAATGCTTTACCGGCTATTCTAATATTTTGTAGCGCATTATTTTGACGTTCCATGACCATAGGCTATACTTAGTTTTCTTTTTTTTCTGTATTAATTTCCAATCCAACATTTCTGCAGGCATCGAAAAAACTTTCTGCATTTCTCTCGATTTTGTTTGCCATCGCTCAGCAGACCTAAGCTAAAATCGGGTGACTCGATTAATACTAGGCCTACCTTGTTTACCTGAATTTTCCTAATGGCGTATTCCAAAGCGAAATTAAAAAGTAAAGGTGATTATATTTAGGCCTATTATCTTCTACCAGAAGTTATAAATTTTTTGCGAGTTTTTTCTTTCTTCTTGTAAAAGGAAAATTTGTGATAATTTGTAATAAGTAGGCAACAATATCAAAGTAAATTTGAATTGAAATTATATTCTGACTAAAGGAAAGCAATGTTTCTTCACATTTTTCTTAACACCGCATTCAGAAATGTTCACATATAGGGTAAGGTGGTACATTTTCGAACACTTAACAAATATTCTTATTTTATGAACACAATAAACATAAGACAAGTTCAACTGTATTGTATTCACAAAGTTGGCAATGTAGTTGACCCTTCACAAAAATATCAAAGTCATACAGCTGCAATATTGGTCATGGCAATCGATCTTTCATTTCCAGAATATCGTTCGAAAATGTACCGCAGTAGGTACAATTCTAAACACCAGTGGGTACTATTTCGAACAGTGGCATTTTCAACGAACAAAGTGCTTTCTTCCAAATATTATTTTCTGTTATTATTATTTATCAGTAATATGAGCGTAATAATGATGTGTCACGTTTTAAATAGGCAGATGGCCGGATTGGGGCATGTGGTCAGCATGCCGACTCCTACGACAGTTATTGATGGCTTACTGAACCGGAGCCGCTACTTCTTTATGAATTAGCTCTTTTGTTGGTGTCAAGAGGCTGAATGCACCCCGTTCCAGATCACCCTACCTCAGAAAAATCCGAGGAGGTACCGGTGATCGAACCCAGACTTGAGGGTCCGTAGTCAGGAACCACTAGACCATTAAGACGGTCTGTTATAACATCAAGAGCAATAATAAAAATACTAACAGCTGCATGCTATTGTGTATTGCATAAATGCTGAGATGAAATAACATTACACAGGAAGTCTTAGTTTATAACTCTTCGTTGAAATAATACCACTGTTGAGAGACCCTTTTTTATTTGACTTGCACAGTTAATAATAATAAACATGCAGAATGCTGTGACAGCAAAACAGCTTTTCCATGCAAGTCTTTCAGAAGCAATCGCGGGTTAAAGTACTGTTCGAAATAGTACCTAAAATTTGTTCGAATTTGTACCTCGAGCTAGTTTTTGTAAATTACTACATTGTTGAAATTCCGCTCACGAATGCCCATTGTTGTGCCAATGACTTACGTATTAAAGACTACGCTATTTGTTGGTATGAGTTAAAAATTGGTCCTCAAAAATATATTCCAGTAACACAACGTGGAATTATAAGCAATTTTATAACGTGCCATTTTTCAAGCATGGCGTTCTTACCTTCGGTTGGAAAATAATTTTTTATGGCCGAATGAGACAACTCGGAACATCATTCTCGCGGATACAGATCAACAAAACAATCAGTATGGACGCTATATTTTTAAAAAGAGGTTGGCTAACATTTGAAACCCCAAAATGGATAAAAATCTTAGTCCGTTCAGAATTGTACCATGTTCGAAAATGTACCACCTTACCCTACCATACAGGCCTATCTCCTGGTGAATGAATGCCTTAGTTTCTTGGATAATCATGTACCAGTATATGACTGAAGTTGTTAAATTGCAGCGAGTCTAGTAAGTATTGTCATTTCGAACGCGTTCATTACATTTATGAGTTAATTAGTCTAACTAGCTGGTGCATGGGTATCATGACCGTCTATTGATCCGAGATTTACGGGTTCAAACCCGGCCAAGGTCCAGGGACTGTTCAGCGCGTCAAAACACTTCTCCGAGAAGGGCCCATGGGTCCAGTGTCGTAGATTTACGGCACGTTAACGAAACCAAACCGAAATTAGAGCCTCTTGGTAAAATTTCCTGGCTCTTTCACATCATAGTAATAGCCTACCTTAGTTTCCTCCTACAGGACTTCCGAATAGAAGGGAAAATAAAATTAAGTAAATTCGTCTTAGACAGAAATCTTCCCTGGGAGCCGCCGATGTCCCGTGCGTTGATGAATGAAAAAAAATTTCACATGAAACTGTTATAAGATGGCTTACAACAATATTGAATAAAGACTTCTTGGCAAGTAAGAAGCTTTAAGGCCAGTATTTAACAAAAGTATTCACACAGTAAGAAATGGGAAGCGTCTTAACTGGAAAGTTTTGTGATCTTTAAACAATATAGTGATATAAATTTGTATTTTATACAAGACGTCTCAACTTTCTGGAAAGTTTTTAACCATTTGAAGCATTTGTAGACTGCACCATCTTATGGTCTAATTTATTTTACAGGCATTTACTAAAGAGTAGTCTTATGTGGTTAAATTAAGTAATTAATGGCCGGTTTCTATAAACTCGCGAATTACCTATGGGTAAATTATCCAATGGACAGAATTTACACAAAAATAACACCACACCAACACAAATAATTTAAAGATATCAATCACATACACTTGTGGCGAGTTTCTAGATAAATGTCTTCTGGGTAAATATGAAAATGACAGAAAAAATGTTCCTACAAACTCGGGCTAGATCTTTCCAAGGGTAAATCTTCGGGTTAATTTATCCTTTCATGGATGGCTGGATAAAATTTAACCTTTCATAGGATCAATAGTAATATTTAAACAATGAGAATCAAAGCCTTCTGAATTAAATTAACTGTACAACTCCAAGGCCTTGCTCATTATGTCATTGTAGGTTAAATGGAACTAATTTGTCCATGGATAATTTACCCATAGGTAATTCACTAGTTTGTAGACACCGGGCATAAGAGAAGTAATGAATGAATGTTCTAAGTACGTGTATGCATGGGTAATATTGTCTATCTTAACGTTAAAGCGTCACTTCTTAATACTCCACCAACAGTTTCATACAAGTTTTTTTGGTACACTGTAAAACAGCTGCTTGTCGGACTTTTCGACACGCCAGTAAAGTAATTTTTACAGGTCGTCATAGCAACTGAAAAATCCAGTTGAAATTGACCAGTCATACCAACCTTAACAGGGTTTGAAACAAAATACTTGACCATAAAACAACAAAACAATATTGCCTCTTTATGTTAACCAGAAACTTTACTAGGTTTTTTTAAACAAAACACTTAATAAAATAATAACAAATATAGGCCTAAGCCAACATAGCTTTATTATTCATAAGACACCCGCACTGCCATCTACATCCGCAGTTCGTATTGGTTCACAGCATAGGATTCAGGCGGCTGTGAGAATATGGTTTTTACTTAAAAAATATTATGTGCACCATGTACTCAAAAGCTTTAGCTAACTCATCCAATATTTCGTCCACTAAAGTGTTATTTTGCGTATTTGATACATAAATAGCTCTCATTAAAAACCATAAGAAAACAACAATCCTGGCCAGGTCTGTATAGTCGATAGTACGAATGATTACCGTAATTTTGTTCATTCTTTTCGTCTATAGTCTATACAGAAATTATCGGTTTTATTCGTAAGGTGATACTTCGAATTTCTAGGCTTCGTGCTGAACTTTGTTACTGGTGAGCTTGTTTACCGCACTAATGCCTGATTTAAAAAGAAAGTTTTCTTCGACTTGAAGTGGGGGATTTTCCTGGAACTCATGTCATTGTGTATGGCCACTGTCATTGGTTCATTTCCTTCTTAACACGACAACACGTATTTGACAGCAAAATTCCTGTTTTCCAAGTAGAAACCAGAGACCTTAGGATGTGGCATCAAAACAAGTTACCTCCAACCCTTAACTCTTCTGACATTGTGAATTTGTCACTTCTCTGTCGATCACGTGATGAAGAGGACAGGTAACATTAACTATTCATTGCTTTGAGATTATTAACTCTTAGGATATCGCTTGAAGAAGCAATAAATAAATAAATTTGTGAAATTGCCCTAGCACATCCGGGTTGATACAGTTACTCAAATAATTTGGTATCGATTATGACAATGCGGTAAATTTATCTACAGGAAGTCCATCCTTCGCTTAATTGGTATTAAAAACCTGATGTGCTAGAGACCCTACTTCCATAATTTTATCTGCCCTAAGCATGAACAGTACAATTTTCTCTTTGCATATTCTGATATAGAATCACAGGCTACATTGAACGAATGAGTATTCGGTCGTTTTAGCTTCAAGCAAAGCTGTATTGTTCACCATGCAAGACAATCCTGAGTTTTTGCACCAATAGCTGGCTAATAACTAGGGTTCGGATGTTTATGACCTAAAAAAGTGTAAAATATGACTGCAAATATGACCTTAAAAATGACTCAACATGACCCAAAAATCCTAAATATGACCTCATAAAAGAACGTACCGTATTTTCTAAAAATAAAATCAGGTAAACTGATGTAACAAAGTGCCATGTTTTTGTTTAATCAGTTATCATTGCAATTATGATATGCACAATATGTATTTTTTTAATTGATTTCCAAGTTAAGCTTCAGATTTATTCATTAGCAGGGCTTACGGAAGAACAAAGGACTAGTTTTTTTTATAAATCAGATTAAAATCGTCCAGCATCAGCTGTACAGTACAGATTTGTGATATCTTGACAATCGCACACTCACATAAAAATAAAAAAATAAAAAAGTCAAATTTGTCGGCTCGGGATTTGAACCATTGAACTGCAGAATGTGAGTCCAAGACGTTAACATCTTGTCCACCAGGGTCAGATTAACAGTCTAGTTGGATAAGCGTATGTAAAGCAACAATGTTATTTGTCATAGCCAACTGCATTTTAATCTCCAAATCCTTATAAGATCACAGTAAAACAATTGACTATGTAGTCATGATAACTGATTTGACTTTCATAAATTCTTTCGAATATGTATATTTACATAAAATAGGCACTAAATTGGGAATTACTCCGAAACCGTTCGACCGATTTTATCCAATATCAACAGACATGTTCCCATGGACATTATAAATGTGTACACCAAGTTTCATGGAAATCCGGTAAAGCATGTTTGAGTTACCGCGTCTTTAAAATAGATACTAAATTGGGTTTTACTCCGGTACCGGTCAACAGATTAGGTTCAAATTCAATAGGATACTTCTCTTGGACGTCATAAATGCGTATACGAAGTTTCATGAAAATCCGATACAGCGTATTTCAGTTATGGTGCCTTTCTAATATAATACTATTAAAATAGGCACTAAATTGGGCATTACTCCGGTACCGGTGAACCGATTTGGTTCAATAACAATAGGGTTCTTCCCATCGACATTATGAATGTTTATACTAAGTTTCATGAAAATCCGAAAAAGCGTACTTGAGTTATGGTGCGTACAGACGCACGGACAGACGGACAGATGGACCGACAGACAGACAGACGGACAGACATTTTTTCGTCCCCCACACAATCTCATAAAGTACCATACTGGCACTTAATAAATGTTCCAATTTAAAACGTTTAATGACAATAAATTATTGCATCACGTTAATTCAATCAGATATTTACTTTTTAACAGTTTTACAGGTGATTTACAGTTTTAGTTGTAAAGAGCTTATAATCAGTTAATGTTTCCAGATACCACTGTAAATGTGACCTGAATATATTTTTAAAACATATATGTTCGAAGTTGTTAACAACAAGGAGGAAGAGGTACTTGTGCTATTACTTGTTATTGTCCCTTCACATTTCAGTTAGAGTAAAACCAAAATATTCGTGACTCTTTTTAGGACAAGAATTTAAGTCGACAATTTGGTTCACATAGGCTACTGTATAATTGGGCTCTTTTACCGTACTTAGGCTATAACTGAAATATAACGTTAATTACAAATTTGACCGAAATATGGCCAAGATCAAGAAAATGACCAAAATATCTCTATATATATAAAAGGCTTTGTCCTGACTGACAGGAATCAACGTACAGCCTAAACTATAACAGGTAGAGACTTGGAATTTTGATAGTACCGGTACCTTCGTTTCATAATGTAGATGCTCACTAAGAAAGGATTTTGAAAAATTCCTATTCTAAATGCCAAAAATTAAATGTTTTTGAAAATACTTAATCCCTTTTTGCAATGAATTATCAATTCCAAATCACAGAATATATTGTTTCCAAATGGTATCAGATGGGCTTGGAAAAAACAAATGAAATGCACTTTTGACAAATAAGAGAAGAAAACAAAATAATTCATGTTATAAATAAATATTACAGAAAGAAATCCACTAAAATATTGGAATCACATAACTTTCTCTACCCTGGACATAGAGAAAACAAAACGAGGTATGGTAATGTGTATATTATTATATTATATCGCAGCTTTTTGGAGAGAGAAGTATGAAAGTGATAATGCTTTCTGTTTAATTTCATCCCCAAAACGTCTTTATGGTAACATAAGAGAGGGAAATTTCCCGCCTCGATATTACAATTTTATGTTACAGGAATTTCTGTTTCTTCTTATTTAAACCTCTACCAGGCTTGCTGTGCACTGTACAAGCGATGGGATGCAAAATTCTAGATTCTCTATGAGCCATAAAAAAACTATATCAAGCGTTTTCTGAGGGAATAGTTTGAGTGTAATAAGTCGTTCTTCCTATTTCAAATTATAAATGCCTATATAAGGACCTAGAATTTAAAATTGAAAATCCTTCATAAGCTAATTTCCAATTACAAAATACAAAACCCGGGCGACGCCGGGTCTTTTAAGCTAGTAACTTTATATGCAAAATAAAAACGGCCCGATAAGGATAACAAATGTTCAATTTGTGTTTGCGGCGAGAATGGAGGTCTGGATAAAAATATGACATGTTATAAACATCCGAACCCTACGTAATAACTATATTTCAGATAATGTGTATGAACAATTTGGAAATAAGAATTTTAGTTTAAAAATTTGGAGTCTTTTCCAAGAAACTCGCGAAAAATGAAATCTCCTTGTAAGAGACAGTCACCGTCACATCCTCAGAATATATCTAATTTTGTCTTTGTACGATTTTTTGTTCTTAGAGGTATGCTGTTTAAAACATTTAGCGGTATGCAGACACTTTTTCTGAAAATCCTAAGTTTCGATTCGGGGAACTCAATAGGCCTACATGCATTAATGCGGATAACTCAACATCGATTTTCTGGATCTAACTCGATACATCCTCTAACTGCAAAACGGATGGAGAAAGTGGAGTTCCACTGCTGTTTATTTAGAACAATACTCATAAAGTGTAGGGACCAAGAATTAGGCATTTATTCATTGAAATTATTTTTGCCTGTGTTTACTTGATAGATGTCTTCAACATCTGCTTTAAGTGAGAAAAATAAATAAATTATGGAAAACACGCGCTGAAGGACTCAAATTCAATTTAAGCAAGATTTATGCCGGTTGTCGACCAAGAGCTAAGCTAACTTAGCTTAGCTTAGCTTAGCTCGCATACAGTGAGGGATTACATATATAGTTGTGCCGGATTTCATAGGGGAGAGTTGCCGAAGTTGGACCGTTGCCTAAGTTGGACCTCCTTCATATTTCGCTATGTGTTAGTAACTCCAACCTTCAAGTTGGCTCTACTGGTGAGAAATGTTGTCAAGGACGTGTGATCCAACGGTCAATTGGCTGCAGCCTTTGAAGAAAGAATAACTGCAATTATTGTGTTCTCCTCGTTTGTGTAACAAAAGTCGCGCTACAAATTATAAGTTATTGTGCAGAGTAAGAGTAAGCAAAACAATTACCTACATTATATTTTACAACTGCCTTTCATCAGTTAATAACTAGATATCGTAAAACTAGTTTTACAATTTGTGAGTCCTTGTAGCATCATATTTCTTTACATGGCGTCCAGTTGCCGAAGTTGGACCACTGCGTGTTTCCTAATTTGGACCACCATAACTTCCATTCTTGATATCAGCGTATAGGCAGATTTGGTATATTTGGTATATTCTCAATTATGCTATTGGCATCGTAACAATGCCGGATACTAGTCTGGAGCTACTCAGGAGAGTGCAGCACGGTCCACATTTAAAATTATTCATTTCCTGTACTCGACATTCACTCTTTCAAATGTGTTAATCGTAGTAACTTTTTCTGGAAGATTAAAAACAGTCTCAGCTGTGTTAATTTTTATAAAAACACATCCAGATAGTGCCCTTAGGTATCAATTTCTTGTGTAACTATACATGTATCATCATACAAAAAAGTAACCCGTTATTTGTATTATTATAGAATTACCATGCCCTGAAACGTTATAAAATGTAGTGATTTTAAATTATCGATATATTTATAAAAAATCGTAAAAGTGAAGAAAATACCAGTAAATCCATTTTTTTTTCATTTCCAAGCATCTCATAACTATCACAATAAAACAAACAAAAAATCAGTTTGTTCAGCCCAAAAGTACAAAGCCAATACGCATTTCTTCAAAATATGCTGGTGGCCTTAAACTTTTGGTACCACCTGTATCTCACAAAGTAAAGCTAATAGGGCAAAACTAAAGGCACATTTTGCATCAGCAACCAAGAATATACCCAAGAATATAAAATGGGATATGTAAACTGCGCCACGGAGATATGTAAACTGCGCCACGGATATAGGCTATGTAGGTTGCGGCAGTAGTTAAAGGCAAACAAAAGTTAGACCTAATATGTGAATGTTCGTTTCTATTCAGTAATTTCTTGCACATGAGGTGATGGGAGCGTACTTGTCTGTAGATTGGTACCGTTCTATGTATGTTGGTAACGAGTGCTTTATCTGCTCTATCTTTAGGTTGGTAACAACTTTTCTCTAGCGAAGCACATCAAAACACAATCTCACTAACGAGTCATTCACTTGTGTTTTACAGACTCAGTGCCAAATTGTACATTATCTTTTAGTGGTTGCAATTTCATAGCCAGTCCTAAGTCTGGAGAAGTGGGTAGGAAAATGTTAGTGCGTTAGTATGACGGTGACGCCGTTTAAATGTCGGTGGCGCAGTTTACATCGTGTAAGTTGGGGAAAAGGTAGAAGTGGCGCAGATTACCTTTTTACATAAATTCTAAGGCACTAAAATGGTTGTTGGTCTGTGTTATTATTAATTATCATTATTATTATTATTATTGAATATCCACATTACACAAAACCCTATTTCACCCGAATTAGTGACAGATTTTATACATATAGACATTTATAGTAGTATTATTTATGAAGCTAACATGAATTATACTTTTACTTTCTCGCATATACGTAGTATAGAGAAAGTATTGTGATCGTGACAAAAAATCGAAGTCGAGATAACACCGGGAGAGCACGTTTCATGAAGCCTAGAAACCGAAAAAAATATTTTTGGAATGACGTCTGTCCGTCTGTCCGTCTGTCTGTCTGTCCGTGGACAAGCACAGCGGGTAAACGGCTCGTTGTATTTACTTCATTTTTTGAATTAAGAACTTTTTCGAAATTTTGTCGAACCGCCCAGAAATTTAGTTTTACAACTGAAATATTAAGGGGACTTTTCATGAAAACTTTTTTAAAAAAATTGTTTTTTGAAAAAATGGCTCTAACGATTTTGAAAAAAATTTAAAATTGTAAAGTCTTATCTGTGACTAATAAAATGGCTATATCCGTATTTCCGCAAAAATGACTTAAGGGGCACTTTACTCGTATCCATAATCAATTTTTCTAGATTATATCCATTACAGTAGGCGATACATGAAAACCTATCACAGTAAAGTTGTAGAAAAATTTAAAATGAACATTTTTTGTTTAACACATTTCTTTGTACATTTAATAGATATCAAGATAAAAACGAATTAAGGACAGCTTAAATGCGAATTTCAGAACATAAATGTAAATTAAAATATGAATGACATTTTGTTGCCCCTAGTAACAAGAAAATTATAGGCCCAATGTACTTATTGTTGTGAAATGCAATCAGTTTAGCTCAGTCGCAATGAACACACTAAAACCAATTACAGCGAGGTGGTAGGCCTATGGGCTAACAGGGAAGAGGTCCTGAGTTCAAATCACACCTCGTGGCCGCCCAAATTGACTTGGGTTTTTCATGGTTCCGTCGTTCGCAAAGGCAAACGCCGGGTTTGTAGGACTTGCTTATTTTCCATAACTCATCGCCGCTATGTCACTGGATATTATAATCGTTTAAACTGAATATCACATAAGAAGAAATCACTAAACAATAGAAACATGACGCGAATGAGTTGTTAATATAGACCAGCGTTTCTCAACCTAAGGTCCGCAGACATAATTAATTTAAAAATATCATAAAGCAAGTGGGAAGTAAAGAAGTAGAAATTTTTCACATAAAATGGACACTAGATGTCAAAGGTTTAAAATCTTCGAAAATACAGGTCATATCGACTAAATTTGACTAATATTGAGCCAAAAAAACAGGAACTCTGCAAGAGGCGTCAAGCTCAACTGTCTCATTAAAAGTGAATAATAACATAATTCCTAATTATATTATCAAATTGGTAATACATATTAAAGTGTGTTCAAACTGTAATTTTACTGTCAATAGTTTCATTCCAATTCAATAACTGTGTTTCCGTCGGATTAAAACAAATGTATTTCGTTATAACGACCTATAATTTAATACCCCAAATATTAAGAATATAGGCCTACATATAGCCTACTTTTAAAAATTGGATGTAAAATTTGGGGTCCGTAAAGTTTTTTACTCATTTTAGAGGTCCTCGGGTTCAAAAAGGTTAAGTAACGCTGATATAGACTAATGTTTCACGCAAACATACTAAACACGTGGTATGACCTACATGCAGTTAAAGCGTGCAATATAACCTAAGTAGTAGTAGTATTGGTGGCGAAATTCAAATATAAGTCGCCCCTTAATCTTCCCCATTCTATATTCACATTTGCACGGACTGTGTGATGTATTTTGTTTCTGAGCGAAGCAGAGTGACCAACTGCCCATGTATACTGTTGCATATAGCTAAATAATGCATAACACTAACCACATAGTTAAGTGCGCGAAGCGGAGGCGGGAGCCGTAGCGAAGCGCCCTTGCATTTTCGAATAATGTACGATACACTGTTTGTAGGTTTCGAAAATGTGGCATATTATATCTCCCGCAAGGTTTGTCAGCCTGCCACCTCTCGTCTAGCGGTAAGACGTCACACCTCCCGCAAGGTTTGTCAGCCTGCCACCTCTCGTCTAGCGGTAAGACGTCACACCTCCAACGTCCAATCACGAGTTTCTTCATAATACTAGGACAGAAGAATTTGCTAGATCGTGGTATAAAAGAAACTGCATCGATGAAAATAGGTTGGGTGGGACCGATTTATCCCAAGGTGCGACTTATATTTGAATTTTCCCGTAGTAGTAGTAGTACTAATAATATGCAGTTTTACTGATATTGATTATTATTATTGTTATTATTCTTATTATTATTATTTCACGGTGAAAGCATTGAACATAAAGATCGACCCTGAAACTTTCCGTTCTAGATACTTGTTAGTTTTATGAAAATGTAATAAGTAAAATTTAATTGTCTCTTTAATTTAATTTTTTCTGTGCTAGCCTTTAACACGTATATGCGAGAAAGTTTGTGCAACGTATTTTTGCACCATTTATTTATAATCTTCGAATTTCAGGATGCGTGGAGTTTAAAACGTTACTTAGGCCTATATTTTCTTATTTGTCCGAATTATGTTTAGTACATATTCTAATAATTTTCACTATTGTTTTCAATATTTAAAAACATTCAAATAAACTTCGTTCATATGCAGGCTAACGAAATTAGAAATTGAATGTTTAACATTTAACATCAAACCTAAACAATAGGGTTACAGTTTTATTGGTGTCAGCTATTATTTTTAAATGTAGCAAATTAGATTCAACTCACAAGTTTTGGAAGTAAATCTCAGCAGTAAATTTCCAACATTAGTGGAATCGATCAGCTCAAAATTGTCCACAAAGCTCCCCCTAAAATCCCTGTTTACCCTCAAAATTCATTGCTATTCTAGTCAATTCTAAACATGTCGGCGGTCATTTTTAATCCATCTTTAATTATATATGAACTTAAAAACAACAGTATTAATTTAATTTAAAAAATTTAGTACTTATTAAATATCCTTTCCCTTTAGATTATATTAAGCTATAAATAATTTCTATAACCTTTGCAATGATAAAACCCGGCCGTGGTCGATGGGTTTTTCAGGACATAAAAATCCTGGGCACGGAGTCCTCCGGGAGGGACTATAAGCTGGGGGCCCCGTGTCGTAGATTTACGGCACGTAAAAGAACTCCAAGCCTAAATTAGAGCCTCTGGACAACATTTCTCGGCCCTTTCACGTCCAGGTAATACCTTAGTTTTCTGAAGGGGTTGAGAGGCGATGTGCTTACCACCTTTCCCTCTGCCCTCTCTCTGAAAATAAGCATAACAAAATTCATAGGTAACAGAAACCTCCACTTGCAGGCCCCTTCGCCCACACTTAAGGGCTATAGAGTTCCAGACAGACAGATTTAATAATAAATTAATAAGTTGCAAATTGTACACTGCATAATAGACCCCTCTGATAAGAATCCAGGACAGGGGCTAGTAAATATTATAATATTAAATAAAAGATAAAAAATAATAAATATTCTTTCCCTGATTAATATGTTATTATTATTATTATTATTATGCTATTTTTATAGTTATTATGGTTGCTATGACGAATTACTTGGAATTATCACTAACAACAATATAATTTCTTCGGTGCATCTTTAAAAAAACCTTAAGCACACCATACTTAGAATAATTACTGCTTCCATGTAGGCCATGCGTGAAATTATGCAGTAAGTGTACTGTCATTCATTATGCAAGAATATTTTTTTAGATTTCACGTAAATATTGTAGCCTATGTAAGTAAGAATCATAGGTTTAAATTTAAAGTGTGCCGTAGGTTTTCAAAAACCTATAGAAAATCAAGGAAACTTCGGTTACAGACAGAAGGGCTACACTAAAACCTACTAACCGTTAAACTTCAGAAAATAAACTGTAGCTCACAGACAGATGATACTCCAATAGTTTATATTATAATTAAGAGAAATTAAAACCGAAACAGTTTCTTACCACGCACTTATTTACTGCAAGCGAAACCGTGAGTTCTTAACCATTTTCAAAGGGCATAAATTTAATGAAGTTCGTTAATAACGAAAAGAATTTTAACGAATTTTGGTTATAATGAAATTAATAATAATAATAATAATAATAATAATAATAATAATGATAATACTAATAAGCTTTATTGTCGAAGACATAAAAAATCTATAAAGAGTATCAGAGTTTCCTCTAATATTAAGGTATACTAATATAAACTACTAATACAAAGAAATTAAAATTAGGTGTAGGCCTATTGCCTAAACGTTATGTGATTTAAAAGACCTATATGTGCATCCTCCAAACTGTAGGGGCATATTTGTATTAAGATAGATTTAACATGTTTTCTAAATAGTAATAAATTTAGCGTCTTGATATTAGCAGCTAAGCTACTATACAATTGTAAACTAAAAACCATATGAGTTTTACTAGTTTTAGATAGATGTTGAGACGGTGTACGTAGATTATTTTTATATCTTGTATCAAAATTATGAAAGTCCCTATTTTTCTGAAATTCAGATGAGTTAAATGAACAAGTTCCAGAAGTTTCAAAACATACAAAGCATTTACCGTTAACACGTTGTATTGCATAAAATATTCCCTACATGAAGTTCTGTTGTCAGCACCTGCTATGCATCTGACGATACATTAAACGAATTAAAACATAACATTTCTGTAGGAAATTTCTTAATGTGTAAGACATATTTAGAAGCTGGCATCGGTCTCACTATTGTGCAATAGGCCTAAATAAAAA
Source organism: Ectobius pallidus (assembly GCA_964059195.1). NCBI lineage: Eukaryota > Metazoa > Arthropoda > Insecta > Blattodea > Ectobiidae > Ectobius > Ectobius pallidus. The sequence continues at coordinate 10,301,597 of CAXKWD010000012.1, forward strand.
CTGTATTCATGCCCATATAAATATCTATCTGCTCGTGACATCTTTATTTTCTGCAGAATGTCATTATTTTATACATAAATAACATATAAGATATATGTACAACAGCAGCATAGGCCAAAATTTTCTTCTGACTTCTGGTAAATTACTGTAAGATGTAATTACCACAATGAAATTGTACGACCCGGTGATGTAGTGGAGAACGTATTAAAGTGTGCCATGAACCACTCACAAACAATTCTTGGTAACGAATTGTCTCATGTTAAAACCAAGGCGCATATTATCCAAGCAATTTGCTAGGCTCGGTAAGGACATATCTCTATTTGACATTAACGTTTGTCTTAATAAATGTGTGATATAGGCCTATTACTGCACCATTATAAGCTATATTCTTTCGTAATCTGAAACGTAGTTTAGCCATTTTTCCCGTTTCATGACCAACAAATGATCTCGTCTAAATACTTTGTAAATATAGTTTTAATTAGGCCTAACTTTATTCTTGACTGTAAACAAATTGATGCTGATAAATATAATATGTTAAGTTTTTTCATTACCTACAGTAATACTGTACATATGCCAATGTGACTTTAACCAAGACCACCGAAGATAATAACAATTAGGCCTACGAAACAGTGTTTAGTGGATGAATATATTTTAAAATAAAACTAGTCTTAAAATAAATAAACGCCGTGTACAATAGTATAACTGATTTATCTCCTGCATATAGGCCTAATAATAAATGGTATACAGGTACATAATAAGCTAATAATAATAATAATAATAACAATAATAATAATAATACAAATCTATGTTCCAAGTACTAACGCAAATACATTCTTAAATAAAGCTTCCGGTTTTGTCTAAAGTAAGATAAATTTTTCGGTTGGGAGATTATGTTCTTTTTTCTAGTGAGGTACATACATTTAGGCCCTATATTGCTAATAGAAACCCAGGTGATTTTTCACTACATTTATAAATTAATTTCCTGTAATGCTCGGAAAAGAATAGTCCCTTGGTGTTTTGCTCCATTCTAAAAACTAACCTTGGAACGAATTTTAAAAACAACAAAACTTGCAAGAAGATTTTTACAAAAGTACCCTACGTTATTTAGTTCTAAATTCTAAGAAAGCAAGTCTGCTTCTTCTCTCCGAACTTTTGGTTTCATTTGCGCCTTCGATCTGTCATGATTCTGCATATAGGCCTATCCCTTATTTTGTACTGCATAATACAAATAAACCGTCGCGATGAAGAGCAAATTAGAGGCAAAGATTAAAAATAATAATATGAAAGATTAGTACGATTTTAGTACGGTACTGTTTAATCTGTTAGTCGAGAAGATTAATGCTCATTTAGCCAACTAGATGTGTACAATACGTTAAGTCGATTTAAATTTATCGGATCTTCTTAAAGCTAATTTTAAGTATTTTAACTGTAACATAGGTTCAAAATAAAATGAATGTGTAATGTTTCTTCTCTGAAGAGAACTGAAAGTTGTCCATCAATTTCCTGATACTTTTGTTCTCTTGAAGGAACGTTACAAGCAATAAAACAAGTGATGCTGGTAAACATTCGCAGAAAAGTGGTTGCAAAGTTGCTCTTTCTCAGTTCCCAGTTCGATTCGGAAAAGTATTTTTTATAGGATTGTTCCCTACGATTTCATATTTAATAGGCCTACATTTGTTTTACAGCTCTGATGTAATATATTACTATATTTTGTCTATCTTATGCCCACTATTAAAATATTTGCTAATGTCCTGATGTTATTAAGGGGGGACATAGGTCAGATTGCAGAGTTTTAGAAAATCGCTCTAATCTCCAAAAGTATTGCAGCCACAGTTATTAAATTTTTATTCGCATTTGGTATGCTATGGTAATGATTTTTTTGCCATTAGTAATATATTGATTTTAATTGTTTTTAATTTAATCTCCAAATTTATGTACCTTTTCTATGGAAACTACTTAATGGATCACTAAAAAAACTTGACTTAAGTTACTTACTTTTAAAGGATCAATGTAACTTTCCATGAAGGCTTTTTTTTATCTCTTTCCATTATTTTCTTTTAAAAAATCAAATTTTCATTATCAAAATTTGTGTTAAATTAAAAAAAAAAAAACAATAAAAGGCTACATAAAAATTATGTTCCTAGGAAATGTTCATTTATTTCTTATCAACAAGTGTGCAAAGATTCATGCAATTATCTTGAATTGTTCTGAGAAAAAGGTACATAAGCATTGAAAAATTTAACTTACGGGAAAAGTGTTTAAAGTTTAACTTCTTTTTGTTTTTGCTGTATATTCAAAGGGGCACGGAAGAGTACATGGATTGAGCATTTTATTTTTAGAAGACATTCACAGAAGTAATTCGGCCCTAAACTGTTGAGAGAATATTCCTTAAACATAACAGATTCAAATGATGCAATTTTTAAAAAAAAATTATTTTTGACCAACCTTAACCTACGTAAATGCACTTACACTTGTTTAGATTTCACGGTAGCGATATCTATGAACCAAAATCATTAATCCTTCATGTGGAGAGTTAAGTCTTATCATGTTTCATTTCGCAATTATGGCGAATTTCTTTGGTAACAGTTATTATTGTTGTTAATGATGATGGTAATAATAATAATTATAATTTATTGTTATTAACTTATAATAGGGATGCTGAAGTTATAATCCCCTCGAGAGAATAGGCTACGTAAAATATTACGATACACAATTTTGTAAAAACTTTTAGCCTACGTTAAGTTTAGACCATAAATTTGGTATACAGACTAGGATTAAATAATTAAATGTATCTTTTTAAAGTTCATTTATATAGAAATTAAAGAAAATTAATGCATAAATGTAGGCTGCAAGATCTTCTTGTCACATCTGACAAACATAATGTCGGCTAAAATCTGCTCTACCGAATTTTAATTAGTTTTATCCTTGACTGTAAAGCAATATGATTACCATTGTGTATAGGAAACTTAAAAATTACAAATAGGTAAAATGTTAACATCTTGATGAAAAATCGAGTTCGTTTTGGAAACGTAATCAAATGTTTTACTGGATCAAAATGTTATTACTAGATCTAAATGCTACTGGTTAACCAACTGATGTTATTAATAGACCTAAATGCTACTGGTTAACCAACTGCTGATTTTGGCAGCATTAGTTTGAAATAAAAGTTATTTGTGAGTAGCCTACCCATAGTTTCTGAAAGCTGACCATTTTATAACTATCACACTACACATTTCCTTGTATTTTAATTGTATTCCTACAACAGTAAAATACATAAAATAATACTACTAAATTATTTGGCAATTTCTTCTTTCTTTCTTCAGAAATATGCAGGCTACGAGAAGATGGAATAGCTTTCATTTCAGTGCTGATAACAAAGAAAGAATTGTGTGGGTTGTCAAGCGTAGAAGCTTGGAGCTTACCTTTCTTTCGCTGCGCGCTCTCAGCAACAAGATTATGGGGTCCTCCCTCCTCTCTCCGTACCCCGACGCAGAGTTGTCAGCATTACCGGCTTATCCCCCTCACGCTGCCCGGCGAGTTCTCAGCCACTGCTCCGTGAACAGACATGTACAAGGACAAACCTCCCCGGCGTCTTCTCCCGACTTATCTCCTCTCTGAAGATTCTTTCCGGACCAGCAATTCAGAAGAGAACCATGCAGGAGGCAAACGCACACTGATCCGTCTGAAATGAGTGGACTTGACACAAGCATAGGAACGGCTGAAAAATTACCCTTTTTCTTATGGATGAGTTATTTAATAAACGAATTTAAAATTATATTATAATAAACAGCTCTCTATTTACGTGTTGTAAGAGTTGAAAATAAAATATATTAATCTTATGCACAAAACATAAAGAGAATTATCTTACTGTATTTCTTAAAGAATAACTATGCCCTTGATATTTGTTTGAACTCACCATTTAACACTTAAATAAGCTAACATCATAAAGATAAATGTTTAGTACTGAAAAAAATATCACGTCCCTGATTAAAGTAATCATAACGAGGATATAAAGTTTTCAATGCGCTAAGGCAGCGTTTTTCAACCGTTTTGAACCCGAGGACCTCTAAAATGTCTAAATTTGCTTAAGAACATCTAATTTTACTAGGGCTGAAAATCGATTAAAATTTCTTTTCGAGTTAACGCTTGACTTTAATCGATTAATCGACCTATTAATTGACAAACAGGTCGGTATTTTAAACGAAAGCAAAGTGTACATTTAATATTTTTTACACGTTTAATAACTACTACACTACAGATAAACAGAAGAAATCCTGAATTAATTAATACCATTATTAGTTAACTAGTGAAAAAATGTATACAAACTTACATTTCCGCTCACTTTTTCAGCCAAGACTTGAGAAACAGGAGTTTCTTGACATTTGAATGTTCAAAAGACAATCTTAGTTTGTTTACAATAATACCGGCAGCACTAAAAACTCTCTCACTCGGGACTGAGAAAGGAGTTTGGTCATTTGACCCATTTCTCGAAAAAACGTTTTTTCAGAATTCGACTAAACCGATTAATCGGAAAATGTAATTGATCGACGATTAAATGTTTAATCGATTAATCGATTAATCGGTACAGCCCTAAATTTTTCATCCCATTTTTAAAAGAAGACCTATATGTAGGCCTATATTCTGAATATTTGGTGTATTAATTATAGGTCATTATAACGAAATAATTATAAATACATTTTTTAATTCGTCGGAAACACAGTTATTGTATTCAATTGGAAGTAAACTTTTGACAGTAGAATTATATTTTGAGCAGACTTAAATATTTATTATCAATTTGATAATATAATTAGGAATTATAACACAGGTTTACCGGTATCAGACACTCGCGCACCTCCAACAATAAAACCCTTGTTAAGAGAGCGCCTCCAATAACAAATTCCGACAAATTTTTATTTTTCAGGGTTTTGAATGAAAGAGGGAACCATAGACGTCAGTGCATCAGGGTTTTCAAACTGTGGTTCGTAACTGCAAAAGTAAGGAAACTTGCAATAGGACCTGTATTTTCGAATATTTTAACAACTTTGAGATCTAGTGTCCATTTTATGTGAAAATTTTTACTTCTTTACTTGCTTTATGATATTTTTTAAATTATGTCTGCGGACCATCTGCACCATAGTGGTCCGCGGACCATAGGTTGAGAAACGCTGCGCTAAGGAAACGTGGGGAAATTATCTCAGCCCCTAAAGAATAACAATGTCTCTGATTTCTGTAATATAGTTTTCGTGTTGAGAGTAGGGCTGAAAATCGATTAAAATTTCTAATCGAGTTAACGCTTAACTTTAATCGATTAATCGACTGATTAATCGACAAACAGGTCGGTATTTTAAACGAAACCAGTGTATCTTTAATATTGTTTTACACGTTTAATAACTACCACACTACAGATAATCAGAAGAAATCCTGAATTAATGAATACCATTATTAGTTAAGTAATGAAAAAAATATATGCAAAACTTACATTTCCGGTTACTTTTTCAGCCAAGACTTGAGATACACGAGTTTGTTGACATTTGAATGTTCAAGACACGATCGTAGCTTGTTTACAATAATACCGGCAGCACTAAAAACTCTCTCACTCGGCACTGAGAAAGGAGTTTGGTCAATTTCCCCATTTCTCGAAAAACTTTCTTCAGAATTCGACTAAACAGATTAATCGGAAAATGTAATTGATCGACGATTAAATGTTTATTCGATTAATCTGTACAGCCCTAGTTGAGAGATAAATATTTTTTAAAAATCTAATGAAATTACTGAACCAGTGGAAGATAATATATTTATTGCGATATAATTATATAACTACATATCATTATATATAACTGCCTATAACTTTATTTCACAAACCTAACGTTTGATTACAACTTATTTTGACATTTGCCTTGTTTTGCTTGTAACATTATTTTTTCTTTAATGAATACTTTGTTATTAATGTAAATCTACATTGTATATATTATTTAACCTGGTTGAGCGGAAGAGAAGGCCTTATGGCCTTAACTCTGCCAGGCAAAATAAATCATTTACTACTACTGTCCGTGCATTTAGACGTGAACACTGTAAACACAATGTGCAGTGGAATCAGTCATCATTTATCCATACTAGCAACACACTCCCCTTCCGTCCCGCCCTATCTCTGCGGCGCATGCAAGTGTTCATGTCTAAATGCACAGGTAGTACTACTACTACTGATACTACTACTACTACTACTACTACTACTACTACTACTACTATTACTACCACCACCACTATATAATTATACCTTAATAATATATCCATCAGATGTCTCAACTCTAATTTAATGATCTATTGAACTAATGTCAATTAGAGTTTAAAATAATAATGATGTCCCTGATTTTTAGGTAGATTTTCGAAGAAAAATCTACCTATTGCAATGGATACCACTTTATGATTTTCGAAAAATTCTTTCATATCTTTACGTTTCATGCTCCCCTAAGTACGAAACCACCGCCCGTTCCAAAAAAAATTTTGTGATATTTATATATATATTTATATATATATATATTTATATATATCTTTACACGATAGCGGCCGTAATTTTGAAGATATTTGAACCAAATTTTATTATGTTATTTCTAGGCCCAATAGTTCGGACAAGTTCGTTAATGGGCAAAATTGGCCCAAGGGGGTGGTCGGGGGAGGGGGTTGAAATTTTAAAACATTTATATCTCGGCCCCTATGAAGTATAGAGGGAAACTTTGTTTGAATAAATTAGAGTACTCCCTATGGAGTTCACAGTGACACCAACAATTCGGGGGTTCGAGTGAGGGTGGGGGTGGGGGTGGGGGATGAAAATTCGAAACTTTTGAAACCACGTCTTGTGGGGTATCGTTGAAAAGCTCTTGATGAGTACTCTACAAATCAATAAATAGTTTCTTGATAGCTCTCATATGACGCGAGATTTTAATGTTTGAAAATAATAACACTTAAAAGAATTATTATAATATCATAATTTTGTCTTGTTTAGCGGCTTTACTAATTTTATTCATTGCTGATCTTGCGCACGGCCTCCCAGAATATTATATCCTATTCTTGTTGTCAAAACAAATGATTGTAGGCTCTTCCTCTTTACCGAATTCAGTTCTTATTACTGCAGGTTTACCATGCCAAGGCTAAAGAAAAAGAGTGCTATGCAGCGACAATAAATTAAACCAAAAGCACTTCGAAATCTACCTCCGCCTGTAGGCCTGCCTAAAGGGATTTTTTTGTAAATTACTCGTATATTAAACTAACCGAGTTCAGAACATAATAAGTTCTCAAAGATTAATCATGTCCCTGACTCTCGTGGTGATCTCTTGTATTTTAATTCAGTAAATGTCTGTAATGTACGAGGGGTATTCCGAAAGTAAGTTTCGTCAATGTATGGCAGGAGCGGCGTGTTCACCAGGGGAACCAAACAAACGCCAGACGAATCCCCACCCGTGGCTGGTTCCACGACGGAAGTGGCGTCAGCGGAGGAGGCATGACGCAGGCGCACTGCGCCGTAGAAGAGCGAGTCGCAGCAGACTGACGTGCCCGCGGGTAGTGTACCGCTCACGATGGCACGAGAGATTTGGCGCCACTGCCATGTACCGCTATCTCCCCTCTTTTAAACGAGCCATTGCTGCAGCCGCTGAACCTTTTATTGTCCGAGATAGAGCTGTTTGAAATTGATCTCCCGATTTCCGTCCCCGCAAAGTGCGGCCTCCACGAACCCATCTCGCACAAACCTTATGGAACATCAATTTGTCACTCAAAATGGTCTGTATGGAACCTTTAGTAATGTCAGGAAGCTGAGGTGGAGCAGGCTGTGCGCCAATTCCTTGCATCGCAGGGCACCGAGTTTTACCACAGTGGGTTCTTCAAACTGATCGCACGCTACGACAAATGTCTCAATGTCGCTGGCGACTATGTCGAAAAATAGTGCACGGTGTATAGGTCATGCTGCCATGCTGTATTGCTTTTGGGTCAATAAAATGTCCGTGTGACAAACTGACGAAACTTACTTTCGGAATACCCCTCGTACCCGATGTGATCATATTTCCCCTCTCTGGAGTTCTTGCCTTGGCTACCTCTTTCTCTTTCAATGCTCTACAAACTACTTCTCACTGAAACTCCTCCTTACTTGGCCTGTCGTTTTCACTACCTATAAGAATATCACGACCTCGGAACAAGGTCCCATCAGAATACTACCTTATCTATTCCCCCTCACAATACTGTCTTTTATTCTTCACTAGCATGTGCCCGCGGTTTCGCCCGCGATAATTATTTGAAATATTAAAAATTAAGATCATAATAGTTAAATCATTATATTTATTAACACCTAAATCACGTGAATTACATACCACGATTAGATGGCGTCTCCTGGTAAAAGCGACCTCAGATTCGAGTTCCCTGGCCCAGAAAACCCCTGCATAGTGAGTTTCGTCCAAGTCGAACAATGTTTGACCATATTTAGGCCTATATTGAATATCCCTCTTCCGTGTAGGTTGAAAATTTCATGTCAGCGTCCCTTGACATTATAAACAAATGAATCGACCAGCGTGAGCTACAACATTCAAGTGATCGCGATGGGTTTATGTCCAAGGTATGACAAAAATAGCCAAAGCCAACTGTAATTGATTTCACATTGAAATGTATAACTGAAAACTGATGCTTCGAAAACGCAAAAAATGCACGTTTTTTGCCCGTTTATCACTCATAACTCACGAATGAAAGCGAAAATTAAAATTCCGGCTTCGATGTGCATTTTCCGACCCTTCAGTCCATCTATGTTTAAAATTTCATATCTCTGCGTTCAGTAGATTTCGCTGGGCATCGCGGACAGACAGACAGACAGACAGGAGGAAAGACAGACACTTCCTTTTATTAATATAGATTCTTCACTCTCGGGGCAACTCATCTGTGAATTCCTTACCTGTGGATATAAAAGTTTGCCAAACATTCAGAAGTTCAAGATCAAGTTAGTTAATCACTTGACCATCAGCCGTTAACATTTATAATATAAACTACTTCATTGTTAAAATACTGTAATTAGTATTTTTGTATTGTTTCATTTATTTTTTTATTTCTTATCATTATATATTTTTTTCTTTCATTCCTTCTACTTACCATGTTGATTTTCATAAGTAGAGTTTATTACAGGTTTAACAATAGTTTTCATTAACATAATTTACATTTATATATGTCTCGCTTATTTATTCTTAATTAGATTATTTTGTAACGTTTGAATGTACCCACCTCTGGTTAGTGGACGAGAAGGTCTTAAGGCCTTAACTATACCAGAGGGAAATATAAATAAATAAATATAATCAGGTAAATTGATGTAACAAAGTGCCAGAATTCTTTAGTTTAATCAGTTATAACTGATTATAACTGCAGAAAAGAAGTTATTTTTGTAATCGATCTCCCAGTTAGGCTCCAGATCGGTTCATTAAACAGGGCTTGCGGAAGAACAAAGGTCTAAAGTTTGTTGCTTAACCTTAATTCATATTCGTATACACTCATATAAGAAATTCTTAAAATATGTCAACATTTCATAAAATGCACTGGAGAACTCCGCTTAATAAACGTAAGCCTAACTATTACACAGTAGTATACGTTCTGTATATAACAGTATTCATGTAGTACTCATTTCAACTTGATCAACGAAATAAACTTCTGACTAGTCTGATAAGCATTTGTGAAATAATATGTGGGTAGTGTTATTTGTCAAAGCTATCTGTACTGCAACTTCCAAAGCCGTATGTGAACACTGTAAAACAATATGTTGTCATGAGAATTGATTTGCATTTGACACATTCTTTCTAGTATATTATTACCATACAATAGGCACTAAATTGGGCATTACTCCGGTGTCGTTCAACCGATTTGGTCCACTATCAATAGGCTTCTTCCCATTGACATTGTAAATGCGTATACCAAATTTCATGAATATCCGATAATGCGTAGGCCTATTTGAGTTATTGCGCGTACAGGCAAACGGACAGACATTTTCCCGTCCCTCACACAATTTCATAAAGTACCATTTTGGCACTTAATAAGTAAATAAACGTTGCCTAAGTAGAGCAGGGGACATCTGGTTTCTATGATAATTAGGGTTAAAATGGGCCCTTTCACAAATTTCTCTGTAATGGTCCATGGCAGTGGTTCCCAACATTTTTCAGCTGGCGATCCACCTCTCCTTATCGGAATACCTCCACGGTCCATCGGTCCATGGTGGATTAAACAACCTTATTTGTATCGTATCACTTTCTTATATATATATAACTAGCTGAAAAGGCCCGGCGTCGCCCGGGCTTTGTATTTTGTAATTTGAAATTAACTTATGGAGGACTTTCGATGTTGAAACTCTAGGTCCTGATATAATAATGTATGTAGAACTCGAAATGAGGAAGAACAACATGTGGCACTCAGACTATTCCATCAGAAAACGCTAGATATAGCTTTTTATGGTTCATAGAGGATGTCGAATACTGCATTCCGTTGCTTCTACTCATCATGCCTGGGAGGGGTTGAAATAAGAAGAAACATAAATTACATAAGATTGTATTGACTTGACGGAAAATTTTATTTCTCATTCTCATGTTACCATACAACCGTTTCGGAGCTGAAATAAAATAGAAATGCACTATCACTTTCATACTTTCCTCCCCTAAAACCCGGGACATAATACACTGCGAGCATAGGACTCAAAATGTTCCATCCCATGTTTAGGGCCTATGATAAATCTCAACTAATAAAAAGCCTACAGCTATGGATAACTGACTATTTACCGACTTCTGATATAGCATACTCACACACTTAAGTTGTCCCTGCAATACGACCTCTTATTATACATCAAAATGTGAAGTGAGAAAATATTTCTTATGTCGAGGGTATAGAAAGTTATGTGACTGCATCACACTGTGCTTTATTTTCGTGTAATTCATTTTTCAGTAATTATTTTCGCCAATATATTACATGGAATCATAATTGTTAAGTCCAACATTATGTAGTTACCAAAGCCTTATGTTAACACTGTAAACAACACACTGTTGTCATGTGAACTGAACTGAATTTCTTTTTTTCAGTATAATATTCTCAGAAATTATATAATTTTCAAGGGAAGGGCTGGTTTGTTTCAATTTTAATGTTGACTGCGTTACTTCCCGGGCTTAACTGGGTATGTGTGCAAAATTTCGTACAAATTGGTAAAGAAATGTAGATTTGTATAAGGAACAAACATACATACATACATACATACATACATACATACATACATACACACTTTCGATTTTATATATTAGATTTACCGTCAAATATTGCAAATATATATGAAGGGGCTAGTTCCATAAGGGCGTAAGGCACAATAGCATAGTTTTGAGAAATCTTGATGTTTTTAAACATTGTTACCACTCACAAGCACAGGTCTTTTCTTATGACTGAGCAGAGGTTTAAGGCACAAGTATACATTTTTCACTGAGTATTTAAGAGATAAGAGGAGAAGGCATAAATGTTAAAAGCTCAAAATTAAAGATGCGCCTTACGCCCTTATGGAACTAGCCCCTTCATATATAGGCCTAAGCTTATATATGCTTTTTTGAAGATACAGATTAATTATTGATAAACAATTTGTGTTCTGATTTGAAAAAGGTTGACAAAATATAAGCACTTTGTAACAAAACAGTTATTTATTTAACAATAGATATATGTTTGCAATATATGCAACAAGTGGTTGTGAAGATAAAAACTACAATTATAAAAGTATACAAAGAACCAAGAAAACAATAAAAACACAATTTGATTTGTTTCGATTTTTCTTATCTTTTGTGATGGTTTATTCGAAGGTTTCTGATACTTTTAGGATCGAGTCGCGACCCACCTGTAACCCTTCCGCGACCCACTAGTGGGTCTCGACCCACCGGTTGGGAACCGCTGGTCCATGGTATTTTTATACTCTCAGTTTGTAATCAGATGTATCAAGTTAACCTTTTTACTGCTACTGACGTATAAAATTCCTTTCTTCAAAAACTGTATAAAGGCAGAAATATAATATTTATACAGGGTGTTAATGAATAACACCGAAATATTTTACCTGTGTATAGAGGGGACATAGACAAGCAACTTTTATTCTGAGAATTTTGCTCTATGGATTCAATTCTTCCTGTTATAACATAAAATATCCCAAGGATATGCACGCCACTGTCTTCTAATACTTGAAATGATGGGAAACAAAGGAACAGTGAATATTGTGTAGTGGTGGGGAAAATTGTAAAAAATGACGATCGATATCTTACAACTCTGAGGGAAAAAAAGACAAACGAAACATTTTTGTTAGGTTTGGAATTAGGAATAAAAACATAATGCAGTAGCGGGCAATCATGTGATTAATCAGTAAATTTTGCAGATTATGAAAATTCTAAATTATGGTATAGCTGTTGATGAATTATTAAGAATCAGGTTTTTATCTATCACTAGGAAGGCATGAAGTCAATTTAATGAAAATTTTAACCCTATTTCGCTCAATTATTGAGTTATGAGCACCAAATTTTAAGGACTTTAATGCCCTGTAGCATACACATTTTACGACATAGAGCAAAAATGTCCTAATAAAAGTTGCTTGTCTATGTCCCCTCTATACACAGGTAAAATATTTCGGTGTTATTCATTAACACCCTGTATAGTAAACCTATATACAAAATTGTGAGCATTTTTATCTTCGTGTTACGATTGTAATCTAGAAACTAGTTATTCTACTGCAATTCTCTCCACAGATTTCAAACTTAGATCCCACTGATGATTTCCCTTGAAGATTGCTTGTATTATTGTATACTAGTAGATCCCGCGGCTTCGCAAATGATAATTAATTTTAAAATTAAAAATTAAGAGCAAATAGTTGAAACATTATATTTATTAACACTTGCACGCGAAACATTCATAGGCCTAAACTAAACGATTAATATAATTATTAAAACAGCTAAAAATCCGGCTTTGAAGTGAATTCCTGGATTAGAAAGCGCAGAATGGGAAAAACAACCTGAGATTCGAGTTCCGTGGCCCAGAAAACCCCTGCATAGTGAGTTCCGTCCAAATCGAACAATGTTTGTCCATTTAGGCCTACATTAAGAATCATTCACAAATTAAGCTAATAATAATTATAAAGAAACAGCTACCTGTGACCACTGCCAACAATACACTCTTGTCATGTGAACTGTACATGGAATGCGATTTGGATTTGATAATTCTGTGCAAAAAGATATTATGCCTCCTCTAAAACATTTGATTTTTTGCATTTAAAATCAATTTTTGTTTTAATTCTCTCTTAGTGAGCACTTGCATTATGAAACGAAGTTACTGTCAAAATTGCAAGTCTCTACCTATTATAGTTTAGGCTGTACGTTTATTCTTTGTCAGTCAGGACAAAGCCTCTTATAATATATTTAGAGAGAAATATAGAAATCAGTTTTATTAATGATTGTTACAGCACAGATCATAACATTCAAAGAAATTTAGAAGAAATGGTATTGCTGTATTGCTTTGTCAATAGAATTGTGTCAGGATAATTTGTACGTGATTTTGCTGAATTCCATACGCGAGATTTGCGGGTATTATGTTGTGTAGATAATTTGAAATTTAAAAGCTTGAAAAATGATAAAATTATCCAAACATATTGTAATAATTTACACTGTATAGCATTAGAAAGTACTCAAATATTTAAATTAGTAAGTAACTATATAAGTTCACACAAAATCGCAGCGAATGAAAACAGTTCTACAGTACATGAACATATTCATGATAGCAGAGTGTGCGAGTGAGATTTTTAGGGTCCTAGGTTTCTTTATAAGTTTAGTAAGTTGGCGTTATAAATTTCACAATTACTGTCAGAATCTTGAGCTGGTATTTCAATGTAGGCCGTATTCAACTGGGAACTTAATTGAAGGTGATATACCCGGTTGCCAAAGCATAAGTTACTGCATAAGAACATCATCGCTAAAACATACACGTGAATCATTGATAAACTAAACAATTAATAATTATAAACAAACAGCTAAAATTCCGGCTTTAGAGTGTATTCCACGATTTAAAAGCGCCGCCGGGGAAAATCGACCTCGTATTCGAGTTCTCTGGCCCAGGAAACCCGAGCACCAGTGAGTTCCGTCCAAATTGATCAATATTTGTCCATTTAAGCCTATATTCATTATCACTCTTCCGACTATGTTGAAAATTTCAGATGTCTGCGGGCCTTAGCATTATAAACAAATGAATCGACCAGGGTGGGCTTATAAAATGAAGCGATTCTTTTATTTCCAAATCATGGCAAAGTAGGGAAAAGGCGGTTTTTTTTTCAAGATGGAGGTGGAAAATATTTGCAGTGTATCATATCTTAGATATCTAGGCCAATTACATAAAAAATTAAATAATTGAACTTAAAGAATAACGACAAACAGATGGGATCTATTTGAAGTATAAACAATGCGACATATCTGTGCAAATACTGTACTTTAACATCATTTGAAATGGCCTCCTTTCTTACTTAACTAAGCCAGGTCCATCCAGTAGTAGGCGTAATAAACTCATTTTCACAATTAGTATAGTATATATGGTGTTTGAATTCAGACATATAGGCTATACGCAATATAATATTCCATTTTATTCTTATGGAGATTTATTACTGAACCATAAGGCAAAAGAGAAATTAAATATGAAAAACCATTGGACCTAGGCCTAATTTAAAGTGGTTAAAGTGAATGTATCACGATATAGCCCACGTACGGGTAGCCTATGCAGAATATGTAATCAAATTATCATACTTGCATGTACACGAACATATCAGCCCATTCATGGCTATGTACATGATTTGCCCCTAAAATGTCCAGTAGTCGAACGGGAATAAAAGCGAAATTGTGTCGAACTCAGAACAGAGATTCTCTGGTGCATCGCTTGCCTTTGATTGCACACGTGTGAGAACCAATCTTTTGGCTAAAACATAAAGGTCGTTTTATTTAAAAGTACACCTCCCAGTCGAACCTCCGCAGGAGACTTGCTGGGTCGTGTTTAAAAATCCACCTTACAGCCCGGATCTCGCTAGCAGTGATTTCAATCTTCTCCTACACATCAAGAAATGACTAAGAATGACAATGAGATGGTATTCACACAGTGGTTCAAATCTCAGGCGGCTGAGTTCTACGACACAGGTATTCAAAAGTTAGTCCCACGGTATGAAAAATGTCTCAATTCCGGTAGTGAATATTTTTAAAAATAGCTGATCACTGGCTGTGTTGCAATAAACATTTCCATGAAATTTGTTTTGTTTCTGTAAACGGCCCCAAGGAAACTTACTTTATTGATGTAGGTCCAAATATTATAGTAGTAGTAGTAGTAAGTATTCTGCCTTCCGGCAGGTTTCCAAACTTGGTACGCGAATTTTGTTTTCCAAAACTGTCTATCCTCTGCTTCCTCCTTCAGCATCCAATATTTCCGCTTTTCCCTTAAATCGTCCAACAGCTGAATTCTTCTTCTTCCAAGTCTAGTTGCACCCTCCAATCTTCCTTCTACGACATCATGTAATAAGCAGTTCCTTCTGAGAAAGTGCCCAACCCAGTTTGCTTTCCTCTGACGAATTGTGTGTATGATTGACTTCTTCTCACCCACTCTACTCAAAACCTCTTCGTTTGTCACCATGTCCATCCACTTTATATTTTCTATCTGTCTCCAGCACCACATTTCAAAACTTTCTAAATATTTCTTCTCTAATTTCCTCAAAGTCCATGTCTCTGATCCATACAAAGCAATACTCCAAATATAACACTTCACCAGGTTTTTACGTAGCTCTAGGTTCCCTTCTTCATAAATGCTTTCTTGACCATGGCAATTCTTGATCTTATCTCCTTGGTGCAATAGGCATCTTTCGTCAGTACACTTCCTAAGTATTTGAACTGGTTCACGTTCTCTAATTCTTGATTTCCCATGATCATTTGAAGCGGCTCTTCTCTCTTCGATATCCTCATCACCTTCGATTTACCTATGTTGATTTCCATTCCATACTTTCTTCCTGTTTCCACCAGCCTGTCAATCATTCCTTGCAATATTTCTTGTTTCTTTGCCAGAATCACCAGGTCGTCCGCATATTTGATGGTGTTAATAGCGTATCCTCCTATCACAAAATCCCTAACTCCTTCTAAGGCTTCTTTTGCTAGCCAGTCTCCATAAAGGTTGAACAAGATGGGTGACATACAACATCCTCCATCCCATAATTATATAGCCTGTCACTTTAAAAAATCTGTCCATATTTGCTCCAGATCTAAAACTACACAGTATTATACAGTATCTTCATTTGTATTTGTATAGTATACTTCTGTATATAAAATATAGGTTCAAGCTATTTGTCGTAGAATTTAAAATACTTAAATAGCATTCGTTTTTCTCCGATGTGCTGCATATTTTTCAGGTATTTTCCCAAAAATTTCATACATGGGCTATAAAGTTAAATCTGAATCAAACTGTAGGGGATGAAAATATCAGGTCGTAGCCAGAAAATAATTTCGGGGAGAGTCGAAAGTGCCAGGAGGTTTGGGGGAATATTCCATATCCCCCCAAGAAAGGGAGGTCCGAGGATCCACCATCGGAAGGTTTTTAAATATTGAACTAATGAAAATCGCATTTTACGCTATGTTAGCAACAAACTAGTTCGCAATTTTTTTCTTTACTCTAAGACATGCAAAGTAAAACATGAAATCGTTACCTAAGTTATAATACTTATTATTAGGGCAAGGCATTTAATGACCATAAAATAGTGAAAAAATGCAAAATAAAAAATGCATTTATGACCTAAAATAGTGAAAAAATGATCCGAAATCTTAAAATAATGACCAACAAATTTACCATTATTACTTATAATTAGTTTTTTCTTAAGTAATGAATTGCTAAATACAGTTTATGACGATGCTTTACATATGAATTTACAATAAATACACACTTATTTTGTTACTAAAGAAATCAGTAAATTTATACTACAATACTTGGACACCCTTTGCGAAAAATAAATTCTTTCTGAACTGGCATGCCCATCAAATTGCCCCTAGCAAATATGTGCCATTTAAAAGGAAAGAAAAAAACATCTATTGGTAAAATGCCGAAAATTACCTAAAATGCCAAAAATGACCTAAAATGCTGAAAATGACCTAAAAATGCCGAAAATGACCTAAAATTGCCAAAAAATGACCTATCTCTTGAAAAATGACGAAAAATGCAAAATAAAGCAAAATAATGCAAAAACAAATTGCCCTTATTTAATTAATAATTTCATTATATGCATTTATATATAATCGAGCTATCTTTTAAGCTTCAAATAAAAAAGATGCAAAATCATCAAATGCCTTGCCCTACTTATTATTATCAGGGCCCGGATTCTAATGACATGTCATCTTTTTATTGATGCTGCATACTCGTAGATATTGCCAACTTGTGGATAAATCCCAATCATATCATCTAGATTATAGAAATGCATTTTTGTTAGGTAATTTTTTGTCATTTTATGCCATTTTATATTTTTAGGGCTTATTTCAATTTTAGGTCATTATTTTGTCATTTTCGTGGCATTTGCTTCCTTATTTAGTCATTTTCATGTATTTACATTGAGTGTATTAACTTGTTTTCGTCGCTAGCGGTTCTCTCTTTGAAGTGTTGTTTGTTTAATGCAAGAAGGAAAAATTCGGCGTTAAAGTGTTGACATGTCTCAGTCGGAAGTGAGAATCAAATAAACGCCAAAATTGTATTATATTACTACTGTTCTCAATAAACAACAATATAATCCGGCAGTCCACAAAAGGATGTGCCGAATTTTGACTCACCAGTGCCTCAGTGCCAGTATAAATTTCCGTGAGAAAAGAACATTCACAACATTACAGTTATTTACAGTTTTTACAATTGTGTACAAACTAGTCTATAACTTTGTGTGTACAATAATATTTTTTTATAAACAAAATAACAGTTTTTAGGTCATTTTCTATAATTATTAAGTCATTTTCTTTAAAATTTAGGGTCATTTTATGGGTCATTTTTCAAACAATTTTAGGTCATCAGAATCCGGGCCCTGATTATTATTTATAAGAAAAGTTAAATAACACATGGAACAGCGGAAATAATAGGCCTACATTTACAAGTTCAGTATTTTATTATTAAATAAAATAATTAAATATTTCATAAAATAGAGCTTATATAACCCTCACTAGCCTATTACCAAAAAAAATTTAGGTTTTGATATGGGGGAGGTGTGGATTGCAAAATATTATTGTAAATCTAAAGAATATATTAATGTAATAATGTGTGTTAAGTGATCAAATTAATGTATCACGTAGCTTATATATTACTTTTTGCACTCCTTAGCTAGTAAGTGTTACTTACGAAAGTTGTTTACATGGATCGTAACTTGACATTACCACACGCAATCTTGTTGCTAGGGGCGACGGGCGGAAAGTGACTTGTTGCTAGGGTGACGGGCAGAAAGTTACTTTACCGCCCGCAAATGCTTATTTGCGAGCAGAAATGACCAAGGCCTCCCCGCTTTATAAATATTTGGTTGCCATAAACAATAACAAATGCGAATCCCTTTCAGAAATAAGCACCATTCTTCAAGACTGCATATACATAATATTTTCAGGTCATATCACAATTAATATAATTAAATCGATATAAGTAACCGTCGTGCAAAAAAAAAAAAAAAAAAAGCATGCAACACACGGACCGTAAAGGCATTTACGGGGCCCTTGTGTCGCAATATACTATTATATAAGTAGGCCTACATATTCTTTTGCTTTAGAGTTATGTAAATTAGAATATTGTATCGTAAATATAAGAATCTTATTTACTGTACTTCCTACTGGAAGTTCAATGCAGTAATTCTCAGAGAATTTAAATGTCTTATACCTATAAAAGAAAAGAGGACTAGGCACCGATACTTAGAATTAAACAACACTGACAGTAGAGAGTCATCACATCATCGCCGAGCTAGTTCTTCCTGTAGAAATGTGGAGAACACAAGTTTCGACGAGAAGAAGAAAGAGGGGTGGGGGAGAAGAGAAAGAAGGAGAAAGTGGGGGAATTCTTCCTATATAACATTGTGGATCTACACAAACATTATCATAATCATCCACATTCGCAGAGCGAGCGCATTCAGATTACGATGTGCATATTGTAGCTACTTACCTGGGAAAAGTCCTACAATTTGCTTCCGAAATGTATTCCGTCGTTGTCGAACCAAAAATGGAGAAAAAAAATTATATTGAATTGTTATTAGGGGTGGGTCCTCGATACTTTCGATATTCGATACTTTCGATACCTCGATACTCTCGATACTTGCATGGTATCGGCATCGAACGATACTTCAGAAAACTCGCTCGATGCTTTTTCGATACTTTTGTAACTCTGCAATTCTGCAATTCTGCAATTAAGTGAGAATGCTAGTATTTTTTTACAAAAACTTGTAAGTGGACTGTTTAAAAAACTAATTTTAGTTTTAATGTAGAGTTTAAAAATAATTATAGGCTACTGATGAAAGAAATTTTGTCTCATTAAATATGCAGACTTAATTAATTTAGTTCTCTCACATTTTAATTTTTAATTTACCTATTTATTGAAACTGGAAATGTTGAAGGTATCGGGTATCGAAGTATCGAGTATCGAGGAAAAAATCATGTATCGGTATCGAGTATCGAGAAAATCTGGTATCGACCCATCCCTAATTGTTATGTTAATAAGTACCCAATACCGGTACCGATGTAATCTCCTTGACCCAAATTTTTTGAAAAATTACAAGAATATGGACTAGACATCTTAAATAATGGTCAGGAAACATAAGTCTACATAGGTAAGAAAGTTTCTGAAGTATTCCTTTCGTTCAAGAATTAAATGAATAGTCATGATGAGAATATAATTTGTCGACTTCAGAGGTTTTTTTAATGGTTATTTAGCTCATGAAATCCCGTGTAGGCCTACTGTCGATGCCATTTCTTAAAGACTCTTTTTCCAAGAACTGCCTCTACCTGCTGCCACCCTAATCATCTTCGACCTGTCAATCAGTGAATAGAAAGGTAATTAGGCGTATTCACACTTGTCTGCAGTCAAGTACAAGGTTGCCAAATACGTACCACAGCACGTTTACTTCACTTGAGAAGTGGTGAATGACAGCGGCATCACGGGGGAAATCCACGCGGCTACAAGAGCACCTATTAATTGTCGGTGCAGATTTTCGGATTAGGGAACAATGCTGTTATATTCTTTTGCAGATAGACGATGGTTTGGGAGGAACAGTAAGAATAATGCTGTATTTCAACCAATCGCAAGAGTCTACCCACTCTTTTATAGTTTTATTTTTATCATGTCCATTTTATCGCACCTATGGATGTGAGATTGAAAGTTAAATCGATCTACTTGCAAGCTGCATAATGCATAATGTAGTAATGTAATCTATATCTTAAATGCAGCAAAAGACACACTTTTATCACAAACTAATACACGATCTTTTTATAGGTATTTAACAGAAAGAATGAGAGCGCTTTTCTCGTAATGGATTTGAAAACTCGCTTGGGTATTTTATTCACATCATTTGCAGACTAATCAGGCACTTGTCGATCTTTTTCAAAATGTACTCGTAGTATTAGAGCTCTTTCATCCTATCCACTCCACGTCACTCCACTCCACAGATATTTTGGTTCTCATCATGCTTTCTTACGAGAAAGTGGCTGACCCACTAAGTCTCAATGGCGAGACTGTCACAATGGGCGAGTCACATTCTCATAAATCATCATCATCTTCTTCTTATTCTTATTCTTCTTTTTCATTCCATGGTTTAGACATCTTTGCCTGTTTCGTCTTCACAGTAACTTAGTCCATCCACCTTCTGCATGGTCTGCCTACGTCTCTTTTAACAGAAGGTCTATAATTGTTTTTTTGTTTTTTTAGTTTTCTACTATCCATCCTATCTAAATTTTCTAACCATTCAGTCCTGTATAGATTTATTTGTTCATTTAATTTCATCTATAATTACTTCATTGTTTATGTGGTCCAATAAAGTATAGGCCTATTCTTCTGTATTTCTTAAAATTGTCATCTCTCCTATTTGTCTTAACTTTTCTTATCAGTATCCATTTCTAAGATCCGTACATTAAAGTAGCTAATGTTTTATAAACTCTAATTCTGGTATCAGGCCTGGTTTTATGCTTCAATATTTTGTGAATTATACCACACGTTGTTTGAAATGTTGCTAATTTTATATCTATATGAATGATTTTTATATCTATATGATTTTCCTGGGCGGGAGCCTATTTCACACCCCAAATATTTAAAATAAGATATTATTTTGTTCTATAGGGATGTTAACAAGTATTATTTCGGATCTCACTTGGTTTTTTCCCAAAATGCCATTCTTTTTTCTTTGGAGATTTGGAGACAGTACTGTTTAGATAATTGATTTAAATTATCTTCATTTTCTTGAATAATTACTCATAGATGTTATTTTTGTTGTTTTTTTTTTACCTTCATTAAAATTTGGTTTCTCTTTTAGGAAAAGGTTGTTT
This sequence comes from Ectobius pallidus, assembly GCA_964059195.1. NCBI lineage: Eukaryota > Metazoa > Arthropoda > Insecta > Blattodea > Ectobiidae > Ectobius > Ectobius pallidus. The sequence goes on from CAXKWD010000012.1 coordinate 10,323,163, forward strand.
ATATGAATATTAAAGAGTGGGAGATATTTGACAGCCTTCTCTAACTCCTTTGTTTATTTTTATTTATTTAGTTTTGAAATTTTCTGTGTTTATTATTATTTCTGAATATGATACATATTCATAATCACTCTAATTAATTGGCGAGGATACACATATTCTTCCATTATTGACAACGCTTTGGAAATCAATAACAGCAACATGAGTTAACAGATTGAATTCGTTTCTCTTTTCAAATAGTTGTAAGATGAATACGTTATCAGTTGTTGACCTTCCAACTTGGAATCCACTTTGCTCTTCTTCTAATAGTGATTTAAGATATTATCATTAATCTTTCATTCATTATTCTTGCATATATTTTTTTATATTGTACTAAGCAGACTAATTCCTCTGTAACTGTTATATTTGCTACGATCTTCTTTATTGAAGATGGATATAATTTCAGCTGCATTCCGAGATTTCCGTATGCTCCTTGTTTTGTCAGCATTGATTTATTAAGTGTTAACTTCTCAAATGTAATAAGAGTTCACCATTTTTAATAGCTCAATATTAATGTAATAAGGGCCTGTGGCTCTCCTATTTTTAGATTATTTCAAAGAATGTTGTAATTCTTCCATTGTAATTAAGTCTATATTTTTATATTCTTCTTCCTCTTTATTTATTTCATCACTACACATGTCTTCTTTATACCAAAGTCTTTGTAATGTTGTATCCATTTTTCTTTTCCTATTACATTTATTTTGAGTGTACCCTTTTCTGATTTTGATTTACATGTTTCATCATTTCGTATGAAAAGGTTCGTCTTCCGTTGATGTCTTCTTCAACTTCGCTGATAAATTTATTCCAAGATTGTTGATGCACTTCTCTTATCATTGTTTGTGGTTTATTAATTTTTATGTTATATAATATTTCATGGTGTCGTTCGTTTTTCTGTGCTAGCCAATTTTATAAGCTTCTTGTTTCTCTTCTATTGCTTTCTTTATTTCTTCATTCCAAATACCTTTTCGACGTCTAAACTTTCTTCCCTGTTGCTTCATATTCTGCTTCCTCTTTGAATGCTCTCTCTCTCTCTCTCTATTTATGCTCTCTCATTTTTCATTTATAATATCATTTTTTGAACAATTAAGTAGGTATTTTGCAATCTTTCTTCTTGTAGAAGTTACAGACTTTATAAATTTCATTTTGTTTTTTCTTAGGTTTTATTAACTCCCACCATTCAAATAGACAAAAATTGATGGCCACAATTAAATAGTGGTCTGAGTTTATAACACTTCTTCTATATGTTTTCACATCTTGAAGTTATGATCTTCATTTATCATTATTTAAAAATAGTATACAATAGACTTGACTGCCGGCGTGGTCTTGTGGTTAGCGTCGCTGACTACAGATCCGTTGGCCCGGGTACGATCCCCGGTACCTCCTCGGATTTTTCTGAAGTAGGGAGGTCTGGCAGGGGTGCATTCAGCCTCGTGATTCAAATTGAGGAGCTACTTGATAGAGAAGTAGTGGCTCCGGTCATGGAAATCACCATTAAAGGCCGTGAGTGTCGGCATGCTGACCTCATGCCCCCAATCCGGCCATCTGCTTGTGGTAGATGACGCAGCGGTCGGGTGGTGGGCCAATCCCTCCAGGGATGTAGTGCCACGGAGTATTTTTATTTTTTTGTATAATAGTCTTACAACTTCGTTCGCACCAAGTGTACTTAGTAATGTCAGGTTTCCTAAAGAAAGATTAATAATACTTAGGGAGATGGTACTTGCAAATCTCTTAGTTCTCTTCCATTACTACTGTATTAATATGCTGCTGTATACCTGGGATTGAAGCATTGCCTACTCTTGCGTTGAAATCGCCACAAAAATTTTGATGGTAATTTTCATTAACTATTTCTACTTGTCGTTCTAATTCTTCATAAAAACATACTTGTTTGCTTTCTTCCGGAGCATATATTACTTGATTATATTATTTGTGTAAACGTGAAAGAAAATGGGTGCACGCATGACACGAACGTAAGAATTAAAAAGAGTTTGGCGAATTCCATCATTCCAGACGTAAAAAAGAAGTTAAATTCACAAAATATGTTAGAATAGATAAGAATAGGTTTGTTGATAATTTCCCTCTTATCAAAAAAGGCATCGAAAAGAATAATCTAAACCAAAGGGAGATTATTTCAGCATAGAAACTATTGGCTGTTTGTTTGAGGTAAATGAACATATGTACAAAAATGTTATTTTTATTAAATTAATCTTAATTATACATTTCTCAACTGAATGGAAGCTTGACCAGTGTTCTTAGGACGGACTTGGCTCGAAAGTATTAATTGTTCCCTCCGACGTACTCCAACCACGGTGGATGATACGAAAAGCTGGTATGGGTGGTGATGTACTTCCGTATAATGTGGACGAAGGACTCGTTACAGTTGTCGCTTCAGATTCCAGGCACTGCATTTCCGCATTTAGTATCGACGTCATAATCTGCTGCTTTACCTTCAGTTGCAATCGGCGTGGTAAGCCCTTAGTGCTTTCACACGCACTTGCGAAGAAGTAGTCGAGTTCTCCACGGGGTTTTCCTCCCGATCTTTTTTCTTTCAAGAACGCTATGACCTTGTCAACATCGTTTTCCTGCTGTACAAATATCTGAGGCGTACTGAAATCTGTCCTACTACGTTTTCTTCCCATTCTTTCTTCCAATTCTTCGTCTTCATTCTCGACGTCCACTGTGACTCCCAAGCTGTCTTCGGTCCCCTGAGTTTCCTCCACATCAACGTCATGGACAGTGATTTGAGTTCTGTGGAATAAGGAACATAAACGATATTTATTCTGAATCTGAATCTCGAGCTGCGTACCCTTTACAAAATCAGTAATTGCACTTACTTTTGAGCAGTTAGGTGAGATAGAAAGAAAGACATCCCATACAAAAAAAATCAGTAATTCATTTACATTTGAGCTGTTAGATCAGACAAAGGAAAGACATCCCATACAAAATCAGTAATTACATTTACTTTTGAGCAGTTAGATTAGACAAAGGAAAGACATTAACTTACTTTGGAACAGTTAGATCAGACAAAGAAAGACATCCCATACAAAATCAGTAGTTACATTTACTTTTGAGCAGTTGGATCAGGCAGATAGAAAAACAATCCATACAAAATCAGTAACTACACTTCCTATGGAACAGTTAGATCAGACAGAAAGAAAGAAAGACATCACATATAAAATCAGTAATTGCCCTTACTTTTGAGCAGTTAGGTCAGATAGAAAGAAAGACATCCCATATAAAATCAGTAATTACATTTACTTTTGAGTAGTTGGATCAGACAGAAAGAAAAACATTCCATACAAAATCAGTAATTACACTTACTTTGAAACAGTTAGATCAGACAAAGGAAAGACATCCCATACAAAATCAGTAATTACATTTACTTTTGAGCAGTTAGATCAGACATAAACAAAGACCCCCATACAAAAAAATCAGCAATTACATTTACATTTGAGCTGTTAGATCAGACAGAAAGAAAAACATTCCATACAAAATCAGTAATTACACTTACTTTGAAACAGTTAGATCAGACAAAGGAAAGACATCCCATACAAAATCAGTAATTGCACTTACTTTTGAGCAGTTAGATCAGACAAAGGAAAGACATCCCATACAAAACCAGTAATTACATTTGCGTTTGAGCAGTTAGATTAGACAAAGGAAAGACATTCCATGTAAAATCAGTAATTGCCCTTATTTTTGAGCAATTAAGTCAGATAGAAACAAAGACATTCCATACAAAATCAGTAATTACAGTTACTCTGGAACAGTTAGATCAGACATAAAGAAAGACATCCCATATTAAAAAATCAGTAATTACACTTACTTTGGAACAGTTATATCCGACAGAAGGAAAGACATCAGCACTTCATATTTCCAGGGTTTCATATTTTTCACACCTTGGCTAATTTTTGTTCTCCTTCTTAGCATAGCTTGCCTGTAGCTGTCTTGCAATTTCTTCCATTCGCCCTTCAAGTATTTCACTGAAATAAGAAAAATTGAAATATTCATTACTATTAAAGATCCCAGACCGTAGTAATTGAAATAATTGATAATGTATAAACTAAATTATCTATACGATATAAAATAGTATCTTCCACATCAGTTTACAAAATTATATTTTGCGATAAATAAATTATTTATGAAGCTTAAAAAGTAATACACATTAATTACAACGATAAACTAGTTTGTGTACAATTATTATTGTTTAATTGTCACATTACATCAATGAAAATGAAATAAAATTATATTTTTAATGTTATTATTGTTCCATTTTCACACAATTTAGTAATAAGTTATATAAATGACTTAATACTTAAATTTCTGGATAAAATAATTTAAGTAAAAAGTAATCTGTTGCTAAAACAAAATGGTATACCTTCTTTTGATCATAGAAAATAGGGAATTTATTATGATATAATTGCTGTCACCTGCAGATAGCCAGATCGGTGAATTCAACAAAACTAAATTCTTAAGTAAAAGAAAATTTTTAAAAATCTGAGCTCCCCACACAACTGAGAGGATGTAGACCATAAGAAATAAAATTATGCAGTAGAGCATCGATTATCCTAAACCGAAACATCGGTTAACCGAAAGCGTTCCAATCGGCAAATTCGAATTTGCGCGCGCTACAGTTGTGTGTGGTTTTTTTATTGCTACAAATTACAATATAAGTATACACATATGGTTTCGATCGCCGCCCGAAGAACCAAAGCGGTTCAGTTGAACACTAAGTAACTTAGACTAAAATAATTATTTACACTAATTCAAAAAATTGATTTACAAAACATAGAAAAGTATGAGTTAATATTATTTACAGTAGAGACAGAATATATTATATTTACAACAATAGAAATGTACGAATAAATGCAATAATATATTTTTGTTAAAGAGATTTCATAGTCCACCGCTGTGGCTCAGGGGATGCGTTCAATCCTGGGGTTTTTCCTCACCTTTGAGACAAATGCCGAGTAACTTTAGGCCCTTGTGGTCCCCAGATATCATCTGGCCGTCATTATCATCTTCATCCCATCCTCGCCTTGTTCTGAGTGAGTGTGTGTGTGAATGGTGTGTCTCGTCCTATGTGTTCGTGTTGTCTCGGAGGTGGCCCCGGCATTGGGCTGATCACCCATCCGGGGAGGCCCTCCATGTCCTTGTCTGGTCAAAAAAGTATGTACGGTATGTGATCAAAAGATAATCCCTCTCCCGACAGGTCGCGGCCCTGTAAGGCCCGGGCGGCTTGGGTCGCTTAAATCCTAAAAGGGAGAGGTGAAACTACGGTAAAGAAAGAAAGAAAGAAAGAAAGAGATTTCATAATAAGACAAAGCAATTATATTTATATTTTAAAGTTATGTTGGCAATGTTGTAGTAATGAAAGAAGTGAGGAAATAAAAGTTGTTTATAAAATGTCTAATTTTAGACTTACATTTAATATCCGGTTATCGGAACACCACCAGTCCCCAGTTGTTTGGAATAATCGATGCTCTACTGTATAATTAAGTATCTTCAACCTTCTTCTTTCTGAGCCCTTCAGATTGAACTTTCCGCACTATGTCGCGTCGACTGTATTAAGGTTTTCCCAAAATACGCTCAGAGCTTTTAAATTTGAAAAACGTAGAGAAAACTAGTGTTTTGATGGAATCAAAAGCTTCCTTACCACAGAAATAGGACAGTATGGAGGAAATAAGATGAAAAATGCTGCGCACCATCCAAGCTCCGCCGTTTTGTTAGGTTGGGAAAGTTTATGTTATTTTAGGAGCAATATACCGAATAGCATGAGGTTTATTATGTCTCACTGAATTTCTTCTGTGACGAAACCCTAAACCCCACCTTCCCAAGCAGGCTCCATTAGAGAGGAGCCTAGTGTGCAGCATAAAACTATTTTTTTCCAAAAATACATGTACTAACAGTATGACGTTGCTAAACGTTTAGAAAGTCAAAACACTGGTTTATCTCCGGATGAAAATTATGTCATTGTTGGTAACGAAACCGTCCACTGAGAAAGTGTCTCATGAGGCTTTATCTCAGATCTGCTCGAAGAATTAGTGAGTTAGAAAGATTGTTCAATTAAAGAAAAAGTTGAACATGTGTATGTCATCCTTGCAAATAGGATGATAATAATAATAATAATAATAATAATAATAATAATAATAATAATAATAATAATAATAATAATTGTAATAATACGTATTAATCTAACCGCGGGACGAAAATATTAGGCCAGCGTGCCACCAGTTGGTTATCGCTGGCTTAGATTACTAGGCTTCCATCGGACATATTATCGACGGGCGGCTCTCTTTGTTCTCATATTACAATGCTTGTTGTTACTGTAAAAGGGTTTCTCAAAAGAAACCGCTGACTGAATTCGTGTTGCCAATTCTCTCATTGCTCAATGTCATTGCCACGTGTTTTGCTGCATCTACTTCTTCCCGTTCTGTTTACCAACACTGTGCAGTGTGGCAACTACTCCAAGCGGCGGCGACTTCTTTGATGTTAACTGTCAACGAATTGAGCGAGGCGATAATACCCAGTCACATTCGTCTACAGCAGCGTTTCTCAACCTTTTTGAACCCGAGGACCTCTAAAATGTCTAAAAAAATTTACGGACCCCTAATTTTACATCCCATATTTGGGGTATTAATTATAGGTCATTTTAACGAAATATGTGAAAAAATTTACTTCTTTACTTTCCACTTGCTTTATGATATTTTTTAATTATGTCTGAGGACAATCTGACTGGCCATGCAATGAATAACTGCACTATACCATACTAAACACAAATCAACTCTGAACATATGATAAGCCAATAGAATGTTACGCAACGTGCGGCGTTGATAAGTCAGCAGCGTGCAGCTGTCTGGAGATGCATGTCTACTCACTAGAGGAAAAAGCAAGCATTGTTTTAAGGCAGCGTTTCTCAGCCTTATTGAACCCGAGAACCTCTAAAATGTTTAAACAATTTTATGGACCCCTAATTACATCCCATTTTTAAAAGAAGGCCTATATTCTTAATATTTGGGGTATTAATTATAGGTCATTATAATTAAATATGTGAAAAAAATTTACTTGTTTACTTTCCACTTGCTTTATGATATTTATTAATTATGTCTGCGGACCCTTTGCGCCATCTTCGCGGACCACTGGTGGCCCGCGGACCGTAGGTTGAGAAACGCTATATTTAAGGTATTTCATTTTTTAAAAAGAAGCTCAACGGAGCGTCGTACAGATAAGGGGTGTGGACAGTCGGCTTCCAAATAAATACAGCATTCTAATGGTGATACCAGGAAATACCTATATGCAATAAATTTTGAGCGCGCAAAGAAATAAGTAAAGCGAGGCACTCGTTCCGTTAAGGGGGCTGTCACACTGGATCGATCGAGGGACAGCGTCCAACCGACAGGTATAACGAACCTATAGACAGCAGTGGTACCAGTCACATAGCATCGATCGCCAGCCATCAACAACGAACGAAAGGGATCCAGTGGTCTGTGAAATCAAACCTGTCCGTTTTTCAATCGCCAGTCGATGGCAAACTTCGTACCCACCTGAATTTCAGAATTGATGCTGGAAGATTTAACTTACACAATAATGACGTTTTAGACTCATATTTGAATGAAATAGAATTGCACGAATCATTAAAGGCATTTAAAACGATATCTTCTTATGTAATTTAATTTCAAAAATACAAAAATAGATCGAGTTGTAGCACCTAGCGGTGGGCGATCGAACTACAACAAACAACAAACCTCTTCGCTCGGCCGACTGATGGAAGCTTGAAGTAAACAGATGTAGCCTGAGATAGTAGGCATAATATTAAACCTTACATCCCAACACATGTAGTATGATAATGTGCAGAAAATAGGCATTCGTATTCCTAATAAGGTAATATACTTTACCTCTAATATACAGTGATGAGTAGACCTAGTAAAATCATATAGGTACATAACCTATAATATTTCCGTTGATCGATGACGCTCGATGCAGTGTGACAAGGAACAGAAATTTAGTCGAGAGCGCAAGATGGCAGTCGGCTGGTCTTGATCGATGGAAGCTCAGTGTGACAGGCCGCTTAACTGTGCAACACTGCAACGACCTCATTCGCTTGTAACTCGTCACGTGACTCGGCGTCAAGTTCAGAGTTGTTCTGTGTTTACTCCAATAATAGGTTTGCTCCCAAAGCAAACCCACGATTGCTTGAGAATTTGCTGTACTGCCATGTCCAATTTATAACTTATCCGTGATTTTGCACTTTAGGAGCGGTTAGAAGAATTTGGAATCGATAGTTTCTATGCAAACAAGAATAAGAAATAAATTTACAGGTTAAAAATTTACAAATAAAGAGCACTCTTAACGAAATTCATATAATTTTTATTCTTATGCCATTAATTATTTAATCTTAAGATTCTACCATGAATTTTATAGCATTAACGTGAACTTTGCCGTAAAATTTCATCAGATTAGTAACCTATGTTTATAAATCAGGCGCAAGGTTATTGGAGGGAGGAGTCAGGGTTGTGATTACTGCGCATGTCTCTGATAACAATTCATGGTAGAGCCTGCAAACTTTTCCTATAGCACATAAACTGCCCGTCAGAACACATGGAACAGAAGATTGAAAATCAGAATAATGAATTCTCGCTTTTGGGAAAGCGCGTGGAGAGAGAGCGCATGCGCGAACGATGTGTTCATGGTTCCTGAGTGCTTGGGAACGAACCTAATAAATGCAATGAAAGTATATTTACTTTACCTTCTTTATGTAATTGCTTCGAAATCTTCTCCCATGCTTTATCCCGCAAGTTCTGGTCCCGATACTCTTCTAGGTTTTTATTCCACAAACAAGGTTGGTCTCTAATGAGTTGGATCAGCTTCGCTAGCGTCATTTTCACAACACAAAATGCATGAGAAATCGTAGCAAGCACGAGCTGCGATGTCTGTTGTTTGCAAGCTCAATGGCGCTATCTCTTCCTCGCCCCGCAGCTGACGTGTTTACTGCGCATGCCCGTACACGGCGACGTTTTGAAGCTAGGAAACCGCTGGCGCAACCGTTGAGCTGAAACATATTTTAGAGGTCAGTGCAGTACGTAGCCAACATGGGCTGTGTGGCAGTCTGTTGCCAGTAAAGATAGCTTTACTGTAGGCTTGGTCATAGCCTTGTACAACAATAAATAGCAGCTACGAAACACTGCCACGGAGACCATATTATACAGGCAATAATAATAATAACAACAACAACAAAAAATTAATAACAATAATAATAATAATAATAATGAAATGGATTGGTGAAGTATTATTAGGTGTACTATTTGTACATTATTGTATTATTTGGTGTACTAGTTGTAGATTTCTGTATTATTTGTAGATTATTGTATTATTCTATTTTGTATTGGGTCGAGGATCTCGATCTACACTATCCTATATCAATGTATATTGATCACGCAGGACGTAAATAAATAGAAATAGAAATAGAAAAATGACTTAAAACTGGCAGAAATTACCCCAGAAGATATTTTGAAAAGAAAGAGCTATAGAATCAAGGTGCATAAGTGGGAAGTTGACCAAGAGGACAGACCGAAGAAAGAAAGAAAGAAAGAAAGAAAGAAAGAAAGAAAGAAAGAAAGAAAGAAAGAAAGAAAGAAAGAAAAAATGGAACATGGACAAACGAGAGGAAGGAAGCTCACAGCCAAAGGATGAAAGCATTATGGAGTCAAAGGAAAACACAGAAACGCCTCTAAGTACTTTGCGTAGTCCTACATGGGCTCATGCGCGAACAAAAACAAAAATAAATAATAATAAATACATTGTATTGTTATTAAACATCTAGGTCATATATGGGCAACGCCCGGCCCGCGGGCCGGATGTGGCCCGCCCCGACTTTTGATCCGACCCGCGGAACATTTTAAAATCGCGCTCGAAGGAGTAAATATTTTTGATTCTCGCCAACAAGAGAGCAGAGGCGTAACGAGGAGGGTTTTGGGGGTTTGAACCCCCCTAAAAAAAAGGAAAATTGCACAATTTTTTAAGTCTGCTTATAAATTACATAATACGAGTATAAAGCGTGGGAAGCTTAAAACTCGTTATTGTGCATCTTAATTTTTAAAATTTTCCGGGGAGGACCCCCGAACACCCCTATCCCTGGGGGGTATTCCATACCCCCCAGATGTTATAACCCCCCCATATTGTCGGCCTGGTTACGCCTATGCAAGAGAGTGAGAGGGGGGCAACACGAGGGTGCTCCTTCCGGTCAGCGCTAGAAAAATGCTGCAATAGGCCTAAATCAAAGTATCGAACCAGACTTACAGATGAAAATTTTGAAAACACTCTGCGTTTGTGTATTAGTGGGATTGATGCCAACATTGATTATCTTGTTTCTCAAGTTCAAGCTCAAGCTTCTCATTAATTTCTGCTGATTGTAAGTAAATACCTAATCAGTTCTATATTGCTCTCATTCATGTAACTTTAGCATTATCTAATATATAAAATCGAAAGTGTGTATGTATGTATGTATGTATGTTTGTTCCTTATACAAATCTACATTTCTTTACCAATTTACACGACATTTTGCACACATACCCAGTTAAGCCCGGGAAGTATAGCTGTCGACATTAAAATTCAAACAAAATACTCCTTCCCTTGAAAATTATATAATTTCTGAGAATTTTATACTGAAAAAATGAATTGCTGTTTAGTTCACATGGCAACAGTAAATTGTTTACTATGATTACATAGGGCCTTGGCAAGTATATAGCCTAATGCTTTAACGAATTATGATTCCATCGATGTAATATATTGGCGAAAATAATGACTGAAAATGAAATCCACGAAAATAAAGCACAGTGTGATGTAGTCACATAACTTTCTCTACCCTCGACATAAGAAATATTTACTCACTTCACATTTTGATGTAGAATACGAGGGACAACTTAAGTGTGTGAGTATGCTATATCAAAAGTCTGTAAATAATCCTTTCCGCTGATAAGTTATCCATACCTGTAGGCTTTGTATTAGTTGAGAAATAGGGATGTTTATCATAGGCCCTAAGCATGGGATGGAACATTTTGAGTCCTATGCTCGCAGTATATTATGTCCCGGGTTCTAGGGGAGGAAAGTATGAAAGTGATACTGCATTTCTCTTTTATTTCAGCTCCGAAACGATTGTATAGTAACATGAGAATGAGAAATAAAAATTTCCGTCAAGTCAGTACAATCTTATGTAATTTGTGTTTCTTCTTATTTCAACCCCTCCCAAGCATGATGTGTAGAAGCAACGGAATGCAGCATTCCACATCCTCTATGAGCCATAAAAAGCTATATCCAGCGTTTTCTGATGGAATAGTTTGAGTGTGATAAATCTTTTTCTTTATTTCAAGTTCTACATACATAAAGTCCTTCATAAGTTAATTTCAAATTAAAAAATACAAAGCCCGGGCGACGCCGGGCCTTTTCAGCTAGTACTTTATAAATACAAAAAACCGTATCATGATTACTTTTTCACAACTACCTATTACCTACGGCCCGCGACTTCATAAATATCGTAAAGTTTAGCCCGCATCTTTCCAAAGGTTGCCCATACCTGATCTAGGTAATAAACAAAGTCAAAATATAATACAATTTAGTCAATATAATAAAACATACAACATAAATAAAGATCAAAACCGAAATTAAAATAGATAAGAAAATGATAATCTGCATACATTAAAAAGATATAGGCTAATAAACTAATGTGAATAATTCCTAAAACAATATTACATTCGAAAAGCTCTTGTCTATAATAATAATAATAATATTATAAAGTGTTCTAATTTAAGAATTTCGTTTTCTTCAGATAAGGGTTATAATATTAAATAATTATTTAATATAGTTCTGTCGCATCAAATACGCCGAAATGCATATTCTTTTTAAATAGTGACGCATCTTGGTTCCACACAGAATAAACCAGCTTTCAACTACATCTTTATATGTAACACCAATGTTTTATTTGTGTCTATCTTATAAATGCTGTTTTTGAGTGGATCAAGATAAGTTGTGTGTTAAGGGTATTATTAAATATTTAATAGAAAGTGTTGGTCTGTCTGTCTATCTGTCTGTCTGTATGCGATGCCCAGGGAAATCTACTGCACGCAGAGATCTGAAATTTAAAACACAGATGGACTGAAGGGTGGCTAAATGCACCTCGTAGCCGGATTTTTAATGTCCGCTTTCGTTCGCGAGTTATGAGTGAAAATCTGGCAGAAAACGTGAATTTTTTTGCGCTATCGAACCGTCACTTTTCGGTTATAGGCTACGTTTTAATTGCCATATCAATTGCAGGTGGATTTACCCTTTTTGGCATAATTTGGAAATAAAAGCATCTCGATTTTTTCAATATATCGCATGAAATCATCGATTCTGTGAGCTCTCACCCTGGTTGTTTATAATGTCAAGGCACGCAAACATCTAAAGTTTTCAACATAGACGATCAAATATTGATCTATTTGGACGGAATTCACTATGCAGGGATTTTCTGGGTCAGGGAATTCGAATCTGAGGTTGATTTTTCCATGCTGCGTTTTCTAATCGTGGAATTTACTTCAAAACCGGATTTTTAGCTATTTCATTAATTATTAATCGTTTAGTTTAGGCCTTCATGAATATTTCGGGTACAAGTATTAATAAATATGTTTTAATTATCTTTTTTTGCTCCTAATTTTTAATCTTCGGATTAATTATCGTGGGCGAAGCCGCTAGTTCTTGAGGGAGTTTATTATAAAGTTTTATTCCAATTATATCATAACTGTTAAGTGTTTTGCTTAGTCTTTCGTAGGGTATATCAATTTTATTATTATGCTTGGTATTATATAAGTGAACGTCTTGCCTTAAAATGATAATATTTAAATTGTTTTTAACATGTAATAGCACTGTACATATACACTTTCTTACTTATTCAATGGCAATAGAAAATTCCTAAAGGATTGTTATCTGTTTTATGAAACCCGAAGGTTCATTGTCGCGATTACCTGAGGCCGCCATTCAACCCTATTCTGCGCTAACTCCATCCAACTATCCTTCGCAAATCGTACTTCCCTTAAATCTATCCTAATATTGTCCTCCCACCTGCGTCAAAGTCTTCCAAGTGATCTTTTTCCTTCGGGTATCCCAGTCAATATATTTTAGGTAGGCCTATATCTTTCCTCTCCCATGCATGCAACATGTCCAGCCCATTTCATCCTCCGTGATTTAATTACCCTTACTATATCTGGTGAAGAGTGTAGGTCATGAAGCTCATCGTTATGCAGTTTTCTCCAGTCCCCATTTTCATCTCTTTTAGACCCAAATATTTGCCTCAAGTTAGGGAATAATTAGACCCTATATGTATATATATATATATATATATATATATATATATATAGGGTAGATCAGAAAAAATGTATACGCACTTTCAAACTGGCTATACAAACCATATGCTTTGAAATCACAATGGATATGGTTTCAACGTGTAATACAATGGTTGAACAACAGATGGCAGTAGTGTTGAGGCGTTACAACTTTGAGTCATTGCAATACTGATGATAATATATAGGCCTATGCTACAGTTTAACAAAGTGTGTGTACATTTTTCTGATCCACCCTATATATATATATATATATATTACAACTTTCAGAATCCTAAGGTCAATAAACAATGATTAACAATGTGCATTCTTATTTGAATCTGTTAAAGCCCTTGTTGCAATAAAATAATTGTGTTAGTGTGTCTACAGTTACCCCATGAGATAATAGCATATAGACAATATTTTTCAAAAATCCAAAGTAGTTGTAGGTTACCGTACTACTTACACATAGGCGCTGGGAAATTTTAAAGATAACAATTGGCAGTGTACGGTCTTTAAGCATTCGAGTTCAATTAGGCTTTCAGTAAATCTTTGTACGTCATATTATACCGGTACATAGAGTCTAGAGTCAAAATGTGATATCATAATCTTAACTAATAATTAATAATATGAACTTTTTTTCTTCTTTTGGTGTAAGAAACCCATGCCCGAAGTTTGTAAAAGTATTTTTGAAACACCCTGTATAAAAACATAATGCTGCAGATCTGTCACAGAGAGTTCTATAATATGTGACCATTAGCCTATATTACAACTAGGGATGGGTCGATACCAGATTTTCTCGATACTCGATACTCGATACCGATACATGATTTTTTCCTCGATACTCGATACTTCGATACTCGATACCGTCAACATTTCCAGTTTCAATAAATAGGTACATTAAAAATTAAAACTTTAGAGAACTGTGTAATAGCAACTAAATTAATTAAGTCTGCATATTTAATGAGACAAAATTTAATATCATCAGTAGCCTAAAATTATTTTTAAACTCTACATTAAAAGTAGTTCGATTTTGAAACAGTCCACTTACAAGTTTTTGTAAATACTAGCATTCTCACTTAATTGCAGAATTGCAGAGTTACAAAAGTATCTAAAAAGTATCGAGCGAGTTTTCTGAAGTATCGTTCGATGCCGATACCATGCAAGTATCGAGAGTATCGAGGTATCGAAAGTATCGAGGACCCATCCCTAATTACAACCGAAAATATCACACATACCGAAAGGCCATCCTAACTTTCTGTTTGCTAGGAGTTCAGATTATTTTTATCGACAGATCATGTAAAGATCCTGTTTAATATGGCAGACCTAGATTAAATGTAGAGCTCAGATTCAGTGCAAGAGCTAATTCAAAGCCGTAGTTAACAGTAACAGAAATACAGTAATTTTTCCCCTGGCACTGGAGAAATGGATGTCGGGGAAGGGCATTCAGAGATGGGAGCTGAATTCAGAGAAACCATCCTTCTCTCTCGCCAGTCATAACAGCCGTAGACGTGTTCCTTAGTTAGCGCGATGTGACTCCAACTGAAAACTCCCCTTCAAATGACAATATTTCAATGTAGACCAATCCATGCTACTGCACATTTCTCTGAGCAGGGCCAGGTAGAAAAAAATCCCTTTAGGCAGGCCTAAAGGCTGAGGTAGATTTCGAAGTGCTAAATATCGCCTTATATGAGAGCTATCGAGAAACCAGTTATTGATTTGTAGAGTACTCATTCAAGAGTTGTTCAACGATACCCCATAAGACGTGGATTCAAAAATTTCGAATTTCCATCCCTCAACCAACCACCCCCACTCGTACCCCCCAAACCCCCGAATCGTTGGTGTCACTGTGAACTCCATAGGGAGTTCTCTAATTTATTCAAACAATTTATTCTATACTTCATAGGGGCCGAGATATAAATTTTTCAAAATTTCAACCCCCTCCCCGACCCTCCCCTTGGGCCAATTTTGCTCATTAACGAACTTGTCCGAACTATTGGGCCTAGAAATAACATAATAAAATTTGGTTAAAATATCTTCAAAATTACGGCCCCTTGCATGTAAAGATATATATATATATATAACTTATATATATATGTTTCGTACTTAGGGAGGCATGAAACGTAAAGATAGGAAATAATTTTTCGAAAGTCATGATATGGTATCGATTGCAATAGGTAGATTTTTTTCGAAATCTATCTAAAATGTTCACTGTGTTATTACGAGACGCGTTCATAAAGTAAGTTTCCCTGGGGCCGTTTACAGAAATAAAACACAATTTCATGGAAATATTTTATTGAAAATGATACAGCAAGTGTTCAGCTATTTGTCGATATATTAACAACCTGAATTGAGACATTTGTCATACCGTGGGACAAACTTTTCAATATGTGTCTCATAGAAGTCTGCCACCTGGTATTTGAACAATTGTGTGACAACATCTCCGCTTTTCTGTCATTCTATCTCATTTATTGAGGTGAAAAAATATGGAAATCACTGGGAGCGAGTTCCTCGCTGTGGTGTGTATGTTTGAACACCTCCCAATCTAACTTTTGCAGGAGATTTGTTGGGAGATGTTTTAAACATCCACCTTACAGCCCGGACCTCGCTTCCAGTGATTTCCATATTTTTCTAAACCTAAAAAATTGACAGAGAATACCAAAGAGGCGGATGTCTCAATTCCAGTGTCGAATATTTTAAAAGCAGCTGAACACATACTGTGTCTTTTGCAATAAATACTACCATGAAATTGTGTTTTGGTTCTGTAAATGGACCCAGGGAAACTTACTTCATGCACGCGCCTCGTAATGTACGATATTAATGTGTTGATGGAGGTGATAATGATATTAATAATACAGTAGAGTCTCGCTATTCCGAACAAATTGGGACCGAACACCGTTCGGTATAGCGGGAATTCGGAATAGGCGGATTTCATGAATAATAACAACGTGTTGGCTTATTAAGGCGTAAATTAAGTGCGGGGAATTGTATAAATGGATCCGACATGTGCTGTATTAACCATCTTTCAATCCAATTGAGGCGCCTAGAAGCCAAGGGAGGTAAGTGCACTTTTTACACTTTTGAGAAAATGAAGCAGTTATGTCCGTTGGCCACCAAATAAACATGCTAAGTCTTGATTTGGTACTTATTTCCACCAGTAGATATCAGTACCTAGTAGTTGTGTAGCAAATCTCCCTTGTCCTCCAAACAGATGTCATTCTCAGCCATACAGATTTGTTTTTAACTCCATTGAACAGAAAGTGCACTTATCTCCCTTGGCTTCTAGGCGCCTCAATTGGTTTCAGGCATTTTCAGCAAGCTTAGGCTCTATGTCTGTCACTATTTAACAGCTTTGTTTAAATATAACGTCGTTTTAATTTCACCTGTGTTTAAGTTAAAAAATCGGTATTTTTTTTTAACTCTGTTCGGAATATGCGGATTTTCGGAATAGCGGGACTCTAAGTCCTCTTCTTAAAATGACTATGAACACAATGTGAAAGATTCACCCTTCGCTAATTCATCGCTCACATCATCATCATCTACATTTATACCGAAGTCTTGAAACCAAGATAGCAAACTGTATGTAAATATTAGTCTATGTATTATCTGTATTCTCCCCAGTAGTGTAGCCTTCGGCTGTGGGACTCTGGGTCAACTATGGTCAAATAAATTGTACAAGTTAGACAAAGAAATTATTTCTTTTTTAATTAATTAATGAAAAATCGTAACTCCTTTTCCATCACAAAGTATTTACTAAGGTGACATATTCCTCAGTGTTGTCAACATGAAGGCCTAACTGTTTTCTTGCACTGCATCCACGCCATACACAATAAAGTAGCGACATTCCATTGCTGATAGCGGTAGCTTGTTCTTACTCAATCTGCATATACACAGTACAGTAGTTGGTTTATTGTAAACATGACCTTGAAATACTTTGACCCAGACCGGAGTTGTATTGGAGGATCCACAACCAGTTCAATCGACAGTCGAAAAATGCGATTCCTTGTCTATGAAGACGATATTATTAAACTGCTATTTTTTTATGTCGCTTCTCCATTCAGTACGTCATGTCTGTGACTTCTCTTCTTCTGTTCCGCCACTCCACTTTCTCTTTCTCCCCCCCCCCTCTCCCCCTCCACATCTCTTGCGCAGACTTCTTCCTCCGCCCAGTTCCTGCTTCAACCGCCGCGCCCTCCGCGCCCGCGAGCTTCAGATTCAGTCGATGAGCCTAGCATGTGCGAAGTGTGCATCAGTGCAGACACGTGCCCAGCCACCAAACAAAACTGCAAGAAATCAAAGCTGAACTACAGAAAGCATTTATATTAAAACACTCAGGTCACTATGTGCTGATCATAAAGGTCTGGCTTCTGTTATAGGCTTACCAATTATAAAATAAAAATATGTCTAGAACTGAAGAAAAGTGACTAACTGATTATCAGGGTCCGGATTTTAATGGTCTGAAAATACTTTAAAAATGAGTAAAAAAATGACTGTTGAAATACAAAAAAAGACAAAAAAAATCTGATGTGCAAGTCACATAACTTCCTCTGCCCAAATAAAAGTTACCAGTATTCACATATCCTTGTACAGAATCGCATGACACAATTTTACGCTAATTATCCTATAAATACCTCTTCTTTCAATGATGCTACTAAAAGCGCAGGCTATATAATAAACTTACAAAAAAAACACGTGACTGCAGACATTTATTGAACTTTCCGCCGTAAAGAATAATTTCCAAAATTTATCGAATATTTCCCTCAGATGCTTCTTTACTCTATGCATAGCCAACAATACATCTTTATCACTACACATTCTTATATAGAATAAGAGGCCGTGAAAGAGCGCGTATTCAGTTGTTCATCACGTAAGACAAACTTTCTACAAACAGTGGATGAACAGTGGGTGGCTTGTAACTACCTTTCAGAGAATTTTTTCGAAAAAAAGTTTCAAATAAAAGTTTTAGCTCTCAGTAAAAGGAACACATGTGCAAATTTTAAAGAAAACCGTACGAGCCGTTTTTGAGAAAATCGCGAAAAACGAAAATTTCTTCATGTAAAGTCCCCTTAAAAGTAAGAGAAACTTATCGCCAATCCTCGGCTCACATCTTGAGAAGGTACCTGACCCAAATACGATTTTCCGTTTTGGAGCTAGCCTGTTCACACACTTTCCACACAGACACACAGACATGATTCCAACTTCGAATTTGGGGGTCGAAAACAATGCTTCCTCTACCTATAGGCTAGTGCCTATGGTACGGGCAGAGGAGGTGAAAATAAAAATTACCCCAAAATTTGTATGAAAATGAGTTTATTCATCATATTTGTATCTATTTTACATTCATGTCACTGGCCCAATAAAAGCTTGTAATTAGTTAATTGGTACATGCGGTTAACTGCAAACACCGTCTTTCTGTATCCAAATTACAATTATAACAGGTTATATTTTTTTGGTACTTTTTTGGAGTTCCGATAATATTCAATGTAGGTCTAAGTATAAGCACAAAAACTCCATATAATGCAATATCAACACAAAATGAGGAAATAATAACTTTATATTAAAAATTGATTTATTAATTTTAAGCAATTCATTGTGTAATTTTGTATTTCTTGTATAAATCTAGTTGCCTTTGTAAATAACATTCTCCCGTACAAGGGGAAAACAATCTTGTGCTCTGTCACGAAGTTACGGCCTTTCTAAGAAAAATGGGGTTTCTTTAATTCTATCCAAACCGTTGGTGCCTGATCATTTACTGTTCTAAGAGGAGTTCAGAATGTTCTGCACAATGGCAATATACAAATAAAATGAAAGAAATAAAGTTTTATGAACATCGATGGATAATTTGTGTGACTTATGCCCGGTTTCTACAAACTAGTGAATTACCTATGGGTAAATTACCCATGGACAAATTAGTTCCATTTAACCTACAATGATATATTGAGCATGGCCTTGGAGTTGTACAGTTAATTTAATTCAGAAGGCTTTGATTCTCATTGTTTAAATATTACTATTGATCCTATGAAAGGTTAAATTTTATCCAGCCATCCATGAAAGGATAAATTAACCCAAAGATTTACCCTTGGAAAGATCTAGCCCGAGTTTGTAGGAACATTTTTTCTGACATTTTCATATTTATCCAGAGGACATTTATCTAGAAACTCGCCACAAGTGTATGTGATTGCTATCTTTAAATTATTTGTGTTTCTATGGTGTTATTTTTGTGTAAATTCTGTCCATTGGATAATTTACCCATAGGTAATTCGCGAGTTTATAGAAACCGGCCATCAATAAGCAATTTTATCTTTGGTTAGCAACGTGGCTACACAAAAGCATCCTTGTTTTTTGTGCTTGTGAGACAACAAAGACAAAATAGACAACTAAAGTGAGAAGAAAGTGGCATCTAGGAGAGAACATGGCTGTTGAGGGGGAAAATGTTTAGTGAACTCTTAGTCGAGTGAAAAAAAAAAAAATCTTACTTGATGATAAAGCTTGTGAAGGCTCTTTGCATATATAGGACGAAAATTGCCTGTAGTAAGTAAAGAAAAACTAAATGCTGGATTATTTGATGACCCTCAACCTCAAGTAAGACACTCAGCGATATGTCATGATAATAGGCCTATAATTTTTTTTTAAACTACATCTTTTATTGTTATTGCCGTGTTAATTTAATTTTAGTGCGTTGATTTTTACATTCTTTAGATGTTTCAGAATAAAAATAGTATCTGCTTTTTGTTTTATGTTTAACTTAAAATGGGATATTATGCATAATGTCATATCTCAGAAACTACAGTTGATAGGGCAAAACTGATGGCATATTTGGCATCAGCGACCCAGATATAGCCTATCCAAGAATAGATCTAACTTCTAAGGCAACAAAATGGCTGTTGGGCTGTGTTATATATTACGTGGGTATGGAATGTGTATTTAGTTATAACTTATAAGTTATAATATACGTAGTGTGACTATAAACAAGAAAATTAAATCAGAAAATTCTAAAGAAAGTTTAAGTGACAAGTTTTATGACTGCAATTCTAGTTGCATTCAGCAACCAGATAGAATAAGTGAGCATTCGCACCAAAGTAGCATAGCATGCGAATCGCATTACCTGGATGCAGGCTGCACATCGAGTTGCATGGTTCACAATTTTGCATTCATACCGAAATAGCGAATGCGATCTGCAGTTTAACGTAAGTTATATATTTTCACTTGAGGTATTGAGAAACCCATTTAAAATAATGTAATTTGCCTAAAGAGGATATAGTTTCAGCAATTTTAATCCAGGCTTTTTCCTTTCGTTTGCCACAGGCTTATCGTATAGCCTACGCATCTACAAATTGTAGCTCTCTTTCCAACAGTTTTCATGACATCTTTGCCATAATCTACCGCTACACAAGCGAATACCTGTAGAATTTTCTTAACAATTAGAAAACAGCTGAAAAGGCAACTGTACGCATGCGTCATCCCGAGTAGCGTCGCATGAAATAAGTCCAAATCTATCTGAAGAAATGAATGTCGCACTCTGCGAGATGCATTGTTGCCACACTACTTCGGTATGAAGACTTGAACTTGTTTATTTGGGATTTGACAATCTGCATCCAACTATTGCGACTCGCTTGCTACGCTACTTCGGTGTGAATGCTCCCTAATGTAAATCACATTATTTAAGATAGTTTAAAGTGACGGTGTTATATGTTTTTAAGTGTTGTATATACTTTTAAATATTTTCAAAAGGAAATTTAAAGTTATGCAATAAGTACAGCGTTTTTGTAAAATAATGTGGTAGCTTAAGTGAATATGCAACGATTTACTGCCTCTTTCGGTTGGTTTTCGAAGATTTTCACTATCTTCTATTGTTTTTCTCTACTGCGCATGTGCGAATTCCCATTACCTCCTGAATTATTTCGTGGTTCATTTATATTGGTTTTTAAATTTATTATATCTCTAAGTAACACAAATGCACTAAATAAAATACAAAAAATAGAATTCATTACTCAGTTTAGAAAATATTTGCCGTTGCCATATGGCAACACTAGGCTCTTCCACTACTTTGTTTTATGCCATATGAATCTCATTAGGAACCCAGAAGGATACTATTCTATATCATTACTAAAAGTAATACTCCCAATTTGAACTAAATATGAAAACACATTGTGTAACTTCACAAAAATCCTCTTATGATAGATACATACCAATAGGCCTACTTTCTGCGTTTGTAAAATCACACTAACTCTAACGAGTATGAAATAGAAAGCAGTCGATGGACAATACAACACCACACTTGAAGCACATTGTTCTCACACTGGATTTACAGTTGTCATTAGCACATCTTTTCCTTTTTCTTCTTTCTGCTTGCTGGACAAGGTGGTCCATTCTGTCGGATCCCAAAGAATTTGTTATGCGACTGCTAAGAGATATCCGTGAAGCTGAAGCTGCTGGTGTCCCAGCTCGTTTTGATAGTCTGGTATCTCTGGAGATACACCGTAGCGATTTCTCTTTTGAAATCCAACTGAGCTTTGTCTTCTGACTTTATTATACAAAATACAGCTGTTCCAAATGACCACGTCTAGAATCCACGTAAACAAAGGCCAGTATCCTTTATTACTTCGTTGTACCGATGGGTTGTATTCGTTTTTTGTGAACACCTACTCTTTCGTTGTTTGGTAACCTTATTTCAGCGTTAGCCAGTAAATGACGAGAAGTTAGGTTGTCGGCTAATCCGCCTTCATCCTCATTTCCAGAATCCTCATCTGTGTCTACATTTGCTACTGGTGGTTCTATAAACATATCACCATCAATATCATCACTGTAGATTGTCTCCAATGCTTAAGCAAGTGAAATAACATACCTTACTGAGTACAAACGCCTAGCGTAGCCATATGGAAACATAGAAATTAGGAAGCTATAAATACACTCGTTATTAGCAGATTCACCTTGTAATTCCCGGAGAATATATGTTGCACTATACAAAGAAATATACAACCAGAAACAATCCATATAATAGCTCTTAAGCACACTTAAATATAAAAGTATGCTTAAAATGCTCCACCTAATACCACAAACTTAATACTTTTTTATCTTGTTACACGGTTGCTAATAGCATTGTTTTCATTTTATTGCTGAATTAATATTTATGGTAATATCTGGTTTGTACTTACAACTATATATGTGTCAAGTTAACACTGGTTATGAATTAAAATCTAAAAATCTTTCACAGTTTTTCCATATGTACATAATTATCAAAATCTTAAAACAATTGAAATGTTTAAATCATAGTTTTTACAATGTCTATAAACTTATTAAGACCTTAAAACCAATTAAAAATATTTACATATACATATACGATTTATGAGATAGTACAGATTGCAGTCTAAGTTATACTGATAGTCCATATAATATTAATATATTCCTTTGTAGTTTTAATACTTTCAGCAAGTATGTCGATATTGGAATTAAACTTGTAACCATAAGCATGGCCGTCCGGAAGGGGGGGCAGGGTAGGGACGCTGCCCCTCCCTGGAAATTTTTTTTAGACATAAATCTCTAAAGTTGTTTATAGACAACTAATGTGAAGTGAGGTTTAAGTCTCCAAATACTGTTGTATCTATGTTGGCTTTGTTTTGATGAAAACGAGCTGTAACAGCTGACTAGATATGAACATGTAGGAATAATTACTTCCCCTAAACTTGAAACCATTTATACCCAAACATTTTATTATAATGAAGATAAGGCATTTTATATTTTATACAAATAGTAGAAATTGTAAGGAGTAAGAAAAGTCATGTGAGTGATGTTTTCTTTGTATCCATGGCCATAGTCCAGCTACAGTAAATGAAGGATGTTGATTGTATAATAATAATAATAATAATAATAGCAATAATTTGAATAGTAATAATAAAAGCAATAATAATATGAATAGTAATAGAAATAATAACAATAATGTGAATAATAATAATAATAATAATAATAAAGTGGTTGTAGTAGCATAGTGATGGTGGTGGCGGCAGTAATTTGTTCATTGGTCCCCCCTTGACAAAATTTATGCGGACGACCATGACCATAAGTAACTGACAACAGTGTCTATCGTGTATTATATGCTCAGTTGAATCTATGTTGAATCTTGATAACAATTTGATAACATTTTAGTAGCTGTAAATTTTCCTTATAGGTGTTGCGCATTTCGGCATTTAAGATACCATCTTCAGTCCTGTGAGTTCATTTAGCTATACCTTGACCTCCAAACACCTTGAGTACTAAACTGGTACTTACCACAAACGGACATGAAATTTATCAATCATATATAAATAGACATACACAAAGCCAATATCCATTTTTGCTCCACATTCAGCGATGGCAGTTTCCAAACAGTATGTACGTTAATATCATAACAAACACGACAATGACTAATGTTTTGTCGTAAACGCAGTTCCTTTAAAGACCGATAAGCAGTATTATTTTAAACAAATAGCATAATTTCTTAAAGCACAATAACAAATTTAAGAATATGTTAGATGCGTTACCATATGGCAGCGCTAGGCGTTACTGGGTTAACACCAGAAAGCCTCAGGGATCATCTTACCTATAATGATTGACTGGGATCATTTTGATTCCTTTATAAAAACATAATTAATAATTGATTTTGCATCGTTTAGCTAATGTGAATAACTTGCAAAAGAAGAACAAATACATTGTTGATGAATATGTTCAATCTTTAGGCTGTACTTAAGTACAGTCTGATCAAAAAATATACGAACAGCACATATTTGCACAATTTTCAATGTAATTATTGCTCACAGGAATACTTCATTCACTGTGCACAGATGTTTCCAGTTGGATTTCGTTTGAAAGAGTTCTGACCAAATTTGCACTTAACACATTTAACCTCCAAGTTGTACTTAACATATGCGATCGATATCTTCATGTAAAGAAGTATTTTACCTTAATACTTAATATAAATTACATACCTGGCATTTGCAAATATTTGGTGTAAATCACAATGAAATCAGGAAAGGAATAAAACTGTAGGTTTGTACAATAGACAGACTGACGAACGACCATTCTTCCTTTGCACATATAGATATCGATACATTTTTACCTTAATGAATACAATATATTAGAAATTTCATCTGGCATTCCAAGATTGCAATAGTAAATTTTATTTACATTTTAAGCAATCAAGCATAGCCTACTCTAATATTTATCTAAAACAATGGTAATTGTTTTTGCACTGTCATTTGTCTACACAAAGCAACCACATAGAGCTTAGGCCTATACATTTATTTATGTAATATTAAGGGCCGTGAATAAGGGTACAATTGTTTTTTTCTCAATATGAAATGTAGACAGTGCTTTCCCTCGTGTTTTGAAGGCTAAGTGTGCAAAATTTCATTGAGATTGGAATAAAACTGTATATTTGTATAGGGTAAGGTGGTACATTTTCGAACACTTAACAAATATTCTTATTTTATGAACACAATAAACATAAGACAAGTTCAACTGTATTGTATTCACAAAGTTGGCAATGTAGTTGACCCTTCACAAAAATATCAAAGTCATACAGCTGTAATATTGGTCATGGCAATCGATCTTTCATTTCCAGAATATCGTTCGAAAATGTACCGCAGTAGGTACAATTCTAAACACCAGTGGGTACTATTTCGAACAGTGGCATTTTCAACGAACAAAGTGCTTTCTTCCAAATATTATTTTCTATTATTATTATTTATCAGTAATATGAGCGTAATAATGATGTGTCACGTTCTGAATAGGCAGATGACCGGATTGGGGCATGTGGTCAGCATGCCGACTCCTACGACAGTTATTGATGGCTTACTGAACCGGAGCCGCTACTTCTTTATGAATTAGCTCTTTTGTTGGTGTCAAGAGGCTGAATGCACCCCGTTCCAGATCACCCTACCTCAGAAAAATCCGAGGAGGTACCGGTGATCGAACCCAGACTTGCGGGTCCGTAGTCGGGAACCACTAGACTATACAGACGGTCTGTTATAACATCAAGAGCAATAATAAAAATACTTAACAGCTGCATGCTATTGTATATTGCATAAATGCTGAGATGTAAGAACATTGCAGAGGAAGTCTTAGTTTATAAATCTTCGTTGAAATAATACCACTGTTGAAAGATGTATTTATGAATACCATTCTTTTATATTTGACTTGCACAGTTAATAATATGCAGAATGCTGTGATAGCAAAACAGCTTTTCCATGCAAGACTTAAGCAAGCGATCGTGGGTTTAAGTACTGTTCGAAATTGTACCTAAAATTTGTTCGATTTTGTACCTCGAGCTAGTTTTTGTAAATTACTACATTGTTGAAATTCCGCTCACGAAGGACCATTGTTGTGCCAATGACTTACGTATTAAAGACTACGCTATTTGTTGGTATGAGTTAAAAATTGGTCCTCAAAAATATATTCCAGTAACACAACGTGGAATTATAAGCAATTTTATAACGTGCCATTTTTCAAGCATGGAGTTCTTACCTTCGATTGGAAAATAATTTTTTTTGGCCGAATGAGACAACTCGGAACATCATTCTCGCGGATACAGGTCAACAAAACAATCAGTATGGACGCTATATAATTAAAAACAGGTTGGCTAACATTTGAAACCCAAAAATGGATAAAAATCTTAGTCCGTTCAGAATTGTACCATGTTCGAAAATATACCACCTTACCCTAAGAGACAGACACACTACTCTACTTGATATAGACCTATATCGATCTTTTTAAATTATAAATCCACGAGGCAACTAAAGATATAAACCGTTACAAATACCAATAACAATTAATATGCTGAGCTCCTAATAAGTAATAGGTTGTAAAGAGTCCCTTCATGTCAGCTACTTATTCCCTACAACCAACAGAATTGGAGAAGTTCCTCTTAGATCACCATCTAGATAATCTATATTGATCCATAATGTTCATACTTTATCGTAAGTTGTTTGCAGTTATTTTGACATAATGAACACAGCTGCCGCCACTCTCAACATTGCCACCGGCACAACACTAAAGCTTCAGGGGAAAAAAAGTACACAAATTATCATCTGGTAACTACTACAAGTAAGGCAGTAGAGAAACAGCTTTCAGAAATGGAACATAGGAAAAATGATAGACTATTCAGTATTGCCTAGAGCTGAAAAGTCTATGGAGATAAATTGAAAGTCTTTTTCGGAAGATGTTTATTTTGTCAGCAACTAGGCCTAAGGTTCAAATAATGTTCCGATAACTAATGAATTATTAAGTATTAGACATTTCCTAAGCAAACAGTTCGCTTTAGTCTGAGTCCTCATTGGCTAAAATCCGCATAGAAGTGAAGAAATTCTCCACCTCCAAACACAATTTTATAACTTTGCATAACTTCCGCCAGGATTTTGATTATTCGTTGTAAATACAAATAAAAATTAAATGGACTCGGGAATCTTTTATTTCTTGTTAGAAAATAGCCTACCTTCTTTGCCAGGATTATAGAGAATAGGTAAACAAGGGATTTAGAAAAATAAATAATAAAACGTTATGATTTAAACGATATGCATTATATGAATTAGTAGACGAAGGGCTAACATACAAAGACACTTTTCTCCATGAAATCAAACTGTTCACAAAAGAGAAATATAAAATAGACCTAACTTATTTCTTTGTAATTTTAAGATAGAACCCTAGCCTAAAATTTAAGAAATAACTTTCTTTCTTTCTTCATTGAAAATACTGTAATAATGGTCAAAAAAATGCAGAACCATAATAATTCTATTTTATTGTCTATGAACTCATGTACAAGTATCATAAATTTCTTCCTTTTTTTTCATTGAAAATATTGTAATATTGGTAAAAAAAATGCAGAACCATAATAATTATATTTAATGGTCTATGAACTCATATACAAGTATCAGAAATTGTCAAAGTTTAAGAAATAAGTACAATTTATCAATTTGAATATGTAATAAAAACTATCTACTTACAATTCATCCAAAGAATACAAGCATTTCCCTAATAAGTATTTCTTTAAGTGACTTTTAAAATCAGATTAATCTGTAGTTTTTATTTCTACAGGTACCTTGTTAAAAAATCTAGCTCGGATCACATTTACATCCTTAAAAAAACTTGTTTATTACACATATACCTATGGTAATTTTTACTACTTCTTACTACCCAAGAATATAATTGTTTTTTACAAAATTATTTTGTTGTGTATATAATACTGCCCTATATACACATAATGAGTATACTGTTAGCATATTAAACTTCTTAAATTCGTTCCTACAAGAGTCATTCAATTTCAGATTGCTGATAATTCTAATTCATTAGTTTATTCATATGGACCCCACATCTCAATCCCACAATGGAATTGGGGGTAATTTGCGCCATAATAATTAATTTTTAATTCTTCACTCCTTAATGTATATTTTAAAAATATTAATAGATAAATAGACTAAATAATATTAGCAGATATAGCATCTGTAACCATGTTTTTAGAACTGGGTTCATATGATTAGAATTTAAGTCAAACCTTCCCCATTTACTAGAATTCGATAAAGATTTTTATGGAAATAAAATAGGCTATGGTATGGTAGGGCAAGATTACCATAATCTACACAAATACTGAGTATTAAGTTCATTTAATAGAGTAAAGTGTATAGGCCTCCAAAGGTTTGTCTAGTTTCAAAAAGACGTTTATTCCAGTTCTACCAGTTACATGGTTCGGGAATTTTTGAAAGTCACAATCGCTGATCTTGATATCAATTTCATTCGCTTATTGCTTGCACAATATCGTCAAGTAATTATTGACCACAAATAGCACCAAATCTGGGTTTAATTAGCTATCGGACATAATTCAGACATATACTTATATCGGTATAGGACTACCCAGGGCCGTAGATAGGCGGTGGCGAGATGTGCCCCCACGAAGTGCGCAGGTACAAAGAGGGCGCAAAATTAACCATGAAAAATCCCCCCTTTTTTAGACTGGTACAATTTATCAAGCAATAAAATAATAAGCAAATTTACAGAATTTAAAAAAAAAAATTGTTGTATTGGAGGGCGCAGATTTGTCAAACTCGCCAAGGGCGCAGAAGGACCTTGCTACTGCCCTGGGACTACCGTATATAGGCTGTATTCTGTAATTTTATGACTAATAATACATAATACAAATCTTTATAAATATGTGATATAAATACAGAGAATTTTTTCACTAAATATACATTATATACTATTATACATTATACATTATACTATTATACATTATATACTATTATACATTATAATAATATGTAAACTATTAAATCAAATCACATGTTGTGTTGAAACCGACAATGTAGTTTGCATCTGCATACCTTAAAACATATGATTCCACAAGGCGTCATCAATTTACATCCCACGAAAATAAACAAAACATAATTAAAGGTTTCATGTATTTTTCTGAACAAATTGGTACATAATTTATTATTATAAACTAAACTCCGTGGCGCTACATCCCTGGAGGGACTTGGCCTACCACCCGACCGCTGCGTCATCTCCCGTAGGTAGATGGCAGGATAGGGGGGCATGTGGTCAGCATGCCGACACCCACGGCCGTTAATGGTGGTTTTCTTGACCGGAGCCGCTACTTCTCTAACAAGTAGCTCCTCAATTTTGAATCACGAGGCAATTTATTATTATAGCTTTACAAAATAATAACTATCTTAGCTATTATTTGTGTAACAGTACAATAAGCAAAGAATTCTGCTGAATGAAATAACAAGTGATTGGCAAAGTACTGAAATCTAGCGAGGGAACATTGTACTTAAAATGCTTCCATTTGGAAACATAGAGGACTTTATATGATTGCTTCAATGCATAAAGCTTCTTGTTGATGTTGACATGCCCTGCTATAATTATTGTAGGTCATGGCGTATCAGAACTAAGTAATCTACTCTTATACAATTCAACGTTCCTAAATAGCGTGCTCACTCGCTCCCTCACTTCGTGAGACATCGGGTATACTCGGCGATATTCGTCTTCGGCAGTGTAAACTTTCACGACGAGTACAAAATTAGGAAAACCGTTTCTCTATTATATAAGGACTAAGTGAAGTGAACACAATGAACAATTATTCTAATATTATTTTTACTTACAATTTTCATAGCTCTGAACCACAAACATGTTTAATAAACTGCCGGTGTAAATTTCTTAAAAATCCTGGAGTCAATTAATAATGGCGGGTGAAGACGCGGGCACCAGCTGTAATAGGTCTAGATTGATAGTTTAACCCTGAAAGTATCGCGGACAATAAAATCCAAACAAAACTCCTTCCCTTGAAAAATTATATAATTCTGAAAATTACAATCAATTTGTCAATTTAATTCACATCATATTCATCTGTCAACAAACAGTTGAGAAACGATACGTATTATCCACGGACTCGAGAATTACACACGAGTAATACAGTCTAGAAGGCAATGGTATTATCAGTGTTCACAGTTAGCTTTGGGACTGCATAATCAAATCTAAGATCGTTTTCCCGGGCGGCGCTTTCTAATCGTGGAATGTACTCTAAAGCCGGAATTTTAGCTGTTTATTTAATTATTAATGGTTTAGTTTATGAATGATTCGCGTGCAAGTGTTAATAAATATAATGCTTTAATAACTATTATACTCTTAATTTTTAATTTTTCAATTAATTATCGTGGGCGAAGCCGCGGGCACCTGCTAGTCTAATAACATTGCAATGTATTCTTTCACCTGTTATCCAAAATTTGGAACTTCGGCTATTACTAAAATTCCTATAGATCGATGCGATTTATGAGGGCGTGAAAGTGACAGCCCCAAGTCCATAGATTTACAGGCACGTGAAATAACTCCTGCGGGACATCGGCGAAGGTCACTTGCCTAAGTTGCAGTAGAAACCCGTCCGTAACCATTAAGCGAACGAACCAACCATTTTTTCAGGAATCTTGTTACGTATTCTAATAGTTCAGAATTATATAGGCAAGTGGGAACTTGTTTCTGAAGGTTTTGTGCAAGTTACATAACGAAATTAACTTAATAGAAGTCCCCAAAGGCACTTGCTTTCATCTGAGCTTATATAAAAAGACTAGCTTAAAATACCCGGCGTCGCCCGGGTTTTGTATTTTGTAATTGGAAATTAACTTATGAAGGATTTTCAATTTTAAATTCTAGGTCCTTATATAGGCATTTATAATTTGAAATAGGAAGAACGACTTATTACACTCAAACTATTCCCTCAGAAAACGCTTGATATAGTTTTTTATGGCTCATAGAGGATCTAGAATTTTGCATCCCATCGCTTGTACAGTGCACAGCAAGCCTGGTAGAGGTTTAAATAAGAAGAAACAGAAATTCCTGTAACATAAAATTGTAATATCGAGGCGGGAAATTTCCCACTCTTATGTTACCATAAAGCCGTTTTGGGGATGAAATTAAACAGAAAGCATTATCACTTTCATACTTTTCTCTCCAAAAACCTGCGATATAATATAATAATATACACATTACCATACCTCGTTTTGTTTTCTCTATGTCCAGGGTAGAGAAAGTTATGCGATTCCTTTTATTTTAGTGGATTTCATTCTGTAATATTTATTTATAACATGAATTATTTTGATAACTTCTCTTATTTGTCAAAAGTGCATTTCATTTGTTTTTTCCAAGCCCATCTGATACCATTTGGCAACAATATATTCTGTGATTTGGAATTGATAATTCTATGTAAAAAGGGATTAAGTATTTTCAAAAACATTTAATTTTTGGCATTTAGAATCAGAATTTTACAAAAACCTTTCTTAGTGAGCACCTACATTATGAAACGAAGGTACTGTCAAAATTCCAAGTCTCTACCTGTTATAGTTTAGGCTGTACGTTGATTCCTGTCATTCAGTCAGTCAGTCAGTCATTCAGTCAGTCAGTCAGGACAAAGCCTTTTATATTTATATAGAGATAGAGATTACATTCCAGACATGCAAGCATCAGGAGTAAAGTGTATGAATATTGTAGTAAGTTATAAAGTTATCCAGTCTTAACACCAAGCTGTAATAATTGTGGCACATAATACAGCATTCTAAGTCATATCTTGCAAGACTGCAACAAAAGAGGCACATTGTACAGGAAAACGTTTGATGGGTATGGATAGGCTACAGGGCGAATAAACTATCCAAAACATGAAAGGTGATACTACTTAGTGAAATATTAGCTGGAACTTTTACTATAAAAGGACTAAAACTCAGCTTTAAACATTATTCCCAAGATTTCAAAAAATACCCCCCTTAAACTACCGGCTATATTACTTAAATATTTAAATTACTTCTAATCACAAACACACAGTGTAGTAATAATAATAATAATAATAATATCTCTCAGCATTTCACACAATTATGTGTATAGCATCGTCATAAAAGTAATTTCAAACATTTAAATTATAAAATTCGTCAACATTGTACAGAGGGTTCAACTTCAATGTTGACTTGACCTGTCTCTTAAAAGCTTCAAGTGGTAGATTTCTGACATTAATAGAAAGGCTATTATAGAGTTTGAGTGATGTGAATTGAAAACTTTTCTGAGTTAAGGTATATTTACATTTGTCTATATATATTTTGCAATTATTGCGTGTGGAGTTATTATGCACTGAATCACAGGTTCTGAATTTATTTATATTCCTCTTAGCATAAAGGAGACAGGCCAGGACAAACATTGAGGGTAAAGAAAGTATACCTGACCTTATAAAAAGTGGTTTACAGTGTGTCCCAGGCGAAGTTCCATAAATTAATCTTAAGGCCCTCTTTTGTAAAATAAAAAGGCGCAAACTTGAAGTATGGTTACCCCATAATAAAAGACCATAGTTTAGGTGGCTGTGAATATGTCCAAAATATACAGTAATTAAGGATTCAATATTTATATTGTACCTAAGAACTCTTAACATAAATAGGCCTTTACTGATTTTCTTTGCAACGTAATTTATGTGACTGTGCCATCCCAGACCCTGCTCGAGATGGATGTTCTGTTCTGTAATTATAGTCAAATTTCTGTAATAACTTCTGTAATCAAAAGTCACGATGATTTCAATGACAGAAGAATCACTTAGGTGTTTGATAGAGAACAGAGTGCTAGATAATATGTCTCAATTCCGTTATTTAGGAAGCATGATTACCTGAGATGCCCATTGCATCAAAGAAATCAGAGAAAGAATTGCTATGGCTAAAATAGCCGTCAACAAAAATAGAAGTATACTCACAGGAAAACTAAATTTGCCGCTAAGAAAAAAACTGATGAGATGCTACGTTTGGAGTGTAGCTTTGTATGGAGCCGAAACATGGACACTCAGGAAAAGGGAAAACAGCTTTGAGATGTGGTGTTGGAAGAGGATGGAGAGGATTCGATGGACGGATAGAATCACAAATGAAGTTTTAAGAAGAGTGGAAGAAAAGAGACACATCTTGCAAGATGTAAGAGTGAGAAAAGCCAACTGGATGGGGCACATTATGAGAACAAGAGGAATCCTACTAGATGCCATAGAAGGAAAACTAGAAGGAAATAGAAGACTGGGAGGAAGAAGAAGAAGAAGAAGAAGAAGAAGAATAGAGATATTGGATGACATCAAGAAGAAAAAAATTATGGAGAGTTAAATGATGCAGCAGAAAATAGAATGAGCTGGAAAATGGAATTTTACATGGGAGTGTAGACCTGCCGTAAAGCAGAAGTACCATGAATGAATGAATGAATGAATGTAATTATAGTGTAATTATAGGGTGCATCCAAGGTGACTCCAATGGGACCAAGTGCTTCAGCATTTTCCTTACCAGGGTAACAGACTTAGGACTGTCTACATTATGTGGGATAGGTTAAAACTCTGTTGCAGTAAATCAGTACTTAGGCAATAACTCTGTTTGTTAGGTTACGGTTGTGTTAAAACTTACAGTTGGCATCCGTGTAATATCACTTCGTCTGTATTGTTGATTAATAATTATTTCTAAAGTTGTGATTTATTTCTATATTACTTTCTGCTGTTCAGTTTGATATAAATGTGCTATCTTGAATAGGCTACTAGTTAAAACATCAATGAAATTAAACAATTTGGGATGAGCGGAATAAAATGTGAATTCAACGTTAAATGGAAAGACAGGAAATTGAATCCGAGAATTCGGCCGAAATTTTAAACGGGAAACAAAAGACGAATTTAGAGAAGGCTCAGTATATTGACAGTAGGCCCTTGGGTCGACTCAGCCTCTAAAAGTGCCAGGAACAATCGTGGAGTGAAGGGATAAGATGGACAACCTTACGACCTTTGTGTATTTCATAATCTGGAAGCACCGAAGTCCATTATCCCTAAAGACTTTCAAGGCATTCTCTATTCACATTATTTTCGTGTGAGTGAGAACTCATATTAGTTACTGCTACAAAGTCAGGTCCAACAAGTATCATACAGAACTAAGAAAAAGCCAGATGAATCTTGACCATTATATGCAACATGTCTGTCAAAGACCTGCTAGTAGAAATCAGGTTTAATATAACTTGAATACTAAGAACTCACTTGGAACTGATAGCCAGTATTGGAGTCCTGTATGAACTGAGGCATTAGATAAATTGTTAATAAATTTTAGTCATATGAGGGTCATATTAATACTGTTGGGTTTCTTTACCACCTTATACCCTCATTAAGATGTGTAGGAGTATATTATAGACACACGACACTCGTAGGCCTATGTTATTGTTCAGTCTATCTTGGCTGATGTCAGTAATAAAAACACTATTACACTTGCGAGTCACTATTAAAGTGACACACAACTATTAAAGTTGTATCGTCACACAAACAGCATATAAATAGAAGTAAAACTCATTTAAAATTACTATCCATTCTCGCTGGTGTCTTGTACTATAAATGGTATGTACTTCTAATGGTATTTTATTTATTTAAACAATCTTCCCATAGTTATGGGTTGCCTACATAGACAAAGAACACCAGAAAAGAAAAAAAGCAATTGAGCATTGAACATTGAAAAAAAATTAGAATAAAGTGAAGGAAAAGTTAATACAAAATAGAACATCTTTAACAGTTACAATTAAAAAAAAATAAAAAATATATATATATATGATTCCTCAGTATTGCAAGAGATCCTCTGAGGGTTGCTAAAACAACTTCAGTAATAACTGATGGAGGGGATCTTATCTCTTGAAGGAGATATTTTATAGTACAAGACACCAGCGCCTTGTTTCGTAGAATTTTTACACTAATATTTTTAGCAAATAGTATTAGCAATTATTTTGGCAAATAATATTAATTATTCTAAGTCTTCTGTTTCATAAGTATATTTTCTAATAATATTAGTTATGAATTTATGACTCTAAATTAATTATTAGTAAATATTGCTAATATTACTAGTTAACTGTTTCATAGACTGCAGAACTAATCAAATTTACTGATAATAATATTATGTGTTTTTCTATAAGTGTATTTGGGCTAATGCATTATTCTTGAACATATGTATTTCAGATTTCGTGATCTTAAATTTGTGGAAAGTTATTCAGTCTGATTTAATTGTCAGTTTAGAAAAAGCTTACATACGCTCTGTCAAAGGAATTTTTGTCGTAACAAGTTTTTTAAGATTTGAGGCTAGATTTTAGTACACAAGCCTATTGCTACCTTGAACAAGTGCCTGGCAGATTTATTCATTTCTTAGAGCTAGTTATTATGAAGATATATGTAGGCTTTGAAATAGTATTGACAAATAGTATTGACCAAAAGACGGGAAAAAACACAAACAACAATGCAGACATAACCTCCAAATCAATCAGCTGACTAATGAACTAATAATATTAGTGAAGATATTTTTTTAGTAGTGTTCATATCTCTATTAAATAAGATTTTGTTAACTAATAAATAATATTATGAGTTCAAATATTATTAACAAGTTCTATGAAACATGGTCAAGTTAGAATACAGTATAGGCCTATGGTAATTTTAAATGAGTTTTATATCTGTTTTATATATATTTTTATGTGTAACAATAAAGCTGTTTTTAATATTGTCTTAACTTTTGAACTCACGAGTGTAATAGTGTTTTTATTACTGACATCAGCAAAGATAAGCTGAACAATAATATAGGCCTACTAGCGTCATGAGCTTATAATAAACTCCTACGCATCTTATTGAGGGTATAAGGTGGTAAAGAACGCCAACATTATTATATAGAGATGTGTAAATTCTGACAATATTTCTGATTCTAAAAATATATATTTACCGAGCTTCCTATTGTGCTGAATGCAATATTTTCAAGCAGCGGCTTTAATTAATATTCATGCGGAACGAGCTGTATTTATAAATACTGTATATAAAATGCATTACTGTATAATATTCAATGACTCCCATTAAACGTATAACGAATAGCACAGAGCATACGTACTCTTTGACATAATTATGGACATGATAAAAATGCCCGAACATTACTCCACTGTAGTCAGAATTAACTTACTGCATCTATAGTTGCTAGATAACAAATGTAGGCCTAGATTCCATGAACATTGCAGCACATTGATCGGTATACATACTCCCGTCAGGTTCGTCTGTGCAAGCGAGGTGGCCGAGATGGTAACGTCTTGGACTCGCGTTCGGGAGGTCCCAGGTTTAAATCCCGTGGCCGGCCAATTTGGCATGGGTTTGTTTCAGTCGTAAAGGCAAATGCCGAATTGGATATTTACATACCACGAATCATCCTCGCTATTTCATCCTATAGCATTACCATTGAAATGAATATCAGTTGAAATTTACTCCTTAAAACACACAAACAATAGAAAATCATTGACAATTAATAGTATCATGGCCTACTTAAAGACACAGATCCTTTACTCCTGATATGGCCTCGAAGCTAAAAGGAGTATAAATACAGCTGAATAAAAAAAAAAAAAATAGACTGAGTAGATTCTAATAGGCCTAATTGTACAAAATGATTGTGATCATGACTCATAACAACAATAATAAATAATAATAATATTGGCTATTTCAGAGGGAAATGTTCTGTTGTCGACTATGATTTATATTGTGAAAAATTTAGCCACTAGTTTCACCTAGTGTTTTTAAAAAAATCTGATAATTTCGTCCAAAATAAGATTGAATGGTTTTTGTCTATAGGCCGAAATTCGAGACTCAAACGCAATATCTTTTGCGCACAATACTTAGAAGAAAATTACATTGACCGATATATCTTCCTTTATAAGTTACTCATTATTTTCAAAGTGTGTATATGACTTTACATCTATCAGTTGTGTATAGTTTATTTCTGTGCTTATAAGTGGCTATTTTTTTAGACATGGCTTAGTTCTAACCCATTCTTATATTCAAACTCCAGAAACCTATGGAGATCTTTGCTGTAGCCTATACAAGCCTGAACGGAATCATTCAACAAATAAATTTCATTACATTTTTCTAATCACCATTATTATTATTATTATTATTATTATTATTATTATTATTATTATTATTATTATATGACAATTTGAACGGGCTCAAGCTTAAGAGTCTACATCATGTTTCCATTTGTTTATTTTATTTATTTATTCTGGCCCGAGCTAAGATCGTTTGGCATTCTCTTCCAATCCACCACGTAAAACATTCCAATTACAAAAAAAATCCCTTTAGCCAGGCCTACAGGCTGAGGTAGATTTCGAAGTGATAAATCTCGCCTTATATGAAAGCTATCGAGAAACCAGTTATTGATTTGTAGAGTACTCATCAATAGCTTTTCAACGATACCCCCATAAGACGTGGTTTCAAAAATTTCGAATTTCCATTCCCCCACCAACCCCCAAAACCCCCGAATCGTTTGTGTCGCTGTGAACTCCAAAGGGAGTACTCTAATTAATTCAAACAAAGTTTCCCACTATACTATAGGTATAAATTTTTCAAAATTTCAACCCCCTCCCTCGACCCTCCCATTGGGCCAATTTTTCTCATTAACGAACTTGTCCGAACTACTGGGCCTAGAAATAACATAATAAAAATTGATACAAATATCTTCAAAATTACGGCCGCTAGCGTGTAAAGATAAATATATATATATATATATATATATATATATATATATACAGTATATATATATATATATATATATATATATATATATATCACAAATTTTTTTTTTTTTTTAATGGGCGGTGGTTTCGTACTCAGGGGAGTATGAAACGTACAGATTTGAACGAATTTTTCGAAAATCATGACATGGTATCGATTGCAATAGGTAGATTTTTCTTCGAAATCTACCTAAAAATACCGATATATAATTACAATTAGTATTAGATAAAATATAAAGTTTTATATTACATGCTATATAATTTAAAGTTAGAACTCTAAATTAATAAACTATGCAAAATATGTTGCACAAACTTTCTCCCATTATACCTGTTGAGATTTAATTGCTGAGGTTTTGGTTGACTGAGGAATCGGGTGTGTACCATTCAAAAATGTACAACCTCCAACTTAAATATATTCTTTGCGAATGAGGAAGCCATGAAAAATCCAAATCTTATTGGCCTAGTAACAAGTTTGAGATTTGAACCAGGGACTTTTTCTTTGTTCATTATGACTGAGGTATACAGAAGTTAACAACAACTAGTGTATTATACTTTACTTGTTGCTATGTGAAACGAATAAATACCATTCATATTTTAAAAGAACAAAAAAGAATATAATTTATATTTTAATTTAATGTATGTTCTGACATTCCGAATTTGAGTCAATAATCTTATAAAGAAATGTTTATAACAAAAACTGTTCATTTAAATTTCTTCTACGACTTTCATGTGCTATGTTGTTATGTTATGTATCATCTAAGACAGCGTTTCTCAACCTTTTTGAACCCGAGGACCTGTAAAATGTCAAAAAAAATTTACGGACCCCTATTTTACATCCCATTTTTAAAAGAAGGCCTATAGGCTATTCTAATTATTTGGGGTATTAGGTATAGGTCATTATAACGAAATATGTGAAAAAAATTGTACTTCTTTACTTTCCACTTGCTTTATGATATTTTAAAATTATGTCTGAGGACCATCTGCACCATCTTCGCGGACCACCAGTGGTCCGCGGACCATAGGTTGAGAAACGCTGATCTAAGACAATTCAGATAGCCTAGGGAAAAAATAGACATGAGTAAAGCACCCCGTAAGATTAAGTATACATTCCAGAAAAACACTTATAGCCATTTTATTAGTCGTATATAACTGTTCCTAAATTTACATTTTTTTAAAAATCGTTTTGAAAAAAAATCATGAAAAGTCCCCTTAATATTTGGTTAATAGAAACAAAATTCTTGACTTTTCGATAGGTTTTCATAAAGAATCCGTAATTCAAAAAATGAATTAAGTACAATAAATAAACCGTTTAGTTACTTACGTACATGGGAGACGGACAGACGTCATTCCAAAGACATGTTTTTCTGTTTCTAGACATCGTGAAACATGTTTTCCCGGTGTTATCTCGATTTCGATTTTTTTTTTGTCACGATCACAATACTTTATACTATGTAGGCTATATGCGAGAATGTTAAAAGCATGGAAAATTGAAATTTCATATAAAATTCAATTGTTAGGCTTATTGCGGTAGAGACAAGATTTCTTTGCAGTATCATATCATAAAATGTTCATGCCATTATAGGCTATAGGCCTATTATCAAATGACCAAACATGCACAAAGAAGGGGAAAACACTACAAATATCCACCACAGTGATGGGAAAGTACAAAAAGAAAGTAATTGGGCTGAATTATAATTACTTAATCACAATTACAAATTACTTTTTTCAAAAAGTAATTAGTTTACAAAATGGCAGTACCTAAAATTCCTTCTTTTTGGTTTGTTTTTGCACGAGCCCAAATTATTAATGAACAAACAAAAAACACATAGGCCTAAATGAGAATATTATTTGAGACATCGAGTAACTTCTTGTTAATATTAACTCTAATTTGAATATTAGTTGCAAAAACAGTAGTGATGATATAGCAAGCGAGAATGATGCTAATACTAACGACTACTAAATTGTAACAATTATAATTCTATTTCCAGAAGTAAATTACAAGTAGGAATTACATTTTTTTAAAAGTATTGATTACAAGTAAATGGGACCAAAAAAGGAATTGTTACTGTAATCCGATTACTTTTACTCAATTACTTCCCATCACTGGCACTAACTTATTAGAATTATTCAAACTTACCTGTTATTATCAGTGGCACAATGTAAAACTAACAGCCACTCCAAATTCACGTGCCTTTTTTGTGTCAAAATGTTTTCATACGCAGAAAATGACCTTCCTATGTCCCCAAAAGCGATAAGGGAGAACTTAAAATGATGATATTTGAGACAGAGTAAGGCATAATTCTTTGTCTTCATCATTTTCACCGAAATTACTAGAGACCGGATTTTAAAGGGAAAATTTTCACCCAAAAAAGGACGAAAAAAGGGAAAATTACTGCCAAAAAAAGGTGGGAAAAAAGGGAAAATTATTGCCAAAAAAAGGTGCGAAGCTGCTGATTCTGTAACATCTAATGACTGAAGAGATTTTTTGATCTTGTTGAAATTCTCACAGAGGAAAATAGCACACGAAATCCATGTTCCCCACCTTGATATAATGAGAAACTTAGGCAATGGCAAGCCTGTGATTTCCCTGTAACGCACTATTCTGCTGGGAGGAATTATTTTTTCAATGGTGAATCAGTGAAAACAATTGTTAATGTTTTCATATTACCAAATACTGGGTAATTTACGAATTTTTCAAAATAAATTAGCAAAAAAGGTACTTGGAAAGGGAAAGTTCCTAAAAAAAAGGGAAATGAGCCTAAAAAAGGAAAAAAAGGGACGTTCAAACTAGGTCATTTGCAGTTGAAACTTACTCAGTAATGTCCTGTTCAATTTTATCACGTTTTGTGATGAAATATAAAAAAAGGAATTCCCTTTAAAATCCGGTCTCTAGAAATTACATTCTTTTTATGGAACACATACACACAAATCCGTAATCAGGATCTCTAATGATAACTTAGCTGCCATACCTACATCCCCATATACAGATCCTAAACATTTATGAACGTCTAATTATATTGATGGTAATCATTTTAGTTCTACACATTTTACTCTTATTATTATTATTATTATTATTATTATTATTATTATTATTATTATTATGTTTCTCGTCAAGAATTGGTGGTAATCGGAGAAGTGACCTGTACATGAAGCACTCTATTCCTGTGTGGTAAATTCACACCTCCTCTTAACGATATTTGTGGGCTCTAGCAGATTGTATATTGTTATATGAGGATTATTGTTATATCGAGGGACTATAATTTGCGACATGTTGGAAAAATTGCATGCAGAAAACTGTGTAATCTGCAGGATAATTCATGGAACGGACGTGCGAAGAAGTGGAAAACAATGAATCATAAATAAAATAAATAAATAAATAAACGTTAATTTTGTTACTCAACTTACTGACTTCCGTTCAATTGTAACCACAGATACTAAAAAATAATATTCAGACTGATCGTCGCACGCTTTGAGCCTGTCAGAAATTTCAGACTCGTAGATGGTAGGAAAAGGGAAGAAGAAAACAATAAATTCAGGCAAAACTGAATCAGTTGTTCCTTATGGTGTTTGGATTGCACATTATGTACATGTTAAAGAACAACCTAATTCACAGTATGTTTTTGCACACATAAGGGATGATTTTAGCCTCAGAGATCCTATTTTCCATTCCTCATTAATCTTTCTTTTCTGGAATTTCTAAGAAATGTAACAGATATCAGGAATCCAGGGAAGGATAGTGATCTGATACCAGCTACCTTTTATAGGGCTTACTGGTTTTGCAAAAGCAAATCAACCTTCACAAATATCGTTGTAAAAGGGTGATTCTACAGTGTGTCCCACGCAAGAGTTGGCCAATGACGCGGGTTCCTGCGGCGCGGCGGGCACAGCTCCAACTCCCGAGCGATCGGGTGAAATATCTACGCTAATGAAGCCGCGATCGGTGTTACGATTTAGGTTCTCACATTTACAGTTAAAATTACAATGAAAATAAACACGTACTTCATCACAAGAGATGTTGGAAATGTTCTCCTCTTGCATCCACACAACACTGACACCTTTTTAGGAAATTTTCTTTCACGCGCATAAGTTCAGCTTCCGCGACAGAGTTAATTTCTCTTGTGATAGGCCTATGTCTTTAAGTTCTTCTAACAGTATGTGAATATTATTTATGGAGAAACTTGAAAAATAAAGTGTATAGGTCAACTTCCCGTACATTACAAAGGAAGCCCGCTGATGGTGTAATGGTTCAGGTTCTCACAAAGAAAAACACATGTGATTTATCTGACAATAGGCCTACTGATTAAAAAATGCATTCTGGCACGTTCTTATATCAGTTACCTCATTTTATTTTGATGCAATTCGTGGATTTAAAAAAGACGAGTTCTCTCCCAACTAAAGCACGGTGTTTCTATCTCGGAAGCTGAATTTATGCGCGTGAAAGAAAATTTCTTAAAAAGGTTCCAGTGTTGGGTGGATGCAAGAGGGGGACATTTCCAACATCTCTTATGATGAGGTACGTGGTTATTTTCATTGTAATTTTAACTGTAAATGTGAGAACCTGAATCATAACGCCATTAGCGGCTTTATTAGCGTAGATATTTCACCCGCTCGCTCGGGAGTTAGAGCTGTAGTCGGCGCGACGCAGAAACCCGCATGATTGGCCAACTCTTGCGTGGGACACACTGTATAATAGCTTTATCGTTATAGTGGGTTACATTTAACATTATAAAGAAGGAAATTTTCCAGGAACAAACCAAAACATTGCTACTTGCGGGTTTTTCGTAGTATCGATATTCGTTATAGGCCTACAGAGGTCTCTCTCTCTCTCTCTCTCTCTCTCTCTCTCTCTCTGATATATATATATATATATATATATATATATATATATATATATAGTGGAAAATATTGTCTGTTGTCTGAAAGTAACAAGTAACAATTTGTACATGGAAAAGCTCCTCTCTACCTCCACTGAATCATTACCTATAATGCCAAAAATGACCTATCTCTTGAAAATGACAAGAATGCAAAAAATGCAAAAACAAATAGCCCTTATTTGATCAATTATTTCATGATAGATATTTGTATATATTCCAGCTATCTTTCAACCTTCATATAAATAAAATCATCAAATGCCTTGCCCTAATAATAACATATAATTTTAATCTCAGGAGAGAATCTTGGGGGAGAGATTTGAAAAGACCATGTGATGTTTTGTGTAAGAAATTGACAATTCAATGTATTCACAGATGGAAAGGCCATTAGGCCGTTAATGGGAGTTAATGTAAAACATACTCTCAAACTAAAACAAATGTAATATGGAAGATAAACTTCCAAATATGCTTTATTAAACCTAAAATCCCCGACACTTCTTTTTTGGTGGAGGGGGTAGCCGGAGGTTGGATCCAAGAAGTAGGTCTAATATTTTTTCTACACTGGGTTTGCAAATAAAGATCAACTTACTTTAAAAAAATTAAACTTTACAAATTACAGTTCTTTCACAATATTGCATAGATTTAAATAAAACCAACTGTCCCTTTCATCACTGAAACTTAAATGCAAATGTTTGATTCTGCATTTCTGCAGCCTAGGTTTGGACCCAATAAGGGAGTAGTTTTTGCTTTTTTGTAAGTTTATCCACCTTATGCCTTCACTATGGTTTAGGATATCCAGGGAATGTTGCCAATAACATTTACAATTTATGATGTAGTCCTTATATTATCATGTAAGTTACAATAACAGCCAGTACATTATTTCTTCTAAGCCTATGCATAAAATCCTATTTACAGGAGTTGTCGTATAACCTTTAAAAATACTTATGATTCGTTAATATAAGGACTACATCATAACATCATATATTGTAAATGTTATTGGCAACATTCCCTGGACATCCTAGGCTTGAGTGCACAAAAAAGCAAAAATTGAATTTCTGCTTTGACCACAACAACATCAAGTTTTACAGATTATCAATCCAAACATTTCCCATTATCGAAATATTTTGTTTTGTAAATGCATTACTCACAGGAATAGCAAGCACATACTGAACAATACGATCACATTGGGTAACTCCAGCTTTTGCAAATAAGAAGCTCGACTTTGGATCGCATGCGTTATGTTTCGAGATAACTTCAGGAAGAACATCCACTACAATGCAGTTATCAGTACAGATTCATGTCCATACGATTACAAAAGTCATGTTGGTTACCGCATTATCTAGGCCAGTGTGGTCCAACTGGCCCGCGGGCCAGATTCGGCTCTATTTTCAACACTGAAATCAGCAATATCGTCTATATTTCTTCAATTCTGCAAGAATATATAAAATCTGAAGGTTGTAATTACGAAGAAAAGTTGCAAAGTTGACCAGAAAATCAAGTATTCTTCATTTGTAACTTGTAGGCAAAAATCATAACATTACAGAGCTTATGAGTCACATTGCTTCCTTCAGGAAAAAACTAATCTTCTTTAAAGAAGATATTCGTAAAAATTTCACTGTTTTTTTCAAATGCTACTTTACAGTGAAGCTACAGTGTGAAGCTAGAGTGTGTCTACGTTTTCTGAATATTTAGAAGGAATTTACTTCAAGGTTTTCTTATTTCAATGAACTTAAACCTAGATTTTTCTGGGTAATAACCCTAAGGAGACACCTCCGACTGATGATCCAACTAGGCAAATGAATCTATGTAACCTACAGAGTGACACTTTTCTTATATAAATGAGAAATTGCAAGCCCATCGAGTTTCGGAGACTAATTAACAAGGGGCAATATCCAAACTTGCGAAATCGTGCTTTGAAAATACAGTGTGTCCCACGCAAGAGTTGGCCAATCATGCGGGTTT
The DNA here is from genome assembly GCA_964059195.1 of Ectobius pallidus. Lineage (NCBI taxonomy): Eukaryota > Metazoa > Arthropoda > Insecta > Blattodea > Ectobiidae > Ectobius > Ectobius pallidus. Next base: position 10,367,441 of record CAXKWD010000012.1, read on the forward strand.
CTGCGTCGCGCCGACTACAGCTCTAACTCCCGAGCGAGCGGGTGAAATATCTACGCTAATAAAGCCGCTAATGGCGTTATGATTCATGTTCTCACATTTACAGTTGGAATTAAAATGAAAATAACCACGTACCTCATCACAAGAGATGTTGAAAATGTCCTCCTCTTGCATCCACAAAATTTTTAAGAAATTTTCTTTCACGCGCATAAGTTCAGCTTCCGAGACAGAGTTAATTTCTGTTGTGATAGGCCTATATGATATTGTCTTTAAGTTCTTCTAACAGTATGTGAATATTATTTATGGGGAAACTTGAAAAATAAAGTGTATAGGTAAACTTCCCGTACATTACAAAGGAAACGGGTGAAATATCTACGCTAAAAAGCCCGCTGATGGTAATGATTAAGGTTCTCACAAAGAAAACCTCATGTGATTTATCTGACAAAGACAATAGATAATATCACATAGGCCTATCACAAGATAAATGAACTCTGTCTCGGAAGCTGAACTTATGCGCTTGAAAGAAAATTTCCTAAAAAGGTGCCAGTATTGTCTGGATGCAAGAGGAGAACATTTCCAACATCTCTTGTGATGAGGTACGTGGTTATTTTCATTGCAATTTTAACTGTAAATGTGAGAACCTGAATCATTACACCGACCGCGGCATTATTAGCGTAGATATTTCACCCGATCGCTCGGGAGTTGGAGCTGTGCCCGCCGCGCCGCAGGAACCCGTGTCATTGGCCAACTCTTGCGTGGGACACACTGTACAATCCATGTTTAGTAGTACCTATATGTGTGAGTGTGGAACAAGTTGTGACTGCCATTACTAAAATTGAAAGGAATATATGGTAAACTAGCATGTGGCTCTATTTTCTCGTTAAGTGTTATTATCTTCGTATAGTTTGCGTTTGCAAATTAGGCCTCTGAGACAATCTAGTTTTATGTATCATATTTCTTTTAATTTTCAAATAATTAATTATACTAATTTAATTTTTAATCTCTATATATATAAAAGGCTTTGTCCTGACTGACAGGAATCAACGTACAGCCTAAACTATAAGAGGTAGAGACTTGGAATTTTGACAGTACCTTCGTTTCATAATGTAGGTGCTCACTAAGAAAGGATTTTGAAAAATTCTGATTTTAAATGCAAAAAATCAAATGGTTTTGAAAATACTTAATCCCTTCTTACACAGAATTATCGAATCCGAATCACATTTGACATTAAAACATATTGTTGCCAGTGGGTTTCAGATGGGTTTGGAATTAAATTAAATGGAAGTTTGACAATTACAGTTGGCTTTGTCTATTTTTGTCATACCTTCGAAATGAAACGTACGCGATTGCTTGAATGTTGTAAGCTCTAATATGGTCAAACATTGTGTTATTTGGACGAAACTCACTATATAAGGGTTTTCTGGGCCAAGGACCTCGAATCTGAGGTCGCTTTTACCAGGTGACGCTATCTAATCGTGGTATGTAGTCCATGTGATTTAGGTGTTAATAAATATAATGATTTAACTATTATGCTCTTAATTTTTAATTTTCGAAATAATTATCGCGGGCGAAGCCGCGGGCACATGCTAGTATTAATATATTATTATTATAACTCACGAATTAATTTTGAAAATGCAATCTGGCCCTTCACACCACTCTAAGCCATTGCATTGCATTTCTTCTATCAGACTAAAGACTTCGAAATTATGGGATGTGTTAAACAGAATTATCAAATACAGGCCTATAAATCGTAAATTATTGTTAGTATTAAAAATATCTATATTGTCCATTTTGTGCAACTGATTGTATAGTCGGAGTACGTTATAAAGAGGAGAATTATTATGAGAAACATTGTTCACTTTTGGGATGAAAAAAAGAACATAAAAATATATTTCTTTGAGAATATTAATATCATCTATTTCATTATTAATTAATTTGTATAAAAACAACAATGCATGAATATTTCGTCTGTGTGATAATTCAGGGATATTGAAATACTGTAACATAGTTGAATATGATTCAAATTTAGGGTAGTACTGGTAGTTCAACTGTTTGAAATACGTATATTTTAGAAATTTATTTTGAATGGACTCTTTCTAATTTTGGTCTGACAATGGTTCTGTATAGTCTAAATAATGTAGGCCTACTTATACTACAATATTTTGAGTTTCTGATAATAAATCCAAGATTTTTAAGAGTTTTACAAATAATATTATTAATATGATTCGAGAAAGTTAAATTATTGTTAAATAATATATCTAAATCATTCATATATATATATATATATATATATATATATATATATATATACCATGCAACAATGAATATATATATATATATTCATTGTTGCATGGTATGCTTTTTATGTTTTGTAAACTCGTGCTTTCATACCCTCCTTTTCTATAGCTGTTGACGTTATTACTACATCGAGGTATTTAACTTATTAACCCTCTTGATTATTTTATTTTGAGATATTGTATTTTCTGCAGGTGTGATGATGATGATGATGATTATTATTATTATTATTATTATTATTATTATTATTGTTGTTGTTATTGTTATCGTTGACACTATTATCATTCCCATTGTTATTACTATATTTCATTATTATTATTTAGAAACATTGATGTAATTTATCGTTACTGAGCAGTCACGTTAACTTATATCGCCAGCAAAGCATTGAACAAACGAGTCTCATAATAAAAGAACAGCAAGTAGAGTCGGACCGGACGGGCGCAGGTAAGGAAGGAGCATTCCTTGTGTTTGTTCACTCGTCATGGCTTTGGCTCCAGGGCAGATCCGCGCCTGCGTCACCTTTCCTCCCCCACAAAACTTTTTCCTTTGCCTTTCTTCATTTATTTTTGAAAGGAAATACAATTTACCGTTATGTATTGTGAGGGGGAAGAGCATTCCAGAAATGCAGCCTACTCCCGAATTTCAAGGCTATAATAATTCCAAACCGACAAACCTTGAGCTGATCAGCTGATCTCGTCATCTTCCTGCATGTGTCGTTAACCCACTGTTCATCCAAGTACTACACGTTCAATAATATTAGGCCTGCGAAAGAAAGAAACTATAGTAATAGAAATACAGAACTTCACATATTTTTAATACTAACACTAACCGGTTTAAAAATATATGTGAAAAAAATTGAAAATTTTAAAATAATAATTATTAAAATATGCTCCATGTCATTTTCTTTACTTGAATTTTTCTGATATAACATATTTTCCTCCAAAACTATTATATTATTATTTATATTATTATTTGTTTTTCATATTATATTAGTTTAATTATTTTGAATATCACTTTAGATGCGTTCAATCCTCTCACGCAGCGGGCCCGGGTTCGATTCCTGGTCGGGACAAGTTACCTAGGTGGGGTTTTTTCTGGGGTTTTTCCTCACCTGTGAGACAAATGTCGGGTAACTTTAGGCCCTTGTGGTCCCCAGATATCATCTGGCCGTCATTATCATCTTCATCCCATCCTCGCCTTGTTTGGAGTGAGTGTGTGTGTGTGAATGGTGTGTCTCGTCCTATGTGTTCGTGTTGTCTCGGAGGTGGCCCCGGCATTGGGCTGATCACTCATCCGGGGAGGCCCTCCATGTCCTTGTCTGGTCAAAAAAGTATGTATGTGATCCAAAGATAATCCCTCTCCCGACAGGTCGCGGCCCTGTAAGGCCCGGGCGGCTTGGGTCGCTTAAATCCTAAAAAAGGGAGAGGTGAAACTACGATAAAGAAAGAAAGAAAGAATATCACTTTAAATACTGAATATTAATCTGGTGTATTAATATAAGCGAGAATATTGTAATTGGGCATTAGCATGTAATATTCTTAGTACAATAAATAAATAAATAAATAAATAATTCGAATTAGTTTACAACAGCTATTCGTCACTGGAATTCATTTTGCCTAGCTATCTCAGGAGCTGCCAAACGACTTCACAGTTCAAGTGCCATTTAATAAATTTAGTATACAATAACATTTAGAAATTTAGGAATTTTAATTTTCATTATTTGTAATAACTAAGAACGTATCTCTTTTCATTTCTTTATTTTCGTCATTTGTATTGTATATTATCTAAGTACTTTATGTTTGAATTGTTGTCTTTGTACTTTAAAGTACGTTTCTTGTATTCAGGTATATCATTTCTTCTTTTTCATTAATTTTATTATTATTATTATGTATTTCATGTTTTTGCCCTGGCTGAGTGGTAGAGACGGCCTTATGGCCTTAACTCCGCCAGGTTAAATAAACAAATAATATTAAAATATAAAATTTAATACTGATATTGATCAGTAGTATTCTCCGAGAAAAATTCAAATAATTCAAAAATTTAATAATGAAGATACTGGTATATCTGTTTTAGCTATGAATTCTTTATGTATGTTATTTGTTTCCATAATAAAATCTGTCCAATGTCATACTTTGTAAATATACAGTTCTTTATGCTCTTATAGACAATTAGCCTATGCTTACGGCCTGATGACTAGGGTTCGGATGTTTATGACCTAAAAAGCGGAAAATTTGACTGCAAATATGCCCTTAAAATGACAAAATATGATCCAAAAATCCTAAATATGATCTGATAAAATAACATTCTTAAAAAAAATTAACATTCCAGTTTAAAACGTTTAAACACACTAAATTCTCACACCACATGAATTCAATCAGATCACTTTTTTAACAATTTTGGTTATTTACAGTTTTATTTGTAAAGAACTTCTAGTTTTAAATAATTTTCTCCTGTTTGCTCGCTTCATCAGCTTCAAATAATATTTTGTATACCTTGCATGTCCCTGTAAAATATGAACAATTGCATTAATTTTAAAATTTAAGTTTTACATAAACAATAAATTAATTAAATAAATTTCAAATTTAACTCGTCCATGTAATACATACACTGTATAATTGTGCTCTTTTACCCAAATATGACATTAAATTATAAATATGGCCAAAATATGACCAAGACCACAAAAGAGCCCATAATATGACTTTATATGAAAATAAAAACGGGCCGACTAGGATAAAAAAGGGCGCAATGCATGTTTAATTTGTGTTTGTGGTGAGAACGAGGTTGAGGATAAAAATATGACAAACCCTAATAATAATTAAAATACCGGTATATCTATTTTCGCTATGAATTCTTTATGTATTCTTTATAAATATACAGTTCTTTATGCTCTTAGAAATAATTAGCCTACGCTTATGGTGATCACCAGGGCCCGGATTCTGATGACCTAAAATTGTTTAAAAAATGACCTATAAAATAACCCTACATTTTAAAGAAAATGACTTAACAATTTAAAGAATGACCTAAAAACTGATATTTTATTTATAAAAAAATATATTACGCACAAAGTTACAGACGTATTTGTATATAATTCTAAAAACTGTGAATGTAGAAAGGATGTTGTAGGTCTAAAAACTTTGTTCTTGATTGGAGCATTTGAGAAGAAAAGTAAGAAAGTAGTTTTTAAAATAGATCCTACAAAAAATGTTGCAACATACTAACCTAGTAATTTATATTATCCTATGAGAAAAAATACGACAAAAAAGTTAATATACTGAATGTAAATGCATGAAAATGACTAAATATAAAAGTAAATGACACGAAAATGACAAAATAATGACGTAAGATTGAAATAAATGCCCTAAAAATATAAAATTGCATAAAATGACAAAAAATGACCTAACAAAAATGCGTTTCTATAATATAGGGACCATGATTAGGATTCACCTACAAGTTGGCAATGTCTAAGCAGCATCAATAAAAAGATGAAATGTCATTAGAATCCGGGCCCTGGTGATGACTAGGATTCGGATGTTTATGACCTAAAAAAAGAAGAAAATATGACTGCAACTATGCCCTTAAAAATGACTAAATATGAGCCGAAAATCCTAAATATGACCTAATAAAATAACGTATTTTCAAAAAAATAAATGCTCCAATTTAAAACGTTTAATGACACAAAATTCTTACATCGCATGAATTCGATCGGATAATCTCACTTTTTAACAATTTTGGTGATTTGCAGTTTTACTTGTAATGGACTTCTATTTTAAAGAATTTGCTCCTGTTTGCTCGTTTCATCAGCTCCAAATATTCGTAATATTTGCGTGTCCCTTAAAATATTAACAATTGCATTGATTTTAAAATTTAAGTAACCTGTTATAATTTAGCATAAACATTACATTAATGAAATAAATTTTAAAGTTACTCGACCATGTAGTACATACACTGCATAATTGTGCTCCTTGAACGCATTTATAACTGAAACATGACGTTAAATTACAATATGGCTAAAATATGTCAATACCACAAAAAGACCAAAATATGACTTTATATGCAAAATAAAAACTGTCCGATTAGAATAAAAAGCTTGCAATTTATGTTTAATTTGTGTTTGCGGCGAGGTAAGGACGGAGGTCAGGATAAAAATATGACATGTCATAAATAGACTTCGGACTTTTAGGTCGCTAAAAATGCTGTTTTAGGTACCTAAAATAGGCTCTAAAAATTGGGAAATAGGTTCTAAAAATCGTAAAATAGTCTCTTATAAAATCGTTAAGTTGCCAATTTTCTGAAATATCTCAATTGCAATACAGAATATTATATTTATTGAAGTCACCATTATTCAATAATCATGATAAAAGACAGATATAGGCCTACGGTACACAGAATTATATAGACCTATTACTAGGGCCTGTATTACTACCATAAGAGTGAAAACCTAATCCCTGCGCCCAGAAGCTACGCACGCTAGCATATTCAACCCCTTGAATCCCTCAGTGATTCAGAGAACTACTGTTTTGTTTTTTGTTTGTTTTTGTTTTTGTTTGTTTGTTTTATTACTGGATGTGGGAGTCGGGAGAAAAACACTACATTTTCTTGGGAATTCCAAGGAATTTTTCAACTGAAGACGAAACATTCCTTACTATTTAACCATGTCACAAATGTGTCATGTAGCCTACTGCATATTCCGAGCTAAAAATTTAGTACGAACTGAAAATAAATGCTAGAATTTTTTTCAAAACATCACTTATTTTGAACTTTAGGGGAAAAACAAGCAAAACGGCATTATTAGGCTCTAACGTAAAAATAGGCTGTTTTAGGTCCTATAAAATTATCAGTTTTAGGCATAGTTACTTATGAAACATGCATATACAAGTTTTCGTCCATATATCACTTAAGGATTAAAATAGGTTTTTACCTAAAATCCGAAGTCTAGTCATAAACATCCGAACCCTAGTGATGACACAGTAAATAACGATAACTATTATCACAATGATGATAAACATGAGAAAACCAATATATTCCCTTTTAATATTATTAGCCTTACTTCCCAATACAACCATGAAAGCTTTAGGGTTCCGGGAAGTTCGATCTCTCAGATTGTTACACGATCAACATAATTATATGAAGGTGATAGGAGTGTCAGCCCTTACCTTACAATTGCTTAATCAAACGAAGAGCTATAGTACCAGTAGAGGGATTAGGCAAATTGAAAAATTCTAGTGACCATATAGGGGATCGAACCAGGGGCCTTTCGGCTTGTAACGCAGTGTTTCAAACATCTTCAGAACAACGTACCTCGTACAGTCGGTCAAATAAAAAACGTCGGGACTCGTATGCTGTTAAAATTAAAGTTTTAGCGCATTAGTTCACAAGTTTCCTATAAAAAACATAAAATACAGGTCATTTTCGGAACATATGAGGCCATGCGACAGGAGGGAAAAAATGAACGAGGGAAAAAATGAACAACGCGGAAAGCTCAACACACGATATTCAACTTAATGTATTGTCATAATTCATTTTGCTTTGTGTCATCGCCACATACAAATGCTAAAGTGAGAGAAAGTGTAGTTAGGGCTGTAATTGACCTGCATTTTTCGGTCTCTGAAGCAGCGAGAAGGTTCCATATTTATGAAAGAGCAGCTCAGAGGTGGGAACTTTACTATAATGCGACCGGAAGTTTTCATAGCAAACGTTGTTCTGGCCGGACGCGTATTTCGATGCTAAGATTGGTTGCAGAAGTTGAGCGTAAGTTATTGATTTTGCACTAGAAGTACCGGTATTATAAAATAAAATCTTACAAAAATGCTCCTTGAATAAACATATTCCTCGCGAATCTATTAATTATTAATATAAAAATTTGCAACCAAGAATATGGCGGATTTGAGGCATATAGCCACAGCCTTCTATACATGTTTGTTTTGGAACAAAACTGACTAAATAATCAAGAAAATACATGAATAGACAAGAGGCGTGTGTGAACCTAACCTTAAGTCTTCCTGTACATGCGCATATGCTCGTTCGTGATACTTAATCAAATACCGCCCGACGTTTTTTATTTGACCGACTGTACATAATTAATTAGCATTAGGACTTTTCACTTTAAAGCGTTGGAAGGACCAATTTTAAAAATATAGCTTTGAAGACGGAACTGGCCCGTAGATCGTCATCAGAGCACGTAGGCTATGAACGGGAATGTCATATAAATACATATAATTAAGAGACACAATTAATTATTGTTCATTTTACATAATTTCTTAACTACTGGGCTCACATTAATTACTTGATATAATAGAAGTAAATAATGTAAAAATTTCACATCTTTAAAAAAATATTATTTTTCTTCTTCTTCTCCGTTTTACCCAACTCTGGGGTACATTGATTCAATCACTTCTTAGTGTTTTGTGTTTTAATTTTAGCCCAGTATTGCTTTATTCCTTCTGATCATGCTTTTCTTTCGTCTTCACTGATCTGCATCATTCGTTTGGTTTTGATTTTGACTTGCAACCTCTCTTTCTTGACTTTGTTTGTTTGTTTGTTTTTTTTTCGGTTTTATCCATGAGCATTTCTTCTGTGATTTTGAGTTCTTTTAAGCCGTTTTCTGTTTCCTTAAACCAATTTGGTTTGGTGTTTTTGTTGCGGAAATATTCAGAGATTTTTTTTGGTCATTCTGAGGATGTGTCCATGAAAATCAATTCTTCTTTTCCTCATTGTGTCTGAGAGTTTTTCAGTCTTTTGGTAGTGTGTTTCGTTTCTGATGTGGATGAGTTTGTTGTTTTGGAACTTAGGGCCTAGGATTTTCCTTAATATTATTTTTATTTTACAAAATAATTTTTTTTTTTAAGTTTCGAGGCCCTCAGAAATATGCATTAAGTGTCATGCATTATGTATGTAAACTAAAATTTGTAAATTGTACTGTTATTAAGCTGCTCATTTGTCAATATTGTAGGCTATATATATATATATATATATATATATATTATAATAGTAGGCCTATACTGTTTTTCACCATTCTTTTTAGATGCTATTTTAGGTTTTATATAATTAAAATTAGGTATTTAATGAGACTATTTTAGGTACGCATAGGCCTAATGCACTTTTTAGACCTAAAAGCTTGCAGTCTATTTATGAGACGCAATTAATTTGCTCGGGTCAAAAGCGATCTTTGTATAAAAATGCATGCCTGTATACTGTAATATTAGGGGGACATACAGCTTTCGATGCTGAAAAATAGGTGAAGTTCATTTTCTTTTTTCAGCAATGAATTGTTCTGTAGCCTTGCAATCTGGGAATGCTCTATATTGACTAGTTCTACAATTGTACACTATTTTCAGAATTCATTTAACTATTACAGTTATGGATGTTTATCATTACAAAATGACAGCCAAACTTTGTGCACTGAAGTACTGTTTCCCTCATAACTCAAACATTTATTAACATATTGCAATGAAATTTTGCATGCTTGTATATTTGATACTAGTAAACAAAACTACCTAGAATCATTGATGTAACTTTAATATATAGGCCTACATTTTTTTTTAGTATTTCTGATGTAAAAATTTGTAAAAAAAATTAACAAGTGATGAATTATATTTTTAAAATATTTATACTGCAGATAATCCAAAGATTCTAGATTATGTTGTTCATATGATATTTACAAACAGATAGAAAAATAATCCGTCAGAAATATTGGTATTTATGAAAATTATCAGGGAAACGGCTCTTCAGTGCACAAAATTTGGCTGCCAATTTGTAATGATAATTACCCTTAACTGTAAATTAATTCTAAAAATAGTATGCAATTGTAGAACTAGTCAATATAGAGCATGCCAGATCGCAAGGTTACAGAATAATTCATTGCTGAGAGAACAAAAAATTAACTTCACCTATTTTTCAGCATCGAAAGCTGTATGTCTCCCCAAGGTTATCGTATCGTCTCATGCTATTCCTCAACAGCGATAATGCCATGGGTGAATGTTACGATTGCTTTTTGGTTACTTAAGAAATGTGGGAAATTTGTGCTTACAAAGTAGATGATAAATTAGCCCTACATCTATCTTTCGCCACGTAAAACTATATCATTAGTGTCAGATAATTTATTGTCACACTGTTGTATTAAAATATAAGAAAGTGTGTTAGAAGATATAATTTTACACTATTTGAAATACAGTATAGACAAATTTCCTGGGGAATCTTGTTATTAAGAAATGTTTCAACTCCGGTAGACACCGTAATTTATTATAATATTTAGGGATGGGTTCTCGATACTTTCGATACCTCGATACTCTCGATACTTGCATGGTATCGGCATCGAGCGATACTTCAGAAAACTCGCTCGATACTTTTTCGATACTTTGATAATTCTGCAATTTAAGGAAATGCGGTATATCTTTCTGCTTTTAGTAGTCTACTAAATATATTAAATACTTCTATTTCTCCTTGAAATGGAGAAAACCACTCTGTGACTTTTGTCTGGTCATAAATAAAAACTTTCCGACTTTTAAAATCCAAACAGAAGAGATTCTTAATTGTTTCGTTTCCTGTCAAACGTTTCCATAACAACCAACACGCAAGCAGACTGTCCAAACCCCATTGTAATTTTTGAACAAAAACTTGTAAGTGGACTGTTTCAAAAACTAATTTTAGTTTTAATGTAGACTTTAAAAATAATTATAGGCTACTGATGATATTAAATTTTGTCTCATTAAATATGCACACTTAATTTAGTTGGTATTATACAGTTCTCTCAACTTTTAATTTTAATGTAACTATTTATTGAAACTGGAAATGTTGACGGTATCGAATATCGAAGTATCGAGTATCGAGGAAAAAATCATGTATCGGTATCGAGTATCGAGAAAATTGGTATCGACCCATCCCTAATAATATTGTTCCTAACATGTAATGTAGGTACTTTAATGGAAATACATACAAATGGTTTGTAGTATTGTGCCCCTCTTTTTCAAATAGCCTACACACACTTACATATAAAAATGTCTACCCGTGCTCGGAATTGGGAAGACATTAAATATATGGGTAAGAATAAAACATCATTTAACACTTAAAGTAGTAAATAAATAGTATATCTAGTATAAAGAAATCAAAGCATACAAATAAATCAGAAGACAAAGATAAATTCACGTGTTATACACTAAATATTATTCATAATTTTTCTAGTGCTTAATTTAGAACATTTTAAGTGAGACAAAGTTTTACATTCTTGGTCCAAAATTAATTATATGTTTGGACCCTCCAGTGGTATAATTTTTGGGCCCTGATAAGGGTGAATTTTTGTTACATATGTCTTGTTTTGTAAACTAAATTTCGTCAGGGTGGCGCAGTCTGTATGGCTCTGGCTTTGTGTGGCATTTATGTGTGCAAAAACGTGTCTTTAGATTTTCAGGCATGTAAAAGGACTCTTGCACGACAAACTTCCAGAACACCGGCGTCGGTTATAGGCCTAAGTTGCAGTACAACCCCATAGTTATATAAACATAAAACCACCAACCAACCATATTTCTATAAATGATTTATAAACTACATTCAGAAAAAGCAAGAAAAGAAACACCTGTATGTATGTATGTATGTATCCTACTAATTTAGAACTTAGAGAAATGTTCCACCGCGCAACAACCCCATAAAACTACATAATTTCTATCTCCTGTGGAACTCTTTCGCTTTGAACCTACATTTTCAGTCTACTTACATGTTTTTTTCTTTCTTTCTTTTTAGTTTACTTTCTCTACTCCTCCCAATAGATACTACTGGTAGAAGAAGTAAACTGTTTCACCCTGAAATTTCACTACATATTCATTTTATATTTCAGGCAACATAAAACTCGCTTAAGGTCAGGTAATTTTTCCGGTCCCAACAACTTTTCGGCGCTTGTGTTCTATTGCTCTGTTTCGCTCTTGTCTACTTCAAGCTTGTAGGTAATGTGTTTTTGAGCTAGCTGGTTTGATTCAGCACTAATACAACTGCGTAACTCTGTGTTTTATCTTCTGTCTCTCGGGATTGTTTCTCCGATCCGGTATTCACCTAAGAGTGAGGTAAAAACCCCGAGATATTCCACTTGGATCGGCTGCTGCGAGAGTTTCCTTCAGCAACCCGGGCGTTTGGGCTATTGCCCATATGTAGTGCTTGGTTTAATGTCAGGAGTCTAGCTACGTCTCACGATTAGGTTCTCTGGAAACACTAGAACTGCAAAAATAACTTCAATAACAAATCGTAACAGCAAACAACAAAACTCTGGTTATAGGAATAGCATAGGATAATTTATTCTTCTTCTATACACTGAGCTTCTTGAAAATTTCTGTACAATATACTTCGCATAACTGAAAATAAACACCTCTGAATGGACATGTTCTGAAATTAATTTATTGTGATTCTAATGTGGAGGAAACAGATACTCAAATAATTAAGACAACAGCGTTTAAAATTTAATTTTGCAGCTTTATCAGAACATTTTCATAAATTTTATTTATTTATTTACTTGAAATACATTTTTGAAATACATAAATTAATTACACGAATGAGTGAGATGCCCGTGTTCGGGTACAGTTTATTCTAACCTTCACAAATAAATAACACAAAAATGTAACTAAATCTTAAAATTGTTATAAGTAACCTAGAATATTGAAGAGTAAAGTGGGAGAAGTTCTGACAATCTGTGGTTGGGATAATTAAATAACCACTTAAATATCATAATAATATCAGAATAAAACTAATTATAACTTATGAACTACGATACTTTATTCTTTCATTTAATTCTTCCATTTATTTCTTCCTGTTCATATTTACTATTTCTGGATGTGACCTAATTATAGAGTTATAGAGTCTTGGGCCATAATAATTGCTATGTTTAGAGCCAAAAGAGGTGAAGTATTTTGGTCCTATTAAAGGCGAGGTTTTATTTCTTCTTGTATTTTAACTATGAGGATCAGATTATGTGCTGGTTTCAGTAGGCCTATTAGTGAAAATGTTTTAAAAGTGTGAGTTTATCTGTTCTATTGTCATAACATTAAACTCAGGAAATAGCCGTTCTATTGGGTAGTCTGTAGGTTTTATAAAACAGACTTTTATTATACTCTTCTGTATTAGTTACAAGGGAGTCAAGACAGAAATGACACTTTCTCCGCAGTCAATGATTCCTTATTGGGTGACAGATTGTATAACAATTAAGTAAACTTCGTAAAACTTCAACTGGCAAATAATATCCAAAGTTGATAAATTTGTACAATGTTTTCTGTAGTCTGGTATTTATTCTGTGTGTTTGTCGTATTTCAAATAACGATCTACAATAATACTAAGATATTTATTTAACCTGATGTGTTTCCTTCACAACTTGACAGGTAAGCCTATATGAGTTAGACTCACCTCAGCTGGGATGATGGATTCCTAAGCACAAGCTTTGATTCATGATTAATAAAAGCTCTTAACGAGAATGGGACACAATTTGTTTGATCTCTATTTAATACTAACCTATTTATATCAAGCCAGCCTTTAATTGCTCTTAGGCCCGTATTAGCCATTCTGTAAGTTTCCTGCCAAGTTGGAACGGAAAATAGTAATACAGTATCATCAGCATAAGAGTATACACAAGCACGAAAAATTTGTAAGTCCAAATACAATAACTCATTCATAAATAGAACAGGACCCGAAATTGTTCCTTGTGGCACACCTGTATTTAAATCTTGAACTGCAACGTTTCACCAAAGTGAGAAATGTAACCATGGGATACAGTAAACATTCACGGGGCCAATGATTTGATTTTTGGACTGCCGAACAACTTTAATTTTCCTGAATAATTGGTCAACTGTAAAAGATTTTCAATTAGAATATCATTAATAAATGACTTATAAGGAAACCTTCCTTCATTATACATAATAAGATTTGTGGTGTTAATATTTTAGGTAGGGATTATTGTGTTTGGAAAAGTGTGGGATGTTTGAGTTACCGGTTTGCTATCGGTACAGTGGGCGAATTCCAGTAGCAAGCACTATTAAAAGTTTAAAAATAACTAGAATTAAAAAAGGAAGTTATAGGTGAAACCTGTAGGCCTATAGAACCAGATTAATCGCTGCATTAATCATGGATATACCAAGTCTCGAAACTATTCCCTTCTTTATTGTTTGCAATGTAGGCCTACCTTTACCGACACTTCATAAGGAAGGGAATATAGTTATCTTCATATATTCTGACAGTGTAAATTGAAGCCATAATTACTTCCTTATCTCGATAACTTGAAATTTTGAATAGAAGTATGTTTAATTAAAAAAATAACTGTCTCTAAACTTTACTGTTCAAATTTTTCGTTTATCTTCTACCATCGTTGAAATAGCCAAGAACAATAAAAACGAACACAAATAAATCATCCCCAAAGATCACTGTACGGTACTTTTTACAAGCTAAGTACGTAGGCCTACATGCGAGAAAGTAAAATCCAAAGGCTATTGTATTTGTTGTAGCTATACAAGTTAGGCAAATGTTCAGTCAGGATTTTCAGTTATTGTATAAAATATTAATCCTATTGGGAGGAAAACATCCAAGATATACTTCCTGTAGATAGGAAAAAAGTCTCCGTTTCATACACAATGAAGAAACGAATAGGCCTATGTGAAGTTTTTCACTTTATAATCACATTAGTGTTTCAAACAGTACATAGCAAGACTTAGTATTTTGTGAAAAGTTAAAAATGCTCCTGTTTATCTGGAGTGCTGAAGTCACATTTAATGTTAGGTCAAATTTAATATACACATGCACATATCTGTATCTGTATCTGGTACCCTATGATCCCCAGGTGGGGCGAAGGGGCCTCCAATGGAGGTTTCACATGCACATAAGGAAAGAATTAATACTCAGTTCGAACAATGAGTAGCTAAATAGTAGCAATGGCTCCTTGACAATAAGATTATTTTTTTCTTTAGTTTTTGGCAGGTTAAATAGCAAATAAATAGAAGCAAATTTTATACTAACACAATTTACTGGTCACGGAAAATTTGGGCAGTATCTGGAACAATTCAAAATAGGAACCAATATCTGTATTTGCAAAGACACAAATCAGACTGTATCACATCTTATATTTGAATGCTCTGCTTTGGAAGTCCAAAGACAAAAATTACTACTCAATTAGATCATTGCCAAAATAGATTTGAACAGTCCTTGACAGATGTTTTGCATAAGAAATGCCGCTACAAGGAAGTATGTGAATATTTAAATTTGATTTTTAAGAAACTTTGATCTAGTATTAGTATTTGATTGTTAATTAATTTTATTCATATCTGCCATATTGTTAATATGTAATTATAGAAATTAAGCAAACTGTAAATGAATGTGCTGTGAATGAAACCCTAGCATACCGAAAGATGAAAAAGGGGTCAATTATATTTGGAGATTTAATCATAACAATCTCTATATATATAAAAGGCTTTGTCCTGACTGACAGGAATCAACGTAGAGCCTAAACTATAACAGGTAGAGACTTGGAATTTTGACAGTACCTTCGTTTCATAATGTAGGTGCTCACTAAGAAAGGATTTTGAAAAATTCCGATTTTAAATGCCAAAAATCAAATGTTTTTGAGAATACTTAATCAGACTTCTGATGTAATGATAGCCTACTGAGATCTACGTGCTGGGAACGAAGACAGAATTCCGAACTTCAGATCAATTCTTAATGCAGGTTAAGTTATATTGACTGTTCAAATCATAATAAGCATTTCCGCCTATATACTAGTAATTGTTACAACACCACTTAACGTACTTCAGTCCAAATGTGAATAAACGTTAGGGATATATAGGCCTACATTAATACATTTAAATGTATTTTAACATATCTTTATACATTATCATTTAAGTTGAATTTGCTCTTTTTGTACAATTAATTATTTCTACACATATGCTCAAAAAGTTTTCTTATAGGCCTATATCATTATAACATACTATTAAAGTTTATTTATGATGATTTATTATTGCAATAATAATATATTTAATTACAATATAAACCTCTTGTCACTCAATTGTGTTATTTAACAATTTAACTACTATTGAGTTAGGTTAAAAATGTTTCAATTTATCTGAATTAAAATTATGGCTAAATACAATGGTAATTAGTATATTATGCCATTCAATATATCTTATCTTAAAAGGACTTGTTGTATATTCAATTTACATTTATTTTATAACCAATTCTTTTGTAGCTTTTGCAATAACTTCATTAATGGTTTAACTACTATTGAGTTAGGTTAAAAATTGTTTCAAATTATCTTTAGTAAAATTGTGACTAATTGTAAATTGTCTGTGTTTTAAAGACTGCATAGACAGTGACATATTTTATACAAAGGCATGTAATTACTTCCCTTTATTTAATTATTTTCCTTTATTTATTGCCACCAGTATCATGGGAACCTTTCCTCCATCTTCAGCCCTTGAGGAAATGTATTTCTTTTAATTATTGTTATTGTTATTGTAGTTCATAATTCATTGTATTTTTTTTTTCTCCTTGAATAATTCACCTGCTGTGTATTTCTTTTATACAAATACCTTATGTGTATACTGATTTTATCAATGAATGTGTGAACAACCAATATCCAACTGAGCTTCCTATCAACATACTCAGGCCATTGCATATTACTATATATATACTTTGTCACCTTTTGTGATACATTCTAATGGCTATTGGATAAATTAGGACCAATTGTAGGCCCCTACATAGGAATCTTTTAATTTTTTAGCCAATATATTTTTCTTTTATTGTCTTGACCTTGACCGTGTCTCATCTTGACCGTGACTATAAAATAATCTAGATACTGTATAAGTTTAAGCTGACCTTCACTAAGAAATGTAGTAAATACACATACTTAGTGCAACATTGTACTATTATGCTATTTACTTCACTTAGGCCTTCTGAAATTAGTATTCCATTAGCATGTGATTAATGTTAAATTGTTATTCTAGTCAATTTCAATACAATTGCACATGTAATACATGATCTTCACTCCAAAATAATAAACCTGTTAACATATAATTTATCATTATATTATTATTATTATTCATTATTATTATTCATCAATTGTACATTACACAAGAACCTCATTTTCAATAATATAGGCTACTAATAGACTAATAATAGGCTTCACAAATTGTGAACACTGCCACTACAATTCAAGTGAACATAGTAATCTACGTTTCCAGCAATCCAACTTTCTGATGGGTATTATACACACTAGTGCTTTTAGGCTGAACTTTTCCAACTGTTTTATTAAGAATAGCACTAGCGGAATGAAATTTATTTATGTTTATTAATGAAGAAAAGCACTGCCTACATTTCTTTCGAAAAAAATAACAATAACGCTCTTAATATCGCATAACTTAGCCCTCAAGTCACACATTAACCCTACGCTGCTATGCGTGGACAAATGACGGTGCATAAACAAACATCTTTTGTCGAGAATAAAAAAAAATATATATTTCATTACTTAAGTGTGAGTAATGTTGACCATCTTATCAATGTCAGGAATGTAAGCTTTAAGGTAAAAATATACCTATATCTGAATATATAAAGGAAGAAAGTTTTCCTGCATGCCTGTTTGTTTATAATACAAATCTACAGTCTTATTCACGCCGTGGCGTAGTTGGTTGAGGCACAGCGCTACTGACCGGAAGGTCACGTGTTCGATCCCCGATGAAGTCTTTGGGATTTTGCAATTGGCCTAATCCTCCTGGGACACCATGGCTCTGGAGTCGACTCAGCACCTAACAGATATGAGTACAAAGATCAATCCTGGGGGAAAGGGCGGTCGGTGCGATAAGGCTCACAACCTTACCATCTTCATGTGCCGAATGTCTAAAATCTTGGATTCTCACAATCTCCCAAGAACACGACAGGTTCCAATGTCCTGTATAGGGGTCACATTTTATACAGTTTTAATCCGATCTTGATTAAATTTTTTCACACGTAGTTCACGAAGTTTCTCCTTTTTCAGGAATTATTAAAATTCCACCGAAGAAAAGAAAGAGTTTTGGTTTAATGAACCCTGAAACCAAAAGCCGGAAAGCTACGTAAGGGCCTGGAATTTAAAAATCGGAAATAGATTACTCCATATGTTTATTTCGAAGTCATAAAGTCAAGCAAATCACAAAACCCGAGCGATGCCGGGTCTTATAAGCTTTTAGGTCTGTAATTACAAGTTCCAAGTATTTAGCTATGAGTTCTAGGTTGTAAAAAAATTAATTGTTTCTGTCATTCAGGACCAGAGTATTTCAGTGTTTTTAATTGGAAGAAGAAAGTTGATTGTTAGCAGTCATAATACTCCGGACATAGGCTACTGTAGTTTTGTTTCTTAGCGAATTTTCAGGGTTCTGTAGATAGAGGAAGTATTTATTCGACCTTCAAATCTGATGTCTAGTTTACAGTATTGATACATGTTTTGTATGTCTGCGTCCGCCTATGAAAAGTGAAGCTCAAAACAAACAAAAAATGCCTTATCAAAACAACATTTCATATTTGGGATAAATTTTTCCCAGAAACGCGATTACGTTTGCTCTTGTTTCCATTCTACATGAAGAAAATATTGTTTTCGAGATCTCCTTTAAAAAAGGCTCGAACCGTTGCGCGGTTTTGTCTGCTAAGGTAGTTATAAACTGTTCATCTTATCCTCAAATTCAAATTTCAATTTTTGTCTCACGAATAATACGACTTGAAAAGGTTTCTGAATTTATTTTGCACATTAAACTAATAGGCCTAATTTTGAAATCTGGTCTCTTAAAATGGCTGGCCGGAATAAGTGATCTTTAAATGGAAGTAAAAAATAAAATCATTGTTTCCTTCAGTTCTGAAATATCTTTCAGACAAGTTCCACTATACATATATATTTGTGTGTGTGTGTGTGTGTGTATGCTATATGTTTAACAACTGTTTTGCATATCTTTGTTACAGGTGAAATCTTCTGTAAAAGCCAGCAACTGCCGAACAACACTGAAGAATCAAACTGTAAGTTGAAGACTAATGTTATTGTTATAGGCCTACAGATTAACACCCACACATCACTTTATTTTTGTTCAAGGTTTTAGTTGTTGAAGCGTATGCACCTATTACTTCCTGTGATTGAAAGGAAGTCGGATGGATGGTATACCGGAACCAAGAATGCATCGTAAATTTGATTGGCATTTAGTTACATATTTATTTTATAATGCAGCAATTCATGCGTACAGTGAGTAAAATATTTGAAAAGTGATTTTCTGTTCAACTGCTATTCTACTGAAAGAAGAAATTCCTAAACTACTGAACACAGATGATTAAAAGATGTAACCAATTTTATTATTTATTTATTTATTTATTTCAAAACAGTCTCCCATCGGAAGTAGCCTCTACGGACTCAGTATACTTGCATAAACGTTTTACATAAAAAACATAAAATATAAAAAGAAACATATACAAATAAATACAGTCAAATAACATGATTAGATAATATTTGACATGGTTTCTTTAAGGGGGACATAAGCTTTGGGTGAAATTCATAGGTGAGAAATAGGTGAATTTCATAATTTCTTTCCTCAGCAATGAATTCCTCTACAATCTTAAAATCTTACATAGGCTACTCTTTATTGACTACCTCTACGGTTAATTATCGTTTCAAGATGGCACCCACATTTCATGCATTAAAATGCCATTTCCGTGGTAATTTCCACAAATGGCAATATCTTTAAATGATTCTCTTTTCTGTTTATTTGCAAACATCATATGAACAACAACATCTACATTCTTTTGAATATCTACAGTATAAGTATTTTTTTTAATTTTTTCATTGAAATATATATGTATATTAAAAAAATAAGTTTTAATGTTAAAATTCACATTAATTCACACATCAATTCACACAATTCAATAATTGTAGATGGTGTTGTTCATATGATATTCACAAATGAACAGAAAAGTAATCACTCAGAAATATTGATATTTGTGGAAGTTATCAAGGAAACGGCATTTCAGTGCATGCAACGGGGTTGACATTTACAAACAATAATTACCCGTAACTGTAATAGTTTGATTAATTTTTAAAATAGTATGCAAATGTATTAGTAGTCAATAAAGGGTATGTCAGATTGCAAGATCGTAGAGAAATTCATTGCTGATGGAAAAAAATAATGAAATTCACCCATTTCTCAGCTATGAATTTCACCTAAAACTGTATGTACCCCCATAAAACAATTGTGATTATTCATCCCTAAGCGGCCTGTCACACTGAGCTTCGATCGATCAAGACCAGCCGACTGCCATCTTGCGCTCTAGACTAAATTTCTGTTCCTTGTCACATGCATCGATCAACGGAAATATTATAGGTTATGTACCTATATGATTTTACTAGGTCTACTCATCACTGTATATTATATATTAAGTATATTACCTTATTAGGAATACGAATGCCTATTTCCTCACATTATCATACTACATGTGTTGGGATGTAAGGTTTAATATTATGCCTACTATATCAGGCTACATCTGTTTACTTCAAGCTTCCATCAGTCGGCCGAGCGAAGAGGTTTGTTGTTTGTTGTAGTTCGATCGCCCACCGCTAGGTGCTTACAACTCGATCTATTTTTGTGTTTTTAAAATTAAATTACATAAGAAGATATCGTTTTAAATGCCTTAAATGATTCGTGCAATTATATTTCATTCAAATATAAGTTTAAAACGACATTATTGTGTAAGTTAAATCTTCCAGCATCAATTCTGAAATTCAGGTGAGTACGAAGTTTGCCATCGACTGGCGATTGAAAAACGGACAGGTTTGATTTCACAGACCAGATGATCTCTCACCCTCGTTGTTGATCGCTGGCGATCGATGCTATGTGACTGGTACCACTGCTGTCTATAGGTTCATTATACCAGTCAGTCGGACGCTGTCCCTCGATCGATCCAGTGTGACAGCCCCTTAAGACTAGCTGGAAGGGCATACTTCTTCCTGAAGTTCTCAAAGAAGCGACGGATGGCTGCACGTGCTCCAATAAGGAGACCTACTACTTCCATATTTTTGCTTCCTCTGACCGTACCATACGTACTATAGGTAGAGGAAGTATTGTTTTCGACCCCGAAATTCGATGTTGAGTTTTTAGCATATATACACGTTTCAAGGACCCTTGAATCCAAAAATACTATTTTTGGAAACATGTCTGTGTGTCTGTCTGTGAACAGGTTAGCTCCAAAACGGAAAATCGCGTGAAAACTAAATTTCGTATTTGGGTCAAGTACCTTCTGAAGATGTGTGCCCAAGATTGGCGATAAGTTTATCTTATTTTTAAGGGGATTTGACATGAAGAAATTTTCGTTTTTCGCGATTTTCTCGAAAACGGCTCCAACGATTTTCTTTAAAATTTGCACATGCGTAGCTTATTGTGAGAGCTAAAACTTCTATTTGAAACACTTTTTAGAATAAATTCTCTGAAGGGTAGTTATAAGCCACCCACTATGAATACGCGATCTTTGCAATATGGCCTCTAGTAACGGAATATCGTACGAAAACAAAATTTTGTATTTGGGTCAGGTACCTTCTGAGTCTGTGACACGAAAATTGGCGATAGCCTTCTCTTGTATTTAAGGGGACATTTATATTCAGAAAATTTTGATTTTTGCAATTTTCTCAAAAACGGCTTTAACGATTTCCTTTAAACTTTGTACATGGAGTGCTTATACCAAGTGCTAAAACTTTTATTTGAAACATTTTTTTTTTTAAATCTCTGATGGGCGGTTGTAAGCTGTTTGCCTGGTAAACAACTCAATATGCGGACATTCTCGGTCTCTTATTCTACAAAAACCAGTGGAGTGAGAAAGATGTATTATTGGCCATGCTTACAGTAAAGAAATATCTGAGGGAAATATTCAATACATTTCGGAAATTATTCTTAACGGCGGAAGGTACAATAATCGTTTACAGTCACTTGTATTTTCTTATTTTTTGTTTGTCCCTAGCCTTCGTTTTAGTCGCAACATTCAAAGAAGAGGCTATAAGCTATTTATAGCATAATTAGCGTAAAATTGTGTCTTGCGATTCTGTACAAGGATATGTGAATACTGCTAATTTGTATTTGGGCAGAGGAAGTTATGTGACTTCCACATAAGATTTTTTTTTTATACTTCTCTTGGAAGTATCGTGGGCTCATATGTACGTTTCTTTTAAGTGTTCACTTCCTGGGGTTGTTGGTGCCCTAGTTCTATTCGAATTGTATCTGTTTACCCCACAAGCTATGAACCTATTATTTGGAGAAGCCCGCCTATTCTATGTATTATAGTTAGTTTTTGTGTGACAAGACAAGAAATTAATTAGTTCTAACAATAATTTATTAAAAACAAAATAGCATACATTGACTTCTTTTCAATAAAATTGCAAGTCATGACTTGAATATTGATAAAGAGAGGATATCACAGGGTAGTGGAAAAAACTTATATTTAAAAGCTTTCATTCCAAAAAGGAATTTTACCACAGATTTCAAATTAATGTGAAAATGACGGGCATTTTTGTGTAAATAATATAGAAATAACTTATCTTATTATAAAATACGAGCTGTGAATAGGGAGGTGTTCTATAGGTAAAATATTCATTGAGTTATGCAGAGATACTACTGTAATATGGTTGTAGGATTTGATTGTGTATGTATTACGTATCAAACAATTCATTTAATAATAAAATCAGGTAAACTGATGTAACAAAATTCCAGAATGCTTTTGTTTAATCAGTGATAATTGCAATTATGATATGCAGAAAATAAATTATTTTTGTAATCGATTTCCGAGTTAAGCTCCAAATCGATTAATTAAGCAGGGCTTACGGAAGTACAAAGGTTAGTTTGATAATCATATTTGAAAGAATATATGGGTAGTGTTATTTGTCATAGCTATCTGTATTACAACTTCCAAAGCCTCATATGAATACTGTAAAACAATAAGTTGCCATGAGAAGTGATTTGAATTTGATTCTTTCTAATGTATTACCTTAAAATAGACACTAAATTGGACATTACTCTGGTACCGGTCTACCGATTTGGTCCAATATCTATAGGCTTCTTTCCATGGTAGTTATAAATGCGTATACCAAGTTTCATGAAAATTCGATTAAGCCTATTTGAGTTATCGCGCGTACAGACAGACATACAAACAGACGGACAGGCATTTTCTCTCAACCACACAATCTCAGAAAGTACCATTCTGACACTTAATAACAGAGAAATATGCATTTTTGCTAGCATAAAATATGTAGATTATTAAGTTATAATGTAGAAACTACATTAACTGATTTACTCAGTCTCTGTGTTGTTAATCAGCAGTAAGTGCTCATTTTTGTAAATAATTCACCTAGAATAAACAATGTAGTGCATTGTAAAGCATATTAATTAGAGACGCTTTCACAACTAAGATTGTAGGGTGTCAGAATATTCAAATTACCCTCAATTGAGACGTCACAAGAGAGATTATTCTGTTTCTCCAAGAAATTCGTGCTTTCACGAATTGTCATGCAATGTACAAAATCATCCGTGCTTTTCCTTCAATTGCTTTAATTTGACGACAGGCCTATTCTGAGCTTGGTATCATACCAAATTCTATCGTATAAGATTATGTACTGTCATGTAACTTTTCTTCATGGAGTATGTTTAAAATGTTCTATACATTAGCATTCTTGTAGAACAAGTTTCTTGTTTAAATTTATAAATATCCGGTATAACTAACTGCATTTCCTTTGTGCTAGAGGAAGTTTAAATACAATAGCCTACACTAGATTATATTAAAATAGTTGCATTATAAAGAAAATGTTACACAAAGATGAAATAAGTTAATAATGTTTACAATACAGGGCATAATATTTACAATATACAACATTGCTGATTATATATATATATATATATATATATATATATATATATATAATATTATATATAAGCATTCATGAACCACAGATTATTGTCTCTGTTGGACATTACATGAGAATATTATAGGAGAAAAATTCCTCCAACACTGTGACTTGAATCCAGGACCTTTGGCTATTCGCGCCAATGCTCTACCAACTGAGCAAAGCCGGAGTTCAATTCACAGCGCCAGATGGAACCTCTCTCCTATGACTGATTGCCCTAGTGGTCTACCTCACAGACAAGTAATGTCATTGGAGTACTGTGAGGCACACTAATTAGTGATAGGAGAGTCATAGGAGAGAGGTTCCATCTGGCGATGTGAATTGAACTCCGGCTTAGCTCAGTTGGTAGAGCATTGGCGCGAATAGCCAAAGGTCCTGGGTTCAAGTCTCAGTGTCGAAGAATTTTTTCTCATTTATTCTCATTGCTGATTATGTTTGAATCTCCCCAATTTTATACATGATTTTAAAAAATCTATTCTGAACTGATTATATTTCTACATGGTATACTACAATTCACAATAATAGCGATTGATATTTTGTTGCTATGAGCCCATGAATAATACAATAAATTTATTAGCATTTTCAGTTTCTGTTTAGGATGCAAATTGAACTCATTTATTTCATTTCTCTCTACATTACTGTTATGTTTATAAATAGCTTAGACTATTTGATGGTAATGCGAATTAACTGTTTCTGCAAAATATTCATTAGACTGACCTTTCATGAATTTTCTACCATAGTCGACTCAAACGAGAAAAATCGAAAATGAAATAGTTAAATAACTATTGTACCTGCATTATTAGGCCTAGTCCTAGTTAGAAGTTTCAAAACTTTTATGTTATCAAAATTTAGTTTTTAATGTTACCTAGATTTTTTAATTATCTAGTTTATAACGTTATATAAAAAATTCCTTTTTTTTACGATCACTATGTAAGAACACAAATGCTATGAAATTACAAATACGCAGAGAAAGAGGCTGTCATGAAAAACAAACACGGAATGGAATCATTAGGAAACATCCTCATTGAAGTTGGGTTGTAGTATCTGATAACAAATTTCATAAGTGAGATTATATTAAACTAGAGTTCAGTTCCCTAGAAAATACCAGTATAATTGAAAATGCTGCTCAAACTTCTTTTTCTCGAAAACTTTCCCTCATTCCATAATCGTTTACACTGTGAAAATGAACAAAAAACAGTTCACTACAAATTTCATTACGAAATTAAGTGAATGTCTATATAGGCTAGTAACATTCTCTTGCGTCCCGAAGTAGATTTAAAAAATCTAACAAATGGCAAACTTGAACAATGACAAAATATAACTATTCTCAGGCAGTCAACTAAACTTAAGTTCCTACAAGACATAACGGCGTCACCACGTCCGGGATATGCCAGTAACATTTTCATATTAAACACAATATAATTTCACTCACCATTTCCATCAATGACGTACATAGTTATTATTAATTTCTAATAAATAATAAATAAGAGGAGAGAGTCTGAATAAAGGATAATCGCGACACGTAATTATATTCCCTCCACTTTATTACAAATTATAGAGTTCAACTAAGTACTTCATGCGCATTATCTACTGCAGCGTTTGTCAACCTATGGTCCACGGACCACTGGTGGTCCGCGAAGATAGTGTAGATGGTCCTCAGACATAATTTAAAAATATCATAAAGCAAGTGGAAAGTGATTTTGAAACTTTAGACCTTTGTTATTCCGTAAGCCCTGCTTAATGAATCGATCTGGAACTTAACTTGGAAATTGATTAACTTATTTTTTCATATCATAATTGCAATTAACTTATCACTGATTAAACAAAAGCATTCTGGCACTTTGTTGCATCAGTTTACCTGGTTTTATTAGTATATACATGTGTTGTTGTTAGGAAAATTCATATCATATCTATAATCCGATATTACTGCACTAAATTTAATATATTAGTATATTTTACATTTATAGGCCTATTCCTATACCCTCATAGACACAATATTTCTTTATATACCAATAAATGTTCTACAATGTTGCCTTAGGCCTACATGACGTACCGGAATAAAACTTTTACATTTTAATTATACGATGGCTTTGGTATATTGCCAGGAGTAAAAAGTTGTATAGTAGATTCAGTATACTATTCTTAAAATATCATGAATATTAAAACCTATAAACGTTAACTTAAGTTATAACACACAAAAAATTATAAAAGTTCTTTGAAGTGTAAACTCGCTGGTTTTGGCCCTTTCTTCGAAGATAATTACGTGTGAAGATTCCTTTCTGCAGTAGAGATTATGCCATCTTCATGCCTCGATATCTGTTCAGTCCCGCCATCAGCCGGTACATTCTTTGGAACAGAAAACACAACCAGGAAACTGAAATGCAAAGAAGAGAAAATATTCTAAGTAGGCCTACTTTATATGTATTTGTGCACTATAAATATTGCGGGTATAACAACCCAAATTTCAGTTTTTTCATCGATGAAATTCTAATGATAAAGGCAACCATTAGAAAAAGTTGAAAGAGAAGGTAAACTGAAGTAACAAAGTGCCAGAATGCTACTGTTTAATCAAAGATAACTGCAATTATGATATGCAGAAAATAAGTCATTTTTTAATCGATTTCCGAGTTAAGCTCCAGATCAATTCATTAATCAGGACTTACGGAAGAACAAAGGTCTAGTTTGAAAAGCATAGGCTATATGAAGGAATATGTGGGTAGTGTTATTTGTCAATGCTAGCTATATTTATTTATTTATTTATTTAATCTCCATTGAGTGAGCCCTAGTTTACAATAAGTATGTTAGGGCTATATTTAGTCAATTGAGGTTTCCTGTGTAGATCTAAAGTTCAGGAAGATACATTCACAGTCTCTTAAACACATATTCTAAAAATGCTGTGAATGACAAATAACAACATTTTCTAGTGAAAATTTCTCCGTTAAGCGGAAATTGAAAATTTGCACTGCACTTGTCTAAATGTAGTTCAAGATCTAATCTTTTTGTTTGAAAAACTGGGCAAGTGAACATAAGATGTTTGGCATTCTGAAGACGGTCACCACATATGCACTCGTATATATTGCTGTCTGTCTTGATATGAAATCTTTGGAAGTACTCGCCAAATTTTCCGTGGCCGGATAGAAATTGTGTCAGAATAAAGTTTGGTTTCATGAGTGTACTTTTTAGACGGTCAGAAACATTGGGAAAAAAGAGTTCTTTGATAGTCCTTCCGCAAGTGGTTGATTTCCATATGTTGTTCCATCTGTGGATACCCTCTTCTCGAAGTTTCATTTTGAGGTGAGAGATTGGACATAGGGTGTATGATGGGGCTGCCGAATGCTAGCTATATTGCAATTTCCAAAGCCGTATATGATCACAGTAAAACAATAGGCCTATGTTGTCATGATAACTGATTTGCATTTGATAAATTCTTTCTAATATACGTATCACCACAAAGTAGGCACTAAATTGAGCATTACTCCGGTACCGATTTGGTCCAATATCAATAGACATGGACGTTAAAAATGTGTACACCAAGTTTCATAAAAATCCGATAAAGCGTTTTTTAGTTATTCTCGCGTACAGACGGACAGACAAACAGACACACACACAATCTCATAAAGTACCATTCTGGCACTTAATAAAGGAAACCAGTGAGAATAAGAATACCAACTGCTAAAGTAAATCACACGTTTCTGTATATGCGAACATAACTAAATGCAGCTAAAGTTTTAGGGCTATCTTACAAATTATCAGTTTCCTTTCGCAATAAAGTGCTGGCGTTGTTACAGCTGTTCTCAAACACATAGCAAGGTGTGAGGGCATTTCCATCTGGTAATCTATAGTAGTCATAAACGGCTGATTCTTGTAAAGTTGTCGATCCTGTTTGAAAGGAAACGTTAACCTCCAATTTAATTGATGCAAGAAGAAAGTCATTTAATCCTATTATCAGCTCGCCCCACAGGTGTAGCCACATCACTTCTGTTCATTCTTACCCATTATGTAACTAATGTAATTATATTCTTAAGAATAACCTGAAAATTCGAATAAAAATTTTATTTGATACATGTTACTTAACTTTCTCTATGCT
Organism: Ectobius pallidus; assembly: GCA_964059195.1. Lineage (NCBI taxonomy): Eukaryota > Metazoa > Arthropoda > Insecta > Blattodea > Ectobiidae > Ectobius > Ectobius pallidus. Next base: position 10,395,718 of record CAXKWD010000012.1, read on the forward strand.
ATGCATGGACAATACCACTTTGTCTCTTAAAGTTCCGATATAGGATAATCAATCAACAATCAATCAATATACTTACAGTCATGAGTAGGGTTCGGATGTTTATGACCTAAAAAGTGGAAAATATGACTGCAAATATGCCCTTAAAATGACTAAATATGACCAAAAATTCCTAAATATGACCTAATAAAAGTAACGTATTTCCAAAAAAGAAATGTTCTAATGTGAAACGTTTAAAGTCACTTAATTATTACATCACATTAATTCAATCAGATAATACATTTTAACAATTTTGATGAATTACAGTTTTAATTGTAATGAACTTCTATTTTAAAGAATTAACCCTGTTTGCTCGCTTCATCAGCTCCATAATATTTTGTAGACTACGGGTGTCTCTATAAAATATGAACAGTTGCATTGATTTTAAAATTGATGTTACTATTAATTTGACATTAAATTAATGAAATGTAACTCGTCCATGTAGTACATACAGTGTATAATTGTGCTCCTTGACCGAATATATAACTTAAATATGACATTAAATTACAAATATGGCTAAAATATGACCAAGACCGTAAAAAAGACCAAAATATGACTTCATATGCAAAATCAAAACGGTCCGATTAGGATAACAAGCGTGCAATTCGTGTTAAATTTGTGTTTGGTCGAGAACGGAGGTCAGGATAAAAATATGACATTTCATAAACATCTGAACCCTAGTCATGAGCATCAGATGATGCTTTAGACATAGTCAATATTAGCAAAAGTACAGAAATTAGCTTAAAAATAAATTAGGTAGATTACCCTTAAAATGTTATATTTGTAATAGACTTAAAATATTTTCCAATTTTGTAGACGGGGTTGTCGTTTAGCCATCGGCGCAAAACACAGTTAAATCTGCTATAACTAACATTATGTGTCTCCCGCGGTAAGCAATTGAACATGTCCAAGGCAGCAATGTGAAACCATTTTTTTACTTTTGTCAGTCTAACTTTTGGTGTGTTGATGTGAAAATTGTGCCTAGTTGGATAGTTGCGACTGTGTTGTAGGATCAGTCACATACAAAGGAGTATTTTCGCCAAACAAGCCTTAGTTTTGCAAACGAGGGCTGGCTTATAATTATCCTTCAGAATTATATATATATATATATATATATATATATATATATATATATATATATATATATACTGTATATATTTTAGATGAAAGATTTAACTCTTCGTATAAGCACCGCGTTGGAGCCATTTTTTCGACAATTCCGTGGAAAATGTCAATTTCTTTATGTAAAGTGGCAGTAAAACTAAGATAAAGTCTTTGGCAATTAAAAGTCTTTGTCTTGTCTTTGAAAATTTGCCTTTGATATATTGTCTTTGAAAATCAAATCACTGAGAAAGTCTTAGTGTCACACCCCCAGCATAGAATCGACACATTTTATTATATATTTGGACTTTTATTATATATTATATATAACAGTTGCTCCTTATAGTTTTTAATTGAACATTATGTACCGTAGCCTACATGTTGAAGTAACATCCTAACTCAAAAGTATGTTTTTGCACACATAAGGGATGGTTTCATATTTAAAATATGATACGGTATATATATATATATATATATATATATATATATACAGTGGTATGGTCACGTACGAAGGATGGAAGAAGGAAGGATACCAAAATATATACTTGAATGGGAAATTGGAAGGAGAAGAAGAAGAGGGCGTCCTGCGACTACATGGATCAACAATGTACAGATATCAATGGGAAGAGTTGGTGCAGTGGAAGAAGATACACAGGACAGAGAAAAATGGAGACAGATTATTAACAAATGATGACAAGCTCAGAAAAGTGTATTGATTGTGTTGAAATGTGATATGTGGATACTTTGTTTTAATTTGTTTGTATTGTTTGGTTGGAGGACAGCCTCTGTATTGAGGGAAAACTCAGAATGTATGTATATATATACACCATATAATGTTGCTCACTGACACAAACACTTACATGTTACAGAAAATGGTATTTTTTATTCAGAGAACCTCAAAACTTGAAATTATTTCTTAAAACTCGACACCAAACTTCGGTAACGAACGCAATACTTCCTATTTTGGTTAGAGAAGTAAGAAAACAAAAGGTTTTTGTTCTGCTCTGTTAATTATGTAAATAAATTTAAAAGGTAGATATTCAATTATTTGAGGACGGTTCTGCCGTAGGCCTATTTGAAATCATCTCTTTACAAGGAAATCATTGCCTACAGCGTATATTCGCACATGATTATATTAAAGCAAAAGTAGGCCTAATGAGGAACAGGTAGGCCTAGACTAGAAACGGAAAACTCTATTGAGAATTAAACCCAAATGATATAGGCTATTTCGGTGAAGCAAGACTGAAGTTGGACTTTGACTGAATATACATTTCGATCAATTCTTAGGATGAAATTCTTTAATGGAAAATGTAATAGATAAAATTTGGACCAGATTCGCAGAAGTAAAAAACAGATTTGAAGGATGTAGGCTTCTAAAATGTCGAATTTCAACTTAAATTTAGCTAAGACATGCGTTAGGAACATCTTTCCTGAAAAAATAATTCGTTTTATTTCCAAAACTGTGTCAGTTCGATATTGAAACGCCTTTGAATGTTATGTCTGGAAAAGTTATAATTGTAGGCTATAGAACCATTGTAGTAGAAGTGGGATATATTTCCACCTATTAAATCCTTTTGATAAATGAAATTACGGTACAGTCTGTAAAAAGTTTTGTTAAATTAAATATGAACTCAATATTCAATATTTGGGTACTTTAAGGGCATCTTGAAATATTTTATTACTATAATACATTTTAATTTCAATACAAATGAACATTGAATTCTTTATTTAGTACTTACAATAAACACAAGACATTTACATTATGCATTGTACATTTAGTACAATAAACACATTATACATAATAGATATTTGTGTGAGCCCTATCAAGTACAGAAAATACGCTTTACGGCGAATCTAGTAGGCCTATTGCCGCCGGACCGAGACTTTAGCCGAGGTCGAAATATTGGATGAGTCCGCTTAAGCTCTTGCGTACGTGGTGCATACAATATATTTTAGTAAAAGCTATATAAAGTATATGAAATTAAATAAAAATATACTGTAAAATTAATTATAAAAGGCATCGTCACCCATTTGTAGACGCCTTATTGTCACAGCCGCCTGAAACCTATAGGCCTACTATTAACCAATACGAAATGCGGATGTAGATGGCAGTGAAGGATTCTTATGAATAATATATAGCTATGTTGGCTTAGGCCTGTATTTGTTGTTATATTATTAATTGTTTTGAAAAAAATGCCTGGTTAAGTTTCTGATTAACGTAAAGAAACAATGTTTCTTTAAATTTGTTGTGTTATTGTCAAGTATTTTGTTTCAAATCCTGTTACGGTTGGTATAATTGGTCACTGCCATCTGGATTTTTCAGTTGCCATGAAGATTTTACCGGCCTAGGCTGGTAAAGTGCTACTTAACAGTCATGTTCACAGTCCGACAAGCAGCTGTTTTAACAGAGCGTGTTCTAAAAATAAATTTTTATTATGCTGGAAACAAAATGCAGGACTACTACTAGGAAATTACATGATCTAAACTATACCATCTCCTGGCAAATATGTTTTCTATCGTCAATGGAAAGATGAAATTTCTAGCAAATTTCACTGGCAAAACATTTATTTGCTAGGAGTTTGTAGCTTGGAGGTTTTTCCGACAAACTGAAAAATTATGCGAAAATTTCGTATTTTTCGTATTTATTTTCCTCACAGAAAGTTATCCCTAGGGATTTCGAGTTTGGCACTACTCTCACTACTATACCAAACAATATAAAAAAGAAAAATATTTTACCCTGATTAATGCAAGGTGGAATGTATCTAAATACTCGAATATAATAATAATAACAACAACAACAAATCATTATCCAAAAATGCTAAACTGAGGCATTTTAAAACTGTAATCTTACCAGAAGCTCTGTACGCAACAGAGTGTATAAACAACTTCTCAGATAGAAGAATAAGCAAAACAGAGAAGAGATTCTTAAGGAAAATTATGGGACCAATTTGGAAGAATAACATATACAAACTGAGACCAGAAAAGGAGTTTATAAACAAACAGAAAAAAAATAGGCCATACTTTCAGGAAAAGAATATTAAGATTCTGTGGTCACATTTTCAGAATGGAAAGAGACAGACTTACCAAACAAATTTTTGATCACTATGTAAGTAAAAAAAAAAAAAAACTAAACCAGCATTTTTCAAGGACGTTGAAGAAGATTTGAAATCACTCAGTATCAAAAAGGAGAATATTGCAAACAGAGAAATGTTTAGGAAAGCAATATTTGATGGCGAATTTCCAGAGAAACCCAAGAAGAAAACAGGAAGTAAATGGACGGAAGAACGGAAACAGCAACATCGCGAAAGAATGAAGAAGTGTTGGGAAGACAAGAAGAAAACTGTTTCACGTGGTCCAGGTTGGCCTAATCGAAAGGAAATAATAATAATAATAATAATAATAATAATAATAATAATAATAATAATAATAATAATAATAATAATACAGTAACAATATAAATATCCGCTTTTGTTGATGTTGCCATCTGGCAACCCTAGTCTTGATAACATGTATTCAGAGCAGTAACGAATAGAGAAAGCTAGTATTTGTAACACAGGTAATCTATACCAAATATGTCACATTAGACTGAAATATGATATAAGCATATCCTCGGCAGAACATAGCGCAACAGGTACGGTAAAGTTGTAGCGTTTAATTTGACCGAATTTCCGCATCCTCATTTCGCAGTCTGAATTCTTGTGAATTGTCCCAGTTGTGAAGTTTGCTCGATATCGTCTTGACTTGACGCATGCTCTGCATGGAATTCCTCTCTCAGCTGATTCACTTTTCACACTCTCTTCTCCTCTCTTCTCTTCTTCTCTTCAAAAGGTAAACACGTATTCGCTCTTCACGCGCTTGTTTTCAGTGGTAGACGCGTTGTCATCGTGAGGAATTTATCATTCTGCATTAAGTACTTAAATTGCTTTCTTTTATTATTTTATTTTATTTCATGTCCACTAAACTAAAAAATTATATAGTAGACTCTATTGACATCAAATAAAGAAACAACATTAAGAAACAACCACAATAGTTACTAGGGCAAGGCATTTGATGATTTTGCATCTTTTTTATATATAGGTTAAATAATAGCTCGAATATATATATATATATATATAAATGTTTATAATTAAATAATTGATTAAATAAGGGCAATTTGTTTTTGCATTATTTTGCATTTTTCGTCATTTTCAAGAGATAGGTAATTTTTTGGCAATTTTTAGGTCATTTTCTGGATTTTTAGGTCATTTTTGGCATTTATAGGTCTTCTGGCATTTTAGGTCATGTTTTAGTGGAGGTAAAGAGGAGCTTTTCCATGTACAAATCTTTAATTTCAGACAACAGACAATCCTTTTTATTTGAGAATCTCCGCCAGGTATTCATAGTTAATTTTAATTCAGGTTATTGTAAACACCACAGCAGTTTGTCTTGTAGCAATAATTTTTTTCTTCTAAATTCACATATTTGCTAGGGGAAATTTGATGGTTATGCCAGTTCAGAAAGTTCCTCCCCCCAGCCCAAGGGTGTCCAAGTAGTATAAACTTACTTACTTCTTTAGTAATAAAATCAGTGTTTTATATAGTAAATTTATATATAATGCATTGTCATCCATTAAATTGCTTTTAGCAATTCATTACTTTAAAAAACTAAATATAAGTAAAAATGAAAAATTTATTGGCCATTTTTTAAAAAATATTAGGTCACTTTTTTCACTATTTTTAGGTCATAAATACATTTTTTATTTTGCATTTTTTCACTATTTTATGGTCATTAAATGCCTTGCCCTAATAATTACAAATTAATAAAGTTAACAAATAGAACAATAATTTCATTGCTTTGTGATTTTGACTGAATGCTAAAAATTTTGCAAATATTTCTATAAAATACTGTTTTGGATTGAAATAGATCTATATCAAATTCATTTCATATATTGAAGGTATAGTCTTAAAGAGAATTCCTATAACAATTTGTTCGTGAATAGTCTAATTTATATTTATTTATTTATACAAATACAAATACATATTTATACAAGTAAAGTAAATCAGAACAAATACAAATTTCAAAAATAACTACAACTGCTATTTTAAAAAGGAAAAGAAAGATAGGCTAATCTTACATAATTAATAATTATTCTAGCACAAGAAATATTAACATTTAGAAATACACCCGAATGAGCAAGAATGAAAGTGCTCGGGTGCAGTTTCAAAAATATCAAAGTGAAGAAAGAGGAGAGACAAAGAAACAGAGTGTATAAAAAATGTGATTAGATAATAAGGAAAGTAAAAAATGTTATACATAAATACATAAAAAGAATGAAATAAAAAGGCTTAAACAGCTAAAAAATTACAGAAACTGCTTTACATATCTATTAAATTTAACAGTGGTGTATGCTGAGAGATCGGGATACTTTCTGATCATTGAGTTAAAGAAGCGGGGAGCAAAATTTATGCTATGTTTTAATCCTGCCGATGTGAGACATTTGGGTTCTGATGGGAGTAAATTAGTATTTCGTCTAGTTTTGTAAACATGATCACTAGAAAAGTATTTTACACAATGTTTGTGAAAATGTTTTGTTACATCTACAGTTTACTGGAGGAGCATACAGATGTAATTTTGATATTAACTTACACAGTTCACCAGCATGGATTAAGTTATACAAAAATCTTAAATTTTCATTATGTTATGAATTAGTTATATTTGCAGAAAGCTAATCATAAATTTCAACACAAATTATTGATTTCTGAGGATGAAACAATTCTAAATAGATTAGCAATAAAGTAAACAAATATAATAAAACAATCATATACATACCCTACGTCATTATGTTCTGTACCACAGATCAACGTTACCTTCTTTCTTTTCCTTTATTTTCTCAACCGTAATTTAAGTTTTTTTATGAGTTACTAGCTGAAAAGGCCCGGCGTCGCCCGGGCTTTGTATTTTGTAATTTGAAATTAACTTTTGGAGGACTTTCGATTTTGAAACTCTAGGTGCTTATATAATATGTATGTAAAACTTGAAATGAAGAAAAAGATTTATCACACTCAAACTATTCCATCAGAAAACGCTAGATATAGCTTTTTATGGCTCTTAGAGGATGTCGAAAGCTTCATTCCGTTGCTTCTACACATCATGCTTGGGAGGATTTGAAATAAGAAGAAACATAAATTAAATAAGATTGTATTGACTTGTCGGAAAATTTTATTTCTCATTCTCATGTTACCATACAACCGTTTCGGTTCTGAAATAAGAGAAATGCAGTATCACTTTCCTCCCCTAAAACCCGGGACATAAAATACTGCGAGCATAGTACTCAAAATGTTCCATCCCATGCTTAGGGCCTTATTTCTCAACTAATACAAAGCATACAGCTATGGATAACGTATAAGCGGAAAGGATTGTTTACCTACTTCTGATAAAGCATACTCACACACTTAAGTTATCCCTGCAATACGACCTCTTATTCTACATCAAAATGTGAAGTGAGAAAATATTTCTTGTGTCGAGGGTAGAGAAAGTTATGTGACTGCATTACAATGTGCTTTATTCTCGTGGATTTTATTCTCCAAGAATTATTTTTACAAAACGTTAGCATCAGAATTCGTTAAAGTCCAATGTTATGTAATGTCCAGAGCCCTATATGAACTGTGTAAACAATACACTGTTGTCTTGACAACTGAATGGGATTTCATTTTGTTTGCATAATATTCACAGAAATTATATAATTTTCAAGGGAAGGACTGATTTGTTTCAATTTTAATGTTGACAGCTATACTTCCCGGGCTTAACTGGGCATGTGTGCAAAATTTCGTGTAAATTGGTAAAGAAATGTAGATTTGTATAAGGAACATACATACATACATACACACTTTCGATTTTATATATTAGATAACATATTACTTTTCATTTTTTATTTCTACATTTTATTATTATTATTATTATTATTATTATTATTATTATTATTATTATTATTATCCGGTTTAAAATGGACTCCCATTTACATTTTCCGGTCACCCAAGATTACATATCCACTTTAATTTTCATTCTCTATTTGTGTCTAACTGATCATAAATTCTCTTCAATATTTCTTCTTCTAATTGATGTCTGAATTTCTTGTATCCATGTGGTCAGCGGTCTCCCTCTTTTCTTCCTTCTTTGTGGTTCCCATTCCATAATCCGCCGTGGTAGTCTCTCCTCTGACATCCTTTTTGTGAGTCCATACCATAAGAGCTGTTTTTCTTCTACAAAATTAGTGATCGTATTTGTGACATCCTTTTTCTTCCTGATGACTTCATTTCTGACACTTTCCCTGCGGAACTCCTCAGTTATCATTGGTATTTTTATTAATTGGGATTTCATTGTCCATACTTCTGATCCATATGTTATAATGCTTCTAATATTTGTGTTAAATATGTTTCCTTTTGTTTCCTTTCTAATCAGTCGATCCCAGAGAAACCTGTGTAATATTCCAATAGCGAGGTTTCCAGCATTTATTCTTGAACTAATTTCTTTATCTTGTTTGCCATCTTGCGTTATTTTGACTCCTAATATTTATACTCTTCAGCGTGTGTAATAGCCTTCTTCCAGTGTCAAATCTTGATTTATGTCTCCTATTGTCATATATTTTGTTTTATTCCTGTTAACCTGAAGTCCCCATTTTTTAAATTCCTCTATTAACTTCCTTGTGAGGTATTCTATGTATTCTTCATCTTGTGCCAAAATTAGCTGGTCATCAGCAAACTGTAAGGAATATACAGTACTATCGTCTACTGGGATTCCCATGTTCTTACATTTTCCCAATTATTTCTATATTTTCTTAGTAAAACTAGGTTAACCAAGCACTCCATACTGAGGCCTAATTGAGAGTCGTTTTGACAAAACTCAACATCTCCATTTTTTTTGCCAAATTCTGTTTTTAGTAGTTTTAGATGCTTTGAAATGAGATCTTTATGTTGGTGGAAAAAGAACATAAGAAAAGTCAACATAACCAATTCATTTTGAAGCCTCAATATGTAAGGTTTCTATCTTCTATATGTTAATAAAAACTACAGAAACCTTCTCCTGAACAATTTATGTTTTGGCACATGTTGAGTTTTGTCAAAACGTACCTCAATTGTTTCCGTCTCTTTAGTTCCAGTGAGTCTCAGGCAGATTGGTGCCGCCGCGCCGCGCGTTGGGTTCCCCCCAGATGACGCTCCTATCCCCGGTATGCGGCAAAGGAACTCCCCGGCAGTTGACTGACTTGTCCGTGCGTGACAATGAAAATAAATGAAATAAGTTTGAAAATAACGAAAATAGGCACCTACCTTATTAGAGGAGATGCTGGAAGTGTCCTCCTCCTACATCCACACATTTTTGGCGTCGTGATAGGAAATTCCGATTAATACGCATTAATTGTTCTTCCGTTGTTGAGTTTGTTTCTATCCTAATGTTTTCTTTTAGTTGTGACAAACTACAGAATAACACTTTCACGTCTGTACAGCACGAGAACAATGCTCAACTGCAGGCTATGCAGGAATTGTTTACTTATCTGCGGGGCCACAGCTGGCCGCGACGCGGGTAGTGTTGAGTCATCACAAGAGAAACACGGCGCGCGCGACAAGCGGCACCAATCTGTCTGATACTCACTTTACAAGTTCTTATTTATAAGCCCTACACTATAATAGCATTATTTGTGTTTTACTGTATTTGAAATTGTATCATATTTCTATTATATTTGTAAGTTTGTACAATTCATAATATGTAATAATCCTGCTTGAATGGAAGAAAAGGCCTAATTCCACCAGGTAAAATAACTCAAATGACATTTCTCCTTAAACCTCTTCGTCTTCTTGGTCTTGCATGCTATTCTTCATTTTGATTAATCTTGGTAATCGACGGAATATGCATTACAAATACGTTATTTTGGAATTTGTGAGTCAGTTGGAGAATTTAATGTTTGTACCAGTACGTTGGCATGGTAGCTCAGTTGGTTAGATCATCGGCACGGAGAGCCGAAGATCCTGGTTCAAATCCCTGCTATGGCATTGAATTTTTCATTCTGAGTTCACGTGTCCACGTTGTTATTTTGTTTATTAACTGGTTCTATTAACGTAAACAATTAGGATATTTTAGGAAATGAAATTGAAATTAGAAATGAAATATACATAGGATTAGGACTTAGACGGTCCAAACAAGAATCGGTACCGTTACTTTTGGAAGGTATTGCAGTCGTGTTTATGTATCTTAGAAATTCGAACCCATGCAAAATATTCATGTATCTATGGTCATCATTGCCCACTTTGTTTTCTAGAATTTCTAGAATTTGACATGATATTCGCTTTCTTTCATGCTTTCATTAATAACAACTAGTAGCAAAGCTGAGTATTCCTCAGAGTTTTATGAGCTGTGATTTCTCACAATAACCATGTTTATCACCAGTTCGCTTTTATAGCCTATATTTTTTGTGCCAATTATTACCAAACAATGTGTAATTGTGGGATTATAGTGAGAGAGGCCAATTCCACTGTTGGCGATATCAATTGGTTGTGCTCGAGATTTATTATTATGTTCAAATAGCTGCTAAAACTGATATGATATGAAGATGGACTCAGAGCTGTAGTCCGAAATCTCTGAAACTTTTAAAATTTCAACTCGGCTGATAGCCCGTGAAAAACTCATCAGGTACAACTGGCATAAGGTTTATTGGACAGGCCTGTAAGTTTTTTATTTCATTTTAGTTCCTTATCTTGTTCTATTGTTCTCCCTAATTCATCTCTCGTCCTTTATCACCACCACCATCAGAATACAGGACCACTTTACTTAATATTATTTATTTATTAATTTGCCCAATTACAATATTCTCTTACACTAATTAGGCCTACAACAGAATTACAAAATGGCGTTATAACAACACCAAGACTAATATTACAACACTACAACACTAATATTAGATATATAATGTAATGCTACAAATGTGCAATAGTTACTATACACATAATAAAATGTATTTAATATTTCTTAGCAGGAAAGAATGGCCATCAATTCATCCCTTGCTCCATCATACGAACTGTAGGCACGCTCCAATTTGTTAATGCTGAAATTCCTTTAGGCTTAAGTGATTATACGGCAATAGTACACAGACTTATAGGTTCGGTGACTTGAATAGTTCAAATAACCTATATTGTATGAAATGCCTCATATTTTACATAAACTCCTAAAATAAAATCGAAATGCAGAAGATGTGAGTATTCGCCTAATTGCTGCGTGTTGTACTCATGTTACACATTGCTAGGCCTAATCTGAATTTTAATTTGGGGGTGCTAAAAATTATAAAATACCGGTACATGCTAATAATTATTATAACAACGTTTATTATAAGCTGTGTGGAGTTCTTCATTTTTCCTAACAAATTATTCTTATTCAATGAAGTTATTATCCTATTTCCAACATTATTGTTATTATTATTTTTATTACTATTATTATTATCATCATCATCATCACCAACACCATCATCGTCACAATTTACTATCTCATCTATTATTTATCAAAAGTTTTAACACATCACAGTACAAAGCATTTCATTCAACTTTGAAATTCACAGTTATCATACCAGTAGGCCTAATCATAACTGAATCTGCTCGCCGATACTTTAAAAAACGGTATTCAGTGCCAGCTGATTAAATGACGGAATGACATTGGTTGTTGTTATAAATAATATACTTCACTTCACTTCTGTGACGACTTGAAATTATTCTTATTCACAGAAGATTTGATCATATTCTACCATTATGATTCTGCAGGATTTGGACTGATGCGTCTGAAATCATTACTGAATTTCTGGTACGTACGGTGAAAACTGATAATTAATCCGGTCAAGAATTTCAAACTTTGTGTGTGAAATGTTTTAAACTCTCTTGCATTCCAACTTCGGTGCAAATGAGACGTCAATTTAAAGAAGAATTTTAGAGTGATAGGGAAAAGCGAATGAGTCAAAATTCCAAAGTTACAGGAATGACAAAAAACAATTTATTTCCACGGCATTATTACAGTATTTAGTTCAGTCCACCAGATATTTTTATACAGTATACTATGTAAAAATATCTGGGTGGACTGATCTAAATACTGTAAAAATGCTAAAAATAAATCGTTTTTTGTCTCTCCTATAACATTGGTATTTTGACGTATTCACTTTTTCCCTATCACTCTAGAATTATTCTAACCTTTAGCCCCTTTAGAAACCCCCCGTGGCTTCATAAAATTTAATTTTAGTCAGATAATAAATTACAATCATTATTATAAGAAGATGATGCGTTATCTGAAAATACTGTTTTATAATACCGCAACAATCGTGTTTACGCTAACAGAACTGATCTCTTTCTATGTGGTTTGTTCCAAAATTAGTTTTCCTACCATTTTCTCCTGGTTCTATACGTTCTGTGTAGAAAATCTGTTAAAAACACGTCAAAAATGTATATCTACATGTTGGTAATGTAATAGGGGTAGAAACATTTAAGGGGTGGCTTCTTCCAAAATTAACTTCACCTAATTTTTCTCTTGTTTTTATAGGGTCTGTGTGTAAAGTTTGGTAAAAATCGTTCAAAGAATGTAGACTAGTAAAAAGATCACATGGTAGGGATTGAAAATTTCGCAAGGGGTGTTTTTTTCGAGAATGATTGTCTCGTAGAATTTTTACTTGATTCTACAGGGTACATGTGTAACATTTTGTAGACATTGGTCAGAACATGTAGATTTGTGGGCCTATAGAGAAAATATTAGCCTACTCCTGGGGGTTGAAAATAAGGGAAGGAGGGTGTGCCGTCGTTCTATCTGCAGGGCATGATTTACAATAATTATTATGTACAAGAAACAAATTTCGAGGTTTTCACGAGGTTTAAGAGCTTTTTCACATCATGTGCCGGGCCTTGTGATGTGAGTAGATCTGGCATCAGTGCGCTGCATAAGACCAATACTGTCTTTTAAGGTTGGGACGGTCTATAGCTAAACATTGTTAGCAACGTCTTCGGATTACTTAATTGCTATCGATTTAAATTATAGTGATGTAGTGTTTGATTCGTCTCGTGTCGCTTACAATGTTACACTAACAATAGCCTGGTTCTAGCAATTAATTTGAAAGTAATAAAATCATAGTATTTTCCTAGCGCGATTAAAGTGAATTGCTTAAGTATATCAAGTGTGAAGTAATGGAAAATATATTTGTTATACATTCTGTATAATGAAAATGTATAATATATAATGGAATTATACTTTTTGTTGCTTCCAATGAATCTTAAGAATTCTACAGTATTCTACTCTACTTCCACTCCTGCTACTGGTGCTACTATGACTGCTTTTAGTAATAAAGTAATAACAATACAGGCAATTTTACTGTCTCCAATGTCCTGTCAGTCTATCAAATTTGATATTTCCCACGGTGGAAGACATGCTATTGATACCATATACTTATACATTACCCAAATTAAACTTTGCAGGGGGGCCCAACCTTTCTCCATTACGCCACTGAATCCCTCTATAAAAATATTTTACAAAACAACATTTAGCAAATTCCCATAATACGCCTGTGCAGACAATTTCTTATAATCAGTGAGTCATATTTAACGAGTTCATAGGACAAAAGAAAAATCCCATTTATTATCAAGACAGTGTTTTTTATATTAGACTAAATAATTTATAAATAATTATAATCAAATTATAAAAAAAACAAAACAAACAAAATAAGAACAAAAACTAAGAACCCTTTCCTGACTTGTTAAAATCACATCCTCAGATCAGAAATAATCATAATAAGTAGTGCAAGGCATTTGACCATAAAATAGTGAAAAAATGCAAAATAAAAAATGCATTTATAACCTGAAAATTGAGAAAAAGTAACACATCTTAAAAATGACCAACAAATTTACCATTATTACTATTACAGTTAGTTTTTTAAAGTAATGACTTGCTAAAATCAGATTAATGGATGACAATGAGTTATATATGGATTTACAATAAAAAACACATTTTGTTAATAAAGAAGTAAGTAAATTTATACTACTTGGACACCCTTAGCGAAAAAGAAATTCTTCTGAATTGGCATGCCCAGCAAATTGCCCCTAGCAAATATGTGCCATTTAAAAAAGAAAGGAAAAATTATATTTTGCTACAAGACAAACTGCTACGGTGTTTATAATAAACCTGAATTAAAATGAACTATGAACATTTGGCAGAGATTCTCAAATAAAACCTATTGTTTGTTGTCTGAAAGTAATGGAAAAGCTCCTCTCTACCTCCACTGAAACATGACCTAAAAATGTCCATAATTACCTAAAAATTGCCCAAATTCTCTCTTGAGAATTACAAAAAATACAAAACAAAACAAAAAACGCAAAACAAAGTGCCCTTATTTATTCAATTATTTTATGTACATTTCAGCTATCTTTTAACCTTCACATAAAAAGATGCAAACTCATCAAATGCCTTGCCCTATTAATAAGCATATGCAATTATTGAAAGCAATGTTCACATCTTGGTTCAGAAGATGTATTCTTCCTGGGCTAGCTGTATACATTTAGTGGACTCCTCAAGGTGAAATTTGGCTATACGATTAGGCCTACTGGCACTAAATGCTTTTAGATTTTGAAGATATAACAGTGGAAATTATATAAAATCATTCTAGTGACTAGTGACTAATGCTATGTGACAACGGTTGTTAAATGTTACAAAATATAGCGTAATTAATAGGCTTATTTATTATGTAATCGAACGAAATCTATATCTACACCTTTTCAACCTCAATTTCGGAAAAAGTAATTCCAATTTCGGAAAAAATAATTTCAATTTCGGAAAAGGTAATTTCTATTTCGGAAAAGGTAATTTCAATTTCGGAAAAAGTAACTTCAATTTCGGAAATACGAGGGCTATGAAGAGGGTATAGTAAAGTTGGTACCACGCTAAGACAAATGACTCAATCGGAGCGAGATTATGTAGAGAAGTAGCTAGAAGGTGTACCTAAATGTTCCAAATAAAACAGTGTTGATTTTCACTGTGGTTTTCATTTTATGCCCCATCGAATGCTTTACAAAATAGCCCTCGTATTTCCGAAATTGAAGTTACTTTTTCCGAAATTGAAATTACTTTTTCCGAAATTGAAATTACTTTTTCCGAATTTGAAATTACTTTTTCCGAAATTGAAATTACTTTTTCCGAAATTGAGGTTGAAATGGTGTAGACTAGGCCTAATATTGTTGCGATCCCATAGCATAATTTTAATTTTAGCGTAAACCCGTTAGGTAATTAATTTCTACGAATAGCTTACCTACTGTTAAGTTATCGATGCATGGCACGGAACATTTCCCCTTAATTCTGTGAATGAGGAATGTTATTAACTCTAGAAAACTTTTTTCTTCTTCTTCTTCTTCGGGATTCCTGGCACGGAAGCTTCGTGTGACTGTTAATTCAGTCTGCCGACTGTTCGCTCTGTATTCTAGCTTTTAAAGGAACAAAAAGGAAACGACGTAGACCTAATGGTACTCCTATTAGTACGATTTGATTGCAGCAGCCATCCTTAAGATCTGTGTTATAATGAATTCCATTCTGTGGATTTAGTATCGTTGCAAAGGTAAACGTAGGCCTATAATCGTATTCTGCTATGCTAATCAGAGTTACCAAACTTTCTGGAGTTTGATATCATATTCCAGATACGGTAGAACACAAAGCATGCAGCCTATAGGCCTAGGTCTAATCTATCTGTTAGCATACAACCCAAGTCTTTACTATGATTTGACTTTTTACTACTACTGTTAAGGGATTTAGAAATGATGTTGGAACCGTTTGCTAATTTACAAATTGCATTTACTATGTAGGCCTAACAGGTTTATCGGAAAGTTATGAAACAGAGTTACTTAATTTGCCGTATTAAATTAGGCCTATATCTCTTTACGAAGAAGCAGTCTTAAAGTATTGAGCATTCTGAGGTATTCTTAAAGTATTAAGAATTCTGGAGTATTCTTAAAGTATTTTAAAAATGGAATATACTCCAGGATCGTAGGCATAATACACTTTAATTTATTAAGTCCAACCGAAAACTCTTCTTCCTTTACATCCACTCCAAACACACGGCTAGAATTAGCTGGGGCATAAACTCACATCATTTTTCAAACTCAGAAGGTTAATATCAAAACACTGAATAAATCGGCTCATTTGGCCTATATATTATAATTTTTAAATATTTCCTCTATGGAACTTTTCCAACTGCACCGCCATTTAGGCGTATTTCCCCAAATCGAACCACACGAACAAGGAAGACATCTGTGAGCATATTAATTTGTTTTATTATTTACCGTATTAAGGAAAAGGAACATGAGCTAAATTAAAATTCAAGCCAATAAAAGGTGATATGAATCCTGAGTTGCGCAAGACTGAAAGTATTTCTGCTCTCTTCTTGTTCCAGATCTTCGCTATTTCTTTTCTCAATTACATTGCTCCTAGAGTGAAGCTTTTAACATGTGTATTGTATATGACACACTACGCTGACCTGTTACACGCAGGCATAATTGTGATGTAATTGGAAGTATTTTGGTCACCTGCAACTAATCCATCGTTGTTTCAACTTTAAAATAAAATCAGGTAAACTGATGTAACAAAGTGCCAGTATGTTTTTGTTTAATCAGTTATGACTGCAATTTATTATGATATGCAGAATACGATTTTTTTAAATTGATTTCCAAGTTAAGCTCCAGATTTATTCATTAAGCAGGGATTACGGAAGAACAAAGGTCTAGTTTTTTTAATGAGATTAAAATCTTCCAGCATCACCTGAACTGTACAGATTTGTGATATCATGACAATCGCACACTCACATAAAAATACCAAAAAAATTCAAATTGGCCGGTTTCGGGTTTTGAACCATGGACTCCAGAATGTGAGGCCAAAGCGTTACCATCTCGTCCACCGGGGTCATTTTAACGGTCTAGTTGGATAAGCGCATGTAAATCAATATTGTTTTTTGACATAGCTACCTGTATTTCCAAGGCCTTATAAGATCACAGTAAAACAATAGGCAGTGTTGTCAAGATAACTGATTTTCATTTTTTTTTATAAATTCTTTCGAATACGTATATTACCATAAAATAGGCACTAAATTGAGCATTACTCCGAAACAGGTCAACCGATTTTATCCATTATAAATAGACGTCTTCCCATGGACATTATAAATGCGTATACGAAGTTTCATAAATATACGATAAAGAGTATTTGAGTTATTGCGCCTTTAAAGTAGACACTAAATTGGGGTTTACTCCGGTACCGGTCAACAGATTAGGTTCAAATTCAATAGGGCACTTCTCATGAACGTCATAAATGAGTATACCAAGTTTCATGGAAATCCGATACAGGATATTTCAGTTAAGGTGCCTTTCTAATATAATACTATTAAAATAGGCACTAAATTGGGCATTACTCCGGTACCTGAACCGATTTGGTTCAATATCAATAGGATTCTTCCCATGGACATTACAAATATGTTTTCCAAGTTTCATGAAAATCAGAAAAAGCGTATTTGAGTTATGGCGCGTACAGACACACGGACGGACAGACAGACGGACAGACATTTTTCGTCCCCACACACAATCTCATAAAGTACCATACTGGCATTTAATAACAAGTTTCTCACCAACGACAGAGAAATATAATAAAGGAACAAGTCTGTGACCTCGAGTCTACTTATTTTTGTAGATCGGTAGTGAATTGAGTATAGTATTGAATAATTGTAGCATTTAAAGGGTAAATATCTCAATTGATTATGCTATTTTTCGAGTGCCGATATAAGGAATAGTTATTTGTTTATTTTGTAAAAAAGTAGAATAATAGAATTTTCGGTGTTAATATTAGTGTTCATTATGTTTTATTAAGACGGTTAAACTCGTTTGTTTAAAGCCTAAAAAGGACTATTCCACGAAAATAAAAGCCTAAAAATTCGGGCGCTATTTAGAAGCGAATTTATTCATATACTACGTCAGGAAAATCTCAAATCATACAATAATATTATAGTCTGGGTAAGTTCTTTGATCAAATTGACGGATCAGCTGACAGAATAAATGACGGGCCTAGAGTAGTAAGTATCGAATTCTTGATTGTCCTGTCGACTTGTCTGCTACTAGAATTAACAACTTCTAATACAGGAACTAATAAATATTAGAGTTATCAATCTATTTGTTTTTTTGCACCATTTTTGATACCGTACTTTTTCTATCCGTACCATAGGTACTATCAGTGGCGCCAACTTTTGAAAACCATAGGTGGGCTCAGACTTTTACATTTTCATACTCCTGCCCCTTATTTGATTCATGAATTGGACTTACATAATAATTCGGATAAATCTAGAATTGGGTAAGAAACGATGTCTTTGTTTGTAATAACGATTAACAATCAACGTAATTCAACCGCCAGAAAAAGAATTGTGCAGCCTAGTTAAAGGAAATCCTTTAAAATGAATAATGTTTATATAAACTTTTTTGTTTTAGGTAGTTACTAAAATAAAGTAATTATATAATTAATGTGTTTTTCCTGACTGGAGCAAATTATCTTCTTCGTCTTTCCTTAGACCAGGAGTCTATTCTCCCCAATCACACTATCTTTTTCGTGGTTTATTGTCCCTTGATTACCTTTATAATTCATTGTTTCTACATGTTGCTTCCACTCTTTCTTTTTAACCAGTCACCAATATCCACACTTTTGTCTTGTATGACAATTTTTTAGCCTTTTCCAGTAATGGCCTTCCTGTGATTTCTTTTTCTCCCAAGCATCGTCTAAATTCTAAATCTAGCTTTTCTCTCCTTGGGTTAAGTATACAGTCTTTAGAATAGCGGTGGCTGCGGAAACTGCACTGACAGACGTAAAAATTATCGTTAGCGAATTGGAACAAGGGAAGATCGTAGGCCTACAATAGCCTGATTTTCAAGTTACAGCGATTCAACAAATAAACATAATTTTGAGTGATAGCAATAAATAATTATGATAATAACACACGGCAAATTATTGGGTGGACTTGAGCCCCACGGGCCCATATACGTTGGCTAGTTGAAGTTTACAATTTCAGTCTACCCTTAAGACTATTGGCTTTGTAGTAATAATAATAATAATAATAATAATAATAATAATAATAATAATAATAATAATAATAATAATAATAATAATAAATAATATAAATAAATGCAGTCATTAAATCAGAATGCCTCTATGGATCAGAAACACTAATTTTGAACAGGAAAGTAGACATTGAGAAGAAGGAACGCAAAATCATAAGAAAATATTCTAGGCCCAAAACTCGCAGACGAACAATACCGACTCAGAGGCAAACAGAAAATCAAACAATACACAAATATTCACAGTGGCATTAGAAAACGCAGATTGAGATTCTACGGACACACCAAAAGAATGAACCCAGTCAGACTTAAAAAACAAACAGTCGAATTCTACGAAAACAGGAGTAAAGCGAAAACAGACACTATGAAGTGGATCGGCGAAATCAAAACCGATCTGAAACTGGCAGGAATTACATCAGAAGATGTTCAAACCCGGGAAATCTTTAGGACCAAAATTCATAAATGGTAAGTTGACCAAGAGGAAAAACCAAAGAAGAAGGCTGGAACAACGTGGTCTAAAGAGAGAAAGAAAACCCACAGTGAAAGGATGAAAGACATTTGGGCACACCTCTAAGTACTTTGCGTAGTCCTAATGGGTTTATTCGCATAAATAATAAAATCAGGTAAACTGATGTAAAATAGTGCCAGTTTGTTTTTGTTTACTCAGTTATGACTGCAATTATGATATGCAGAATATGTTTTTTTTTAAATTGATTTCCAAGTTAAGCTCCAGATTTATTCATTAAGCAGGGCTTACGGAAGAAGAAAGGTCTACCATCTCGGCCACCTGGGTTATTTTAACGGTCTAGTTGGATAAGCGCATGTAAAACAATAGTGTTTTTTGTCATAGCTACCTGTATTTTAATTTCCAAGGCCTTATAAGATCACAGTAAAACAATAGGCTATGTTGTCAAGATAACTGATTTTCATTTTTTTAATAAATTCTTTCGAATACGTATATTACCATAAATTAGGTACTAAATTGAGCATTACTCCGAAACAGATCAACCGATTTTATCCATTATGAATAGATGTCTTCCCATGGACATTGTAAATGTGTATACCAAGTTTCATAAAAATCCGGTAAAGCGTATTTGAATTACCGCGTCTTTAAAATATACACTAAATTGGGTTTTACTCCGGTACCGGTCAACAGATTAGGTTCAAATACAATAGGGCACTTCTCATGGACGTCATAAATGGGTATACCAAGTTTCATGAAAATCCGTTACAGCGTATTTGAGTGATGGCGCCTTTCTCATAATCTATTAAAATAGGCACTAAATTGGGCATTACTTCGGTACCGGTGAACCGATTTAGTTCAATATCAATAGGGTTCTTCCCATCGACATTATGAATGTTTATACCAAGTTTCATGAAAATCCGAAAAAGCGTACAGGAGTTATGGTGCGTATAGACGCACGGACGGACAGACAGACAGGCAGACAGACGGACAGACATTTTTTCGTCCCCCACACAATCTCATAAAGTACCATACTGGCACTTAATAATAATAAGGGAATAAAATCGGTGACGAAACAGATAAGTTACCAATTAATTTTTTCCATGAATTTGATCGTGACTGCTCTATTCGAGTAAAAAAACTTACTTGTTTATCAATAAAATTAAAATTCCGATCGCATTCCAGGTTATAGCCTATCCGAACTGACTGTTTTTTGGAATTCACTATAGCGTCTTTTAAATTCATACAAAAATTTTAAGATCCAAGTATTCAAAGAAATTATTGTTCCAATCTGTATTAGACTTAAATGGTGACACATTATTTACGAGGGATGTTCTGAAAGTAAGTTTCGTCATTTTTTTTTTACATGGAAACTTTATTACCAAAACAAATACACCATGCAATCATGAAATATACCCCTTGCACTATTTTTCAACATAGTCTCCACCGACATTGAGACATTTGTCATAGCTTGCAATCAGTTTGAAGAAGCCACTCTGGTAAAACTCGGTGCCCTGCGATGCAAGGAATTGTCGCACAGCCTTCTCCACCTCAGCATTGTTTTGGAAGTGACGTCCCGAGAGTGCGGCTTTCATTGCATGGAACAGGTGCCTTCCTTCACTGAACATGCAACACCAGCGACCAACAGTTTGATGAGACAAGACCTCTTCACCATACACAGTCTGTAGGCGTCCATGGATGATGGACACACTAGTCCTACATGCCCATTCATACCGGATAACAGCACGTACTTCCATTGTCGACCACGTTTTCAGTACACGTCCATCTGCCATCGTGATTTGTACTCAAATAACCTCGGGCACGCCAGTCTACTGCTACTCTCTCTTCTTCGGGACTCTACTCATGCATCGTTTCTCCTCTGCTGACGCTCTTTCCGTCGTTGAACCAGCAATAGGTGTCGATTCTTATGGCAGTTGTTTGCTTCATCTGCTTTACCATCTTCCCTTTTTTAAAAAAACGACGAAACTTACTTTTAAACATCCCTCGTATGTTCAAAGTTTAAATACATGTGTACATAGCTACATACCAATGTAGTATTCAGCATAAAAGTGAAATGTATCCTTTTGACAAATATAACGGATAAGTAACTATGGTTTAAAACTATAAAATGTATGGCTGTCTCTAGGAATAGTTTCAAGTAAGGTCAGAGAATTGCTGTGGGGATCTATAATGTTATTGAATTTGAATATGTTGGTATAAACGAACTCAGGTTGAAATAAATAGGATTGGAATTGCAAATAGAGCTTATTGTGTTCTTCATTCCGTATTAAAGAGCCAGTCTGTACTTAGAGGTAAAGAACTAACATCAAGATATACAAAACTCTGTTCAGACCAATTGTCTCAGAAGGTTCTAAAGACTGGTTACTTGACTCCTATATCTGTTATCATAGGTAATCCCACGAGAGCTTACGAGTTTATCAATATATTTACGAGAACGAAGTTCGAGCACATTTATCTGATGAAGCTCGTAATCTCGAGTAGGATATATTAAGGCTATTTCACGAATAAACTGTAGTGGATTTCGTACGTAATAGCCTAACTATTTTCTTACTTTGTTGTCAGTATTCTGTCAGCCGTAAGATCACTGCATACTAGATGAATAGATCCGAGTTCCCAATGCTACCAGTAGTGCACATCACAAGATGGAGGGCGTCGTGGTAGTTGTTTACATCATAACGCTATGAAAGGACACGAACTGGCTTGCACAAAATCGAAATTGTTTTTATCAATGGAGATTTCCAAACAAGTTATGTTGTATAAATTAATGTGTTTTTATGCTGTTTAATGACAGCATGTGACGTATTAATCTCCAAACGTTGACGCCTTACGTGTCCAGTAATGAGCTCACCTTTTATCAGATAAATTGCGTTCTTGCGATCCGAGGAAGGATATAAGATAAACGATCGCGATTGGTCTATATACGAGGAATCGCTAATCGTTATTGGTCAATGTCAAACACGCTGCGTATGAGTGGAATAGTCGATAAAAATAAAAACCTTTAAAAAAACGTACTAAGGATAATACTGTGGCAGTCTGTATAAATAACATCTGGAGGCGTAGATATAATAAAGAACTACCAGGAGATCCTGATACCGTCTCAAATATTAGGCTTGGCCGTTTGAGAACGATCGGCCAAACAATAGAAAAGTGAAACAGGTCTTCAGCTCGCAACCTCAAGGCACCAGATTACGAGGTAGGCCTAAGAACAGATGGTAAGACTGTGTGCTCCAAGACCTAGGAAGATAAACAACTGGAAATAGCTATCCAAGGAGAGGGATCAACAAGGAGGCGCAGGTATTTATTGGGCTATTTAAGAAGATGGTTTAAAACTTGCCTTATAGTGCGCCCACAGAATATCACTACGCGCCCCCAGCAATAAAATAAAATAAGATTGCATGTACTGTATAAAGAAAAAACTAAAAGCTTTCATGATACAACATATAGACCTAAGCAAACTATGTGTTCATCTGTTACTGTGGTATTTTACTTTGTTTTCCAATGTTATTATTAGGTTTACATATTTTGTTGCTTTGTACTGTTTTGTACTGGGACATTCCTAACAAAAAAATAAAATCAGGTAAACTGATGTAACAAAGTGCCAGTATGTTTTTGTTTAATCAGTTATGACTGCAATTATGATATGCAGAATATGTTTTTTTAAAAATTGATTTCCAAGTTAAGCTCCAGATTTATTCATTAAGCAGGGCTTACGGAAGAAGAAAGGTCTACCATCTCGGCCACCTGGGTCATTTTAACGGTCTAGTTGGATAAGCGCATGTAAATCAATAGTGTTTTTTGTCAAAGCTACCTGTATTTTAATTTCCAAGGCCTTATAAGATCACAGTAAAACAATAGGCTATGTTGTCAAGATAACTGATTTTCATTTTTTTTATAAATTCTTTCGAATACGTATATTACCATAAAATAGGCACTAAATTGAGCATTACTCTGAAACAGGTCAACCGATTTTATCCATTATGAATAGACGTCTTCCCATGGACATTATAAATGTGTATACCAAGTTTCATAAAAATCCGGTAAAGCGTATTTGAGTTACCGCGTCCTTAAAATATACACTAAATTGGGTTTTACTCCGGTACCGGTCTACCGATTTGGTCCAATATCAGTAGACGTCTTTCCACGTACATTATAAATGGGTATGCAAAATTTCAGGAAAATCCAATAAAGCATATTTGAGTTATCGCGACTTCTTATATATTAACATAAAAACACTAAATTGGGCATTATTCCGGTACTGGTCAACCGATTTGGTCCAATATCAATACACGTCTTCCCATGGACATTATAAATGCGTATACGAAGTTTCATAAATATCCGATAAAGCGTATTTGAGTTACTGCGCCTTTAAAGTAGACACTAAATTGGGTTTTACTCCGGTACCGGTCAACAGATTAAATTCAAATTCAATAGGGCACTTCTCATGGACGTCATAAATGGGTATACCAAGTTTCATGGAAATCCGACACAATCTATTAAAATAGGCACTAAATTGGGCATTACTCCTGTACCGGTGAACCGATTTGGTTCAATATCAATAGGGTTCTTCCCATTGACATTATAAATGTGTTTTCCAAGTTTCATGAAAATCCGAAAAAGCGTATTTGAGTTATGGCGCGTACAGACACACGGACGGACAGACAGACGGACAAACATTTTTCTTCCCCACACACAATCTCATAAAGTACCATACTGGCAGTTAATAAATAAAATGCAGTAAACAAAAAATATGTACATCTTTATAGCCTAACCACCCTTTATTAAACGTTGGATTTGTCCTCGATTACAATACGCCTATATTATAATTCTAAACATTATTAAACGCCCCTATGTATAATCCTCACCTCTCAAGAGTAAAACTAATGTTTCTTTGTAACACAATAACAAATATTTCAATATATTTTCACATGGCTATTTCAAATTGTGTCTTTTTTCCATTGCTGTGGTCGGAGAAGAGAAGATGGAAAGAGACATGAGGCCGGAACATGAGAAATCTCCTAATCCATGAAGAGATGATGATGATGATGATGATTATTTTCACACAGCGTGATCCAAGCCCCAGCCCGCGGGCCGTATGCGGCCCTCGTGCTTATTTTTGTGGCCCTCTTTTTATAATTTTCATTAATTAATAATTAATTAATACATTTTGGACCAATAACACAATTTAAAATTCTGTGTGTTTCATTTTTTTAAAATTATTTTTTATTTAATTGGCGTTTATTTAAAAGAAAAGAAAAACCAAATGGAATTGGGGAGGTCACGTCATCAGAATGAATCAAGAAAGATGGGCGTATGCAACAACTGTTTGGGACCAGAGGAAGGGTAAAAGAAGCAGAGGCAGACCTCGACGCAGATGGGAGGACGAATTCAGGGAGGAGTTAGGAATGAGATGGACAAGACAGGCCAAAGAAAGAGTGTACTGGAAACAAGTGATAAAACATTTAAATCATTAGGAAAACAATGATCTAGGAAAGGAAGAAGAGTTCAGGGAGGAGGCAGAAACGAGATGTTCAGGATAGGTCACAGAAAAAGTGAACTGAAAACAAATGATAGAACATTTAATTCATTAGGAAAACAGTGTCCTAGGAAAGTGTTGTTAATATATAGGTCTTAACCCACTAGGAGGCAAAAACCCAACTCTCCAAGGAAATAGCTCACCTTGGGAGAGTAAAACAGAGCCAGCCCTACCATGGTAGGAGGCCCTTGCCCTATAAGGGATTGTGACGGGCTTATTTATTTATTTATTTTATTTATTTATTTAAAAGTGCCTGGTCTCAAATTGGACCCCTGCCTTATACATGATTTCGTTTTGATAACTTTGGAACAATTTTTATACATACAACTATTGACAACTTTTATCACCAGAAGTGACAAATTGTAACGTAAACACTCACTGAGTAACTTCTTTCATTAGGGGGTTGATATTATGTTTTAAAGATGACAAAAATCTTTCTTGCATACAATGAACATAGTTGCTGAATTTCATAATCTCCAAACACTCGTACAGTTCGACATTCCGTGTGAGGTAGTCAGCACCTGTGACCACTCTACAGACTGCTCTCTGAATTCCATCTAATGTTGTCAAGTGTCTTGGGTGTGCCTGTGACCATATTTCACATCCCTATAGCATTGGGTATGATCTAATTAATGAAGTGTACAAAAGCTTTTTCGTTTTCAGTGGTACATGACTTTTAAAAAGAGCATCAGCATAGTAATCTTTTTTCGAAGTTTCTGGTAGAATGTTAGATGGCAGTATAAAATAGTAACAGTACATTCCACACACGAGTTATGGCAGCACTTTGCAATGGTTCTGTCTGTTTCACAAAAAGAAGTTTAGTTCCAAAGACACATTTTCGTTCCAAACAGTTTTTGACTCTGTGTTGTTGTATCTAGTTGGCCATGCCTTTAAGTAGTTCCAAATATCGGAAACAAACAAACGACGCTTTGCAGACAGGCTCAGATTTCAGATTCTTTGCACCCTGGGTAAAGCTTTGTATAACCTCCCCTTTCATTTTTTTCTTATTTATGTTTTACAACTAAAGACAGAAGACAGTGAATCAATTTTAGTGAGTTTCTTGAAATTATAAATGAGGCAAAGGAGGAGTTCCAAATATTGTTATGCCTTGAAAGTCAAAACTTTCACTTCTCATGGAAACTGAAGCAAGCAACCAACCCTCTGACCTTAAAATGGAGATTTGTGACCTTCAGGATGACCCTCTTTTCTAAGCCAAGAATGTAACATTCCCGACGATTTCTGGAGACTCTTAACAAAAGACCGTTTTCCTAAACTACATAAATTTGCAATTGAAACACTGTCATTATTTGCTAGCACAAAGTATATGAAAGTGCCTTTTCAGCTTTTAAAGGCAAATAGCAGAAATCGCCTTGAAAGTGCATCACTAAAATCCTGTCTGGGACTTTCGTTGATGTGGACATTGAAAAGCAATGCCAATCCTCACATTAATGTCCTCAAAGACTTGAAATTCAATAGCAAGTGTATTCTATATTTTTCTTCTTTGTTTGCTACTTTTGTTACAAGAATCCTGTGCATTACATTTGTATGTTTAATCGAATGACATCTATATTTGATCAATTCTAGTGTATTGAATTTATTTGCGTCTCTCTCTCTTTTATTCTAAAGAGATGGCACTCCTTTCCTCGGACTGTATTCTGTTTGGCCCTCTAGCGATGAAAGGTTGAACCAAACTGTTTTAATATATTCAACTAGCAGGTGCCCGCGGCTTCGCCCGCTAGATGTTTTGTTTTAAATAATTTATTTAACAGAAAAATATTATAACATATTTATTAACACTGGCATAGTTTTTAGATAAATTGCAGGAATTACATCATTTTATTCTTAATTATATTGTTTAACTGCAGCAATATAAATAATTAAACGAACAAAACTAATCTTATGCAGCCATATGGGCATACAAATTCGAAATGAAACTATTAAAATGAACCATAGGTTCACGAACCTTACCAAAGTCATGCATAAATAATTTTATTATAATGATTGATTATTTAAAAAGACTAAAAACCCGGCTTCGAGGTGCATTTCACGAATAAAGTGCGCCGCCCGGGGGAAAAAAGGACCTCAGATTCGAGATCCCTACCCCAAAAATCCCCGCATACTGAGTTTAGTCCAAATCATTCAATGTTTTCCCATTTAGGCATGTATTCATGATCCCCTTCTGAGCACCTATGTTAGAAAAATCAGATGTCTGCGAATCGTAAGCAAATGAATGAAGATAGCAACCGAGTAAGGCCGTTTTCAACAACAATCGAATTGCTCGTGTATTTCTCATGGAAAGTATTTCGTCTTCTCGAAAACATTTCTTTTTTGGCATTATAAATCAAAATTTTGCAAAATCCTTTCTTAGTGTGTATTTACATTATGGAACCAAGGTACTGTCAAGATTCCGAGTCTCTACCTATTATAGTTTAGGCTCTACGTTGTTTCTCTGTCAGTTAGTCAGTCAGGACAAAGCCGCTTATACAGATAAGAGATTGGCAGATGATGGTTATCTAATGTTAATCCATTATTCAAGTGCTGGAACTCAAACTTGTAAAACAATTAATTTTTAGTTCAATGGAAGTTTATCTGTACAACTGTCCAGGCTGTTGACATATCAAAATACTAGGTGTGGAAATTGGCAAGGACCTCTCCGCACTCTACACCTTTTCAACCTCAATTTCGGAAAAAGTAATTTCGATTTCGGAAAAAGTAATTCCAATTTCGGAAAAAGTAATTTCAATTTCGGAAAAGGTAATTTCAATTTCGGAAAAAGTAACTTCAATTTCGGAAATAAGAGGGCTATGAAGAGGGTATAGTAAAGTTGGTACCACGCTAGGGCAAATAACTCAATCGGAGCGAGATAATGTAGAGAAGTAGCTAGAAGGTGTACCTAAATGTTCCAAATAAAACAGTTTTGATTTTCACTGTGGTTTTCATTTTATGCCCCACCGAATGTTTTAAAAAATAGCTCTCGTATTTCCGAAATTGAAGTTACTTTTTCCGAAATTGAAATTGCTTTTTCCGAATTTGAAATTACTTTTTCCGAAATTGAAATTACTTTTTCCGAAATTGAGGTTGAAATGGTGCGGTGTGTTATATTTGTTAAGAAATTATATTTTATTTACGTAAGAATTTATTATTTTGTCTTCTTTCAGTCCATGATTAGTTGATTCTGTGGGGAAGCAGTAGGAAAGTTCAAGAAAGAAAAAAGGAAGCAATTACATTAGTAACTGGTTCTTTCTACAAGGACCATTCCAAACAAAGTTTTAAAGCTTTAACTGTAATCAGTAGGGCAAGGCATTTGATGATTTCCATTTTTTATTTTTTATTGAAGGTTAAAAGATACCTCGAATAAATGTGTATAATGAAATAATTGATTAAAGTATTTTTCATATGAGAAGCCTTTTCCTTCACCGCCAATCACGTGTACGGGCTAAAAGACTACCGCTTGCAGTAAGAGTCTTCCCTCCGTCTCGCCGTCTCTGATTGGACCGCGTATCTATGAAGTTGAAGGACATAGGGCTTGTCATCTGCAAAGCATTGTTTTTTCGTGTTATTGCTTTATTTTGCATTTTTCCTCATTTTCAAGAGATAGGTCATTTTTTTGGCAATTTTTAGGTCATTTTCGGCATTTTTAGGTCATTTTTCAGAGGAGGTAGAGAGGAGCTTTTCCATGTACAAATGATTACTTTCGTTTTTATTTGAGAATCTCCGCCAAGTGTTCATAGTTCGCTTTAATTCAGGTTTATTGTAAACACCACAGGAGTTTGTCTTTTATACCATATGCCGTACTGTGATACTCACTAATCAGTGATTTTGTGACGGATAGCCAAAGATCCTGGGTTCAAGTCCCAGTGTCAGAGGAATTTTTCTCCTATAATATTATCATATAATGTCCAACAGAAACAATAATCTGTGATATCTGAATGCATATGCATATATCTATCTTGTGATAATTTTGTTTTACAGTTATATATAGGCACTTTATCCTTTTAACAAAAAACCCAACCA
This sequence comes from Ectobius pallidus, assembly GCA_964059195.1. Taxonomy (NCBI): domain Eukaryota; kingdom Metazoa; phylum Arthropoda; class Insecta; order Blattodea; family Ectobiidae; genus Ectobius; species Ectobius pallidus. Next base: position 10,425,002 of record CAXKWD010000012.1, read on the forward strand.
ATATTAATAGGCCTAATGAACAAAGACTGTTTACAGTGCATTAATTTAGTTTCTCTTGCAAAGAACGATTAATATTATTCTTTTGATAGTTAAAATTATAGCTTAAAAAAAATAAATCTCAGTTGGATAAAGTATGTATGACTATTACTGATAAAGTATGTATGACTATTACTGTACTTAAATTAATTGAGTTTTTAGTAAATCTTATAGACAAAATTATTAATACTAATATTATTAACACTAATGGCCTATATGGCCAGCTTTACTGTATCATTGCAATATAATAGATTGTATGATAAATTGAGTTAGTCTTAATAATTTAGACCACATTGTAATTTGTATAATTTCTATATGCTATATAGAGTTCAATTCGTTATATACCATATGTTGTATAACGTATGTAATACAATTTTTAACCTAACTTGCAGACACGACATTTTACGTATAGTGTAATATACTGTACCGGTATATCAAAGATTACTTTGTCAATTAATAATAAAAGGTCTATTGTTTAATTGGTTCATATACATTTACCAACTCATTTAAGTATTCCACACTTTACGAGTTTTTCACATCTTTGCTGTTTTAATTACTGAAGGTTTAAGGTTAAAAATACAATTAATTCTTTATTTAATGTTGACCCATTTTTACCTATTTTTTAAAATATAATTAACACAGTATCGGTACTTAGAATATTCAAGAAAGTTACATAATTTTACAGGAAATTCACAACCATGTACGGAGAATTAAGAATACTTGCGCATAAACTACAATGAAATTGATTAGCCCAGTGCCATGGGTGCCCATAATTATTAGACTTTTCTATATTTAGACTAAAAAATAAAAAAGTAACAGACAAATAATTACAACATCTGAATGATTGTACTTTATTGTGTTGCAAAATCGCCTACACATTTTGCTTAAAGCAAAGCCTTAAAATAGAAAAGTAAGAAATAATCGATTTTGGCAAGCAGGTTTTTTAAGTTGTAGGTTAGGCACGTATGTCAGAGAGCTACTGCATTAAAAAGTGCTATATTTATAGAATTCTAGATTCATAGTATCCTAGCATAATAAGATGAATACTTTAGCCTTCAGAATATGATTACTAGGGTTCGGATGTCTATGACCGAAAATAGGGGAAAATATGACTCCAAATATACCCTTAAAAACGTCTACATATGGCCCAAAAACCCTAAATATGACCCAATAAAATGACATGAAAATATATATTCCAATTTAAAACGTTTAAATACACTAAATTCTTATATCATGTGACTTCAATCCGAGTAGACCTTGCATAGATAGATATATAAGCTTTCATGAACCATAGATTATTGTCTCTGTTGGACCTCTGTTGGACCTATAAAGTATGAACAATTATTGTATTAATTTTAAAACGTAAGTTCCCTATTATTTTATCATAAACATTCAATTTATTAAATAAATTTCAAAATTAACTCGACCATGGTAGTACACAAACTGTATAATTGTGCTCCTTTACGGAATTTACCACTGAAATATGACGTTAAATTACAAATATGGTCAAAATATGACCAAGACCATAAAAATTACCAAAATGTGACTTTATATGCAAAATGAAAACGGTCCGATTACGATAACAATTTGTGTTTAAATTTGTGTTTGCGGCAAGAACGGAGGTCATGATAAAAATATGACATATCATAAACATCCGAACCCAAATGATTACTCAGGTATTTTCTTCTTCAGCTTGACGTCGTTTGTACGAAATTTGGTATTCACCTTATTTTTAAAATAATTTATTATTTCGTTGTAAATAACAAGGAAATTTTGATATTTGGAAGAAGACATCTGTATTTCAATATAAGACTTGAAAAATTTTAAGGACTTTAAACATTTTTTAAATGAGTTAATAATTTTAATAAGGTTTTTGACAATTGTATTATATGTACATAAGTATTTTATTTATTTATAGACCAGTAGCTTATACTACTTTTGAACAAGGTAAAATGTCATGGGATAAATTATGTTTTTTTTTTTTTTTAAATAGGTTAGATGTCTTAAAATTTTAATACATACTGAGCATAGGTGGAGTGTATATTAACAAATCAAATTGATATTACTTAGTTTAGGACATATTTTCAGGTTTTATGTTGTAAACTTAAAAATAAAATTGCATAAAAACGTGAACTCTTAGGTCATAAAACGGAATGCCTGAAATAGAATTTTCCTTCCGTACCTGTGTCCGATGAATGTGTCGGTGACTGCAGATGGATCTTCTTCTCCACTACCGACGCGATGAGAGGGGTTCGGAATCTGCTGAGTCGAGCCTCTCATGACCTTGAAATACCAGAGTGACAGAGCAGAGGTTTGTTTACACAGGTTTTCGTATCGTGTATTCACAGTTCCTCAGGAGGAGCCAACACAAGCAGCGTTGCCCAGTATAAAATACTGCATCTTCCCAAGTCCCAACATATAAGAGAGAACTTGCGAAAATACGTTTCCGTACTGTCATATCAATAAACTATTAAATTATCCCACGAAGGAGTGCTCAATATTACATCTTCACTTTTACAATGTCTTCCTCCACTTTATCCTTTTCTTTTCTTCCTTCCTCTCCATTCCTCTTTATTCTTCTTCTACTTTTCCTACGCTAATATAAGTTATTTACGTTTATTTTTAAATTCCTACAATCCTATAATTGGGGATTACTTATCAGGGGATTAGATGTATTCAATTTATGTACCAGTACAGTATTGTAGGCCATTTCGATGCTGTTCCACATAATAATAATAATAATAATAATAATAATAATAATAATAATAATAACAATAACAATAATAATAATAATGGTACGGATGTACGGATGCGCCATTCTCGCCGCAAACACAAATTAAACACGAATTGCACGCTTGTTTTCCTAATCGGACCGTTTTTATTTTGTATATAGTCATATTTTGGTCATTTTTACGGTCTTGGTCATATTTTGGACATATTTGTAATTTAACGTCATGTTTTAGTTAGTGGAAAAGAGCACAATTAAAACTAATGTAGGCCTACATGCGCTGAACGGTTCGAGTTGAATTTTAAATTTATTTAATTAGTTTAATGTTTATGTCAAATTAATTGGTAAATTAATTTTAAAATTAGTGTAATTCCTCATATTTTATAGGGACACTCAAGGCCTACAAAATATTATTTGGTAATGACGAAGCGAGCCAAGAAGAGCAAATTCTTTAAAATTAGAAGTTCTTTACAAATAAAACTGTAAATCACCTGTAAAATTGTTAAAAAGTTATTATCTGGTTGAATTCATTGATGTAATAATTTAGTTCATTAAAAATTTTTAAATAGGAATATTTATTTTTAGAAATACATTATTTTATTATGCCATATTTACGAATTTTTTAGTCATATTTGATCATTTAAGGGGCATATTTTCACTCATATCTTCCACCCTTTCAGGCCATAAACATCCGAACTATAATAATAATAATAATAATAATAACAACAATAATAATAATAATTCCACTAGCCTACTCAAATTAAAATCAATTGCTTGAGGCTCAGGTATTCTTAAATACGTTTAGCACTTTCCATAAAATGAACTTCTCATGCCTTTTCCATGTGATCCATATAGGTCTACTGTAGAAGTCAGATGTCAGTCCACTTTCTTCCCTGAAACACGTAAAATCCACCTCTTGAAGCTCTCCTCGGCGATTAAAAATAATAAAAATTGTCTTCATTTTATCTTGCTTCGAAAAGAAAATGTTAAATAAAAGCAGGTAAACTGATATAACAAAGTGCCAGATGGAGGTAATACGCCATATTAAGAAAATACAATTAAGTTTCAGACCACGGTTTCTTGAGAAAGTTTGATAAGCATATTTGAAGAAATAAGTGGGATGACTAGAATAATAACAGAACGAATTTACAGCAAATTCCTCACGTCAATCATAGGCCTATTCCTTTATTTTTATCTAAACAAGGGTAAAAGAAGCAGAGGCAGACCTCGACGCAGATGGGAGGACGAATTCAGGGAGGAGTTAGAGGAGTTAGGAATGAGATGGACAAGACAGGCCAAAGAAAGAGTGTACTGGAAACAAGTGATAAAACATTTAAATCATTAGGAAAACAGTGATCTAGGAAAGGAAGAAGAGTTCAGGGAGGAGGCAGAAACGAGATGTTCAGGATAGGTCACAGAAAAAGTGAACTGAAAACAAATGATAGAGCATTTAATTCATTAGGAAAACAGTGTCCTAGGAAAGTGTTGTTAATATATAGGTCTTAACCCACCAGGAGGCAAAAACCCAACTCTCCAAGGAAATAGCTCACCTTGGGAGAGTAAAACAGAACCAGCCCTACCATGGTAGGAGGCCCTTGTCCTATAAGGGATTGTGACGGGCTTATTTATTTATTTATTTTAAACAAATATGTAGTCAAAAAATTCAGAAAGTTTCAAAGTTTGTTTTAGAGTAGAAAAAAGTATTTGGTATTTGGGTATTTTCCTTCCGGTTATTGGCTAATATCTGTAAGTTTGCCAAATGTCAAGTTTCTAGCTATCTGGAAGTGAGTAAACATCAATGTAATAAGTGGATGATTAGACTGCCGTAGATGTGAATGACGTCATGGCTATCCAGTCAGTTTTTCCATACTTAGTAGGCAGCTAGGAGCACTAAATGTTGCATGGTTATGACCAGGGCCCGGGCCCTGATGACCTAAAATTGTTTCAAAAATGACCTATAAGATGACCCTAAATTTTGAAGAAAATAACTTAATAACTAAAGAATGACCTAAAAACTTATATTTTATTTATAAAAAACTATTATTGTACACAAAGTTATAGACTAATTTGTACATAATTTTAAAAACTACGAACGCAGAAAGGATGTTGTAGGTCTAAAAACGTTGTTCAATGTTCTTGATTGGAGCATTTGAGGAGAAAAATAAGAAAGTAGTTTTTAAAATAGGTCCTACAAAAAATGTTGCATTATACTAACCTAGTAATTTATTTAAATATTACCCTATGAGGAAAAAAAGACGACAAAAAATTAATATACTCAATGTAAATGCATGAAAATGACTGAATAAGGTAGGAAATGACATGAAAATGAAAAAATAATTATGTAAAATTGAAATAAATGCCCTAAAAATATAAAATGGCATAAAATGACAAAAAATGACCTAATAAAAAAGTATTTCTATAATCTAGAGGCCATGATTAGGATTTATCTACAAGTTGGCAATGTATAAGCAGCATCAATAAAAAGATGACATGTCATTAGAATCCGGGCCCTGGTTATGACAGTTGTATGTGCCAATGTTCCTACCAAATTTTACGATTCTACTTGTCCTATAAGTATGTCAAAACTTACATAATATTAGGAAAATATACAAAATTTACTTACAATAAAATTAAAAATCTAACTCTATCTGAGGTATAACCGATGGAGATCGACAAAAAGTCACTGGACTAAACTTGCAGATCTCTCAAACTCCGTTAGTGCTGGTGCAATCGGTTTTAATGCGACTTACCGTTCAGCTACTATAAGTCTCCAAAGACCTTAAAGTTGTGTCCGCTGTGTTGAATGTTTTTCTGGGATGAAAAATAAAAAATAGAGACTTGTTGGAACAATTCAGTCAGTTACAGGATCTAAGCTATAAGCATGCCAGATTTCAAGCTTCTGGCTCATCTGGAAGTGGGCAAACAATTACGTCAGTGAGACGGCCACTCGGCTTTGTAGTAAGTGATTATTTGTTATTTTAAAATCGATAATTGGGCGTTACTCCAGTAGGCCTACAGGTCAAACGAGTTGGTTCAAAATCAATAGGCTTCAATGTAATACTTGTTATAATGCATACACAAGAAGCAGATCTCCTTGCCTATACTTTTTGTAAGTTGTAAATAGAACATATTTTGTATTATTGTTATTATGTACAGTATATAATATTCTTGACATTTTTTGTAGTAATAGTAAACAGTAATACTTCTTATTATGTATAGGATTATAGGATAGACAGTAAAAGTTCATTGTGCTAGACTTTGTAATAGAATTAAGCATACTTGTAAATAGGCATTGGGCTTAAGCTCTATTGTCTATTTCATATTTCATAGTAGCCCTTTAATCCTAATGTAACTCATATAATAACTAAAGGTGATCATGTAATCTTAAGCATGTAGGATTCTAGTAATAGGGCACGCTGATAAATCTTGCAACAACAAAAATACTCATCGTTTCTTGCATTATTTGGTTCATGTAGAGCGAAAGTTCTACTTTGCTAATGCCAGGTTCCCAATCAAATGGCACTCCTATTTAACAAGTGATATGGACATGGGACTTGTTAACAGAAATTTCAGGAGAAGTGTTAAAATCGCTTGAGGAAAGCAATGAAGTTAAAGCTTTTTTCCTAGATCACTTATTTCATGCGAGAACTACCAGACTTTGTAGGTTTTCAAGAGGTTTAGCGGAGCAAAGTTTCAAGTGTACTTAGGCCTATGTAGTACTAAAAATGTTCGTTACTAGATTCATCAAATATTATTATTTGTGAATAAACAGGAATAGTATGGTCTATTCAGAAGCAGGCATTATAGGCCTACCGAAAAATTTATAGCTTCGTAGGAATAGTTTTAAAGTACTAAACTCCTTGAAATTTTGGATAATTTTGTTAATTAGGCAAATACTTTTATCATTACACGATTATTTGGTAGGTAGATTATGGAATCCATGTGTAGACTACTAACTTATTTAATAAGCAAGACATATTTTAATTGTACTATTTTTACTATTTATCCAATGAACTGAGCACCTTATTTCATTGTATGAGTTTCCTTTCTTGTCAAGGTTCCACTGTTGGGAAAAATTTGCTAATTTCACTTAATGTAATAGTAAACATTTTACGTTTTTGTCTTTCACAAGTAACGTTCAGTATATATTTCAGTATTCTAGAAGCTATAAAAGATTGAATACAAAACCTGCTCTTCTGTAAAATTTATTTTTTCATCGACCCTTCATTTATAATTCTCTCTCAGGGTCAATTTAAATAAATCAATTACTGTTGCTCTCTCAGAACGTTGTCTACTATTTGTTCGGTTTTATTAAATATTTACTCAGGTAAATAAAATAATAAGATTATGGTTAGGAATCTACAATATTTCTTCTTATAAAACGAGAAGATCGTATTTGCATTTAATAGACAAAGGCATATGGAATGATACTACGAGAAAATTAAGTAATAGGCCTAACTGTTATTTATAGAAACATAACAATACAATTTCCTCTCATAATAAACGTATGAAAGACTTGAATGGTTCTAGTGATCACATTATTGTCGAAGGCATTCACAAAAACTATGTAGGCAAAGAAACTGCTTACTTACATAAGAGATATTCAAAAAAAAAATTATAAAAATGCAGGAAAAGCGTGGTTACATAAGAAACTGCGGTATTCTCAACAATTATGTAGGTACATGATCTGCATTGTTACATAAGAAACCGCGATATTCCCAACAATAATTTAGGTATAGGATCTGCGTGGTTACATAAGAAATTTCGATATCCCAACAATAATGTAGGTTTAGGATATCTACGTACTTAGATAAGAAACCGCGAGGTTTCCAACAACTATACAGATACATTATCTGGCCTAATTACATAAGGAACTGCGATATTTCCAAAAATTAAGTAAGACTTGAGCCGGCTTACTTAGCCTACCTAGCACGCTAAGTTACCTACATTAAACCATAAACTTAAGGTTCTTTTTTAGGATTGACTACTGGATGTGATGATACTAAACCTTGAAAATCTTTACAGGTTGATAATTTAATAATCTTACACAGTAGCTAAGAAAGTTCAAATAAGTAGGACTGTACGAAACCTGATTTGATTCATTTTGACTAGGCAATTTAAGGGATTTTTCAAATAATTATTTAATTTAAGCTTTATTAAGTGTGTGTGATAGGCCTACAAGAATCTTATTGGATGATCTCGCAGAACAGCTTAGGGAAAGAATACGTTACAGAACAACGCTTCTTTTTTGGTATTTGCCATTTTTAGCCTCTGAATTTTACAGATTAAAAATACAAAATCATGGGAATAGTACAATTTGGATGACATGATTTGGATTTTAATGCCATTCTGATAGTAAAAAACCCTCCCGTGTACATCTTCACTGTATTAAATAAAATATAGGCCTATTATGGTACTAATGTGCAATATATCTTTTATCCATAGCAATAGTGAATACTGATTTTTATTCGTCATTTAATTCAGCAAAAGCACATAGTCCTAGCCCACGAGAGGTGTATGTCTAATATAAAGTTGACTCAATATAGTATTATTATTATTATTATTATTATTATTATTATTGTTATTGTTATTATTGAAGCTCCAGGGATGGAAACCCTATTTCACCACAGAGGCATGTTAGGGTTGTAGTTTACAAACTAATTATAATAATTGCATTATTTCAAACTCTAAATAAGTAATCAATTATAGTTGATCGTGAATCTAAGGTATAAATCTGATAAATTCTCTAAAACAGCAGATTTTGTTAAATAAGTGGAGACATGAGTTGGAATAACTATTTATGTATCAAGTACGCAAAATAAGGCTTTAGCGGACAGATCTAGTATTGGGGCCGAGGCGTAAGGCGGGGCTGAAATACTGGATGAGTCCGCTAAAGTTTTTGCATACGTGGTGAATACAAGAGTTTTTAGTAAAAGTTTTGTAATTTTTCTATTAATGAGGTCAGTTTTCACTCATTTTTAATGAGGTCGCTAAAAATGCTCATTTAGGCACCTAAAATAGGCTCTAAAAATTGGAAAATAGGTTCTAAAAATCGTAAAATAGTTACGTTGCCAATTTTCTGAAATATCTCAATTGCAATGCAGATTATTATACTTATTAAAGTCACCATCAATCAATAATCATGACAAAACTCAGATATAGGCCTATGGTACACAGAATTATATAGACCCATTACTAGGGCTTGTATTAATACCATAACAGTGAAAACCTAATCCCTGCGCCCAAAAGCTAAGCATATTCAACCCCTTGTATCCCTCAGTGATTCAGAGAACTACTTTTATTTATTTATTAATTTATTCTTTTTTTTGTTACTGGATGTGGGAGTCGGGAGAAAAACACTACATTTTCTTGCAATTACCAAGGATTTTTTCTACTCAAGACGAAGCATTCTTTACTATTTATCCATGTCACAAATGTGTCATGTACTGCACATTCCAAGCTAAAAATTTAGTACGAACTGAAAATAAATGCTAGAATTTATAACAAAAAATTACTTAAGAAAAAACAAGCAAAAGGGCATTATTAGGCTCTAACATAAAAATGGTCTGTTTTAGGTCCTATAAAAGTATCAGTTTTAGGCATAGTCATTTATGAAACATGCATTTACAAGTTTTCGTCCATATATCACGTAAGGATTAAAATAGGTTTTTACCTAAAATCCGAAGTCTAATAATGACGATTGTATGTTTACAAACATTGGATTGTTATTTTTGCTTAAAAAAAGTTTAAAGACATCGTTAAGATAGTAATGTTGATTAATTAAACTAGATACATTTACTTCAATTGAAACTATGCATCATTTTTATCATATTTTCTGCAACGAAACTTATTATGCCTTGTTAAAAGAAACAATCGTACAAAAGACTCATTTGAAGTCGTTTCTTAGAATTGACAACTAAGCGATGGCTCAGTAATGCAAAGTTCGTGAGTTCGCGTCCACCCAGTCATAGAAAAATATTAAATAAAATCAGGTAAACTGATGTAACAAAGTGCCAGTATGTTTTTGTTTAATCAGTTATAATTGCAATTATGATATGCAGAATACAAAAAAGATAGTCAAATTGGCCGATTTCGGGATTTGAACCATGGAACTCCAGAATGTGATGCCAAGACGTTACCATCTCAGCCACCTGGGTCAGTTCGACGGTCTAGTTGGATAAGCGCATGTAAAGCAATAGTATTATTTGTCATAGCTAACTGTATTTTAATTGCCAAAGCCTTATAAGATCACAGTAAAACAATTGACTATGTTGTCATGATAACTGATTTGCATTTCATAAATTCTTTCGAATACGTATATTACCATAAAATAGGCACTAAATTGAGCATTACTCCGAAACAGGTCAACCGATTTTATCCAACATCAATAGACATCTTCCCATGGACATTATAAATGTGTATAACAAGTTTCATAAAAATCCGGTAAAGCGTATTTGAGTTACCGCGTCTTTAAAATAGACACTAAATTGGGTTTTACTCCGGTACCGGTCCACTGATTTGGTCCAATATCAGTAGACGTCTTTCCATGTACATTATAAATGGGTATACAAAGTTTCAGGAAAATCCAATAAAGCATATTTAAGTTATCGCGACTTCTTATATATTAACATAAAAGGCACTAAATAGGACATTATTCCGGTACTGGCCATCCGAATTTGTCGAATATCAATATACGTCTTCCCATGGACATTATAAATGCGTATACGAAGTTTCATAAAAATCCGATAAAGCGTATTTGAGTTATTACAATTTTAAAATAGACACTAAATTGGGTTTTACTCCTGTACCGGTCAACAGATTAGGTTCAAATTCAATAAGGTACTTCTCATGGACGTCATAAATGCGTATACCAAGTTTCCTGGAAATCCGATACAGCGTATTTGAGTTATTTCTGTTAGAAAGGCGCTATAATCTATTAAAATAGGCACTAAATTGGGCATTACTCCGGTACCGGTGAACCGATTTGGTTCAATATCAATAGGGTTCTTCCCATGGACATTATAAATGCATTTTCCATGGCGCGTACAGACACACAGACGGACGGGCGGACAGACGGACAGACATTTTTAGTCCCCACACACAATCTCATAAAGTACCATACTGGCACTTAATAAAAGTCATTATTGTGCAATTTATTTCTTGAATTTCTAAATGGCAAGGTTTACTATGCTTATTAATAGACAACGAACAATAAAACCCTTAACATGTAAAATTGAACTTGCCCTGGGAGACACTGTCGAGACATCGAGGAGTTACAGTTGGAATTACGTCCACTAGGGGTTACCATGGCAACTTTACCAGCCTAGTATGGTAAAGTGCTACTTTACAGCGTGTTAGCAGTTCGAGAAACAGCCGCTTTGCAGAGCGTGTTCTAAAAAAAGTTTTCTCTCACTGAGAAGCATGCAATTCTAGACTAAACCTTCTTTCGAATAATGGACAGTCAAAATAAGATATGTTTCACAGTTTCTGTTGGCAACTGACAACTGTCTGTAATAACGTTGAGTCTCATAAAATAACTACTGTACCAAACTTTCAATGACTTGTTAGAAATTCCGGGGTGCGCGGGCAAAGAGAGTTAAGTCCACCATAAAAAAAATTGAGATATGTCCATAGAGTTATAGATAAAAATGTTATCTACATTTGTGTTAAGTCATAATCAAAATTGTACGTTAGTTATGGATGTGTGCCTCATGGGTTTATCCACCTCTAAAGCTATGTTGGGCTGGTATAGTGTGTTAAGTCACTCTAATTCTCAGTAACAAGAAAGTGGACTTAACTCTCTTTGCCCGCGCACCCCGGAATTGTGCTAAAATAAAGGTGTTCCTATTTCTGCTAATACCATGGTTCTACATTATTCACTCAAATCTCTAAATTTCAATGGATAGACTATAACTTAAAATATTCTCCTATCATCTTTCCATTTTAAATTTACAATAAGCGTTTTGATCTCTCTTTTGATACGTTCAGATTTCATGGGAGTAGTCTCTTTAAATAAACCAACTTGGCAACGCATTACATTGCAAACAACATCTTCATTAGCTCTTCAGTGTAGCTTTAATGTCGTATTGGAAATAAGACGCTCATTGTACGTTCAATATAGGTATTCCTACTACACTTATACTTAAAAAGTTGAGACAATTCATTTTGAAATACACCCTTCAATGTGACCCACAAATGTCCAAAGATATTATGAATTTGTCTTCATTGCTTTAGAGCTCAGTTAAAGTGAATAAGACAAACTAACTAAGGGACAATTTTTTAATACCTAAAATGCTAAGGCTTTATTGAAAAACGCAAAATTAACCCCTTTCAATTTTTTTTTTTTTTTCAGAAAGATAGGCTGATTAAGAAAATCTATATGTTAATTCTGTATTTCACTGTTAAAAAAGCTTGTTCGTGAAATAAATCCCTGCCTCCTTTCTACCTGCAAGTCTTGGAGATACGGAAAATTTATTAACTGAAAGGAATTATCGGTAACTTACAAAATACAAATATACATATACTGTGGGCCTAGCTTTAGATTTTTACAACTACCTCCTCTTACGAAATCATGGTAGTTGGTATCCTCGAGGTGATGTGACAATCTGACCACTGGGTCTGGAGGTGGCTTACAACCGATAGTATATTAACAATTATAATAATATAATTTGATATATAAACGCAAATTACGTGGTATAGAAACGCGTGCTAGAAATAATAGAATGGGCATAGGGAACAGAAAGGAAACTCTGAAGCAACAGTACAGTATTTGAAGAAAATGCGTTTTTTTCCGAAATTAAAATTACATATTATGAAGGCGATATACAAACAAATGAAATTCTGTTATCGAAATGTGGTGTATTATTTGTTGTTACACGTAGGTCTATACCGGCAATAAGAGCCCGAGATTAGAACAATAATATAACTTATTTATGTTGAATTGTTTAACATTTTATAGGAATTACAGTACCCCACAACCCTGGCAGAAAATCAGATAATTCCATTGACAGGAAAAGTGACAGTTAAATCGTTTTCAAGAAAAATTACTAGGAATAAAATATGAGTTTTTATAAACAGGGAATCTACTGAGATAATAAGAACAGGAAGCGTTTAAAGTTTTGCTAAGATAACTTAGTCATTGAAATTGCTTAAGTACTGAAAATGTAGAGTGTAGAGTGAGCATACTTTCCTTAAGACTCAAGATCCACAGATCTAACAGTGGTCTAGATGACTTTTAGCCAAGACCCGTATATCGATAAATGGCACTATATAAGTGCAATCTTCCAAAGAGAGTCTCTGAAAAAAATTACTAGCCGTTTGGCACCGATCATTCGTGGATCTTCCAGAGGTCGACCCCTCATTACAAAGGAACTTGGAGGAAAGAAGAAGCTGTAGCTTTATCGAAAGAGGTGTGAGAAAAAGTGCGTTTGTAAGCTGTAAGCCCTGCTAACAATTACATGTAATAAAGATACCGGTACGTTTATAACTTTTTTAATTACCTGATTGTATCATAATCAGGGATATTTGTGACAATTTCAAGTAGACTTGTAAGGAATTATAGTTAAAGTAAATTAAGTTATATATTTAAATTAATATGTAGTATTTATATAGTATAGTGTTTTATTATATTTATTTTTTATTTTACTATGATCCGGAATAAAAATTAAAAGCGAGGAGTCCACACTTGGTACATCTTACTTGTAAAAAATTAAAAATAAAATAAAATAAAAACGTTTTGTTGAAATCATCAAGCTTATAATTTGAGTTGAGTAACTCTACTCATATTAGTAAGGTATTTATTCTTCAGAAGAGGGTCATCAGAATTTTAACCAATTCTTCTAACAGAAAATTGTAAACCTGAATTTGTGGGTGAAAAGATCATGACTGTTACTTCACTGTATATTCTGGAACTTTTACCATACTATGTTAAATATAACATACATTTCAAGAAATGCTGTACATTCTTATGCTACTAGACATATGGATGATTTTAACATTCCGATCTCTGTAACTATGTCTAATTTTGAGATTATGTCTACTAAAGTTGCAAACAAGTTTCCATCCGATGTATTTAATATGGAAAGACTGCATTTCGATAGAACTATCTCTGGTTGACTGACCAAGAAGGCATTTTATAACACAAGTGAATTTCTTAACTATGATCTGGTTGACTTAATTTTCAAGTAGGCCTATTTATGTTTTATCTTTTGACAATGTCTATACACTCTGTGTTCCACGAGAACTATGCAATTAAATTAAATTAAATAAAAAAATTAAAATTTACATATTACCATCAAAAGGGCTCATTGGCAAAACTATTTCAACTGCATTCAAGTTTTCTTTTCTGGATGATAGTGGGATACGGAATAGAATGTCCAAACGTTTCAGAACTTTCCAAATTAAATTTTGTGTACAATCAAATTTTTCGTATGGTAGTGACTGTGAATATTAGGCCTAATATTTTGTTTGTCTGTAATAAATATTCTATAGGCCTAGGCGTTGTTATTTACATCTCAAATCCAACTAGTACAGTTGTATCTTTTATTCGATTAGGTGTGCTTAAAGAGAACACACATATTGCTCAGAAAAACTTAAACATATTAAAATGTATTGTGCGAAAAGATTGAGGCCTAATTACTGTTTGAGGAAGTCTTAAGTATGGGATGAAGACTAGGCTATTGCCTGTAGGTGTTAAAGTAGACTAGATTATAATGTCGAATAGACGTTATTGAATGCTCGAGATGCACAAAAATTTGAATTAAATGTATGATCAAAATAAGATTTAGTAACTTAGTGTTGTGTCGTGTATGACTAGTGTGTACATGAAGAGTACACGATGAGCTAAAATGGGAGAAACACAAACTCATTTATTAAACACTGCATAGGCCTAAGTTAAGAGTTTGGTTCACTCCTATAATCTTCAAGGATTCTTCGGTTGATCAATTTTTACAACTTACGATGATGCTAAACATAGTTATTCCTTGATTGATGATATATTAGTTATACAATAGAAAAATTAACCAGCTTATAACACGGAACTGATTGAAAATGTCTCTGCTCTGTGGTTAACTATACTTGAGTTCCATCTATAAGAATTAAAATCTTTCGTAATTCTTTATTACGAATATGCTACACTCTTACACGTGTGTGTATATATAATACCATTTATTATCAGAGTTACTATTTACAAATATTAAAATCGGAGGAAAAAAATAACATATACATGCCATATCCAACTAAATATACAAGTATTTTTACCCCGGAACACAGCTTATAAGATTTGAGTCCATTGTAACATTTTCAAGTCCCAGTAAAAAGTGGCGTAACGGAGAAAGATTGGTACCCCCTTCAAGATGCAAAACGTATGCAGATATTTAAAAAGTAACATATGTCCATCGTATACCCTCAGTTAGTAAATAATAATACCTTTGTAGATTTGCCTTAACTTACAATTTTATTTTGATCATATAACATACATATGTTGTAGCATCTTATTTGAAATATAAACCTTAAAAAAATATTTTTATTATCGTTAAAATGTAAAGTACTGTACTAAATGTTTGGACATTTATATAGTCTATTGCGATATAATATTACCCTCAATAGAAATTTGAATTTCATGAATATTTAAAAAGTAATTTGTAGTAGAACAATAATAATTAGATTATTTACATATTATTAGTTTATTAGGTATTTAAGTATTTAATCGTATTTTAATTAAAATCAGTTTTAGCCATTTTTAGGTTTTATAAGAATGGACTATGTGACTGCCATGACAATGAAACGGATAATTATGTTAAAACATCACAGTTAGCTAGCAAGGAACAAAATAGTTTAAAACCTAAGAATCCCTAGGGCCCTAGTTACCGTGTAACCTAACAGCAGCTTCACTTCATATAATAACAATAATTATTAATTGCAATGTAAAGTCTTGAAATAATGTTACTAACGGTATGTCATACCGGTTCGTGTCCTGGTTGTCGGTTCATACCGGCACTACATCTCGGTTTCTTCAACTTCCACACATTCCAGACTGCCTTCTTCAGACAACTGCCTGCATAGACTGATGAATCAGCAAACTTTTCTTATTTTCCCTCCTCTGAACCAGTATCATCTTCACTACACTGTAGTCTTTCTTTCCTTGCTGCAAAAAAGAACCTATTGAAGAACTAGTTTGGGCAGCATTTCTCATGCATTCACTGCATGCCACCATAGAAAATTAAGGCTCTATTCACTGGTGTTTGTAAGAAGTTCTTCCCCCCAAAGCTCGAGAAGATTAATCAAAGATTTATTTTTAAAAACACATTAATCGTAAAATACATTTGTTTCCAAAATGGCAAATACTTTCTCACTCCAATATATATAATATATATAAATTAGTTTATACATAATATATAAATTATAAACTTTTATTAAGTGCCAGAAAGGTACTTTCTGAGATTGTGTGGACGGGAAAATGCCTGTCCGTTTGGCTGTCTGTCTGTCCGTGTGTCTGTATGTATACCCGATAACTCAAACACGCTTTATCGGATTTTCATGAAACTTGGTATATACACTTATAACTACAATGGAACGAAGCCTATTTATTTTAGAGAACATCGGTAGACTGGTACCGGAGTATTGCCCAATTTAGTGCCTATTTCATGGTAATACGTACATTAGAAAGAATTTATCAAATGCAAATCAGTTTCATAGCAACATATTGTTTTGTAGTGTTCATATACGGCTTTGGAAGTTGCAATACAATTAGCTTTGTCAAATAATACCACCCATATATTCCTTCACATAAGTCAAATACGCTCTTTTGGACTTTTATGAAACTTGGTATACGCATTTATATCGCCCATGAGTCGAAGCCTATTAATTGTGGACCAAATCAGTTGACCGGTACCGGAGTAATACCCAATTTAGTGCCTATTTCATGGTATTATATTAGAAAGAATTTATCAAGTGCAAATCAATTCTCATGACAACATATTGTTTCATAGAGTTCAAATACGGCTTTGGAAGTTGCAATACAATTAGCTTTGACAAATAACACTACTCACATATTCCTTCACATATGTTTAGCAAACTTTAGTTCCTTGTGTTTTCTGTAAGCTCGACTTAGTGAATCTATCTGGAGCTTAACATGGAACTCAATAACAGAATTAACTAATTTTTCTGCATATCATAATTGCAATTATAACTGGTTAAACAGAAGCATTTTTGCACTTTGTTACATCAGTTTACTTGATTTTATTTACATCTAGTTTAGTCTGGAAGGTATAAGTCTAAGTATTTCTGCTTCCTAATTTAGTTTGTTCCCTCTTAGTTTCATTCTATAGTCTTCGTCGAGGATGAATTTGAAACCACAAGTGGTCGGTACAACGCCAAAGTGAACTAAGCGCCAAACTCCATATTTTGAGAAAACTGAAGTTGAAGTTTGAGTGTTGTAAAAAAAATCTTGATCAAAACGAAATTTCCTTTTTTCTCAACTGATTTTACTATCGTAGTATCGCTTAGTTCGTTATTGCAGACCGTAGGATATCAAAATCTGCACCATGGACTACCAATAGTCTATATTTTGATAATTGGCGCTTAGTTCACTTTGGCGTTGTACCGACCAAGTATCAAAATCACCCATTACGTCATTGAATTCCTAGAATAAATTAACTCCAAAAATAACAATACAGTAAAACATTTACTATTTGAATAAGTTGGAGAGAAATATTGCAGCATGATGTCAGGGTTAAACAATGATAATGATATTACTCAAATAACTGATTTCTGATTGGCTCTCCTCTCGATCGTCATAATAATTGCATATTTTAATTACGTTACGAATTGTAAGCAGATGAAAAGCGACAAGGGATACCCAAAAGCCAATCATATTCCCCGTGACGCAGAGTCTAAATCGAGGGGGGAAAGTGGGTACGCCCCTTTCTCCACATGTTCCATGCATGGACGATGGAACCTCCCTTCCCCTATCTCATTCACCCTAAGTCCAGTTATCCTTTGTTGTACATATTTATTATTATTATTATTATTATTATTATTATTATTATTATTATTATTATTATTTCCTGCATTAACATCTCGTATATATTAATCTTTAATATATAATAATTTGTTTTATTTATCATAGTAGGCAGATTATCATCAGATAGCCCTAAAACTCGTGAAATGATATTGTTGCTATTTTTTATATTGTTGCTATTGTTGCTGAACAACCATTTCATAAAATATGGGATTTTTTTCCCTCAAAGAGAGATGTTATAAAACTATTGTACCTAATTAGGTGGTCAAATATAATTTTAAAACCTCAAGTCACTGAATATTAAGTATATCTGAAGTTGTTTCATGTGTAAAATCTGTCGATTTGCTTACTTATTGCATTGTAGTCACTTTTTTGCCACTTTTAGCGTGATTTTAACACTCTTTAATACCATGGGGTTTTCAACTTCAAGATATCAGGAATAAAGATTCTTTTAATGAAATTTAGGCCTATAATATTCTGACGGCACCCTACTTGATGCTTTTTAAAGTTTTATATGTAGACCTTTATATATATGTTATTTACATAACAGCAATTTACTTCATGAAGAGTGTTCAAAATGTAAAAGTATAACAAAGTAACATACCTACTTTGAATAATTTTGAAGAAACAGGCCTAACAAGTTGCATTGTGTGCCAGTCTTAAAATCTACGTATTCGAAAAATGGGTTTAAAGTTTTCCGTCATAATCATTTATACTACATGGGTAGTATAATTCAGTAAAAATGGCGTCGTGTGGTTCAATAACCATTATTGGTTACACCTGGTTTAAGGATTAAAGGGTAGCTTTAAATCCTGTATCACCTCACTGGATAATGGATGCATATTTAATCCTGGATGTTGTTTTGTTTTGTTTTGTGAAATGTTAGAATAATAAGTCATTCATTTGTTAGATTTACACTAAATGAAGGAGATCTTTGTTTGCATTCCAACTATTGAAAGAACGATCATTTCCTCGGAAAAACTAATAAGAATGCCGATACAAGTTTTCTGTAGGAGACTATTAAGTAGTAAAATTAGTAATACAATCAAACATCTGTACAACGAAGATCGATACAACCATAAACCCGGATGTAGCAATATTCTCGTTTGATCCCGGGAAATTTCCTGCCTTAATAATTTTAAATGTAACTCACTATAACGATGAAGCTATTCTAGAACACCCTTTTACAACGATATTTGGATCTTGAATGTTACTGAAAACCAGTAGCTTAGCCCTATGGATGGTAGCTGATATCAGATAAGTATCCTACCCAGCCACCAATATTGTTATTTGGCTGCCTGATATCTGTTACATTTCTTAGAAATTCCAGAAAAGAAAAGTTCATGAGAGGTGGAAAATAGGATCCCTGAGGCTAAAGTCAACCCTTTATTTATACGAAAACATACTGTGTGTTAAGTTGATACATCATCATCATTACCATCAACATTAAAACACCATAAGGTGCAACTGTTTTAGTACCGGTATAGCCTTATATATGTGGTGAATTTGCTTGTCTTCGTCTTTCCTTTTCCCACCAACTAAGAGTTTGAAATTTCTGACCTACGGCTAGGCTCAAACCGAGCCATGATCCGTGATGTTAAACCAGTCTGAATAGTAATTTTTTAGTGTGCGGGTGTAAAGTAGCTATGGTTACAAGTCAACGGAAGACCGTAAGTTGAGTAACAAAATTAGCGTTCTACTTTTTCGCATGTCCGTTCCATGAATTATCCTGTAAGCCAAGATTACTCAGTTTTCTCCATGCAGTCTTTCTAATATGTGGTAAATTATAACACCTCGATATAACAACTACCCCCGCATAACAATACACTCTACTAGGGCCCGCAACATGATATAACAATAGTCAAATACAAGTATGCTGCCTATAGCTACCACACATATAATTTGTAATCCCTCATTCTAGACAATGACATACTACTGTATATTATTAATTTTTATCCCATTAAGATTTTGTAACTGATATAATTTTAAAATTTTGTTATAATTTGAGAGGTGAACTAGATTTTAACCTTCATCTGTGTATATGTAGGCTATATGATTTTTTACCGTTATAACATTGTACATGATTTTCTAATTTTAGGATTTTATAATAACAATACAACTTCAACGTACATTGTATATTGGCATACGGTCAGTTGTAGGCAGTGGCGTAGGGAAGAGGGGTCCAGGGGGTCCGGACCTTCCCCGAAATCAAAACCTAAAATTCCATTCAAGTTATTTTAGCTCTATGTTATCAAATATTTAATTATCTTATTTAACGATAAAATACTGAACTTGCAAATGTAGACCTATTATTTGCACTGTTCCAAGTGTTATTTAACTTTTCTTATCAATAGTAATAAGTGTTATGACTTAGGCAACGATTTCTTGTTTAGGTTGGCATGTCTTAGAGCAGCGTTTCTCAACCTTTTTGAACCCGAGGACCTATAAAATGTCTAAAAAAATTTACGGACCCCTAATTATACATCCCATTTATAAAAGAAGGCCTATATTCTTAATATTTGGGGTATTAAGTATAGGTCATTATAACGAAATATGTGAAAAAATGTTACTACTTTACTTTCACTTGCTTTATGATATTTTTTAATTATGTCTGAGGATCATCTGCACCGGTGGTCCGCGGACCATAGGTTGAGAAACGCTGTCTTAGATTATAGTAAACAAATTTGCTAACTAGTTTTTCAGTGCTAAAATACCGTAAAATGTTATTTTTATTAGTTCAATATTTAAAAATTTTCCGGATCTGTTAAAAGAAAAGTAGGGAAATTGTAATATGTACCGTATACACACACAACCATAACAAATCCCAGTCCACGACTTCCAGAAAAGCAATCACTCATGAGTAGGCTATTTTTAAAATCACAATTGCCAGGGCCCGGATTTTGATGACATGCCATCTATTAACTGGAACATCATAGACGTTTCCCACAGATATTCTGATTATGTCTCCTAGATTATAAAAATTATAATTTTGGGTTTTTTTTGTCGTGTTCCCCATATTTTATTTTCACGTCATTTTTAGAATGAAATGTCATGAAAAATGGGCCTTTCGTGTTATTTTACGGTCTTTTTTCCGCATTTCGTATTTTTAGGTAATTTTTTAAATATAGGCCTACAGTAATTATTTTCTTATTTTGGGGTTTTTCTCGCATTATATAGAGTTTTTGTGCATTAACTTGCATTGGCTATTATCGGAACTCAAAATTAGCATAAATAAATAGATCTTGTTATAATTTTAATTTGAATACAGAAAGACGGTGTTTGCTGTTTTCATTTAACCATAGGCTATATACGGTTTGGACAGAATTGAAGAAACCCCATTTTTCTTAGAAAGGCTGTAACTTCTGGAATAGAAGATGCCAGCTGAATGATAGATGCCTGCGTGTAACTTACTTGTAGTCTCTCTCTGGACCCTCAGGATGCTGTAGCTCTGTTGTCGTGATGTGATGCCGTGATGTTCCAATCCCGGCTCGTACCTGTTTGTTCTATTGCCCGACTTAATTTTCTCTTATCTCAGGGACAGCACGTTATAAGGAAAGCGTTCAATGTAAAGTCGTTATAATTGGGTAAGATCGAAATTTATTCCAATGCAAAACTCTATGCACAATTACAATATGATTACAACATTCGGGATATTAATTTAATCTCTTCAGCAATATGTTACGTCAATACGCGGCTTCGTGTTAATTGATAGTTTACTCAGATTCTACTGGTATATTACAATGATTGCTCTTCCCGGACTTTAACTTCGACTAAGTACCCAGCGACCCTCGACTGGACTTATAAATTCCGAGACTACTACCGGGATGTGGCCTACTGGCCTACAAAAACCACGCGACCGAAACCTCTGGGGCTCTCGGCTCTTCTGTCTGTCTCAAAAATCATCACCTCCCAAGAAGCTTCGTACTGACGTCAGACACACAAATTAGTCCCTCATTCTTATTGGTCATTATCTGTTAGTATTATTCCGCTAGTGCGGAAGAATATCAGAAATCAGAACCAAGCCAGCATAGATCTCTGAAGGTTTCCAATTCCCGGAACCTTAAACACCTTATTGTTCCTCTAGTGTCGGAGCAGAGCTGGTTTATCCCCATCACACAATAAAATCGCCTCTTATCTGATGTTCTTTTGTCTACGTTAAAATTCTAGCACAATACCAATACACAGAATTTGCTCAAGTGATTGACAGCCTGCCTTTGTCTACTCAGACTGTGTTATTATTACAGTTACTTGCACTTGCTTTTATTCTAAAGTATTAATTTTCCCATTTCTTATAACAAAATTGATTCTAGTTCTCAAACTCTTAATAATTCTGGTTTATACTTATCTTTCCCAATGTTTAATTAATTTCTGTATAATATTAATAAAATGAAATGTTTTAATTAATTATTGTAGAACGTTATGGAATATGTCTAAAGGCATATTCCGCCTCAAATGCCTACCTGCGGGAGAGAGATTGCTTGTTGACAAGAATATCTCTATCGTAGGTATGCCCACGAATTAACAATGCCTCCACAAAAACTTTAAAGTGACATTTCCTTCTTATACATCACTCAAAATAAAATCGTAAAGTATAGCATACTAGTTAACTTCTTAAATCATTAATTTAAACTTCCCCTATTTGTTGTGTTGAAGATTTAACACTGATTTTCCCTGCAACTGATTGTAGGCCTTTGCATTTTCATCTGGCTCTGCCCTTATGCTAACATCTTATTACTAGTTATACCCTCTTATTACTATTTATACAAAATATATACAAGTTGGAACATTGTTCACCCAATGCCCTGTTCACCTTTCTTTCCATTCCGTATGTAGGCCTATTTTGCCTTTCTAGGCCTACCACCTCAAATGCCATTCTTGTCACATCCGGGAATTTATTTACACTGATATATACAACTGCACGTACACATAACAGCAAAGGTTCGATGAGTCTGCTTTAAACTGATGGTCGTGGAAAAAAAAAAAACAAAACACAACATAGAAAAAATGAACTTCGCGAAAGCACGACACACGCATCACACTGCACCATTTTTTTAATGATGTCGCTAACAAGGTTCAATCAGTCAAGCTTGAATTAGCGCACCACTCGACTTATACCACAAGCACGCCACCAACACTATTTCTTTATCTATGACAAGAGAAAGGTTCGTTGAGTCTAAGCTTTAACTCTGTCACAGATCGGACTTCATCTCACTGTTGCTTTTACACATTAACATATGACTCTGAAATTCTGTATACTGGTGGTTACTTAAACTATTGCTTAACTATTGTACAGTCCTA
Organism: Ectobius pallidus; assembly: GCA_964059195.1. Classification (NCBI taxonomy): domain Eukaryota; kingdom Metazoa; phylum Arthropoda; class Insecta; order Blattodea; family Ectobiidae; genus Ectobius; species Ectobius pallidus. Next base: position 10,448,083 of record CAXKWD010000012.1, read on the forward strand.
ACGTAGGTTATTCCTGTTCATGGTGTGAATTTACTGGGTGGGTGATTCTTTATATGGTTTGAGTAGCTGTTTATGGTATCTGCCAAAAATTTTACCTGATTTTACGTCTTGAATTTCATAAGTGTGGTCCCCAAATTTCTGAGTTATAAACCCTGGTCCCTTGAATAGAAGCTCGAGACGAGAATAACGTCCCCTTAATAGTGAAGACAGCTTAGTGTCCCTAATCAATACCTTATCATTGATTTGAGGCGACCATTTGTGCTTGTAGCGCTTGGCCTTCTCCTTGCGTTTGGCTGCACGTGTTTTGATACGCTCGAATGCGCGTTTGCACATCTCAACATCGGTAAGAGGGCGATCTACTGGCAAAGCTTCAGGCAAGTTCACGATAATAGGTTCTGGATCCTGACCTAACATAAGTTTGATGGGAGCATACCCTGTGACCGGGCTGATAGAATTATTGATAACTTTTTCAATGACCTCACAATGTCGAAACCAGTCTTTGTGGTTCTTATGTGACAAGATTCTCATGTACTGTGATACTTCTTTAATGGCTCTTTCACAAGGGTTCCCAGAAGCAAAGTAAAGTGAGCATTTGTAGGCCTTGATATTTAGTGACTGTAATGTATCCATAAACTTTTTACTAGTGTGAACTGTGGCGTTATCACTCAATAAACATTCAATGCTGCCGTAGTGTGGAATGAAAGATTCTGTGATTTTCTTGAGAATAGAATGGCTAGTTATCACTTTCATTGGGTATACTTTCACAAATTTAGAAAAAACATCGTACATAACAAAAATGTGTTTATAACCAAACGTCGAGGTAGGCATAGGACCATGGCTGTCTATGGCTACCAAAGCCCTAGGCCTATCTCTCACAACGGCGTGTATTTCATTGTCATACCTGACTGTCATTGGCTTAGCTTTCTGACACAAATCGCAGGTCGATGTCACCTGTCTGACCTTCCTTGCCAAATGCTTAATATAAAAATTGTCTTGTATCGTGAGTGAAACCTTCTCACACCCTGAGTGATTTAATGCCTCATGAAAACTAACAATTAATTCCCTCTCCATACATTTTGGAATATAAATTTTCCATTTTCTAACCTCTGTACCGTGAAGCTTATACAGTACACCTCCTCTCATACCGATGGTGTCATCAGCGCACTCCGAGATCTCTTTTGCCTCGTCGGTCAGTCGTTTTATGTCTGGGTCGGATGCCTGCAGTTGCTTAATTTGCTTAAACCGTTCTGAAATCTTATGATTACCTGACGCCTTAAGTTTCATTATTGCCACCTCATGGCTGGGTGCGGCCATTGTTTCTGGTAGCCCCTGAGTGAAATTCAAACGGGATAACAGGTCCCCAAAGATATTTTGGTCCCCTGCGATATGCCTAATTTCTATGTCATAAGACATGATTTCATGAACAAATCTAGAAATTTTTGAACTGGTGAGTTTACATCTGTTCATAAAACCTAAGCTGATGTGATCTGTGTACAAAATAATCTGTCTATTGAACACATATTGCTTAAACTTATTAAGCGCAAAGAAAATAGCTCCAATTTCCTGCTCTGTGACACAGGCGTTTGCCTCCAATCTAGATAGGCCTCTAGAAGCTGTGGCTATCACGTGCTTCTCGCCCTGCTCATCTATTTGAGTCAAAACAGCGCCATAACCTTTAGCTGATGCGTCTGTGAACAACGTAAAGGGCAACTCGTCCCTAGGCCTCTCCAAAAGCACTGAATATGCAAAGGATTCTTTTACCTCCTCGAACGCTTTTTGTTCGATAGGTGTCCATTTAAATTTCACATCTTTGCGTAACAATTCTCTGAGCGGAGCTACTAGCTTTGCGTAATTGATTAAAAATCTACTCTGATAGTTCAATATTCCTAGAAACCTGCGCAACTGCTTGACAGTCTTAGGGGGGGGTATCTGTCTTATACTGTCGACCCTTTCCTGATTAGGCCTAATGCCGTCTTCTGAGATCACATAACCCACGAACTCAGTTTGTTTCTTAAAGAACATGGTTTTCCCTGGTTTGACGGTCATTCCGTGTTCTCGCAGCTTAGTCAGAACATAGTCGATATGACGTAAGTGGGCGTCAAAGTCATGGTCAAAAATGAGAAAGTCGTCGACGTACTGCACAAGGAAGTCTTTAGTCGAGTCACCAAAAATATTATCTAAAGCTCTTAACAGGGCACTCCCGGAAGTAGATAGACCGAAGGCACAGCGGGTGTATTGGTACATTTTCCCATTATGCACGAAACCTGTGTATTTACGTAGTTCTTCAGCTAATGGTATTTGCCAGTAAGATGACGTAAGGTCAATTCCTGAAAAATACTTTCCTGCCTTAACTTTCCCCAGTAGCGTGTCAATTGGCTCAGGCCTAAAATTGTCTTTTTGTGTGTAAGAGTTAGCCTTCCGCGCATCTAAAGTAACACGTAAACTACCGTCTTTTTTAAGAACCCAGCAAAGTGCATTAATGTATTCAGACGTAGAAGGTTCAATAATATTTTGCTCTAGCATTTTATTAATTACCTCGTCAGCGGCGTCCCGCATAGAGATAGGAACACTTCTACATTTATGGTAATAAGGTTGTGGATTTACTACGGTGAAAGTGTGTGTGTAAGTATTACATAGGCCTGCAACGTTTGAAAAAGTGTCAACATTATGTACGAGCACTTGCCACAATTTATCTTTCTGTTCGGTATTTAACCCGTAACAGCGCTCCAATTCGCCACGTAATGTGCTTAACATTTCATGACTTTCACTTCTTGGCACGCGACACACCGAGTCTAACGGTGATCTTGGCCTAGATTCTTTCCTAGAATCGCCGTGAATATGTCTCAATGACACTATGTGGAGATTACACGCGTCACAGTCCAGTGACCCTTGTGTACAAATATGACCGAATTCAGGCTCAGCACTGTCATATGCACTGACCTCAACCAATTCTTGATCCCCTATACAAATGTGTTCCACAAAAAATAACTCGCCATCCATATCTTTTTCTATCTCCAATCTTTTATCTGCAACCCCTGTCTCATTGTAATCTATAAATGGGACTTTTATTTCAACATTATTAACCACTGCAAATAAAGCCTGTCGCTTGAAATCTATTACTGCGTTCCATTCTAAAAAAGCATCTGATCCTAGGATAACATCTGTAGTTAATCCATTAATTACAAGGAACATTATTTCTACCTCAAATCTCCCCATTTTAACTAACAGTAAACATTGTTTTTTCACTCTCTCGCGTCGCTTGCCTACAGCGACTGAAAAAAATACTGCACATACTGGTAGTGACAAAATTCTAATTCCCATTTGTTCCAACCTATAATAAAAATCTAAACTGCACACACTTGAACTTGACCCGCTGTCTATTAATATATCACATTGCAAGCCGTATATATCTGCCTTAATTCTAGGTGGTTCAGCTATTACATCACGTCCAGTCTGTGTCAAAGGAATTTTCGTAGTGTCAGTAATGTCCCTAACGTCTTTCTGAGCTGTCATATAGTTGGTAGACCCATTTCTGTCAGTAGTATTCATACGACTGAGGCAATCGAGAATCTCAGGGTCCACAAGAATCTCGTGACTTAGTTTTCCGACGGCTGGTTTCCGCCGTTGCCTTGTGGCGAAGCCGACCTACTCCTATCATTATTCGGCTGAAAACTCCGGGCTTCCGGATTCATATTTCCGCCTCTAGTATCGTTATCAGACCTACCTGTCGCCTGATTGTTGCAATTATTATTGTTATTTCGCCAGTTACATTGTCTATTGTATGGCCTCCTATAGAAATTGGCTCTCCAATACCCGTTTCTATATCCCCTATTTCGCAACCAATGCGGAGCATTTCTGTTATAGTTATTTCTATAGCCCTGATTGTTCCCATTGTTACTGTTACTAGGCCTATTATCGACCGTGAACATGTTAATTTGCCTATTGTTATTATTATTTCCCCTTTGGAAATTAGGCCTATTCTGAAATCCCCTGTTATTCTGTCCGTTCTGTCCCCTGTTATACTGGAAACTGTTCTGGTAGTTATTTTGGCCTGATCTGCCCCCATTATTGCCCTGATAGGCCTGATTATTTTGGCTGGAGTGAGGCGCAGCCGGTGCCTCCTGCCCACGAGATACATAATTAGGCCTAAAACCTTGTGAATTATTATTCTGTTTGTTGCTGCTATTCCCTACATGAAAACTATTATTTTTGCCCCCATCCTGAGTGTAAGGTGAAGTCGCTGTAGCCTCAAATTTCGTAAGCAAGTCTACCATTTCCCCAAAATCCTTAGGCCTAGCCACTATCAAATTGTTTCTGATATGGTCCTCATAATGGCTTGCAGCGATACTCAAGACCTCGGAATCTTTAAGAGGAGGGTCTAACATTCTCCCTTTCTGAGCTATGCGTAAAAAATGATCAATCATCGTCACGCCCCCTTGTGGATTATATTTCCCCGTAGTAAGTTCGCTTCGAATTTTGTTTTTCTCGTTGTCATTCCAGTAGCGATGCATGAAAAATTTCTTAAATGTGTCATAATCTACCTGTTCCCCTAGTGTTAATTTTAGCCACTGAGATGACCTACCCTTCAAGCTTTTCTTCACCATTAACATTTTAAGTTCTGGAGGAATTGACTTTAATTTGAAATAATTATCCAGTTCAGTAAGATAGTACTGAGGATTCATATTTTCGTCCTCATTGAAAATTGGAAATGGGATCTCGTTTAACAAGTGAACAGGAATGCCCTGTACAGTTGCATTCACATTTTGAGTCATACCATTACTGCTAACATTATTACTATCATGCGTAGCGATACTGCTATGCCGGACTGGAGTTGACATTCTTTCAAGTTCAATAGCATTTTCAGTTACAACCATGGTACTTGTAGAAGCTAAATTTACATTATTAACTCTATTCTCCTCCGGGATAACATTATCACTGCTCGAAGTGCCACTCATACTGTTCTGGCAAATCGTTTCTATCTGTCTGTCATTCTGTTCCAGTTCCCTAATTTTATTTTGAACTAAGTCCATTTGTGAAGTTAAATTATCGACTTTTTCATTCACTGATTTACTGGACGATTCTACCACTAATTTAACCTGATTCAAAGTTGCTTCTAGGCTACTCTTAACTGCGGTATTTTGTTCAGTTAAGGTATTCTGTATTTTCTCTTGTTCCCGCCTAAGCTCAGTTTGAACATTTGTTGAGATTTCAGTAAATTTAGTATTAACTTCTGTCTGCAGTCCCCTGACACTATCTTCAAAATGATTAACTTTTTCCTGCATATGCTTAAACCCTTCATCCATTTTCTGCATGTCGGTTTTAATTGCTTGAAAATTACTGTTTAGTTTCGCCTGTAAGTTTGTCTCTACAGATGCTACCTGTTCTTTTACATTTTGCATTTTCAATTCTAGAGTTCCTATAGAATTTAGTTTATCATTTACAGATTTTAATTCTCCCTGCAAGTTTTCTTTCATCCTCTGTTCTAAGTCCCCCACAGAATTCAATTTACTATTTACAGATTTAAATTCTTCCTGAAAATTTTCCTTCAATTTCTGTTCTAAGTTCCCCACAGAATTTAATTTATCATTTACATTCTTCAATTCCTGTTCTAAGTTACTATTTACAGATTTTAATTCTTCCCTCAAATTTTCTTTCATTTCTGACATGAAGCTACTAAATAAAAATTTTATGTCCGTCGTGTCATTTTGAACAGCCTGCGCGCCAGACGTGCTAGGCCTAATTTCTTCCACCTCCATAGCTGTATCTGGCTGATTTTCGTCCTGAATTTCAATACCCTGGACATTTATTTGGTCGGAAGGACCCTCCAATAATACATCCTCATTAACATTTACAGTTGTTGGCTCTACATCGCCCTGTACCTCCATTTCCTGGTTCTCCATGCTATCTCCTATAACTTTGTATCTTAACTTCATTGAGCTAATTTACACTTAGTTTCCCTCTGCACAAAAATATACCCTGCTATGCTAACACATCTTAGCTATAGTATACATGTAAAACAATACCCTCAAAACAAAATATATACACAAATATGAAATGTTTGTACTTTACAATTTTGGTGTGTTGCTCGATGAGTTGCTGGTCCGTGTGGCGGTGACTGAAGTCCCACTCGCCGCTGTCTGCTGCCGTCGATCCTCGGTAGTGAAGCCTCGTTGCCTCCCGTGCTGAATTTTCATTAATGTCCTATGCCATTAATGCTCGACACCCTCAAACGTTGGAAGCGCCATTTGGAATAGAAGATGCCAGCTGAATGATAGATGCCTGCGTGTAACTTACTTGTAGTCTCTCTCTGGACCCTCAGGATGCTGTAGCTCTGTTGTCGTGATGTGATGCCGTGATGTTCCAATCCCGGCTCGTACCTGTTTGTTCTATTGCCCGACTTAATTTTCTCTTATCTCAGGGACAGCACGTTATAAGGAAAGCGTTCAATGTAAAGTCGTTATAATTGGGTAAGATCGAAATTTATTCCAATGCAAAACTCTATGCACAATTACAATATGATTACAACATTCGGGATATTAATTTAATCTCTTCAGCAATATGTTACGTCAATACGCGGCTTCGTGTTAATTGATAGTTTACTCAGATTCTACTGGTATATTACAATGATTGCTCTTCCCGGACTTTAACTTCGACTAAGTACCCAGCGACCCTCGACTGGACTTATAAATTCCGAGACTACTACCGGGATGTGGCCTACTGGCCTACAAAAACCACGCGACCGAAACCTCTGGGGCTCTCGGCTCTTCTGTCTGTCTCAAAAATCATCACCTCCCAAGAAGCTTCGTACTGACGTCAGACACACAAATTAGTCCCTCATTCTTATTGGTCATTATCTGTTAGTATTATTCCGCTAGTGCGGAAGAATATCAGAAATCAGAACCAAGCCAGCATAGATCTCTGAAGGTTTCCAATTCCCGGAACCTTAAACACCTTATTGTTCCTCTAGTGTCGGAGCAGAGCTGGTTTATCCCCATCACACAATAAAATCGCCTCTTATCTGATGTTCTTTTGTCTACGTTAAAATTCTAGCACAATACCAATACACAGAATTTGCTCAAGTGATTGACAGCCTGCCTTTGTCTACTCAGACTGTGTTATTATTACAGTTACTTGCACTTGCTTTTATTCTAAAGTATTAATTTTCCCATTTCTTATAACAAAATTGATTCTAGTTCTCAAACTCTTAATAATTCTGGTTTATACTTATCTTTCCCAATGTTTAATTAATTTCTGTATAATATTAATAAAATGAAATGTTTTAATTAATTATTGTAGAACGTTATGGAATATGTCTAAAGGCATATTCCGCCTCACTTCGTGACAGAACACAAGATTGCTTTCCCCTTGTACGGTAGAATGTTCATTACAAAGGCAACTAGATTTATACCAGAAATACAAAATTACACAATGAATTGCTTAAAATTAATATATCAATTTTAAATATAAAGTCATTATTTTCTCATTTTGAAATTGATTCTTGCATATACTTTTTTTGCATATACTTAGGCCTACTTAGGCCTACTTTGAATATTATCGGAACTCTAGATAAGCATAAATAAATAGATAATGTTTTAATTTTAAATTGGATACAGAAAGACGGTGTTTGCTGTTTGAATTTAACCGTATGCACCAATTAACTAATTACAAGTCTATAATTCGGCCAACAACATGAATGTGTGATAGACACAAATCTGAAGAATAAACTAGTATGTTCATACAAATTTTTGGGTTTTCTTTTCTTCTTTTGCAGTCATTTTATAATTCATGCCTTAAATATTTTTAGGCCATCAAAATCCGGGCACTGATGATTACGATAAGACACTGTTCAGGAACAACAAAACGAGCAAAAAGAAGGCGGGGAAGTTGGAGTTTGAAGGAAGCCTTATGAGTAGACTTCGGACTTTTAGGACGCTAAAAATGCTGTTTTAAGTGCCTAAAATAGGCTCTAAAAATTGGAAAATAGGTTCTAAAAATCGTAAATTAGTCTCTTATAAAATCGTTAAAATTTCTGAAATATCTCAATTGCAATGCAGAATATTACATTTATTGAAGTCACCATTAATCAATAATAATGATAAAACACATATATAGGCCTATGGTACACAGAATTATATAGACCTATTACTAGGGCCTGTATTACTGCCATAACTTTCATATAGGGCCTACTATATAATTTTAGAAAGCAATGTTCATGAATTAATGGACCTGTATCAACATTGATCAATTCCTTACAATTCTTGTCCGTAATTGACTTCACAATAAACAACTAGTACTTTTCTAGATTTTCTAGTGGAAAACAGTATCAAAACAATGTGCAAAACAGTGCATATTCAACCCTTTATATCCCTCGCCCTCAGTGAGTCAGAAACTTTTTTTCTTACTGGATGTGGGAGTCGGGAGAAAAACACTACATTTTTTGGGTAATTCCAAGGAATTTTTCTACTGAAGACGAAACATTCCTTACTATTTAATCACTTCATAAATGTAGCATGTACTGTACATTCCGAGCTAAAAATTTAGTACGAACTGAAAAGAAATGCTAGAATTTATAACAAAAAATAACTTATTTTGAACTTTAGAGGAAAAACAAACAAAAAGGCAATATTAGACTCTAATGTAAAAATAGGCTGTTTTAGGTGCTATAAAAGAATCAGTTTTAGGCAAAGTAAGTTATGAAACATGCATCAAGGTTTCGTCTATATATCACTTAAGGATTAAAATAGGCTTTTACCTAAAATCCGAAGTCTACTTATCAGTTGAAAATTTGTTGTTATCAGTGTAGCAGGAAATCTCAAAGACCTTGGGACGAGTTTCCAACCGGAGCGGAGGCAGGAAAGTAGGTCGGCTGATTCTCGGTGAAAATTAACAGCCACTGAGGGAGGGGCGGGGGTGCCGGGACATGTCCTTGAGGGGGAGGAGAAGAAAAGATATTTGTTGCGTCATGAATTAAATTAAATTACTGAAGAAGATAATTTGTGTACCGAGAATTTCCTGAATGCCATTCTCGTAATGTTTACAGTTAAATCATACCACCTATCCACCTTCACGTTGTCTGCTTTTCAATGCAAGTATTGTCACGTAATTTGACGTTCTTCCCTAAATAAGTATAATTTAATGACCGCAAAATAGTGAAAAAATGCTAAATAAAAAATGCATTTATGACCTAAAATAGTGAAAAAATTATCTAATATTTTTAAAAAAAATTACCAATTAATTTTTCATTATCAATTACATTTAGTTTTTTAAATTAATGAATTGCTAAAAGCAATTTAATGGATGACAGTGCATTATATATGAATTTACTATATAAAATACACTCATTTTATTACTAAAGAAGTAAGTAAATTTATACTACTTGGACACCCTTAGCGAAAAGAAATCTTTCTGAACTGGCATGACCATCAAATTTCCCCTAGCTAATATGTGACATTTAGAAAGAAAAAATATATTTATTGCTACAAGACAAACTGCTATGGTGTTTACAATAAACCTGAATTAAAATGAACTAAGAACACTTGGCGGAGATTCTCAAATCAAAACGATTGTCTGTTGTCTGAAAGTAACGATTTGTACATGGAAAAGCTCCTCTCTACCTCCACTAAAACATGTCCTAAAATGCCAAAAAAAAACCTATAAATGCAAAAAATTACCTAAAAATGCAGAAAATGACCTAAAATTGCCAAAAAAATGACCTATCTCTGAAAATGACGAAAAATGCAGAATAATTCAAAAAATTCAAAAACAAATTGCCCTTATTTAATCATCATCATCATCATCATCTACATCAAGATAGGCCAAGTTGGCCTGTTCCGGCTCAGAAGTCATGTTCCCATCGTCGTCAAGGTCTTCCTATGTCTCTAGTTCCTATGGGTTTATGTAGCATTGCCTGTTTTGCCGGTCTATTGTTCTGCATCCTCAGTATATGATCGTGCCAACATTGCTTGTAATTCATAATCTTATCATTTAAATTATATATGTTCAACTGTTCTCTTATAACTTCATTTCTCATATGGTCTCTGAGGGAATATCCAGCAACGTATCTAAGAAATTTCATTTCTGCTGTTTCTATCATTCTTCTATCTTTCCTGTTCATGGCCTAGTTCTCTGAGCCATAAGTCAAAACCGGTACTGCCATAGTCTTGTAGAATTTTAGCATTGTTTCTTTTTGTGTTTTATTTTTTATCGTTCTCTTTATCGTCCCACATATATTTTGAAATTTGTAAATTTTGTTTTTCAAATCTTCTTCATAATTAAATGTTACATCGCAACCCAAATAATTGAAATGTTGTACATGTTCTATCGTTTTATTATCTATCATTATTTTGGACCTTCTTGGGTATTTGCCCTGTGCTGCCATTACTTTCGTTTTCGTTACCGATATGTTTAAATTATATGTTTTCACTGTTTTCTCCAGCTGAAATGTGGCAACTTGTAGCTTATTCTCATTTTCTGCAAGAACAACCTGATCATCAGCAAACAGGATTGTGTTTAAAATTGTTGTATTAATTTTAAAATTATATCTTAGCTGATTATGCAATTCTGCAGTCGCTGCGTCCATATAAATATTAAAAAGTGTGGGCAGCCCTGTCGTACTCCTAATGTAACTACAATGTACTTCATTTGTATCACTTTTAGTACTTCCTGTATCAATGCTGATCGTTGTTCTTTCATACATATTTTTTATCATTAATGTAAGATGTCTCGGATACCCTTGTTTTAACATTATATCCCATAGTTTTTCACGATTCACCTTATCGAATGCCTTTATGTAGTCCACAAAGAGGATATGGGTTTCCAGATTAAACTCTCTTCTTTTCTGAATAATTTGCCGTACTGTAATCAATTATTTAATTATACATATTTATATTATGTTCGAGCTATCTTTCAACCTTCATATAAAAAAGATGCAAAATCATCAAATGCCTTTCCCTAATAATTGCAGTGGCGTAGGGAAGGGGGGTCCAGGGTTCCGGACCTCCCCCGAAATAAAAACCTAAAATTCTATTTACGTTATTTAAGCTCTATTTTGTCAAATATTTTATTATAACTTGTAAATGTAGGGCTGTTATTTCCGCTGTTCCATGTGTTATTTAATTTTTGTTATGAGTAGTAAGTATTATAACTTAGGTAACGATTTCTTGTTTAAGTTGGCGTTTCTTAAGTATAGTAAACAAATTTGCTAACTATTTTTTCAGTGCTAAATAGTTTAAAATGTGATTTTCTTTAGTACGATATTTAAAAAATTTCCGGGGGTGAGCCCCCAAACCCGCCGGCACTTTGAACCTTCCCCGAAATTGTTTTCTGGCTACGCCACTGTACACTTGCATATTTTCCGGCTGTAAACTCTTGATAAATTTGTTTAATAACAGCTGAGTTGGGAATTTACTGAATGTACTGTAATTTGAAGACTTCCTTGTTGGTCGCAATTGAAATATGTAAACAAGATCATGATATGTTAGTTCTGACTGAATAAATATTATCTATCATTCATATGTTCGCTGATTACACTGCGGAGCAATCATTTTGTTACAGAAATACTAATAACTAGGGCCCGGATTTTTAGGCTTTTATAAACCCTGTTTTAATTTTTAAAACGTTAAAATAATTTTATTTTAGTTTTTTTTATTATTTTCAGGCCTTTTTTTAGTTTCACTTTAATAAGTACAATAAACACATTCAAAAAATATGTTAAATCATTTTTTTTTTTTACTTAAATTTCCATTGATCTGAACCACAAAGCTTTAGGAATACTTTTGGCTCAGTTATAGAACTTCCCCTGTCACTTTCAACTCCCACCACAAAATCAACAAGAACTTTTTCAATTAATCAACTTATAGAATACTTTACTTTCGGCGTCTTGCTGGAGCAATCGCTGTGAATAAACTGCAAGTGTCAGCTTCTTGTGAATGTCTTTAATTTTCTTCTAAAATAAACCGGGGATTTCGGTTCACTTAAGATTTTTTTTACTTGGACAATGGGTACAAAATGAAAAGATTACAAATAGCAATGCTATATTTTATCTTACAAAATCATATACTCTCAACAATGCACAAGATTCAAAATGTAGGCAGGTATTTAAAAAGTAATTTTAGTATAACAATAATAATTAGATTAATAATTATAATATTATCGTTATTTTATAGTATTTTACTTCAAAAACATATTTAGCCATTTTTTGTTTTTATAAATTGGACTATGTGACTGCCATGACAATGAAACGGATAATAAATGTTAAACTATCACAGTTAACTAGCAAGGAACAAAATAATTTAAAACCCGAGAATCCGGGTCCTAGGCCTACTAATAACCAACTTTAAATAGGCCTACTGATATCACTGATTTTGAATCATGTGGATAATAGTTTTCATTTTTTGTAATTTAGATTGTAATAAATACTTTTTTTTATGAAATGTATCAATACTTGTAATAAATAAATACTTGCAATAACTAAATTATTCGATGGGCAGCCTCTAATTAGAGGAAGCTGAATAAATAAAACACAATTCACTGCGAATTTTTCAGAGTATAAACACAATGCTTTGTACTGCTCAAATCAGTTAATGTGGATCACTGAACTCTATACCATAGACTTGATAAACCTCTTTTTTAAGTACAAGGCGCTTCCATAAAGTAAGTTTGCCTGAGGCCGTTTACAGAAACAAAACACAATTTAAATGAAATATTTTTTGCAACAGACACATCCAGTGTTCAGCTATTTTTCAACATATTCGCCACCGGAAATGAAACATTTTTTGTTTTACCGCGCCACCAACCGTGTCGTAGAAGTGTGCCTCCTGGGATTTGAACCACCGTGTGTCAACCACCTTCACCTCTCTGTCATTCTCTGTAATTCTTTGTCGTGTGAGGTAGGAAAAGTTGGAAATCACTGGGAGCGAGGTCCGGGTTTTAGGGTGAATGTTTAAACATCTCCCAGCCGAATTTCTGCGGGAGACTTGGTAGGACATACTGTACTTCAATAAAACTATCAAAAATTGTTTCTAGAAAAATAAGAACTAGGACTATCTTACGAAATTTGTCAATAGGTATATACTTTTTCCTCCATTTTCACCTTTTCAAATGTTTCTAAATATTATAAGAGAGAGAATACAATAATACTTATAGCTGTCCTGTCCGAGGCTACCAGAAGATACATCCTACCAAGATCAGTCTGTTAAAGATGTCTTTGTGTAGGCCTATACCTTATCTTACAGTTTTTTAAACAAAATAAATGCATATATGCATAACAATTGAGAAGGCGGGAAAAAAATCACGTTAATTGAAAATTAGTTAGATAATCTAAAAAGAAAACTCATTACTAGGGCAAGGCATTTGATGATTTTGCATCTTGTTTTTTTCTTATATATGAAGGTTAATAGATAGTTCGAATATATAAAAATGTGTATCATGAAATAATTAAGTAAGGGCAATTTGTTTTTGCAATTTTGCTATATTTTGCATTTGTCGTGATTTTCAAGAGATGTCTTTTTTAGTAACCTTTTGGCATTTTTAGGTATTTTTCGGCATTTTAGGTCATGTTTTAGTGGAGGTAGAGAGGAGCGTTTCCATGTACAAATCGTTACTTTCAGACAACAGAGAATCGTTTTTACACTATATGTGAATATCCTCAAAGTGTTCATAGTTCATTTTAATTCATGTTTATTGTAACCACCATAGCTGTTTGTCTTGTAGCAATAAGGATTTTCTTTTTGTTTATTTTTAAATGACACATAATTGACGGGCATGCCAGTTCGAAATATATTTTTTTCGGTAATGGTGTGCTAGTAGTATAAATTTACTTACTAATTTATTTAGTAATAAAATAAATGTGTTTTGTTTTGTAAATTCATATATAATGCACTGTCATCCATTCAATTGCTTTTAGCAATTCATTACTTAAAAATCTGATGTGAAAGTCACATAACTTCCTCTGCCCAAATGAAAGTTAACAGTATTCACACATCCTTGAACAGAATCGCAAGACACAATTTTACGCTAATTATCCTATAAATACCTCTTCTTTCAATGATGCGACTAAAATCGCAGGCTACATAACAAACTTAAAAAAATAATAAAATAAAAAATAAAAAAACAAGTGACTGCAGACGTTTATTGAACTTTCCGCCGTAAAGAATAATTTCCGAAATTTATCGAATATTTCTCTCAGATACTTCTTTACTCTATGCATGGCCAACAATACATCTTTCTCACTTCACATTCTTATATAAAATAAGAGGCCGTGAAAGAGCGCGTATTCAGTTGTTCATCACGCAAGACAAACTTTCTACAAACAGTGGGTGAACAGTGGGTGGCTTGTAACTACCCTTCAGAGAATTTTTTTCGAAAAAAACTTTCAAATAAAAGTTTTAGCTCTCAGTATAAGGAACACATGTGCAAATTTTAAAGAAAATCGTTGGAGCCGTTTTCGAGAAAATCGCGAAAAACGAAAATTTCTTCATGTAAAGTTCCCTTAAAAATAAGAGAAAATAGTCGTCAATCTTATCCTCACATCTTCAGAAGGTACCTGACCCAAATACGAAATTTTGTTTTCATACGATTTTCCGTTTTGGAGCTAGAGTGTTCACAGACAGACACACACACAGGTTTCCAAAAATAGTATTTTTGGATTCAGGGGGCCTTGAAACATGTATATATGCTAAAAACTCAACTTCGAATTTTGGGGTCGAAAACAATACTTCCTCTACCTATAGTACCTATGGTACGGGCAGAGGAAGTAAAAAACTAATTATAAGTAATGGTAAATTTATTGGTCATTTTTTAAAAATATGTATCATTGTTTCACTACTTTTAAGTCATAATGCATTTTTATTTTGCATTTTTTTGACTGTTTTGTGGTCATTAAATGCCTTGCCCTACTCATTACCATAACCATTATTAAAAAGTTTATTGAATGTTATTACTGAGTACGGATGGTTGTGGACTATCTTTAAAGAATCATGCAAGATCTGTAAATGAATGTCCACTAGAATATCTGTTTGGAACCCAAAGCGCCTGAAGATACCGAATGAAAATTGCGTAGCAGCACCTCGAGCACCAAAGAGTAGTCCAGTGCCTTCCCATTGCTGGCAAAATAACCACTACAAGGTTCATAGTGTTGTTGTTTTTCTCTATTCACCTCTGCAGCTTGCTTATTCTTTTCTCAAATCTTACAGTTGGATCATTTGTTGTTTGGTCTATTGATGACTATAATGTCAGCTCTTTTTGTAGACTCAGGGCCCTGTTTCATAGAATTTTTACACTCATATTATTAGTAAATACATAATAATATTAGTTATTATTAATAATTTTTCTGTTTCATAAAAATATTAGCTAATAATAGTGAGTTCATGGCTCTAAATTATTAGTAAATATTGCTTATGTTATTAGTAAACTGTTTCATAGACTGCAGAACTAGTAAACTTTACTGATAATATTAGGTATTTTTCTATAAGTGTTTTTGGACCCATTTCTTATTCTCAAACCCATGTAATTCACATTTTGTGATCTTGAAATTGTAGAAAATGAATCACTCTGATTTAATTATGAATTTTAAAAAAAAACTTACATACGCTATCAAAGGAATTTCTGTCATAAGTTTTTAGGATTTGAGGTTAGAGTTTAGTGCCTATCTTGAATAAATTCCTGGTAGATTTATTTAATTCTTAAGCTAGTTATTATTTGTTACATTTATGCAGATACACGTAGGCCTTGCTGCTTTCAAATAGTACTGACAAAAGGACTAAGAAGGGAAAAAACACAAACAACAATCCAGACATAACCTCCAAATCAGTCAGCTGACTAATGAACTATTAACATTAGTGAAGAGATTTTATGACCGCCGGCGTGGTCTTGTGGTTAACGTCGCTGACTACAAATCCGTCGGCCCGGGCGGGTTCGATCCCCGGTACCTCCTCGGATTTTTCTGAGGTAGGGAGGTCTGGTAGGGGTGCACTCAGCCTCGTGATTCAAATTGAGGAGCGGCTCCGGGCATGGAAACCACCATTAACGTCCATGGGTGTCGGCGTGCCGACCACATGCCCCCAATCCTGCCGTCTGCCTATGGCAGATGACGCAGCGGTCGGCTTTGTCCCTCCAGGGATGTTGCGCCACGGAGTTATAGGTTTAGTAGAAGAGATTTTATGAGTAGTGTTCATACCTCCATGAAACAAGATTTTGTTAGCAAATAAAGAATATTATGAGTTCTAATATTATTAACTAATACCATTAGCAGGAGACACAGTGAAATTCTTCAAAGATTTCATACTTGTGGGTTTCTCGAAAACAGTTAGCAATTGTGTTTCTAACTTTATTGTGGCGATTGATCCTAAACTTGTAAAATAAACTTGTATTAGGCCTATATTTATTCCGTTCAATCTTCTGTTTTCGTAACTTGTCGCCGGATTTTTAAATTCCTTTACTCTAAAATGAAGCTTAGAATCCGCAGGCACTCTTTAAGATATTATGTTGAGTTTGTATTAAATAACATAAAGTCAATTACATAAGCCATACATTCATATACATTGTTTACATTCTAGCTATGCTTTGAAGTGTAATGCATTGTACAATGATTACAAGAACAATACAGTTATTAAATTACAATAATATAAGGTTTACATTACTTTTAGATGTTAATATTCACATGATAATGTAATTACACACATACTTACACAGATAACAAGTAATTACATTTTATAATTATACATACATATATAATTTATGTCTTCTCAGCGATCAGCAAAATACTCTGCATACAATTTGAGTTATTAGTGTAAGTGTACAAAGAGAAAACATTTAAATAAAACAAATAGCTTTAGAGTGCTTGGACTTTTGTATACATTTCCTTGAAATGTAAACATTTAATGTAATTTCAGAAGGCGCAATGACGAAGGCCTATGAAACGCAAACATTGTCATATTTTGACACTCCGGTAGATATTTAGAAATGTGAACTAAAGAAATGGGTGAAAGTATTTTGTTATATAAGTTTCCATATCACTAGGGCCCGGATTTTTAGGTTTTTATAAACCCTGTATTAGTTTTTTATACAAATTGAAATAGGTTTATTTTAGTTTTTACCGTTTTAAGACAAGTTTTTTTAAGTTTCACTTTAATAAATACAATAAACACATTGAAAAAGTATGTAAATTAGCATTATTTTTGGTTAGCATGAACGACAAAACTATAGGAATACTTCCATGGACGTCAAGGGGGGCAAATGAAAAAATTACGGCTCCCACCACGATCACTATATTACTATTACAACCACTTTATTATTATTATTATTATTATTATTATTATTATTATTATTATTATTATTATTGATATTATTATTACTACTTTTATTATTAGGCCTATTATTATTATTATTATTATTATTATTAACATCATCATCATCCACATAAATGATTTGCCGTAGCCGTACTTATGACTATGGATATAAAGAAAAAACTTGATGTACGGGTAGTACACTCATATGAAATTTTCTACCCCCTTACAATTTCACAGGTACTATTCATATAAAATATATAAAATGTGATACTTTCATTGTCTTATCTTCATTACAATAGAATGTTTGGCTAGAAATGATTTCAAGTTTAGTGGAAGTAATATTATTCCTACATACTCAGATCTAAGTTAGTTACAACTCATTTTTGTATAAACAATTCGAGTACAGTATGAGGAAACTTAAGCCTCATTTCGCATTAGTTGATTATAGTCATTTAGTTTAGAGATTTATATGTAAACAAATTTTCCAGGGGAGGGCAGTGGCCCTACCCTGCCCCCCCTTCCGGACGGCCATGAACACTTCATGCTTAATTTTCGACAGATAGTTTATAGAACACACTTAATTTTAGGATTACCCCTGTCATTTCCAACTAGGCTAAACTAAACAGAAATAGTTAATCTGAGGCTTTCACGGCCGGAATCTTGGAGTTGAAGCATCTTCCGGGCTGTGGGCCGTGGTCCAAAGGCAAAATTACAAGACAGCGTCAAGATAGCAGCCACTGAAGAAGTTCCCCACAGCGGGAGCGAAACGTCTGGCGAGACTTGTAATTTTGCCTTTGGACCACGGCCCACAGCCCGGAAGATGCTTCAACTCTAAACAGAAATGTTTGCAATTAATCAACTAATTTTTAAAACAATTGACTTTCGGCATTTTGCCAGTGCAAACACTGTGAATAAGATGCAAATGCAAGTCTAAACTTTTTAAGAATGCCTTTGAATGAATGAATGAATGAATGAATGGATATCTATTAACTACACTGGTGGTGGTTTACCGGTAATTTGCTTCTAAACAATCCGGGGATTTCGGCTCACCAACGATTTCCTTTACCCGGATAATGGGGTAGAAAACGACAAAATTGCAAAATGCAATGCTGTAAATTTTCTCTTAGAAATGTAGTGGCAGCAATGAGCAAGGTAAAATGGAGACAGGTATTTAAAAACTAATTTTAGTACAATAAAAATAATTACATTAATTACATAATTTAAGTGTTCATATATTAATTTAAAAAAAAAAAAACAGATTTAACAATTTTTAAGTTTTATAACGTTGGACTATGTGACTGCAAAGCAATGAAACGGATTTAACTACATTAAAATATCATCGGTAACTAGCAAGGAACAAAATAGTTTTAATCCTAAGAATCCGGGCCCTAATTATTAGTATTAATTCTAATAATGAAGAAAATATTTTCTCGGAGGGTAGATTCACCCGGAACAATGATAGAAATAAAAATGAGGTGAAAAGTATCGTTGTAAAACAAAAGGAAAACAAAATAATCGACTGATTTTTGTATAAAAAAAGTTAGTATGCTTGAACATAGTCGAATATATAAACAGTATTATCAAAATATGTAAAAAAAAAAAATCATATAGGCCTACTTATATAAAATGTATGCTTCGTTTCTGTCTGTTCCGATTTGTCGCAACAAGTACTAAACTAATAGAACTGAAATTCTGAATGAACATAGTTTTCATAACTGGAATGGTTGTAGAACTAAAGTCGTTCACTCATCCTCGCTATTTCAGCAATTAACTCAGAAATATAAAATAATATTATTGGAGCCTTTCAGCTTTTATCACGAAAAATCTGAAGAAGAAGAAAACATGGGATAAATTCTTGATTATGCTTTAGCGTTGCGTGTTGTTACTTTTGTATATGTATATTAAAACCTTTTTGCACTCCTTAGCTTGTAAGTGGTACTTACGAACTTTGTTTACATGGATCGTAAGTTGACATTCCCAGACAGTCTTGTTGCTAAGGCCGGTTGCGATGAGGTTAAAACACTTACGGTCCAAGCGCTACGTCATAATTCATTACGATACACTTCATAATACAAGCCTTTATGGCCACGGCCCCCAGGACAAATATTCGGTTCCCATAACAACAAACACATGCGAATCACTTTCTGAAATAAACATCTATTTTCAAGAATGTAGTTACATAATATTTTCAGGTAATATCACAATTAATATAATTAAATTTATATAAATAATCATCGTGCAAAAAATAGCATGCAACACACGGGCCGTAAAGGCATTTACGGGTCTCGAAAACTTAAAAACCCTCGGCTGCGCCTCGGATTTTCAATCTGTTTCCTCGACCCGTAAACGTGCCTTACGGCACTTGTATCGCAATATACTATTGTATATGTATATTAAAACCTTTAAGTCATAGTTTTTACAATGTGTCTAAAATTATTAAACCTTAAAAAGAATTAAGATGTTTACATAAACATATATATTTACAAGACAGTACAGATTCCATTACCTAGTTACACTTATAGTCCACATGTCAATATATTCCTTTGTAGTTCTAATAGATTAATTGTTTTTAAGGTTGTAATAATTTTTGTATACCTTGGAAAAACTGTGACTGTTTAGATGTTAATTCATAACCAGTGGTAAATTGATACGAATTTAGTTATAAGTACAAAATTGGAATTTTAAATAAAATTTATATAAAGGCACTTGATGTAAGATATTCAATATTCCCATAAATAATAGTTCGGCAATAAATGAAAACAATACTATTAGCAACCATGTATCAAGATAAAATTTATCTGCAGTATTACAGTATTTTTCAAATGAGAAGCGTTTTCCTTCACCGCCAATCACGTGTACGAGCTCACGAAGTACCGCTAGCAGGAAGGATCTTCCTTCCGTCTCGCCGTCTCTGATTGTACCGCATATCTAAGCAGGAGAAGAACAAACCGCTTGTCATCTGCAAAACACTGTAAGTTTGTGGTTTAAGGTGGTACAATTTGAGTATACAAGTTATATTACTTTCGGTGACATTAGTGTTTTCTTTTTTCAAATTTTTGATGTAGCAACCCTACATACAAGTAGTCTGGTAGTGTACAGTAATTTCAATTTATTTGCTAATTTGTGCGTTGTATTTAATTTTAGCAGTATTTATCATTAGCATGTACATATTGACAAAGCCAGTTCTATAATTTCTAAAAGGTGAATCAACTTATTTACTTACCAAAGAATACTGTTTAAAATTGAAATTGAGTGGAGATTTCTAGCTATGTGCTCAAGTTACTCATCATTTTTTGTTCCTTTTAGCTTATAAGTAGGGTTCGGATGTTTATGACCTAAAAAAGTGGAAAATATGACTTTAAATATTACCTTAAAAATGACTAAATATGACTCAAAAATCCTAAATATGACCTCATAAAAGAACGTATTTAAAAAAATAAATGTTTCAATTTTAAAAAATTAATGTTTCAATTTAAAAACATTTAATAGCTCTAAATTATTACTTCACATTAATTCAATCAGATAATCACTTTTTAAGAATTTCACAGGTGATTTACAGTTTTACTTGTAAAGAACTTCGAATCTGTTAATGTTTTCAGATACCACTGCAAATGTGAACTGAAAATATTTCAAAAACATGTCTATTGGAAGTTGTTAACAACAATGAGGAAGAGGTAATTGTACTATTACTTGTTATTGTCCCTTCACATTTCACTTACAGTAAAACCAAAATATTCCTGACTCTTTTTCTGGAAAAAATTAAGTGGACAAATTAGTGCACAAACTGGATAATTGTGCTCTTTTACCGAATTTATAACTGAAATATGACATTAAATTGCAAATATGACTGAAATATAACCAAAACCATGAAAATGACCAAAATATGACTTTATATGCAAAATAAAAACGGTCCGATTAGGATAACAAATGTGCAATTCATGTTTAAAATGTGTTTGCGGCGAGAATTGAGGTCAGGATAGAAATACATGTCATAAACATCCGAACCCTACTTATAAGTCTAAACTCTTTTGCTAGGCTTATTCTGAGTCATTTTCTAGCACAGACGACATATTTCATAATTGCATACACACTTAAGTGAAATATTGAGATCATACTGCCAAAATACACAACTAAACTGATTCAAACTCTAGAAGAACGTCGGGCACACTAGAAAACGAAATACAGGCTAGTACAATGTTATTTTAAAATTTGAAATAACCTTTTAAACGTAATTCATTGACATTTCCATTTTCTCTTTGCCATAATTATGAAGGAATAAAGTAACTACATTGAATTCTGGGGGACTCTAGCTTGTAGTTCGTTTTCTAGTGTGTATTTCGCTTTCTACTGTGCCCGACGTTCTTCCAGATTTTCGATCAGTTTAGTTGTGTATTTTGCTGTATGATTACAATATGTGATCTAAGTGTGTATGCTATTGTGAAATATGTCGTCTGTGCTAGAAAATGACTCAGATTAACCCTATCTTCATAAAAGTTACAATTTTACAGGTGACAGGTGACAAAATTATATTGCAGGTTTACATTTTGACAACTGTGAATTTGATAAATACTGACAACTTTACAAAAAAAAAGTCATTACAATTTCGTAGATTTGTACGACACTTTTACAAATTGTTGTCTCTCCAAACTTTGGCGTTGACAGGTAAAACACTGATAAATTTGTCAAATCTTAGGATGTCTAACATTTATAAAAACGTTATTTTTTATTGATATATTTACAAATGTATAGAAAATGAAGAATTGTCATTATGGAAGCGACAGGCAATGTTTCATATGTAGGCCTAGTGAGTAGGTTATGTAAATGTGTATATAACTCGGCAATTGTGTTTGCGAATATTAGACCTCTGTAATCTAAACTTTCTTGTTGATAATGAGTACTAGTAGTACTGATAGTGATATTAGCAGTGATCATATCACAGTTACTAGACATTCTGTGGAATTTGTTACGCAGGTAAGTAGAATGTGTAAAAAGCCACCAAATTTATTTTCTATTTACTTATTTACCTTCAGCTTCCCTCAATTAAGGGTTGCCCTAAGACAAAGCTTAATAGAAAAAAGATCATTTACACCACAAAATGGTGTTTACAAGCATTTACAATAAACATTAAGAAAAACTCACATTAACTACATAGGCCTATATCAAGAAAACTTATGGAACAACAAGGGGGGGGGAACTAGAAGACAAATATATACAAATCAGGAATACAGTATTAGTTATTCCTGAGTATAGAGAGGGAACCTTTCAGGGCTTCTTTTATTACAATGTTATTTAGATGGAAGAATCTGCAGAAATCCGCAAAGAGCGAAGGGATTGTCCCTCTTGCACCCACCATCAGCCCAAAGATGGCAATAGAAGAAATGGAGTATTTTGAGAATATTATAGGAGAAACATTCCTCCGACACTAGGACTTGAACCCAGGAGTATTTTCCTTTGTAGTATGCGATGGTGGGTTCATAGATACGACATTTCAGATAATAATAATAGATTGCTTATGTTTTACATTCAGTATTGAGATCTATTATTCACACGCGTATATGAGAGCCATACATGTAATAATGTAAACTTTGGTTTGACATAAAATTATCGCGTTTATGAAAAGTGTTATTCTTAGTCTCACAATTTACATTAAGTTGCCTGTAATGTAAGGAAAATTTATAATAATTGCGAAATATACAAATGTGATGACATCTTGACAAATTTGTCAGACTTGATATAACTGTATTTGTGACACCTGTAGAGTCTGATGCATTTAGATATTTGTAACGGACGAATACTTTGATTGATTGTAACTTACTTTCAGCCTACACAGACATTAAAGTAAGCAGGATGTGACGAAACTAAAGTAGTGTAATCAACACCGGACTTACTAACCTTCCTGTGTTCACAAGCTTGTGAGTTATGATATCCTCAAGTCATTACCGGTCTTATTTTCTCAGATGAATGACGAACGTTAAACACATTTCGTATCGATAAAAGTTTGGTTTCATATTTTTTGAAGTAAAACTTCTTTTCTCGCGGTTGGGGTAAATCTGGAAAATCAGTCAAACTAAAACGAAATCAGTCATGAAATCAGTCACAATATCATTCACGTGTTTCGGAGCGGACTGCACAGAAAACAATCAACTCAATGATTAGGAGTAATCAAAGGAAATTTTTCAGACCTTAATTCCTCAATGGCAATAGACAATTCCTAAGCAATCTAAAGGTATATTATCTATTTTATGAAACCCGGAGGTTCATTACCGCGCAAATCCAAAATTAAAAAATACAAATTTCCAAAATTAAAAAAAACAAAACAAAATTAAAAATTAAAACATCCAAAAATCCAAAATTTAATGAATAACAAATTAAAAAATTCAAAATAAATAATTAAAAATCGAAAATACCAAAATTGAAAAAATCTAAACATCCAAAATTAAAAAAACTAAAATACAAAATTAAAAAATCCAAAAATTATAGAATCAAAATTGAAAAAATCCAAAATTAAAAAATTCGAAGATCCAAAATTAAAAAATCCAAAAATTAAAAATCCAAAATTAAAAAATACAAATTTCCAAAATTAAAAAAAAAATTAAAAATGATAACATCCAAAATTTAATAAATAATAAAATTAAAAATTAAAAAGTCCAAAAATAAAAAAATAAACAACTCAAAGATCAAAAATTTTAAAAATCCAAAATTAAAAATTGAAAGAACCAAAATGAAAAGTCCAAAATCCAAAATTTGAATAGTCCAAAAACCCAATATTAAAAAGTTCAATAATGCAAAATTGAAAAAATCCAAGAATAAAAAATTGAAAAAATAAAAAAAGTTTTACTTCTGTCGCGTGGCCTTCCACGCACTCTTTTTTTTTATTAATTTCATTTACCATTCAGTTATCGTTCAAAAGCCAGTTTCTGGATAAACTGAATCCATAATTGGTTGCTTGTTTTTCGTTGATCAGGAAGTTGGTAGGATACAGGATATGGGGATTAGAAGTAAATTTCAATAAAACTGAATATTTGACAATGGATTTGGAAGAAAAGTTAATATGTAATACGGAAGAAATTGCACATGTTGAATATTTTAAATATCTAGGGTCAATTATACAAAAGAATGCAACAACAAATTTAGAGATTCAAAGAAGAATAACGGATGGGAAGACAATTATAGGAATTCTAAATTCAATCTTATGGAGTAAAAATATTTTACATAGAACTAAAAAATTAATATATCAGGCATTATTCCAAAGTACAACATTATACGGCGCTGAAACTTGGACCATAAGTAGACAACAAGCACACAAATTAATGGTATTAGAAGTGGATTTTTGGAGGCGTTCAGCAAGAAAATCCAGGAAAGAAAAATTCGGAATAATAGAATAAGGGAAATAATGCAAGTTGAAAAGAATATTTTAGAAATTGTAGAAGAAAGACGCTTGAAATGGTACGGACATGTACTCTGAATGACAGAGGATAGAATACCCAAGAAAAGTTTGGATTGGAAAGTAGAAGGAAAAAGAAGAAGAGGGAAGCCCAAAGAGTGCTTGATGGATGGGGTGAAAAGGATTAAGTGAAGAAGATGCTAGGGACAGGGACTTATGGAGGCAAAAGATTGTTGTGGGATGAAGGAAAACCATTGTATTGTGGAATATTACTTAATAAATAAAAAGTTTTTCGTTGTTATTTCAGAAATCTAACACTCCACATAACGGACACTTCTGGTTCTAAAATAGTATTTCGTAAAGTAGGCCTAGTTTCTTTGTCACTAGAATCAATTAGAAATGTGAGTTTATTTTGTGTATTCGCCCTGAAAACACTGGTTGCATTTTCTCCACTCCTACCGTACCAACTGCAAATGTTCGTAAAATTCGAAGCACAGTCAAACCTCTTTATAACGAAGATCGATGTAACGATAAACCCGCATTTAGCAATGTTCTTCTTTGGTTCTGGGAAATTTCCTACCATAATAATGTTAAATGTCACTCAATACAACGACTATCCCACTCATACGCCGCGTGTTTGATATTGACCAATAACGTTTAGCAATTCCTCGGATATAGACCAATCACGGCCGTTTATCTTACAATATTCTTGTAGAAATCGTGAGGATGGCTTTTAATCGCGGTAAAACCAGCTGCTCGTTACTGGAGACGCAAGAATCAGTGTGCAGTGATGAATAGTCACTGCTGCCACTAAGCGGCAGATTATATTGCAACAGAACTTGTTTGGAAATTGAAATAATAGAAATGTACATTGATTAAGAACACAATTTCGATTCTTTGCAAGCCAGTTCGTGTGCTTTTATTCTGTTCTGCTGTTAGCTTACCTGAATGAAGTTAACTATGTCTTGTATGCACCATTGGTAGCCCTGGTTACAACATGGTAACTTGAATCGATTCATGGATGGTTGAGTCACAGTATGCCGTGATCTCACAACTTATTTTTAGTTTATAGTTTATAGTTTATTATTATAGTTAAACAAATACAAATACAAAAATACACAAATAAACAAAAAACCTTTACAAATTTCAAATTTAAAGTACAATAATTTTTTAAGAAAAGAAAAAGAAAAAAAAAGAACCAAATATTTAGAAATATTTAGAAATACACCCGAATGAGCAAACTGCTCGGGCTCGGGTGTAGTTGGTTTTGTTATTATACAACAAAGCACGAAAGTAATTATTTTTTATATAATCCGTTACACTTTATTAATGGAATAGTCTTAATAAATCCAACTCGAGTTGACGAGTTCCATCAGATAAATTCGCTCCGGCTGCGCAGTCGCGAATCTATCGATAAACTCATTAACTCTCGTGGGATTACCTATGATCAAACTATTTTAGAAACACCCTTTCATAACAATACTTTTATGGTAAATTTCTTTTACAAACCAGTATTCTTGCCTTGTGGATGGGAGCTGGTATAGGAGTAGTGTCCATCCCAGCCACCGATATAAATTATGTTTTCTAAGGACCTAATTACTAGACCTGGTATTTTAGGCTCTAAAAAAATTAGTTTTAGGCACCTAATATAGGCTTTTAAAACAAGTAAATTGGCTTTTAAAATAGAAGATAGGCACTTAAAATAAGACGAAATAAAATTGTTATACTTTTAACTTAAAATATGCTTTAAAACCGTGTAAATAGACAGAAAATAGACTTTAAAATACTATAAAATGCTCTTAAACTGCAACGTGATCTTTTTTACTGTAAGAAACTATTCATAACATAAATAATTGCAAAATTAAGACAGAATTAAAAATACATTTATCAAAAACAGTTTTGGTTTATATGAATAATTGACACAGTATGTCCCTTCTCAATATACCTGCTACTTGTTGTTTTGAGCTAATCCTCTTCCATCAGTCAGCATTTCTTTGGTGACAGTTGTTTGGGAAAGCCAAGTTTCTGTGAAAAACCCACCCTCTGCTGTTTGCTCTTCGTTCAGGGATGTCCATTAAATTATTGTGTAAGTTACAGAAGTTGAATTTTATTTTAAATGTACAGAATAGGCATTTAGGCACTAAAGTAGGCTAGTAAAATAGGTTCCAAAGTTCCAAATAGACATTTTAGGGCATTATAAAACTCTATAAATGTAACTGATTTATCATGAAATGTCAACATATTTTAAAAATTTCATGTTATTTCATTAGGAACAAAATAGGCATTTGCCTTAAAATCCCAGGTCTACTAATTACTATTTGGTCTACATTCTTTAGAAAGTCCAGAAGAGAAAGGTTGAGTTGGTGGCGTAAAATAGGGACATTGAGGGTAAGATCATCCTTTACATATGCAAAAACATCTACAGTGAGTTCGGTTGCTACTTCAACATGCACTTCATAAACGCCATACCGAATGCTTTTAGTTTTGCCTTAGCTACGTGTCGAATATTATATCTTTTTCTTCCCTCTTCTCACCCTCCATGAGTTAGGAATTTCTGGCATAAGCCTATGCCTTGGCTCAAAGCTTGCCGTGTTTCATGATGTTAAACCGGTCTGAATTAATAAGATTAGAAACCACATTATCGTACTTTAAGATTTCCTAATATAGTCTTCCTAATATTATGTGGTAAATAACAATCCCTCAATATAGCAATAACCTCCATATAATTGTACAATATGCTGGGTCACACAAATATCGCTATACGGATGTTTGACTGCATTGTTAATTCTCCAAATTCATTATTTTACTACATCTAGCAGTATGATAAACAGGGCCCGAATTCTGATGACCTAAAATTGTTTGAAAAATGACCTATAAAATGACCCTAAATTTTAAAGAAAATGACTTAATAATTATAAAGAATGACCTAAAACTCATATTTTATTTATAAAAATTATTATTGTACACACAAAGTTATAGACAAATTCATACATAATTGTAAAAACTGTAAATGTAGAAGGGATGTTCTAGGTTTAAAAACTTGGATTGGGGCATCTGTGAAGAAAATAAGAAAATTGTTTTTAAAGAAGATCCTATAAAAAATGTTGCATTATTTTAACCTAATAATTTATTTAAATATAAGAATGTACTCGATATAAATTCATGAAAATGACAAAAGAAGGAAGAAAATGACACGAAAATGACAAAATAAAAATGCATTTCTATAATCGACATGTCATGATTAGGATTTATCTACAAGTTGGCAATATCTACGAGTATGCAGCATCAATAGAAAGATGACATGTCATTAGAATCCGGACCCTGATGATTAAAAATAGTAGCTACTATTATAGACCTTATATACAAATATGTTATCAGTGGTATTGAATAATTCTATAAGGCATGTTCAAATAATAATCAGATTGTACACGATTGAAATTATACATCCTCTGTAAAGGAAAAGAATCGTTGGTTGTGAATAGCTTATACAGGGTAATTCAAAATGCTCTCCGGGGTTTTATAATGCCACTACATCCAAACTACCAAACATAGATTGATGCAGTAAGTACCAAAAGAAACAGCAGCTGTGAAAGTTTGGTTTGCCTCCTACAGATGTTCATTGTGTCCACCTCGGGTCACGCGGTACACATCAATGCGATATTGCAGTTCTTCCCACATTCGACGTAACATGTCACGATCGATGGTATTGACGCTGGCTCTGATACGCGTCTTCAGATCATTCAAAACATTAGGCAAGAGTGGCACAAAGACAGTATCTTTGATATACCCCCACATAAAGAAGTCGCAGGGGGTGAGATCTGGAGATCGCGGAGGCCACGGCATCGGCCTGTTGTCGCGATCACACCCACGCCCAATCCTGCATCGTGGCAGATTGTTGTTTAGGTACCTTTCTGTTTAGTTCTCTGCCGGCTTGATACGTGGATTTTTGCGGGCTTCGTTGATACAATTGTCGCACACGGTCCACGTCGTCTGGTGTTCTGGATGGGCGTCCAGTTGATTTCTTCTTGCACAAGCAAGCAGTTTCTTTAAATTGTGCATACCATGCATGAATTGTCTTGTCTGTTGGTGAATCCTTTCCATATTCCCTCCGAAAGAGACCTTGGACGGAGATTACTGACTTTCTAGCACGGAATTCCAGCACAGAAAACGCTTTCTCACCAGCCGTGAACGGCATTTTCATTTAATGCTACCTGGCGGCCGAAAATTGTAACTACCTTCCATTGTTGCGAGTATAAATGAAATTTCCAGAGTTTCTTTATGTTACTATCCAAGGTTAGAAAATATATGATCAATAACCACTCTGCAATGGTTTTTTAAAACCCCGGAGAGCATTTTGAATTACCCTGTAGATTGCCGAAGATAAAACTCCAACATTTTTTTAATGTAAATCCTTACGAGTGTCAGTAGAAGGAAAGAGTTGCTCAATCACTGGAAACATTCTGAAGAATCAGTCTGTATTCCTACCGCGCTGGAAAAACCACAGCAAAATAGCACCCTCAGTTGCCTCAGGTAATTTGCTTGTTGATTATAAGTTAGGTAGGATATAATTTGAGTTTCTTAGCATAAACGCCTGCAGGAAAGCTGACACTGTAACAAAACAAGAAAGCATCAATGTAATACACAAAACCGCAGTCATCACAAGCACTAACCTGTACGAAAAATGAATATTCTTTTCTATCCCTTCATATTTTAATCAACTTGTTGAAATACATTAATTTCCCATCAAGACTCTTAAATTATTTATAAAATAAAATATTCGTTTTGTAGTTTTATGGCAACCTTCCAATCCATCATTAAATAAAATCAGGTAAACTGATTTAACAAAGTGCCAGAATGCTTTTGTTTGATCAGTGATAATTGCAATTATGATGTGCAGAAAATAAGTTATTTTACAATTGATTTTCGAGCTAAGCTCTAGATCGTTTCATTAAGCTGAGCTTGTCTAATTTGATAAGCATATGTGAAGGAATATGTGGGTAGTGTTAACTTATTTGTCAAAGATAACTTATTACTACTTCCAAAGTCGTATAATTATGAACACTATAAAGCAATATGTTGTCGTGATAACTGGTTTGTATTTGATAAATTCTTTCTAATATACTGTATTACCATAAAATAGGCACTAAATTGGGCATTACTCCGGTACCGGTCAATCTATTTGGTCAAACATCACTGGACTTCATCCCATGGACGTTATAAATGCGTATATCAAGTTTCATGAAAATCCGATAAAGCGTATTTAGTTATCCCGCGTACAGACACACGGACAGACAGACAGACAGACAGACATTTTCCGTCCCCCACACAATCTCATATAGTACCATTGTGGCATTTAATAAAGGAAGCAAAACGTTAATTTACTCCAAAAAAAAAAAAGAAAACACACCCACACGCTAGTGGCGCTAATAGGCTATGTTCATGACCAGTAGAAAATAAAGGATATAAATATTAATGAATTTCATGGTTATTTCTAAGGATGATGTATGTTAAATAACTTATTTTTTCGCTTTACACCCTCGTATATGAAGACCGAAACCAGGAAAGGTGTCAAAGATTACTGACCATCATAAATAAACAATTAAATATTAGGCGACGTAAAAATACTCTCTGTTATTTATTTTAACATCAGTTATCCTCTTAGCTATTTAGAGTAGGCTAAGGCATCCATTTAAGTTGGCCAAAACATAAGCTGTCCGTACAATAAGCACAGTGTATCTTAGACTATTAAAAATCTATAACAATTAGCTACCTTTCACATGTGTAACACTGGTCTTAATATTCCCGAAGTTAATTAAAATACATTACCGGTAAGTGCTATTATAATATTATAAAAACACTTTAAATTATTATATGTTATATGCATCTTATACTTAATTTATATACTTATATGTAGGCCTAGAAGTTAATGGATTGGTTATGAAATGAGTGAATTACAATTAGTTTCGACGATCCATTGAACTGAAGATGGTGTAACTTCAATATCGAAATGCATTTGCCCAATGATATTACACGTGCTATTATTAGCTGATATTCATCATACGACACTTTTATTTTTTACAATTTCATGGTTAATACCATGTAATGTACAATTTAAATTTTAAACACCTGCAGTATCGAGAATACATACTACTGTATTAGAGGAAAATCAATATTGTTCGTCAAGGTTGTACTGATAACTACACAATACCCTATTAACCTAAATATTTAAGACTATGTGACACGCATCACAATAACCTTTTTCAACTGAATTGTACCTAACCTATACAGTTAATCCAATATCGGGCTTATCTGACTGTCATAATACCTTTGCATTAAGTCTATTCCGTTCAGTTTGTCACTTGGTGTAAGAATATTCCCTTCCTTTCCCTGCATACTAGCCTTAAACTTGATCCAAGATGTGCACGGAGCAAAAGTAAACAACCGAATGAGAAAGTACAAAGCACAGTTCACAAGAGTTCGTTTTTGGGACTGTTAGTCTATTACCGGTACATATAGTACAGTCAATTGAGCTTTCACTTTTTTTTTAGATTAAGTGCCAAGAGTCCCGGGTTAGACTCCAAATGTTTTCTATATACAGTTGTTCCGTTATGTATTATGTCTTAGAAGGTCATGCACTCAATTCAATTTTAGGCTTTGGTTTTATTATGTGTTATTTATAAAACATTTGAATATCATTTAACTTGTTTATTCCTATTGTATTCTCTAACCATGCTAATTGCAATTTCGTCCAATCAGAGACTGAATAATCTTTTATCATTGTTTTAACAGCCAATAAGGCTTATTCTTCACTACTCTTAAAATGTCTTCCAAGTTCTACAATTCTGTTGGAATTGTCTATCATTTTATACTCATAAAGACATGAGTTCTAGGCTTGCAAATGCCTATTTATCCATCGACCAAGTTTGATGGCTTCAACTATCAATTTATAAAGAAGGCAACTCTTCAAGACAAGTTTAAGCTTCAAATGCTTGATATTTTGATGACTGAAAATAGTCTCAATATTTCCAACGTACGTCTTGTGGTTCAATGAATCTTCTCATCTGGTTTTTGACGTCGCAAGGATCTCCAAGCCAGAAGCTTTAACATTCAGGATTGGTAATTATAATATCTCAAGACAAAGGTATGTCTATTTATTATTCAACACCATCTGAAAATCACTCAGACATAAACTCATCATTTATAAGGTTTTCGTGTGGTTACTAACTTTGAATTAGCCATCTCGAGGATACTATTTACCCTTAATAATTAAGGGAATTATTGTTTCAAGAACTGTGACGTTCATAACTTAATAGTGCTTCTAAATAGCATTCATCTCGACCAAGTGATCCGGTTCTGCATAATTTGATTATGAATTATGTATTATCAATTGTGGTAATAAAATGGTATGTGCCATCTCTATCAAATTTTTAAAAATGTATTGGGCAACTGTACGTAATCTGTCTTCCAGGTTAAGTCTTCGTTTGTAAGAAGTGTGTAATCACCCTACGGATATTTGCTACAGTCTGCCAGAGCTGTGTTGCCCGTACAACAGTTTCTTTATTGGTGATGTAAGTTCTAAAGGTCCTGGCTTGCAATTTTCTTCTATAAAATTACGAGTATAGGCCATGCCTATTACTTTTACTTACAATATGTGGTGTACTTCATCACACATTATGTAAATGAAAAGTACAACCAATTAATGTATTAATTATGTCATAAAATACGTCTTTTATTTAGTAATTTATGTCACTTGTTTTTCTTCAGAATTAATAAGCCTATGATATAAATACGAATGCAAACAACTCACGTAACAAAACTTATGTTTTCACAATTGCATATGATATAAATAATTGTACGATGTGTACGGAATGGAAGTAAAATTATGACTGAGCTTGTCGCACTATCGTGAAGTATTCACTGGTGCGATTAACCAATGTAACGGCAGGGCACAGTTAGTCGAGCCAAGTCTGTTGTTTACTTTTGCTCCGTACACATCTTGGATCAAGTATAAGATAAATCAAATCCCTGAAAATATGTTAGGTATGCAACTTGGGAACACCAAACTCATAAAGAAAAGTAAAATCCAGAAAATAATTAAGGAATCGCGCACAATGTGCATTATCTTAACCTAAGACTTAACCTACCCAGTCCTGAACCCGGGAAAGGGATTTTTCACTACTGAAAAATCCCCAACCCGGCCGGGAATCGAACCCGGGCCGCCGGAGTGAAAGGCAGGCGCGCTACCAACTCACCCACGGCGGTTATGTTCCGGTTATGTTCCGGTGGCCACTTAAACGCCTCAAATCAACGGGTTTCGGAAAATTGTGAAGCATTTTTATAAGTATAATTAGTAATATCTTAATCATTATAAAAGCTCTTAAAAGCTTGATGTCAGAGACATGACTTCCTCTACATTTCATATTCCTACACATAGAGTAAACGGTTGTATTGCAGTATTGCGCATTCAGTTATGTAAGCTTCGTTCAAAGACGTATTATTCGTGAGGCAAGATTTAATACCTGAGTTTGTGGATGGAATTATTGCCTTATAGCTATCTATCTGACAATTATTTGGAAAATATTTTTTAAATAAAACTTTTAGCTCTAAGTATTTCACATAGGAAATATAAACAGAATGGTTAGAACCTTTTTTTAGCTAAAAATGGACCTATCGTAAGTAAGTCGATAGTAAATTACAGATCATGCAACGCTTCGTGTCGTATTCCTGAAGTATATACAACCCAAATCTGATGTGTTCATCACATAACTCTCTCTACCCTAAAGCTTTCTCACTTCACACTCTAATATAGTCTAGAATAAGAGACCGCATTGCAGAAAATGCGTGTTCAATTGAATCATCTTCATTCAAAAGTGTACTAATAGCGAAGCAAGACAAGTCTGAGTTTGGGTAAGTGCAAGTGTACATTTTAACTCATATCGGGCCTAGAGTTTGGACAAATGATGCTGGCTTTTAACTACCCTTCAGATAAGGAAGCAAACGGCAAGAAATGACAAAATAATGACCTAAAATTGAAATAAATGCCCTAAAAATATAAAATTACATAAAATGACAAAAATTACCTAGTAAAAATGCATTTCTATAATCTAGAGGCCATGATTAGGATTTATCCACAAGTTGGCAATGTCTATGCAGCATCAATAAAAAGATGACATGTCATTAGAATCCGGGCCCTGGTAATAATAAATAAGATCTAGGGGGAAATGCATCGTGGCATTGTATAGAACACCGAAGAAGAATTCGTAGAGAAAAGGAAAGAAGATTGATTCCTATTTGTTCAATGCTATAAGGGAATAATATTGGGACGATAGTAGCCTATATATTATTTTGGCCTTAAAGGTGCTGATGGACTGATTTGACTCATCAACAAAATTAATTATTGTATATTCATGACAAGCACACTCTTCGAACTTTAAAAAAAAGTCACACCTTAACTGTGGGGTCATTTATTTTAAGTTAAATAATAATTGCTAAATTATGTAAGTAGATTTACGCCTTCATAAGTTTGGGGTTGCTTCTCCGAATCTTTCAAGTTTAATTCTGCATTGCTGTTCATTTTAACACGTTTGATTTCAACAGGTTTATACTTGAAACTAAGTTCATAGTAAACCGCTTTGAAATGTTGAGAACATATAAAACTGTGTTGGATGGTACAAAATTGGTATGATTGATCTATTTTATCCATTCAGAAAACTTCTCAGGAGATTTCTCACGATCTGGAAATCTGTGGAAACCAGTGTCCTTTTCTTTGGAAATTGCTGACTTCGTTTGATGAATGATTGCACCCATATACAACATATTAGACGAGTTTCTAAATTCATCGGACTGATGGACGATGGATTCCACCGACTGGAAGGCTGGATTTCACAATTTTTTCTCGATGGATTCTTGATGACTGATGAATTTAAAAACCATTCGTTGGCAAAACCGATGGTTTTCAGGAGCGCCAACATAGTAACTACATATAAAATTGTAAAATATTAGCGATGGCATTTGGTAACTCCGGTTTATTATTTTCCCACCTAAAATGTAATAATAATAACAATAATAATAATAATAATAATAATAATAATTATTATTATTATTATTATTATTATAGGCCTAATGATCGATTTGCATTACATTAAATACAATGGAAACTGATTACAATAATAAGTTATATTAAATAAAATAAATAAACAAAGGTGAGATCTACATTAAATTAACACCTTATCGCAAAGACAGACTCGTCGGTATGTTACATAAAATCGGTTTATCACAGCAGACCTACTTAGTCTGTGTGTTTTATACTATACACATTACAGTACTGTACTTATATGTTTTCAAATTGACCCGAAATTAGTAATATTATTTTATAATGGTCTATAGTTTATAATTTTAACAATTCCAACAACTAAAACCGAAATAATTTAAATGTTACTTAAAATGCATGCCATTATAATAATTTACTGTGACTGCAAACTAATGGACTGTCTTTGCTTCTTTCTCTTTCAGTTTTAGCCCTTTATGAGGATTCGGATAACGAATCCTCAAAAATAAGTTTAACTACTATTTATGTGTCTGTAATTTAGTCTACGTTATGTAGTTATGAATCTTATATGCGCGATCTCCATTACATATGTTTGAATTGTAAATTCGTCATAATGGCGGTGATTCATCTGATCCATCGGACGTTCAAGTACGATGGAACCGATGCCAGTCGATGGAAACCATCGCAAACTCATCAGAACTCAAAGAACGCTTTGATGGATAGCCGATGGATTCCATCAATGAAATTAAAAACGCTCTGATGAAAGCTCGATGCCATCGGATGGATCCATTGATGAATTTAGAAACTCGCCTAATGTAGCATTGTTGTACTGTTAACACGACTCCACTTATCAACAATCACCCTAATACTAACAATATCTGCATCGTACTACTTCAATACACGCGACACCACTAGGAGGAAAATATTGCTTCCACCACAGTCACGTCATGGCAAAATCTCGAGAAGGAATTAAGATAGAGCAATGTAGTTTTTCCCATTGCAATTTTTACAAATTGTTGGTTAATTATGGTAACAAATGAACAATGCACATTTGTGTGCACCTTTATCTTATTATTAACTAGCATGTTGCCGCGGCTTCGCCCGCGGTTATTAGTTGGAGAGCTAATATACTTAAACCATTTATTTAACAGCAAAATACTTAATACATTTATATTCTTTCTTTTTTTCTTTATATTAGTTTTACCTCACCCTTTTAGGATTTAAGCTACCCAAGCCGTCCGGGCCTTACAGGGCCGCGACCTATCGGGAGAGGGATTATCTTTGGATCACATACAAACTTTTTTGACCAGGCAAGGACATGGAGGGCCTCCCCGGATGAGTAAAACATTTATATTAACAAACTAATTTATTCTGTGAAAAGAGCTATATAACTTCCCAATGCTTTTTAATATCCTGTCCTGGTGATGAATTCTTTCTTACAGAGCTTCTTTATAAACTATATTAAGAGTCCTTCCTTGAAAAATATTAGCGCCAAATATCACGATTTTTGACAGTTTTTCAACTCGAACTCTCGAACGAAAGCGAAAATTAAAAATCCGGTTTCGAGGTGCATTTGGCCACCCTTCAGTCCATCTATGCTTAAAAATGCCATATATCTGCATGCAGACAGACAGACAGAAAGACAAACACTTCCGCCTGTTATATAGATTTTCACAAATTTCCAGTAGAATATGATAAGCATATTTTTGGCTCCATAAGTTGCCAGAATTTCAGCATTAGTATAAGTACCCCATCAACAATTGTTAGATCCTTTCGAGAAAAAGGCGAAAAATAACATTTTCGTAAAATTGTAGATAAAATATCCGTCAATCTTCGTTTTGCATGTAAAGAAGGCGCATTACCTAAATATAAAATTTGGTTTTTAGACATTTTTTCTTTCTCGAGCTAAACTGTACAATACACACACACACCACACAGATATCTTGCTGAATATTGTTTTGAATTCAAGGGATTTCAGAAAAAGTAAAAATGTAATGCTTCATTAAGATCGTTCGACTTAAAAATATTATTTAAATATTAGGACGTGGTCTTTATAATTTAGTGAGGAGACACAAATTATTCCTTACTCTGCTGTAAGGACCTAGAGATAAATTATTTCTTTAACTTGCATGGTTCTTGGTTATCTAACATTGAACTGTGAGTTCTTGTCGAAATAATAAATACAGATCGTGATATGACGCTTGTGGCTTCTCCAGGTGCATGCTAAACAACTTCCGTTCTCATTTGTACGTCTCACGTTTATGGCCCAGCCGAAATTACCACTGATATGGTATAATTGATTATGTCAATGATACCATTAACATGTAAGAATATATATGTAATGAGTAAAGCCCGGATTTTCATGCACTATCAAACTTAAAAACATGCATGCATTCATGCACTATCATATCTCCAAATATGCACAATGAAGGGCGAAACATGCACTATCAAAAATCCGCACTCTACTGCAATATATTTCAATTTCTATTAAAACAATATACGAGTTTTTCCAAATTCTCCTCACTTAAACTCGTGCGTTTATCAGTTAGGATATTCTTGAACGCAGAAAAGGAACTTTCTACTTCACAAGAAGTAACAGGTGCATACTTAAGGGAAGAAATTTGACTGAGGGTGAGATCGAATTCCATGTATTTTACATTTTTTCCACACAATATGTCTTTCACTGTTTTCAGAAGTTTAAGATCAGGATTTGAACTAAGTACCTTCTTAAGTTTTTCCCTAACTGTCGCACCCATTTTTCCACAACACGATTCTAAAGTTAATTATTCAACGTCTTCAACAATGGCTAGTGACTGACAAATTCAAGCAGTGAACATTCTGTTTAGCAGTTTTCTTTCAATGGAAGGTGGTGGGGGTCGGCGAGTCGGCATTTTCTTTTGAAGCCTGGTGTATTATATTACTGTTTATTTAGGGTAAACATTAGTTTGCACTCTCAAATTCATGCAGGTGGCAAACTCTGTTGCCAAGTCAATCAAAATATAACAATGGTAATACAATACAACATTTTTCCGTTTCTTTGAAAAGCCGAGATTTTATGGAGGCACATTCATAATATGCACAGTTATGCATGATAACTTGGTATATGCACTAAAACCAGAAAATGAGGGTTTATATGCATTAAAAACGTCTGAATATGCTACATTAAACCAAAAAAGTCCAAAACATGCATTATGCATGAATTTTGCCATAAAAAGGCCGAAATATGCAAACATGCACGGAAAAAATGTGGTTATTTGGAATTCATAAGTCATGTAATGAGTAACTACAAAGTTTGAGAAGTGTAACCAAAGTATATAAAAACATGCATTTGCATGGAAATCCGGGCTCTAGTAATCAGCCAACCACAAAGCTCTATCTGGATAATAATTATTCACATCCCTGGTATCGCATTTTCCCTTTCATTGAGAAAGTGCAAGTAATATTGTACAACTATCTCATGTTAATATGAGAATATTGTAGGGGAAAATTTCCTCTGACACTAGGATTTGAACCTAGGACCTTTGACCATCCGTGCCAATGCTCTACCAACTGAGCTAAGCCAGAGTTCACTTCTCAGCGTCAGATGGAACCTCTCTCCTATGACTGATTGCCCTTAATGGCCTACGTCACTGACAGACAACTTATGTCATATGCAGTACGGTGAGGCACACTAATTAGTGATTTTGTGACCGGGCTCCCACTGTTATTGTACAGTAACATTCAAGATGGATATATATATATATATATATATCATGTAAGGTTAAGGAAAGCATCAAACGAGGAATGTATATAAAAAAGTAAGTCTTTTCTTTACTTATTTTATTACAGTTTACAAATATTACAAATAATATTACAAAATTTCAATTTACAAAAGTCCAGGTTAAAAGTTTTCTACTGGGGAAAAAGATTAGATAAAACACAAAAAATTACAATTTTTTTATACATAATATAATATAAATATAATATTAAGAAATACACCCGAATGAGCAAGGTTGCTCGTGCTCGGGCCAAGTCCAAAGAGAGCAGAGTGAAAAAGGAGAGACAAAGAACAGAATGAAAAAAAAGACAAATGAAAGTAAAGAAATGTTATGTAACATGTAAAAAACGATAATTTTTTTAAAAATAAAGACTTAATAGAAAAACAAAACAGAAATACCTAGGAGATAGATAGCAATAAATTACAGATTATTTTTTATACTCCTATTAAATTTAGTAGTGTGTATGTTGAGAGCTCAGGGTACAATCTGATTATACAGTTGTAAAAGCGGGGACCCAAATTAATGCTATGTTTTAACCCTGCCGATGTAAGATATTTGGGTACTTTTAGAGGTAGATTAGTATTTCGTATAGTCTTGTATATAATCACTGGATGTGTATTTTCTAGGATGTGTGTGAAAGTATTTAAATAAAAAAGATTTGTAAAGTTGTTCAAATTTGAAAATTTTAAATTCCGAAAATATTAGGCTAGTTATCTGCTCCTTTTGTTTTTCCAGAAATCTAGTTTTCTTTTGATCGTGATAAAAATCTGAATCTTTGCTTTTAAAACAAGAGGACTAACATAGGCATCATCAAAATTCAGACAATTATCCCCTCACTAATTATCGACCCCTATGAATGAATAAATGAATGAATTTATTTGTTCTAAACAACAACTTTACATTAGCCCACATTTCTACTTTAGAAAGGGTCCGTACCTACCTTGCGGTTTCTGACGGGTCCTTTTCAACACATTACATAACTATAATATATCTCACAACAGTTCATCGTGTCTCAATTTACACGTTAACGTTTGTTTTCGAAAACATCTGAGACTGCACACTATTCCCGCTGCAGTTAGTTCTTATCAACCCCTATGAGTGCTGCATTCATTGTACAAGATTTAAATAAAAATTTTAAAAAATAAAATAAAATAAAAATAAATAAATAAAACTTTTGATACCGATCATATAGAATCAGGGGCCTGTTTCATGTTATCTACTAGAGTAAAAAATACTTTAGTAATTATATTTCTTCTTCTTCTTCTTCTTCTAGTTGTCAATCTTGCGATTGGTTTGTGACAGCTCTCCATCTACTTCTATTCATGGCCAATTCCTTCAGTTCTGCATATGTGTTGCATCCGGTTTCCTTTTTGATGTTGTTTATGCAAGTTAAACTTGGGCGCCCTCTTTTATTTTCGCCCTCTATTTGCCCCTCCATTATAGTAAGCAGAAAGTTCTGATGTCTGATTAGGTGTCCTAATAGTGAATTCCGCCTCGGTTTAATAATATATCCTTTTCCTGTCAGTAGTTCTTGGGCGACTTGGGGGGGTCGGGTCGGTAACACAGCTTCGTCCGACGCCTGGCGTCTCACTTACGTCCTTTGGCCCGGGACGTCTGGATGAATATGCACTCTTGCGCAAGGGTTTTAATTAAAGCCCGGCGTCGCAGTTAGGCCCTTTTGCCAACGACGTCTGGAAGAGACGTCTGGATACGCACTCTTACGCAAGGGTTTTAATCAATGTTGTTACGCCCTTATGCCATAGATGTCTGGATACGAACTCTACGCCATTTTTTCCGAGGGAACGTACTGGATATGCATTCTTGCGCAAGGCCTGCTGTAGTTGCGCCTTATGGTGAGGAACATCTGGAAGAGACGTCCTGCTTATGCCCTTATGACCGTACTCTAACCACCGGTTGTAATTAGGTCTTTTGGCATCATCAGATCAACAGCTATCCCATCTGAACTTCCTGCAGTTCGGACTTTTTATCCATATAATCCCTCATTCTATCCCACAACGTTATGTTATCATGACTTATGGCCTTTTGACCGCTGTCCCAACGCTATCCCAATTGAACACCAGGAC
This sequence comes from Ectobius pallidus, assembly GCA_964059195.1. Lineage (NCBI taxonomy): Eukaryota > Metazoa > Arthropoda > Insecta > Blattodea > Ectobiidae > Ectobius > Ectobius pallidus. The sequence continues at coordinate 10,488,642 of CAXKWD010000012.1, forward strand.
TTCCATATGCCGTCATCACTATATAACGTTGTTATGCATGTTGATTTTATATTTATTTAATAAAATCTTGTCATAGAGGTGGACTCGAACCACTCAAGTTGCCATTACCGGCTACCTATTTTTAACCGCGTGGCCACGGTAAGATGTGATATTCCACCTGCAAGGAATGTCTCATATGAAATTTAGGTTCCTCAGTGACGTCATGGTTAATCAATCTTGTGGTTTCCGAATTGGCTACTAGGTTGTTGGTAATTGCCATGCTATTCACTAGGTTGCGCTAGCGATTTCGAATGTTCTCGGTAGTGACGTCATCTTGCGGACGATGCTGATGATGTAGATGATGATGAAGATGTAGATGATGATGATGGCGATGAAGTAGATGATGATGATGATGATGACGACGACGATATTGATGCTGCTGCTGATGATGATGGTGCAACACTAGCGTAAAATTATTTATTTAGAAACTACTCTTCTGTGAATCACAGTGTGTTTACTTGTTGAGATTCATGTATTTGTTATTAGCATGACCTCCTTTTTGTAACGGTTTCTATTATTAACACTTTTCTGGCATGTAATTCGAGTCAGGACTTGTTTTGAAACAGGATATGGCAAATGAAAATCTTACTTGCAGTTGTTTCAAATAAATAATAATTAACAATATCAGTGTTAAACAGTTTAGTTAAATCCAATGTGAAAACAGGTATCTACTCTTAATAAACGTTCAAGGAATTTATTCTGTTTATGGTGAAATGTAATTGCTGTTGTTTTCTCCTTATTGGTTATCAAGCGGTTCTTCTGAAACCAATCAAATAGCTGTTTTACTGTTTCATTTATATTAAATTTCATATTACTGCTATCGGAACCTGTTATTAAGACACTAGTATCATCCGCAAAAAATGTTGGCTTCCCATGATTAATGTATGATTGTAGGTCGTTAATATAAATTAGAAATATTACTGGTCCAAGAACAGAACCTTGTGGAACACCGAAATTTACATTTCTTATATTTGACAGATAGTTAGTAATCTCGTTTTTATCTTCATGCTTGTAGGTAATTTCCACTCTCTGTTCACGATTTTCTAGATATGATTTGAACCACGCGTAAGCTATACCTCTTACTCCTATAGCTGATAACTTTTCTAAAAGAATGTCATGATCTACTAGATAAAATGCTTTCGAAAGATCCAAAAACAACCCTACATTTGTTTCCTTTCTATCAACGGATTCATAAACACTTTTAAGAAAGTTTATAATAATTGCAGTATTTGTTGATTTCCCTTTGCAAAATCCATGCTGATTACTGATTATAATATTATGTTCCAACAAGAATGACACGATTCTGGTATGCATTACCTTTTCGGGTATCTTCGAAAATACTGAAAGTGGTGAAACTGGTCTATAATTTTCAATTTCACTTTGTGAACCCTTTTGTATAATGGTTTTACTTTTGCTATCTTCAGTTTTTCTGGAAAACAACCTGACAATAATGATAAATTGATTATGTGTGTTGGTTGTTTTATTATTTTCCTGCAGCATTTCTTAATAACGTAATCAGATACTTCATCAATGCCAGAGGATTTTTTATTCATGAATTTATTGATGATTGATATGATTTCTTCATCATTTGATGGTTTTAAATACATACTACTACTATTTGTAGTCTTAGAGGTAGTTGATCTATTATCTTTAGGTGGTAAGTTATTGCTTAAAATATCTTGTGATATATTTGCATAATAATCATTGAATGTGTCAGCTACATGTTTTGGATCTTGTATATCTTCACCGTTAGTGTTTATCAGTATATTCTTTATACTCTTCTTGCCAGACTCTAGTTCATCATTAACAATTTCCCACATTTTTTTTTTTGCAATATTATTTGAAGAGTTAAGCCGACGATCATTGTACATTTTCTTGGATTCAGCAATTACATTGTTATGGTTTCTATTATACTGACAATAATAGTTTTTAAAAGGTTCTGTAATGTTTCCTTCCTTTATTATTTTGCTAAGAAACGTTAACCTCCTACCTGAAGTTTATTTGTTCGAAGTTTTCATGACGAACGAAATATAGAAATTCTCGGGTACCACGTGAGAAATTTGATGCAGTTCAAAAACATAATACATGTTGATTCTTGATTTTTCTTGACAACATTGCTCTGAAGAAGTGTAATGTAGTTCTTGGTAAAATTTCAGGTCACTGCTAACCAAAAGCTCAGGAATATTGAATTAAACATAGGATCTACAATAAATTTGGAATGAAAGACAGGGTACTCTTGATTGATTGATTGATTGTTTATTGCCACAAACATTACAGAAATGTACAGGCTATTGTCTTATAAATAAATTGCATAGTTTACTCATGTAAAGTCACAAAGGTATTGTACATATTAAAATAATAATAATAAAAATAAAGTTGACAAAATAGCTGAAATCAATCTTGTACACAAAAAAAAATTAAAAATAAAAAATTAATACATCTGCCAAATTATATTTTACTGATAAAAAAGTCCCTAATACTATAAAAAGGTGTTGCAACTAACACTGAGAACAGTGCAACAAATTGCTAATATGGAAACTCCAGCGAAATTTAGATGATTGATACTATGCTTTATAGAAGATCCCTTAAGAAGTTTCATATCTAACTTCGCCAAAACATTTTATATCTCTTCCGAAATACATTGTCTTTTATGGCCTCTAATTCCAATTGTCTTAGAAAACACTAAGCAGACGAATTAAATTCCACGCCCTAGAAACCTGTGTCTTCCCTGTATTACTCTATGGGTCTCAGACATGATCACTAACAGCAAGACTGACAAACAAAATACAAATATGGCAAAGAAAGATGCAACGCAAAGTCTTGGGGGTATCACTGAAGGACAGAATCCCAAATTAAACATTAAACCAGCTAGCCCAGGCAAAAGACGTGTAAAAATTAGCCACAAGACTGGAATGGAATTGGGGAGGCCACGTGGGGAGACTACAGTCTACAGAGACTGCAGTGGACTTACAAGGCCACCATGTGGGACCCCCATGTAGGACAACAACTACCAGGAAGGCCGAGACTGAGATGGACAGACCACTTCAAAGAGCAAGCAGGGAAGCAGTGGTCACGAGCAGCGAGAGGAAGAAACGTCTGAAAATCCCTAGAGGCACATCTATATAGTGACTAGATAGTGAATACCTAGTGTAAATGTGTAACAGTGTTCCTACCCAAGAGTGACTAAATAGTGAACCACAACACTATCGGTAAAAAGGTGTCGTTATGTATGAACATCACCTAACGTGTAGTAGCTCATCATGTTAGTGTAAATGAGCTTTCCCTATTCGATAGGAGGCCTTTGCCCTTCACGGGACATTATGGCTATTATCATTCATTCATTCAATTCCAATAGAGAAACCACTAGTACCAGAGTCTTCTGCCAATATGTATGAAAGAGAAATGAACTAAGCTTAATGTTAATGGTTATATGTGGTATGAACAAACATTTCCATAACAAAAATGAGAACTGCGAACAAAAGTCCAATCAATAGAATGTAAAATGCACCTTGTGTGTGGGACATGTTAAATGCAACTGCATGTGGAATAAATGTACTCTTCTCATATAACTCAGTTAATTCTCTGTGGTATTCCTTTGCCTGTAAGCTAGATATTCCAGAACCTACAAACCTGTGCAACATAGAATCAAGTCGATTATGAATTAAACATCCCAGTTTTTGCACAGAAAATGAGAAATAAAGTTTCCTCACATTTTCCTGAATGGGAAAAATGGTAGCTTTTCCCTCAGATGTTTTATATTTCTGAGTTATAATCCACTTACTGGAAAATCGCATTGCTAAAACTGCAAGATCATGCTTTTCTGATATATTGTCAAAGCACTTTCTTATTTCACATTGTTCATATTTGAAGATTGCTTGGAAAAGTTCTGAGTCGGCAAGTGCCTGCGCCATGGTGCCATCAATAGCATCAACGGTTAGACCTAGCTTAAGTCCTAGGCCTGAATTTATTACTTCTGAGACAGTTTTGATTGGTGGAATCTCTCCAGGATTGACTAAGAACCCAATAAGTGCTGCTTGATAGGCAGTGTTGATAACCAGGCAGTAATACAACCATATTGTGAAGAACAATGCTGCCCCTCTGTTCATATTAAATGATATCCCTATTCCTAAATGGCAGCAGATAACATTAAGTAATGTTCCAGTGAAACTAATACTTACAGGTTTACAAGAATACATATAATATAATTTGCCCAATACCAACAATAAAATCCACCCAATAATAAATGTCACTGAAACCAAAATCCACACAGGAGGTGTGAATCCCTTTACCAGACTTTTCCAACGAGGAATTGGTGTTCCTGCTGGTACAAACCAAGTTAAATATTCGCTAAAATGAGGATATGTATCAGAACATCCATCCCAATTATATGAATTATACAACCAATTGGCGGTAATTATATCAGCTTGACGCCTTTTGCGTGTTATGTATAGTTTAAAGTTAGATGCTTTGGCAATATTCATCAATGCATGAACAATAATACCATCAAAATAATCTTCACTTACAAGCGCTAAGGGAGGGATGGATGCCATGGATATTGTCAAATTGCATCTATGCAATGCACTTATTTCCTTTGAAGGGAAAAGATTTTCGTTCAAGTAAAACACCTTTTTCTCCATTCCAGACATCTATGTGTTCGACAGTGCATATATATTTTCCTTCTTCGTTAGGGTTCCAGATGAATACATGGAAATCAAAACCAGAATACTCTGGTGAGGGAATTAGAATTATAACATTCACAATCCCAGTTAAAGTTTAGATAATTGTGTGCTAAATTAAATGCTTCATCTGCATATCTTGTAATTATCGATGTGGCTATGAGTAAATGTCATTGCCTATTTATATACTTGTAGTGGATATTTTTAACAGTATAATATGCCATCTCTATTTCCAAAGTTTTTTCCAGTCCACCCAGAAGTATCACATAAGATCCTGGCTTTTCTCCCATTAGCTCCCATACAGGTATAGTTTTTCCAGAGCCATGTGTTCTTGTCGACATGTCCTGACTTTCATGGAGAGTTTTTAGAAGAATATCGCCATCCATATTGCCTCCGAGACTTGTGATAATTTTCGGGAACCATGTCCCTGGAGTTTGTATCAGAACATAAATATCCTTTCGAAAGTATGTTGAGCTGATGTTGAGAATGCATTCTGACAACTGTTTTTCTAGTAAAGTAGCAGAGTTCTCTGGCAATGTAATGGCATGTATCTTCATAAATATCCACAGTATGACGATCAGTAATTTTATATTAACCTCAAATTTCTTCTTGTTCATGTTCTGTGAATTATAACTCAAACTACAAGCGAGCAAGTTGCACTTTTAACCGAAAAAAGCACGATTGAACCACTTAGCTCACCACATTTAAATTGTTTAACAATGTAGGGTTTTTAAGACAAAGCATAATATAATAATAATAAAGTTTCATTGCTAGAGTGATTAATTTTGTTATCTACTGGAATGTTTGAGTTAAGTACACACTGCTACTATTCTGAGTTCTGAAAATCTATAACACTTCATATAATTTAATAAAAGCATGCATTTTCTCTCAACGAGCATTATAGCAATATGTTTTAGATCAGCGTTTCTCGACCTTTTTGAACCCGAGGACCTCTAAAATGTCTAAAAAGTTTTACGGACCCCTAATTTTACATCCCTTTTTTTAAGTAGGCTATATGTAGGTCTATATCCTTATTATTTGGGGTATTAATTATAGGTCATTATAATGAAATAATTCTAAATACTTTTTTTTAATTCGACGGAAACAGTGTTATTGAATTGGAAGTAAACTATTGACAGTAAAATATATTTTGTACAGACTTTAATATTTATTACCAATTTGATAATATAATTAGGAATTATAACACAGGTTTACCGGTATCAGACACTCGGGCACCTCCAACAATAAACCCCTTGTTAAGAGAGCGCCTCTAATAACAAATTCCGACAAAGTCTTATTTTCAGGGTTTTGAATGAAAGAGGGAACCATAGACGTCAGTACATCAGGGATTTCAAACTGTGGTTCGTAACTGCAAAAGTAAGGAAACTTGCAATAGGACCTGTATTTTCGAAGATTTTAAAAACTTTGACATCTACTGTCCATTTTATGTGAATTTTCTTTACTTCTTTACTTGCTTTATGATATTTTTTAATTATGTCTGCGGACCATCGTGGTCCGCGGACCACAGGTTGAGAAACGCTGTTTTAGATAATGGCTTATAACTCACACAAACTTTAAGTTGCGCCATATAATGAATATAATGACGTAAAAATGTTATATACTAAATAAATATGAATATTTTAAAACATAGGCCTACTTATCGTACTTTTAACAATACAAAACTTCCCAACTTTAATAACAACATTACTGAATATTTTGTTTAAATGGGTTTGCTAAGTGCAAAGTTTATGCAGCATATAGATTTTTGTTGCATGTAAGTGTGTGTTAATCATTTCACAATAAGCAAGCAATCGCCTCACATATTAAGAAAATGGTAGAATAATTCAGTTTGTCGGTGATTATTCCAAAATTCCTAACGTATGATTGCAAAAATTCATAATATTGTCATCTATCCCACCAATGATTAAGCATCTTAATTTAATTAATAAATTCAAATATAATCTTTAAGACAATTTATATCTCTCCAGTAATTAAATAAAAGACTAAAACTGATTACACTACAGTTTTAAGGTTAAATTGTATTATTGCTGTAATTTTTTTGAAAAAAAAAAGAGGTGAACTAAGTGGTCCAATCGTGCTTTTTGGGATAAAAGTGCAACTTTCTCGCTTGTAGTTTGAGTTATAATTCACAGAACATGAACAAGAAGAAATTTGAGGTTAATATAAAATTACTGATCGTCATACTGTGGATATTTATGAAGACGCATGCCATTACATTGCCAGAGAACTCTGCTACTTTACTAGAAAAACAGTTGTCAGAATGCATTCTCAACATCAGCTCAACATACTTTCGAAAGGATATGTATGTTCTGATACAAACTCCAGGGACATGGTTCCCGAAAATTATCACAAGTCTCGGAGGCAATATGGATGGAGATATTCTTCTAAAAACTCTCCATGAAAGTCAGGACATGTCGACAAGAACATATGGCTCTGGAAAAACTATACCTGTATGGGAGCTAATGGAAGAAAAGCCAGGATCTTATGTGATACTTCTGGGTGGATTGGAAAAAACTATGGAAATAGAGATGGCATATTATTCTGTTAAAAATATCCACTACAAGTATGTAAATAGGCAAGGGCATTTAATCATAGCCACATCGATAATTACAAGATATGCAGATGAAGCATTTAATTTAGCACACAATTATCTAAACTTTGTTTGGCATTTAACTGGGATTGTGAATGTTATAATTCTAATTCCCTCACCAGAGTATTCTGGTTTTAATTTCCATGTATTCATCTGGAACCCTAACGAAGAAGGAAAATATATATGCACTGGAATTTTAAGTACCATCGAACACATAGATGTCTGGAATGGAGAAAAAAAGGTGTTTTACTTGAACGAAAATCTTTTCCCTTCAAAGGAAATAAGTGCATTGCATAGATGTAATTTGACAATATCCATGGCATCCATCCCCCCCTTAGCGCAAGTAAGTGAAGATTTTTTTGATGGTATTATTGCTCATGCATTGATGAATATTGCCAAAGCATCTAACTTTAAATTATTCATAACACGCAAAAGGCGTCAAGCTGATATAATTACCGCCAACTGGTTGTATAATTCATTTAATTGGGATGGATGTTCTGATACATATCCTTATTTTAGCGAATATTTAACTTGGTTTGTACCAGCAGGAACACCAATTCCTCGTTGGAAAAGTCTGGTAAAGGGATTCACACCTCCTGTGTGGATTTTGGTTTCAGTGACATTTATTATTGGGTGGATTTTATTGTTGGTATTGGGCAAATTATATTATATGTATTCTTGTAAACCTGTAAGTATTAGTTTCACTGGAACATTACTTAATGTTATCTGCTGCCATTTAGGAATGGGGATACCATTTAATATGAATGGAGGGGCTGCACTGTTCTTCACAATATGGTTGTATTACTGCCTGGTTATCAACACTGCCTATCAAGCAGCACTTATTGGGTTCTTAGTCAATCCTGGAGAGATTCCACCAATCAAAACTGTATCAGAAGTAATAAACTCAGGCCTAGGACTTAAGCTAGGTGTAATTGTTGATGCCATTGATGACACCACGGCGCAGGCACTTGCCGACTCATCAATCTTCAAATATGAACAATGTGAAATAAGAAAGTGCTTTGACAATATATCAGAAAAGCAGGATCTTGCAGTTTTATCAATGCTATTTTTCAGTAAGTGGATTATAACTCAGGAATATAAAACATCTGAGGGAAAAACTACCATTTTTCCCATTCAGGAAGATGTGAGGAAATTTTATTTCTCATTTTCTGTGCAAAAACTGGGATGTTTAATTCATAATCGACTTGACTCTATGTTGCACAGGTTTGTAGGTTCTGGAATAACTGGCTTACAGGCAAAGGAATACCACAGAGAATTAATTGAGTTATATGAGAAGAGTACATTTATTCCACATGTAGTTGCATTTAACATGTCCCACACACAAGGTGCATTTTACATTCTACTGATTGGACTTTTGTTCGCAGTTCTCATTTTTGTTATGGAAATGATTGTTCATACCACATATGACTATTAACATTAAGCTTAATTCATTTCTCTTTCATACATATTGGCAGAAGACTCTGGTACTAGTGGTTTCCCTATTGGAATTGAATGAATGAATGATAATAGCCATAATGTCCCGTGAAGAGCAAAGGCCTCCTATCGAATAGGGAAAGCTCATTTACACTAACATGATGAGCTACTCCACGTTAGGTGTTGTTCATACATAACGACACGTTTTTACTGATTGTGTTGTGGTGCACTATTTAGTCACTCTTGGGTAGGAACACTGTTACACATTTACACTAGGTATTCACTATCTAGTCACTATATAGATGTGCCTCTAGGGATTTCCAGACGTTTCTGCCTCTCGCTACTCCAGACCACTGCTTCCCTGCTTGCTCTTTGAAGTGGTCTGTCCATCTCAGTCTCGGCCTTCCTGGTAGTTGTTGTTCTACATAGGGGTCCCACAAGGTGGCCTTGTAAGTCCACTGTAGTCTCTGTTGACTGTAGTCTCCCCACGTGACCTCCCCAATTCCATTTCAGTCTTGTGGCTAATTTTTACACGTCTTTTGCCTGTGCTAGCTGGTTTAATGTTTTCTTTGGGATTCTGTCCTTCAGTAATACCCCCAAGACTTTGCGTGGCATCTTTCTTTGGCATATTTGTATTTTGTTCGTCAGTCTTGCTGTTAGTGATCATGTCTGAGACCCATAGAGTAATACAGGGTAGACACAGGTTTCTAGGGCGTGGAATTTAATTCGTCTTTTGTGTTTTCTAAGACAATTGGAATTAGAGGCCATGAAAGGCAATGTATTTCGGAAGAGATATAAAATGTTTTGGCGAAGTTAGATATGAAACTTCTTAAGGGATCTTCTATAAAGCATAGTATCAATCATCTAAATTTCGCTGGAGTTTCCATATTAGCAATTTGTTGCACTGTTCTCAGTGTTAGTTGCAACACCTTTTTATAGTATTAGGGACTTTTTTATCAGTAAAATATAATTTGGCAGATGTATTAATTTTTTATTTTTTTTTGTTAATTTTTTTTGTGTACAAGATTGATTTTAGCTATCTTGTCAACTTTATTTTTAATATTATTATTTTAATATGTACAAAACCTTTGTGATTTTACATGAGTAAACTATGCAATTTATTTATAAGACAATAGCCTGTACATTTCTGTAATTTTTGTGGCAATAAACATTCAATCAATCAATCAAGGGTACCCTGTCTTTCATTCCAAATTTGTTGTATATCCTATGTTTAATTCAATATTCCTTAGCTTTGGGTTAGCAGTGACCTGAAATTTTACCAAGAACTACATTACACTTCTTCAGAGCAATGTTGTCAAGAAAAATCAAGAATCAACATGTATTATGTTTTTGAACTGCATCAAATTTCTCACGTGGTACCCGAGAATTTCTTATTTCGTTCGTCATGAAAACTTCAAACAAATAAACTTCAGGTAGGAGGTTAAGGTTTCTTAGCAAAAAAATAAAGGAAGGAAACATTACTGAACCTTTTAAAAACTATTATTGTCAGTATAATAGAAACAATAACAATGTAATTGGTGAATCCAAAAAAATGTACAATGATCGTCGGCTTAACTCTTCAAATAATAATGCAAAAAAAATGTGGGAAATTGTTAAAGATGAACTAGGGTCTGGCGAGAAGAATATAAAGAATATACTGATAAACACTAACGGTGAAGATATACAAGATCCAAAACGTGTAGCTGACACCTTCAATTATTATTATGCTAATATATCACAAGATATTTTAAGCAATAACTTACCACCTAAAGATAATAGATCAACTACCTCTAAGACTACAAATAGTAGTAGTATGTATTTAAAACCATCAAATGATGAAGAAATCATATCAATCATCAATAAATTCAGGAATAAAAAATCCTCTGGCATTGATGAAATATCTGATTACGTTATTAAGAAATGCTGCACGAATATAATAAAACAACCAACACACATAATCAATTTATCATTATTGTCAGGTTGTTTTCCAGAAAAACTGAAGATAGCAAAAGTAAAACCATTATACAAAAGGGTTCACAAAGTGAAATTGGAAATTATAGACCAGTTTCACTGCTTTCAGTATTCTCGAAGATACTCGAAAAGGTAATGCATACAAGAATCATATAATTCTTGTTGAAACATAATATTATAATCAGTAATGAGCATGGATTTTGCAAAGGAAAATCAACTAATACTGCAATGATTATAAACTTTCTAAAAAGTGTTTATGAATCCGTTGATAGAAAGGAAACAAATGTAGGGTTGTTTTTGGATCTATCCAAAGCATTTTATCTAGTAGATCATGACATTCTTTCAGAAAAGTTATCAGCTATAGGAGTAAGAGGTATAGCTTACGCATGGTTCAAATCATATCTAGAAAATCGTGAACAGAGAGTGGAAATTACCTATAAGCATGAAGATAAAAACGAGATTACTAACTATCTGTCAAATATAAGAAATGTAAATTTCGGTGTTCCACAAGGATCTGTTCTTGGACCAGTATTATTTCTAATTTATATTAACGACTTACAATCACACATTAATCATGGGAAGCCAACATTTTTTGCGGATGATACTAGTGTCTTAATAACAGGTTCCGATAGCAGTAATATGAAAATTAATATAAATGAAACAGTAAAACAGCTATTTGATTGGTTTCAGAAGAACCGCTTGATAACCAATAAGGAGAAATCAACAGCAATTACATTTCACCATAAACAGAATAAATTCCCTGAACGTTTATTAAGAGTAGATGCCTTGTTTTCACATTGGATTTAACTAAACTGTTTATCACTGATATTATTAATTATTATTTATTTGAAACAACTGCAAGTAAGATTTTCATTTACCATATCCTCTTTCAAAACAAGTCCTGACTCGAATTACATGCCAGAAAAGTGTTAATAATAGAAACCGTTACAAAAAGGAGGTCATGCTAATAACAAATACATGAATCTCAACAAGTAAACACACTGTGATTCACAGAAGAGTAGTTTCAAAATAAATAATTTTACGCTAGTGTTGCACCATCATCATCATCAGCAGCATCAATATCGTCATCATCATCATCATCTACTTCATCGTCATCATCATCATCTACATCTTCATCATCATCTACATCATCAGCATCGTCCGCAAGATGACGTCACTACCGACAACATTCGAAATCGCTAGCGCAACCTAGTGAATAGCATGGTAAATACCAACCACCTAGTAGCCAATTCGGAAACCACAAGATTGATTAACCATGACGTCACTGAGGAGCCTAAATTTCATATGAGACATCCCTTGCAGGTGGAATATCACATCTTACCGTGGTCACGCGGTTAAAAATAGGTAGCCGGTAATGGCAACTTGAGTCCACCTCTATGACAAGATTTTATTAAATAAATATAAAATCAACATGCATAACAACGCTATATAGTGATGACGGCATATGGAAGTCCTGGTGTTCAATTGGGATAGCGTTGGGACAGCGGTCAAAAGTCATGATAACATAACGTTGTGGGATAGAATGAGGGATTGTATGGATAAAAAGTCCGAACTGCAGGAAGTTCAGATGGGATAGCTGTTTATATGATGATGCCAAAGGACCTAATTACAACCGATGGTCACAAGGGCATAAGCAGGACGTCTCTTCCAGATGTTCCTCACCATAAGGCGCAACTACAGCAGGCCTTGCGCAAGAATGCATATCCAGTACGTTCCCTCGGAAAAAAGGCCGTAAGAGTGCGTATCCAGACGTCCATGGCATAAGGGCGTAACAACATTGATTAAAACCCTTGCGTAAGAGTGCGTATCCAGACGTCTCTTCCAGGCGTAGTTGGCAAAAGGACCTAACTGCGGCGTTAATTAAAACCCTTGCGCAAGGACGTAAGTGAGACGCCAGGCGTCGGACGAGGCTCGGTAATGCAGGTATTTGTGTTACCGACCCGACCGGTTCCGGTGGCTCACGGTCCCAAGACGCCCAATAATTAATTCTTCTTTTTTTTCCCTCATTTGTGACTCTGTCAATCCATCGTATTCTTAACATTCTACTGTAGCACCACAATTCAAAGCTTGCAATCTTTTTTTCTTCTGTTGGTATCGTCCAAGTTTCGCAACCATAAAGCGCTATGTTCCAAACATAGGATGTCAGAAATTGTTTTCAGATATTTTTGCAGTTAGCAATGTCTTCTTTTTTGCTAACTGCCATTTTGGCTAAATGGATCTCGTGTTTAATTTCTCTTTGCACTTTTTCCATCTTTTGTAATTTTGCTTCCTAAATAATTGCATTCCTTTAGTTCTTCTAGTGTTTCATTTAATTTAATTTTTGCCTGTTCCTTGTTTCCACAGACCATAATTTTGGTTTTATTTATCTTTAATCCATAGGATTCTAAGACGTGCTCCATAGTTTCCAACATCTTTTCTACGTTTTCTTTACTTTCCGCTAATACCGCAATATCGTCTGCGTACCAGTAATTGTATTTCTACTATAGTAAATATCAAAACTTTGTATCAAGTAACTACTGTAGTAGCTACGAAATAATTATTTTTACTAAGAAAAACAAGGATTTATTTTAGTTTTGAATTGGATTATAGTAAAATGTGTTTTATATGTTTTATTGTTGTTGGTATTTGACAAGAGTATTGTTTATTTAAGTCCAAGTGCCAACGAAGAAGAAATAGCGCACAATCAAAGGTCAAGAATATTTAGACCAAGGGCAGATTATGATATTTAAAGCTTCCTAGAATTATTCAATGACCATTTTAGGTTAATGTTGAAGCAATTTCAATAGGGAGATGCCATTGCTAAAAAGCTGCAATAAAGCTCCAATAAAGCTCCGTATTGGTTAAAACAGGAGTCCAGTTGGGGATTTCAAAAGCTGTTGTTTGCCGTACTTTTCGAAGTATTGATGATAACCTGGGCCCGGATTTTGATGACATGTCAGCTTTTAACTGATACATCATGGACGATGCCCACTAGTGCAATCATGACTTCTATATTGTAAAAAAAATTATTTTTGGAGCCATTTTTTTGGCCATTTCCCAATTGTTTATTTTTAGGCAATCTTTCGAAACTAATGTCATTATTTGGTCATTTTTGGGTAATTTACGGGTTTTAAATATAAGGTCATTATAATATTTTTGTGTTGTTTCTCGCAATATATAGAGTGCATTTACTTACACTGAATATTGTCGGAACTCTAAATAAGCATAAATAAATAAATCTTGCCATAATGTTAAATTGGATAGGCCTACAGGAAGAAAGTGTTTGCTGTTTGCATTTAACCGTATATAGCAATTAAGTAATTGCAATTGGGCCAACAACATAAATGTACAATAGATACAAATCTGATGAATAAACTAGTATTTTCTTACAAGTTTTGGGGTCATTATTTTAATTTTTGGGTCATTTTATTTTTGTTTTATTTTGTAGCTCATTTTTTAATTATTCTTAGGTCATCAAAATCCGGGCCCTGGTGATACCACAGAGACAAGATTTTTATTTTCCTGATTACATTTCTTCCGCATGTGTTGTTAAAACTCTTAATGTTGGACATAGGCTATACATTATGTATATGGAATCTTGCTGAGAGTTATTTATTACATTAGCAATAAACTGCAAAGAACGCTATCAGGATTGTAAAGTTCCTTCACCATAACCTTCATTTATAAAGTTTGGGATCTTAACTTTGATATTAGTGTTCATTTTAGAGTGCCTAGCTCTTGTTAGGAGAAACATTAATAGTTATAAATTCTGTGCAGCATCTTTACAACCCCACACGTGTATGTTCCAATATATAGCCAGACGTTGATATCAAATCCTTTTTATACGAGACGCGGCCATAAAGTAAGTTTTCCTGGGGCCGGTTACAGAAACAAAACGAAATTTCGTGGACATATATTCCAATAGAAACAGCAAGTATTCAGCTATTATTCAACCAATTTTCCACCGGAATTGAATCATTTGTCATGCCGTGGAACCAACTTTTCATCACCTGTGTCGTAGAAGCCTGCCGCCAGGGATTTAAACCACTGTGTGACAAACATCTCCTCCTCTCTGTCATTCTCTGTCATTCCCTGTCATTTCTTGAGGTGTAGGAAAAGATGGAAGTCACTGGGAGCGAGGTCTCCTGCAGAAGTTCGGCTGGGAGGTGTTTAAACATCCACCCCAGCGATTTCAATCTTTTCCTGCACCTCAAGAAATGACAGGGAATGACAGAGAATGACAGAGAGGAGGAGATGTTTGTTACACAGTGGTTCAAATCCTTGGCGGCAAACTTGTATGCCACAGGTATTCAAAAGTTGGTTCTACGGTATGACAAATGTTTAAATTCTGGTAGCAAATATGTTGAATACTAGCTGAATACTTGCTGTATCTATTGGAATATATAATATGTCCATAAAATCGCGTTTTGTTTCTGTAAACGGCCCCGGGGAAACTTACTTTATGGACGCGCCTCGAAATAATGAATTCTCTTTGATAGCAGAGTATTTTAATTTTGCTAAATGTGTCAATAGGCCAAATAAATCATGAACTCTGGCTTCGCTATACATTGTAAAGATGTATTGACTAACTAATGGAAATCATTTCATGTCATAACATTAACCTTAGCATATGTAATACTGAATGTCAAGCTATAGATTTTTACCAGAACTCAACTAAGGTAATATTTATATACGATATAAGACCGTTATAAAGAACTAACCAGGCAAGCACGGAGCTACCCAGCGTGTTATTCGTGCGAGCCTTTTTGGCTTTTATAACGGTCGAACATCGTACGATGTTTTATGTTACTTTGCATCGTACATTTTAAAAATAAAACAATTTCAGTTCGTTTGTGCTTAGAATAGTGACCAGAAAACATTTTGTTGTTTTCGAATATAGCTGAATTCATGCTCTTTTGGTTTGCACCAATTTGTTTGAAACAAATGACATAATATGAAAACAACTGAACATAGCTTTCACATTTGCTGAAAATAGTAGCCTAAATGGTAATCTATTCGAATAGAAATTAATTATATCTCTCTTGAAGTTGTAGAATAGGCAAAGAAAAAACGAATCTAGAAAAATCCTTCGCTATGACACAGAATTGCAGACTCTGAATGAATGGAGAGAAATGGAAGTCTTAAGTAATGTTTTGAGCGAAATTAGATATTGTGTTGGCTTACTTTTGTCAAGAACTATCTACTTTGTGGACCAAATTTTTATTGCCTAAACCCTTATTTATGTTATTTTGAATTGTGAATGATTAATAAGTACACAAAAATAGTGGTAGTAAGGAATATAGTATTTGTAGAGGTTCTAATCAAGATAATTGATAATTATTAATTTTTACGAAAGAGACGTGAATGATAGTGATGTCTGGGGACATCCCTTATAATATCTATAACGTGCTAGCACTTTATATTTTACCTAAACGAGCTAAGCCCGCAAAATGAAATTTTACATAGAAGGAGAGAGTTCACATAAAACACATGACTAACTAATGTAGTAAGCTACAGTACTAGAGTTTTTAACTACATTTTTTTTAAACAAGCTCTACAGCTGTTGAAGGAAGGAATGGGGGAGAAAAAAGTCTAAAAGCGGGACATTCCACATTTTTGGGGATAGCTACTTTTTTTACCAAGTGTTCTTACTGAAGTAATAACATAAAAAAGTACATTTTGCATTTTGTCTTCTCGGGTTTAAATAGGGTAAAACTACATGGTGTACAACGCCGAATCAATTTTAAAAATCACAAAAACTTAAAGAAAACACCACTTAACTTGAAATATTTTGGGGGAGCAAGAATTGGACTTTAGTAGTTATACATAGGACTTATATGATGAAATCTTAAATGTTGAAAGGGCAGAAAGTTCCTTCTCCCCCAAAGTCGGTTCCTATACCACTTAACAACACATCTATCTTGATGTGTTTCGTGTGACCCCACGCCACGGACTAACCTAACTCGCAAGTCACAATGTACATCCGGGACGCTTCTCCAAAGATGTATAACTGCTTCTTTGCATTTTCAAAGATCATACGCTATGTTTAGTTAAAGTTAGATGGCAGGATATTTGCGTATTGTGAAAATTCATACCAATGGCAATAAGTAATATTTTGGAAATTCATTCAGTCAGAAAACTAAACATTTGCGGGACATTTACAAAATAACTTAAAATACGGGATGTTTTGGTTACCTTAAATCCTAGAAAAAAATTATAGGTAACAACAATTTTCTAACAGCCCACCATTAAAATGTTTCCAACTTCAATTATATAATATATGCTTTTTGACTTTACATACAGACCCTATAGAAACAGGAGAAAATTATAGACAACATTAATAATGTAAAGTGCTAGCTTGTTATAGGCGTATGGGATATAATCAGATCACTGTCCTTCTCTTCCCTTTCGAACAAATTAATAATTTTCAATTTCCTTCGTTTGAACCTCTGCTAATACTATTTTTCCTATTACTACTAGGCTATTATCGTGTACCTATTAATAATTTACAATTCAAAATAGCATAAATGACTATTTTCGCAATAAGAATTTGGTCCATAAAGTAGATAGTCTAGTTCTTGACAAGAGTGAGTCAATACAATTTATGGTTTCGCTCAAAAAACTTAGACTTAAATGTACCTGTGTATGATCGCTGTACAAACTAGAGTATTTGATTCATTTTTCTAGACTTTGTACACATACCATGTAAAACCAGAAGGAAGATGTAGGCACCACTAATATTGGAACACACCATCCTCCATATTTTTTTTACTAATTTTTACTGGACCTTCGAGACACACACCCACACCTGTAGATCTACGAGAAAATGTTAATATACTAAAGACGATGTTAATATTCGTATAAGCCACACTGATTATAAATTGGTCTTTATACACATACAATTGTGTCTTATTTCTACCAAATTTTGCACACAAACCCTGTAGAAATAGAATAAAATTCCATTAAACGTTAAAATTTGAACAAACAAACACAGTTTTCAACCCTAGTAGGCCTATATAAACTGAACAACAATTTCTAATTTTACCAAATTTTACACACCAATCATCAAGAAACAGAAACGGCTGTAGGCAATATTTACAAAAACAAACTACCTCTTCCCGTTTCATCTCCTATTATATGTTCTGTATACATATCTACTTTTACGCCCTAATGTGCTTATATATATATATATATATATATATATATATATATATATATATATACAGAACATATAATAGGAGATGAAACTGGAAGAGGTAGTTTGTCTTTGTTAATATTGCCTACAGCCTATTCTGTTTCTAGAGGGTCGGTATGTAAAATTTGGTAAAATTAAAAATTGTTGTTCAGATTATATACTGGGGTTTTACAGTATAATGCTTTCAACGATGTCTTTAAAAGTTCCACATCGAAAAATATTTTTACTGATGTTAGGCCTACCTGTATTATGTCGCCTTCTTCCAGGTTACAGGACTATGCAGCGCCTTGGTTTATAGAGTTCATGTAATTTAGTATTTCAAGATAATCCTGTATATAAAATTAATTTAGCCAAATCTGTAAGCAAATCAGTATTTTATATTTTACAGCGTTGTACATGGGCCAAACAATGTTTTCTGTTGTTACATAATTGTATTGTATTGAATTGTATTGTATTGTATTGTATTGTGAGTCACATTACTAATTGGTATTCAACATACTTCGCTAATTAATAGACTTTTGTTAGTCTAACTATTGGTTCAGTGTTATTTGAGAAATAGTTTCCATGCTTATGCTAATGAAATTCCCTTCATAGATTAATAAATAAGGCTGCTTGTTCATCTAACAGTACTTTCCAAAATACTGCTTACATTACCTTTCGCAATAGTTGTAAAAGTTAAATTTAAGTGTTATTTTATTTAACTTCTTACACACGTGATATGAGCAAAGCTCGTACTCGACACAGTTCAGTACATGTTTAGTATATTTAAACTTTTATAGATTACATTACTTTATGACAATATAAACAATATTGTGTGAAAACATGAGTATTAATATTAGATTTATTTCATCTTCATTACAATCAGGGACTTTTGGTTACATTTCTGCTTTACCAATCAGTCCCTTGAATTACCAAAATATACGTTTTATAACTACACCATTTCAACCTCAATTTCGGAAAAAGAAATTTCAATTTCGGAAAAAGTAATTTCAAATTCGGAAAAAGTAATTTCAATTTCGGAAAAAGTCATCTCAATTTCTGAAAAAGTAACTTCAATTTCGGAAATACGAGGGCTATTTTTTAAAGCATTCGATGGGGCATAAAATGAAAACCACAGTGAAAATCAAAACTGTTTTATTTGGAACATTTAGGTACACCTTCTAGCTACTTCTCTACATAATCTCGCTCCGATTGAGTCATTTGTCTTAGCGTGGTACCAACTTTACTATACCCTCTTCATAACCCTCGCATTTCCGAAATTGAAGTTACTTTTTCCGAAATTGAAATTACCTTTTCCAAATTGAAGTTACTTTTTCCGAAATTGGAATTACTTTTTCCGAAATTGAAATTACTTTTTCCGAAATTGAGGTTGAAAAGGTGTAGTTCTACATAATACTTAACTACAACAAACATACATGTTTATATATTATTCGCTACTTAAGTTTAATATATTATGTTATTTTCTTCGATTTTGGCTAACCATTTCATTTTAACCATAAATAAAAATTTCCCCATTCTTTTAATAAATTCTTCGTTATGCTCAGCTTCTTATATGCTACACCTCCACCTCTCCCTTTCCTTACACTCCAAAATTGTGTGTCCTCTTCCTCGTTACATAGTGGACATACCGAACCTCTCAAATTTTTCAATCTCCAGATTCCTAGTCTCCACCGGGCCAAACTTGACCTTTCTTCCAAATTACACGAAAATAAATATGCCTCCATACCCCATCCCAATTTCATCTCTATATAACATTTTAGCGATTTAAAATTTCTCATCTCACAAAACATTTCTTGCCTAGCAATATCGTTACACTTTTTTTTATTATTAATTTGCATATAATTTGTATGTTCCATGAACCCATTCTATTCCACATCCAATTCAATCTGATGTTGTTTATATTCTCTTCTAGACTTTTCTAGACTGGAATTTTAAACGGTCTTTCTCAAAACTAACCTCTGGGTTTGGCACAATATGATGAATAAATTTAATTTTCTTAATTATGGATGTGCCTCTACTACTTTCTATTCCTAATTCCAATAGAGATGCAATATAAATATATACCCAGCACTTTTTACCATACTTGGCCCTAACTCTATTTAAATTTTCCCAAGCTTCAGCTTCTCCCCATAATTCAGCAGCATATAATCTTTTCGATTCCACTATTACCCTAAAACTGTCATTTAAATTGATAATTTTTAAAAACATGAATATACATCGAAATTAATTTTCGCAAAAAGAAAACTAGAAGTTGAAAGTTGAAATAAAGTAACGCTATTGCTTAATATATTTAATATTTTTCTTGAATTTATTGTCATGGTAAGTTGCTAAAATTGGATTGTGTTTAACAAATGCGCTAAAACTTGAGCACTGTTTCAGACCAGCAGTTGTAAAGCATTATAAATTAAATCTAACCTAGGAAAAAGAACCTAATTTCAGTAAGGCATATGCCATTGAGTGTTAATTTGTTTCAAGCATAACGTTTTGCTAGTGGTATTCCTTTGGTTGTGGTTAATAAAAGATTGGTTTGCTTTACACTGTACATATTACTTGAAACAGAGCACGAAAGTGGTTTCGAATAGGTTACGAAACGTCTTTTTTACGTCGCTGTGGGCACGGCTTGCTTGAGCACGGACCTGGCTGCAAGTAAATGCATTTTTCAATATCACGCACACATATCCATAATGCGATGTATTTTTATAACGGCGCCGACGCAGTGGCAGCCTGCTGAGTCAAGGGGGCGGTGACATTCGGGATCCGGGCCAAAACATGGCGCTGAAGCGCGAGGGGAACGTGTGCTCTTGTAATCATGTTACAATAGAGCGTTTAAACATTTCCTGCCGTTAGAGTTCGGTGGCTCACTCGGCTTATCTTGGCGTGTCCGATACGCTTTTCTCAAACTTCTCAGTGCCTCCAATTACGATTGTTCTTTCCCAATCATCGTCTTGAAAAATAAATGGATTAATCATCTTATTGGTTTCTTAAGTACCACCACTTCTGAAAATAACTATAATCTCACCTATTGATAGTTGTTAAATAGAAAAATGCACACATTGCATCCTCGTTATTTAAAGCATTGCCAAGATATAAAATGTGGTGTCTGCTTAAATAATATTGAAATATGATAACTATACTAGGGAATATTAACAAAAAAACAAAAAATGTTTCATGTTTTCATTTACAGGATCCAACAACTAATAGTCAGGTAATAAAAGCCTAACCAATATAGGGCAAGGCATTTATGACGTAAAAATAGTGAAAAATGACCCGGATTTAAAAAATGACAAATAAATTTACCATTATTACTTATAATTAGTTTTTTTAAGTAAGGAATCGCTAAAAACAATTTATGACAGTGCGTTATATATGAATTTACATTACACATTTTGTTACTAATGAAGTAAGTCAATCTATACTACTTGGACACCTTAGCGAAAAAGAAATTCTTTCTGAACTGGCATGTCCATCAAATTGCCTCCAGCAAATATGTGCTATATAAGAAGAAAGAAAAAATATTTATTGCTACAAGACAAACTGCTGTAGTGTTTACAATAAACATGAATTAAAATGAACTATGAACACTTTGCAGAGATTTTCAAATAAAAACGATTGTCTGTTGTCTGAAAGTAACGAATTGTACATGGAAAAGCACCTCTCTACCTCCACTGAAACATTACCTAAAATACCGAAAATAACCTAAAAATGCTGAAAATGACCAAAAATTGCTAAAAAATGACATCTCTCTTCAAAATGACAAAAAATGAAAAATAAAGCAAATAATGCAAACACAAATATCCCTTATTTAATTAATTATTTCATGATACATATTTAAATATATTAGAGCTATCTTTTAACCTTGATATAAAAAAAGATGCAAAATCATCAAATGCCTTGCTCTAATAATTATATAAATTACCTATATTTTATAATTATATCTATGTATATAAATCGGCGTGCAATAAAAATTAAAAACTGTATAAATATGAAAAAAGCACTAAAATAATGAATAACGTATATCTAGATGGAAATTAAAGTGCAGCTAGTTCACCCACGGAACACGGAACACGGATGCAGATAATATGAATTTAATATTCGATAATATTGCAAATATAGTTTTATTCAATTTAGTTTATTACTGTTACATATATATAGGAGCTTTAACAAGTCGATTTGATGGATATTGTTGAGTCGAGATCCAGCACAGCTGAATGACAGTAAATTGGGATATTCGGTTTCTATGAAGTGATTTAGGATATTGTTATCTAAAGGTTACCTCGATGCAGATCTATCAGACTTTCCGGCCACAAAAATGATGCAAATAGAATTTCATAAATCTGGTCCAATTATTTTTAATAAGACAAAACCTAGACATAAACGTAAGTTAATATAGGCCTGTAGGTATTATTATTGTGATTTTGATATTCATATTAATGACTTTTTGTTAAAGTTATTCATAAAAGAATGCCTCGTTATTTAAAGAACAGAATAACAATTTTAGGGAGTACACGAACAGCATGCAAATCTATTAACCCGAAGTTTTGTAATAGAACAACGCACCAGGCACAAACAGATAGATAAAGAAACGAACAGAATGAAGACAGACGGGCAGAGAACACAAAAAAAAAAGAATGGCGTAGGCCTTTTAAATCACATAACTTTTAAGTAATAGGCCTACAACTAATTTTAATTTTCCTTTATTAATATTAGAGGAAACCTTGGCATACATTTATTATGTCTTCGACAATAAAGATTATTATTATTATTATTGTTATTATTATTATTATTATTATTATTATAAATCTTTTTCTTTTTTTTTACTTGGGGAGGTCTTCTAATTATTATGAAACCATTTTGTCACTGATCTCTCTATTTTTATTTTCCCACAATCACTATAGTCTATTATGTACATGAGGAATAAAGAATTATATCACTAGAAAGTGGATTTTTATTTAATACAGCCATTCCACGGAAAGTGAGCCTGAAGTGTCCAGACAGTAGCAACATTTTAATATTAATTTAAAATATATGTCATCACGGAAAAATTATTAAATGAATTTTGATAACTAGTTCTTCAGTAGACTAGTACTGAAAACTAATTTCATAATTTTTCAATGATGACATATATTTTAAATTAATATTAAAAGGTTGTTACGGTCTGGACTCTTCAGGCTCACTTTCCATGGAATGGCTGAATATTAAAGTGTGAAATATGCAAATATTTGCGTACAAAAAATTAGCTGAATATGTAATGAAATGTAGGTAATATGAAAATATTTAATATCGAAATCTGGCAGGTGGGTTAGAGCAACAACGGCTCCAGATTATCCAATGCACAAGGTATGAAGTGGAATGATTACTTTACTGAATTCAAAGCATGAAACTATAAGAGAAGATGATTGGAACTTATTTAAAGAATAAAAAACTTTTTTTTTCAGACTGTTACAAAGAACAAAGTGCAAGTTAAAACTTATATGCATTTACAAACTTTGTTTGAAAAGTGACATTCCAGCTTATATACAAACTCGCTTCGCTCATTGGGTGCTCCGCCCCCAAATCCCCGCTCAAGTTCTCGGGAAAGGTTTTTGGAATTTTCCTGTGGTTTACAGCCTAAAAGCTATATGTGTACCAAATTTCAAGTTTCTAGCTTATCTGGACGTGGGCAAACATTAATGTCAGTGAGTGAGCCCTTTTTCGGGAGTTTTTAGGGCTAAAAATTAAAACATTTTTTTTTTAATTTTCCTGTGGCTTACAGCCTAAGAGCTATATGTGTACTAAATTTCAAGTTTCTAGCTTATCTGGAAGTTGGCAAACATTAATGTCAGTGAGCCGAGCCGTTGTTCGGGGATTTTTAGGCCTAAAAATTAAAAAAATATATTTTTTGGAATTTTCCTGTGGTTTACAGCCTAAAAGTATATGTACCAAATTTCAAGTTTCTAGCTCATCCGGAAGTGGGCAAACATTAATGTCAGTGAGCCGAGCCAAGCCCATTTTCGGGGGGGGGGGGTTAGGGTTAAAAATAAACAAATTTACTTTTTGGAATTCTCCTGTGGTTTACAGCCTAAAAGCTATATGTCTACCAAATTTCAAGTTTCTAGCTCATCTGGAAGTGGGCAGAATTAATGTCAGTGAGTGAGTTAGTGAGTAAGTGAGTTAGTCAGCCATGTGGCTTTATGTTTTAGGGACGTGATATTGTTGTTTACTTCCAGTCCACAACCATACCTTGTAACTACAGGAAAATTCCATTCCTGTATTCTATATTTTAAAGTTTGAATGACAGAGCATAACCTGAAAAAATATTTTAATCTTTCAATTTCTAAAGATGCATTTTCCAGTTTCTTTCTTTACTGTAGGTTGTTTTCAAAACCCGGTTGTAGTGACCCATGTCTGAACTTGGTTTTCTAAGGAAGGATTAGGAGGAGGGTGGCTAAGATGTCAATGGTGTATGTTGAGACTTGTCAGAACAGTGATCTGGTCTGGGACAGTCGAAGAAAGCTTTTCATTTCTCTGTATTTCAAATTGTGATGTTTCCCATTAGGTGTTTTGTTTTGTTTTAGAGAAGTAAAAGCTAATAAGAACTCCAAATATGTAGTTTTATGTGATACCAAGTCATAATATATTATGGGGTAAATACTATGTAAAAAATGTATTATTAGATCTTAATACATCACTTATAAGATTAGCAAAGGTTCGTTATTTATATACTGTTACGTTGAAAGGAATAGAATATAATAATAATCCCTTACCTAGATGTATCCTATGACTAAACACTTTTCTCAAATTAACTTTAAGATTTTTCTTGTACTATGTTATTTACAGGAACAGATAAAAATAATAGAAGCTCTTTCAGTATGCAGGAAACAAAGTTCCATCAAATAATCTTTTATTATTATTATTATTATTATTATTATTAATTTTATTATTATGATTAATAATTTTATTATTATTATTATTATTATTAGACTTCGGATTTTAGGTAAAAACCTATTTTAATCCTTAAGTGATTGTAAGCTCGTAGAGCTTAGAGCCTATTTTTATACTTTTATAGCAAGTACTAGTTTACGAAGTATTCATACAAGTCACTAGATGGCACTGATGCCAATTACCAGCAAACAGAATTCTTAGCACACTTATATTCATTTATCTACATTCAGATAAAACAAATATCTATTATGGGCCATAATATTATTATCTGAGGAATAATTCTACATATTTATTCCAGTTATTATTGACTATTAGCAATAAATACAGTAATTAATGTTAATTAGCAATAGAAAGCTGCATTGCCGACATCGAGCTGATATCGATAGGTCGAGTGACAGCACTTTGACATTCTACTTGGCGCTACAGCCAGAATACATTAGCTTATTTAGAAGCGTCATATCGATTAGTGCAATTGATTATAGAAGCAGCTTTTGAATAGATCGATTATTCACCGCATTGTATTTATTAAATTTCTCTATAATTATACATTGCAATTATAATGCAAATGCTCACATACCAATCTTTTATGTTACAGAATAATTACAGCATGTTATTATCTTTAACTCTGCCTTTATTCTGGATGGAAGCTACGTGAAACTTCTAGAAGGGCCTTCCATAGGATTCTAGAACCTGACTCTTTGTAAGATGATTATGTGAACGCATTTTGGCCGTTTGACTTTATTCACTCTCTCACCGATCGTCGCTTCGTAAGGGCACAGCCCCAATTTAGCAACAGACCACAAGTCTGCATATTAGTAGTACAGTTACACCACAGCACCTACGAGACTACAGCACGGAAACAACGCAGATATTCAACGCATAGCCAGTTTGGAGACTGGAATTGCAGCTGCCCTGGAACTTCGTGGAGCGTAGCTTGTAGCCATGGAAGGACTCGCTACTGGCCACCGTTCAGGATGATCTACATCGCCATAGAACTTCAGCTTCAATAACTGTACACCCCATAACCACAGTCCGGCTAAATGCAGTCACATTCTCATCAGATGTAGTCGCAAATCAAGTTAAGTAAAAATAAGCAAATTGTATTAACACATAAAGCCAAGTAAGGCTTAGCATCTTTATGTAGCTAAAGTAAATACTGCTTGTATAATTGTAGGGAGTTTTGGCATCCTTGCAGCTCCTCTTTTCCTCTACGTGCAAGCCAAATATGCTGCCGTAGTAGTTTGAATAATCTATAATATTACTCAAAGACCAAGGATTGGTCTAGCTAAATAGTGTTTTTTACAAAAGTAATTCAGCACTTATAAAGTTAAGAAGTTTTGGCAAGCAATTGCAGCTTCTCTTTTCCTACTTGCAGATAGAGTATACTGCAGTAGTATTTTGAGCCAATACAACTGAATTATTCCAGAAGTTTGTAATTTGATACTAAATAAAGAACTTTATATTACTGTTGTAGATCACAAAGCATGGTGTATTCTTACAGCAAGTGAACCTTAAGTCAATCTTGAAATATACCTAGTGTAAAATAGCAAAGTGCTATTCAATACTGATCTATAACAAATCACAACTAAGAGTAAGAAGAGAAGCAGTAATCTACAAGAAAAGAAGAATAAAGTAACAATTCTCTCTCTCCATCATTCCTGCTTCCTTCAATATTCCTACACTTCTAAGCATATATATTTTCTGGGTTTTCCCAGTGGTCCTCCGAAAATCATATTGCAAATACTGTTAGGCACACTAGCCTACATTTTTTGGTCCTCAACGGGCCTGGATCCCTACATTTTCTGATCCTCAACGAGCCTGGATTCTACCCACGCCCTGGAAGTACATTTCATCCACTCCTCAGACCAGAAACCTACATTTACTAGTCCTTGCTACACCTGGATTCTATCCACACCTTGGATAATCACTTTGTCCACTCCTCATACCTACAGTGTATATTGATTGTAAAATATAACTTGTACTTGTACAATTCTAATACTCTATTGTATTTTCAGCCTATGCTGACTGGATTATACCCTGAGAGCAGTCAAAGCAGGCCTAGTGGTAAGAAAAGGTGCAAGAATTCTGGTAGAGCAGTGCAAGGGACAACAGTCTTACTGGATAATCAGGTAAGTGACAGCCTTCCTTATAATACACTGTCATACACCACCCCTCACAATGCCAGACTCACAAGAACTTGCCACAGATGCCTCCAGACTTAAGAACTACAAGCAGAAGAGGGCAGTCATCAAAGGAAAGTTAACTAGATTCTACCAATATGTTTTGTCAGTTCAAGTTGACCAAGACAATATTGAAGAGATTGCACACAGACTATCACAGGATGAAACACTACTAAGGAACTTTGAGGAAATACAGGGCAAAATAGAAACATGTGACACAGACCCGGACTGGGAAGGAGAAAGACAAGCTTTCGAAGAAACATACTACACAACTGTAGGCATGGCTCGTAAGAAAATTAGAGACTATGAAATACAATACTCACAGGCTAACATACCACAAGTTCAGCCTCAAGACACAACTCAACCTAACACTCAAGCTAACTGCACTCCTAGAGTTCAGCTACCAAAGATAAATTTGCCACACTTCAATGGCAAGCATTCAGATTGGCTACCATTTAGAGAACTGTTCATCTCGCTTGTTCACAGCAACAATTCGCTTGATCCAGTTCAAAAGTTTCACTATTTGAGAATAGCATTGCAAGGCTCAGCCAATAAACTTATTGACACACTACCCTTAACTGCTAATGGATATGAAACCGCCTGGAACTTGCTAAATGAAAGGTTTCAGAACAACAAAATTATATTGCAACAATTATTACAATCTTTGATTGACTATAGCAAGATCCCTAAGGAATCACCCAGTCAATTAATGGACTTGCTTGACCACTTCACCAGACAGGTTAGGTCAATAGAATCTATCACACCAGAGAACCTTAGATGGGACTACATGCTCACTCATCTTCTCACGTCTAAACTTGACCCTGCTACGCTCAAAGCATGGAGCCTAGAGGGCACAGTAGATCAGCTAAATACATTCAAAGAACTCTGTAACTTCCTACAGAGAAGGGGACAAGCTCTGGAGACACCAGACAGCTCCAGCAGGCCTAAAACTGTACACAATATACAGAACAAGCCTATCTACCACAGACAAGTGAGCCCACGTACCTTTGTTGCCCATGCAGCGAACAATTGTATACTGTGCAGGCTAGAGCACCCACTACACAAGTGCGAAGACTTCCATAACCTTAACAACACACAGAGATGGAACTTTGTAAACAATAATAGACTATGCAGTAACTGTCTCAGAGCAGGACATAACGTCAGAAACTGCACATCTACATCTTGTTATAAATGCCAACGACGTCATCACACTCTGCTACACCAAGACAAGGTTCGCAGCAATGAATATAGGCAACATGCAACTACACAATACACTAGTAGATTGCCTAACAACAGACAGAACGGAAACCAAAGCCACAATGGTACTAGACAATCTCCAGCTACTACCAGCAGCAATGCTACAGGCACAGCATTTGCTAACAATGCTCAAATCACGCCCAAAACTCATACATTTCTTGCCACAGCAGAAATACTAGTCAAAGCTCAGAATGGCAGACTCATAAAAGCCAGAGCATTATTGGACTCAGGTGCCACTCATACATTCATAACTCAAGACCTGGCTGATAGGCTACAGTTACAAACCAAGCCTACCACCATAGCTGTGACCGGTGTAAACCTACACACATCTAACATTCTAGAAATTGGGCATATACAGATAAGTGACGCCCATGGCAATGGCTACAAAAGACAGTTACAATGCCTCATCATTAACCAGATTGCCAAAGACATTCCCAGTGCACCTATAGATGTCACTAGCTTAAGGATTCCAAATAACATTGTGCTAGCAGACAACAAATTTCACATACCTGGTAGCATTGACATATTGCTAGGGGCAGATGTATTCTGGAACTTGTTAATGGGACACACTATACCCATCAACAAAACCAACAAACACAAAGCTTATATAAGAGAGACCAGACTGGGTTGGATTCTCTCAGGACAAATACATTATGCACAGAGTAGAAGACAAGAACCACGCTGCCACTTAAGCATAACAGAACAAATACACAAGAACATGCAAAAATTCTGGGAAATTGAAGAAATTATCCAACCAGTAAGATCAGAGGAAGACTCCATATGCGAGCAACATTTTCAAGAAACAGTACAGAGAGATAAAGATGGACGCTACACAATAACCCTACCATTCAAGAAGCCCACAGATAATCTTGGTGCCTCCAGAACTGGAGCTCTGAAACGTTTCTTCTCTAATGAAACCAGACTCCATAAACAGCCGACTATACTCCAACAGTACTCAGACTTCATGCAACAATACGAAGCTCTAGGTCACATGACCCAAGTAGAAGAAAGTTTCTACCAGGATGGCCCAGAAGCATATTATGTTCCACACCAATTTGTCTTAAAGGAAGACTCAGAAACCACAAAACTCAGAGTAGTCTTCAATGCTTCATTCAAAACCTCTACAGGTACATCACTCAATGATATTCTATACACTGGACCCTGTGTACAACCTGATCTCTACACCATACTTTTGAAGTTCAGATGCCACCCTTATGTTGTGAGTGCTGACATAGAGAAAATGTACAGGATGGTAATGGTACTGCCACAACAGAGAGACTTCCAAAGAATCTTCTGGAGACATTCTAGATCCACTCCAGTGAAGATATATCAGCTCAACACTATCACATATGGACAAGCCTGTTCAGCTTTTGAAGCAACCAGAGTACTCAACCAGTTAGCCGAGGATGAAAGAAATAGATTTCCCACAGCATCCAAATTGCTATCTACTTGCTTTTATGTTGACAATCTCCTTGCATCATTCTCTACAGAGCGAGAAGCTATACTAGCAGCCACAGAAGTATCACAACTGTTACAGGCAGGTGGATTTAACCTAACACAGTTTTGCTCTAACTCACAAGAAGTTTTGAGAACACTGCCACAAGAAAAGCTCTCTAAAGCTACACTTACTCAGTTAGAAGAGCAGGATACAGTCAAAACACTAGGATTACACTGGAATCCATTACAAGACTTGCTACAGTATACAGTGAAGTCATTACCAGCAGCTACCACTAAGAGACAGATTCTATCTGCCATCTGTACTCTATATGACCCTCAGGGACTAATTGCACCTATTATATCTGCAGCTAAATGTATTATGCAACAGATTTGGCTAAATGACATAAGCTGGGACCAGCAAGCTCCTATTGCTATACAGAAAACCTGGAATGAACTATATTCACAACTTCACTATGTAGAGCTATACAAGATTCCAAGAAATACTCTAATACTCAATTTCAGTCATGTGGAACTGCACTTTTTCAGTGATGCCAGCCCACAGGCATATGGAGCAGCATGCTACATAAAATCCAAGGACAAGAGCCACAATACACAAGTTCAACTACTGACAAGCAAATCTAGAGTGGCCCCACTTAAGCAGATTACTTTGCCCAGACTGGAGCTCTGTGCAGCTCAGTTGGCAGCCTGCTTATACCAAAAAGTAAGCTTATCTCTACAGATCACAATATCAGCAGTATATTTCTGGACTGACAGTCTCATAACCTTACAATGGATCACACAGCCTCCACACAAATGGAACACTTTTGTAGCACACAGAGTAACCAAAATTCAAGCTGCTACAGAAAACTGTCAATGGAGACATGTGCCAACACAGCAGAATCCTGCAGATCTCATCACTAAACCTGTCTCACCTAACAAGCTACATAACCAAACTCTATGGTGGAATGGGCCAGAATTCCTAACACAAGAAGAATGCTTTTGGCCAACCACTGATAAAGTACTTCAGACAGAAGAAATACCAGAAACCAAGAAAACTGCCAAAGCTTTCATGATCGCTAGTACGCATAATGAATATTTGCATAGATATTCCTCTTTCAGAAAGTTACTCAGGAATACAGCTTATATTCTGAGATTCAAACACAACTGTCTACACAAGTCTGATAGATTTGTTGGCCCTATCAGCTTGCAAGAGCTACAGAAAGCTCATGATGTTATCATACGTGCTACTCAGAAAGAAGCCTTCTCAGAAGACATAGCTCATGTCAGAAAGAATAATTGTGTTTCTAGAAGCAGCTCACTACTGCAATTGCATCCTTATCTAGATAAAGATAGCATACTTAGAGTTGGTGGAAGACTGCACCATACTGATCTAAACTACAATGCTAAGCATCCAATTATATTGCCTGCCAAGCACCACATAACTAATATTATTGTCAGAGACACACATCTGAAAAACTTACATGAAGGCCCTCAAGGCATACTGTACACATTAAGGCAGCAGTATTGGCCCATTCATGGAGTTCAAACTGTAAAATCAGCATTAAAAGGATGCCTCACATGCTTTAGACACAGCCCTGTCAAAGCACAGCAAATCATGGGAACTTTGCCCCAAGCCAGAGTTACACCCAACCGAGCTTTCGACACCACAGCCATAGACTTTGTAGGTCCTATCTCTCTAAAGGATCATGGTAGAGGCAAAACAGTATACAAAGCTTATATATCTATGCACATATGTCTATGTACCAAAGCAGTACATATTGAATTGGTAACAGCAGCCACTTCAGCAGCATTCATTGCATCCTTGCAAAGATTCGTATCTAGAAGGGGACTACCTTCCCACCTATATCTAGATAATGGCAGAAACTTCATAGGAGCCTCACGAGAGCTGAGTGAACTCTATGAACAATTCCAGACGGAGCAAGCTAACACAGACATCATGAACTTTACAGCAAATCTAAACATACAATTCCATTTTCTGCCACCAAGGGCAAGCCATATGGCAGGACTTGTAGAAAGATCTAACCGCAGCATGAAGACCATTCTATACAAAGTGATGAAAGACACTATCTACAGCTATGAAGAAGCCAGCACTCTTCTATGCAGAATAGAAGCCATCATCAACAGCAGACCACTGACACCGATGAGCAGCGACTCGCAAGACTACGTGGCATTGACCCCAGGTCACTTCCTTATTGGTGCTCCTTTGAATTCTATCCCTCACCCAGATTTACAGTCTATAAACCTATCCAGGCTGTCACGATATCAGTTGTTAGAGCAACAGTCACAATGCATTTGGACCAGATGGGTCAAAGAATACTTAAATACTTTGCAACAAAGACAAAAGTGGAACACAGAAACTCAAAATCTACACATTAATCAACTAGTTATATTGATGGTGGATAATATCCCTCCTATGCATTGGCCACTGGCTAGGATTCTAGAAGTTCATCCTGGGCCAGATGGTAAAGTTAGAGTAGCAACAGTCAAAACTGCTAATTCGATTCTAAAAAGGCCTATATCTAAGCTGTGTCCACTGCCTGCTCAGTAAATTTTTTCTCTTTTCTTGGGCCCCCCCCCCCCAGTATGTAAGCTCGTAGAGCTTAGAGCCTATTTTTATACTTTTATAGCAAGTACTAGTTTACGAAGTATTCATACAAGTCACTAGATGGCACTGATGCCAATTACCAGCAAACAGAATTCTTAGCACACTTATATTCATTTATCTACATTCAGATAAAACAAATATCTATTATGGGCCATAATATTATTATCTGAGGAATAATTCTACATATTTATTCCAGTTATTATTGACTATTAGCAATAAATACAGTAATTAACGTTAATTAGCAATAGAAAGCTGCATTGCCGACATCGAGCTGATATCGATAGGTCGAGTGACAGCACTTTGACATTCTACTTGGCGCTACAGCCAGAATACATTAGCTTATTTAGAAGCGTCATATCGATTAGTGCAATTGATTATAGAAGCAGCTTTTGAATAGATCGATTATTCACCGCATTGTATTTATTAAATTTCTCTATAATTATACATTGCAATTATAATGCAAATGCTCACATACCAATCTTTTATGTTACAGAATAATTACAGCATGTTATTATCTTTAACTCTGCCTTTATTCTGGATGGAAGCTACGTGAAACTTCTAGAAGGGCCTTCCATAGGATTCTAGAACCTGACTCTTTGTAAGATGATTATGTGAACGCATTTTGGCCGTTTGACTTTATTCACTCTCTCACCGATCGTCGCTTCGTAAGGGCACAGCCCCAATTTAGCAACAGACCACAAGTCTGCATATTAGTAGTACAGTTACACCACAGCACCTACGAGACTACAGCACGGAAACAACGCAGATATTCAACGCATAGCCAGTTTGGAGACTGGAATTGCAGCTGCCCTGGAACTTCGTGGAGCGTAGCTTGTAGCCATGGAAGGACTCGCTACTGGCCACCGTTCAGGATGATCTACATCGCCATAGAACTTCAGCTTCAATAACTGTACACCCCATAACCACAGTCCGGCTAAATGCAGTCACATTCTCATCAGATGTAGTCGCAAATCAAGTTAAGTAAAAATAAGCAAATTGTATTAACACATAAAGCCAAGTAAGGCTTAGCATCTTTATGTAGCTAAAGTAAATACTGCTTGTATAATTGTAGGGAGTTTTGGCATCCTTGCAGCTCCTCTTTTCCTCTACGTGCAAGCCAAATATGCTGCCGTAGTAGTTTGAATAATCTATAATATTACTCAAAGACCAAGGATTGGTCTAGCTAAATAGTGTTTTTTACAAAAGTAATTCAGCACTTATAAAGTTAAGAAGTTTTGGCAAGCAATTGCAGCTTCTCTTTTCCTACTTGCAGATAGAGTATACTGCAGTAGTATTTTGAGCCAATACAACTGAATTATTCCAGAAGTTTGTAATTTGATACTAAATAAAGAACTTTATATTACTGTTGTAGATCACAAAGCATGGTGTATTCTTACAGCAAGTGAACCTTAAGTCAATCTTGAAATATACCTAGTGTAAAATAGCAAAGTGCTATTCAATACTGATCTATAACAAATCACAACTAAGAGTAAGAAGAGAAGCAGTAATCTACAAGAAAAGAAGAATAAAGTAACAATTCTCTCTCTCCATCATTCCTGCTTCCTTCAATATTCCTACACTTCTAAGCATATATATTTTCTGGGTTTTCCCAGTGGTCCTCCGAAAATCATATTGCAAATACTGTTAGGCACACTAGCCTACAGTGATATATGGACGAAAACTTGTATATGCATGTTTCATAAGTAACTATGCCTAAAACTGATAATTTTATAGGACCTAAAACAGCCTATTTTTACGTTAGACCCTAATAATGCCGTTTTGCTTGTTTTTCCCCTAAAGTTCAAAATAAGTGATGTTTTGTTATAAATTCTAGCATTTAATTTCAGTTCGTACTAAATTTTTAGCTCGGAATATGCAGTAGGCTACATGACACATTTGTGACATGGTTAAATAGTAAGGAATGTTTCGTCTTCAGTTGAAAAATTCCTTGGAATTCCCAAGAAAATGTAGTGTTTTTCTCCCGACTCCACATCCAGTAATAAAACAAACAAAAACAAAAACAAACAAAAAACAAAACAGTAGTTCTCTGAATCACTGAGGGATTCAAGGGGTTGAATATGCTAGCGTGCGTAGCTTCTGGGCGCAGGGATTAGGTTTTCACTGTTATGGTAGTAATACAGGCCCTAGTAATAGGTCTATATAATTCTGTGTACCGTAGGCCTATATCTGTCTTTTATCATGATTATTGAATAATGGTGACTTCAATAAATATAATATTCTGTATTGCAATTGAGATATTTCAGAAAATTGGCAACTTAACGATTTTATAAGAGACTATTTTACGATTTTTAGAACCAATTTTCCAATTTTTAGAGCCTATTTTAGGTACCTAAAACAGCATTTTTAGCGACCTAAAAGTCCGAAGTCTAATTATTATTAATATTAATATGACAGTTCAAATTAAATCTTCTCTTTTTATTTGGAGCACATGGCCTACAGGTAATTGGAAAGTCAATAAATCAGTTCTGTCTACATGGTAGGGTTATCGGGACAGTAGTTTGCATTTATAATATAGAGATAGACTAGTTTGTATAAGCTTACTTGTTATGATATGAAAATTCATGTTAGATTCAAGTATGAAGAGGGTTCAGTGGCATACACTTATATATTATTAAATACTCTATTTTATAACACAAAGTATACATTTTATTATCACTTTCAACGATACCCTAGTTTTGTTTCTAACAGTGTAAGTTCATTCCCATATTTTCATGGAAAGTAGAAAAATACTTTTTTGAATATAATATTATACCGACTTCTGCCAAAGTATTTATTAAAAGAGACGAACGCAATAGTGTGGAAGACAAAAATGGATTACTTTGCGCCAATTTCCGTTAACAAGCCTTAGGCCTAATTGAAAAAAGTTAAATTAAAATTGATTCCGTTTGGAATCAAGTGTCTACAACAATTATTGCTAATAGTTTACTTGCACATGTAAAAGGGAGGGATGCAACTCAGAATATATTCCACAAACTTTAGATGAGGATCTTCAACAATAGTAGGAAGCTCTTCCTCTCCGAATGTAGGATACTAGCAGGTGCCCGCGGCTTCGCCCGCGATTACTTACTCAACTGCTAGATATTGTGTTTAAATCATTTATTGAACAGAAAAATAATGAAAACATTACATTTATTATCACTGACATCATTTTTACATAAATTGCAGGAATTAAATAATTTTACTCTTAATTGTATTGTTTAACGTTAAAAATATAAATAAACAAACGAACAAAAGAATCATATGCTGCCATATGGTCATACAAATTCCAAATTAAACGATTAAAATGAACCATAGATTCATGAACCTTACCCAAATCATGCATAAACAATTTTATTATGATGAAAAAAAAGACCTCAGATTAGAGTTCCCTAGCCCAAAAAACTCCCGCATAGTGTGTTTCGTCCAAATCATTCCATGTTTTCCCATTAAGGCTTTGTCGCGAAACTTGTAAGCTGTAAGGAACATATTGATTAATTCTAACATTTCGATTAAAAGGTTGAATTTACTGGTTATTAAGTGCCAGTATGGTACTTTATGAGATTGTGTGTGGGGACGAAAAATGTCTGTCCGTCTGTCTGTCCGTCCGTCCGTCTGTCTGTCCGTCCGTCCGTCTGTCTGTCCGTCCGTCCGTCCGTCCGTGTGTCTGTACGCGCCATAACTCAAATACGCTTTTTCGGATTTTCATGAAACTTGGAAAACTCATTTGTAATGTCCATGGGAAGAACCCTATTGATATTGAACCAAATCGGTTCACCGGTACCGGAGTAATGCCCAATTTAGTGCCTATTTTAATAGATTATGGCTCCTTTCTAATAGAAAGGCACCATAACTCAAATACGCTGTATCGGATTTCCATGAAACTTGGTATACTCATTTATGACGTTCATGAGAAGTGCCCTATTGAATTTGAACCTAATCTGTTGACCGGTACCGGAGTAAACCCCAATTTAGTGTCAACTTTAAAGGCACAATAACTCAAATACGCTTTATCGTATATTTATGAAACTTCGTATACGCATTTATAATGTCCATGGGAAGACGTCTATTTATAATGGATAAAATCGGTTGACCTGTTTCGGAGTAATGTTCAATTTAGTGCCTATTTTATGGTAATATACGTATTCGAAAGAATTTATTAGAAAAAATGAAAATCAGTTATCTTGACAACACTGCCTATTGTTTTACTGTGATATTATAAGGCCTTGGAAATTAAAATACAGGTAGCTATGACAAAAAAACACTATTGATTTACATGCGGTTATCCAACTAGACTGTTAAAATGACCCCGGTGGCCAAGATGGTAACGTCTTGGCCTCACATTCTGGAGTCCATGGTTCAAAACCCGAAACCGGCCAATTTGAATTTTTTTTGGTATTTTTATGTGAGTGTGCGATTGTCATGATATCACAAATCTGCACAGTTCAGCTGATGCTGGAAGATTTTAATCTCATTAAAAAAACTAGACCATTGTTCTTCCGTAAGCCCTGAATAATGAAAAAATCTGGAGCTTAACTTGGAAATCCATTAAAAAAAAAGCATATTCTGCATATCATAATTGCAGTCATAACTGATTAAACAAAAACATACTGGCACTTTGTTACATCAGTTTACCTGATTTTTATTATTTTACATAATCTACAAAATTTTGAGACACATCATTTACCTAAATATAAATTTTAATAGCTTTTCTAATTTGTCAAAACTACTTTCTTTTATTTCCAAAATCCTTATGTGAAGACTGCCAACAATACTGTTTTCATGTGAACTGTGATTTGGATTTGAAAAAAGCGATTAAGTATTCTCAAAAACATTTAACTTTTGGCACTTAAAATGAAAATTTTACAAAATCCTTTCTTAGTGAACACTTACATTATGAAACGAAGGTACTGTCAAAATTCCAAGTCTCTACCTATTATAGTTTAGGCTCTACGTTGATTCTCTGTTATTAAGTCAGTCAGACAGGACAAGCCTTTTATATAGGCCTATATAGAGATGTCAGTGGCGTAGGGAAGGGGGGTCCATGTCCGGACCTCCCCGAAATAAAAACCTAAAATTCTATTCAAGATATTTAAGCTCTAGTTTGTCAAATATTTAATTATTTAATTTAATAATAAAACACTGAACTTGTAAATATAGGCCTATTATTTCCACTGTTCCATGTGTTATTTAACTTTTCTTATTATAATATTATTTAATATAACTTAGGTAACGATTTCTTGTTTAAGTTGGCATGTCTTAGAATAGGCCTATAGTGAGCAAATTTGCTAACTAGTTTTTCAGTGCTAAAATAGCGTAATATGTTATTTTCATTAGTTCAATATTCAAAAAATTTCCGGGGGTGAGCCCCCAAACCCTCCGAAACTTTCGACCCTCCCCGAAAGTATTTTGTGGCTACGCCGCTGGATAAATTGTAATAAACGAGTCATAAAGCAAACATTACCAATTTACAAAATGCAGGTAGGCTTATGCTTACATCAGCTATATAAGCATTTTCTTCATGATGAGAGAACGTCATTTACTGTAGGCCTATGGGCCAGTGAGAGTGTGACACGTGAAGTGGTTGTCACTGCTGAGGTCAGAAGCCGACAGTATTTTTTCAACGTAGTCGCGAGTTTTGTTGTTTTGATTTTTCCAAATCCTATTCCAGAAGCTTGCTTTTCTCCAGTATTTCACAATTTACTGTAACTAAATATGTTTTATAAGTTATCTGTTCCCGTATAGTATATTGCGAAACAAGTGCCGTAAGCGGTGCACACGGATCGAGGAAAGAGTTTGAAAAAACAAGGCGCTTGCGCCGAGTTTTTTCAATTTCCTAGATATATCAATTTAATTATAATAATTGAGATATTAGCTGAAAATGTTATGTATATACATTATTGAAGATACATGTTTATTTCAGAAAGTGAATCGCATGTGTTGGTTGTTATGGGGACCTAATATTTGTCCTGTTAAAGTCGCCACAAACTGGGGGGGGGGGCCTTGGTTCCGGTCTTCGATAAAGGCTTGTATTATGATGGATTTACTTACGGCACGTGTGCTTTTTGTCATTTTTACAGCACTGAGATTTATTTTGTTTTCAATGCGTGTGGGAATGTCAACTTACGATCCACGGCAACAATATTCGTAAGTACCACTAATTAGTTACGTCTTGCAAAAAGTATTTTAAGTGCTAATTAATTCGGAAAAGCATTTTGAGAAAGTTACTTTCTAAGAATATGTCACTTTTATTTTTATTATTATTGTTATTATTATTATTATTATTATCTTCTTCTTCTTGTTTGTGTAGTAGGAGGAGATTACTATTATTGTTGGGTGTCGAAAAATAGAAATAATTTTGTCCGTCTGTTTGGTACGACCGTTTGGTCGTACTTCTTTTGTTTGCATGTGTATCTGTCTACCCGTCTGTTTCTCGGGCTAGTTGTGGGTAAACGATAAATTATGTTGTTTTATTACAACATCTGGTTGAGATCTTTCTTGACTTTTATTGTATTTCTTTAGGAACAATGGTATTTTGTATGAAATATTTTTACAGAAATTTTATGAAACTAGATGTTTACACAATTACTTTGATAGAAGTTGACATTTCAAAACTTTTATATTTTTTTTCTTCTTTTTTTTAAAAATAATCTTTCTTCAACATTACAATCTGTTCTACAATGAACAATAAGTAATAATAATGCAAGAATGAACATGTTACAAATATAGCCCAGTGGCTAATATTTGTATAACATAACAAATCTGTTTGACATTTAATTAAATCTGTAGATCAAGTCCAAAACTCTATTTCTATTGAGCCTACACGTGTTTGTCCCATTGTTCAGGAGATTCACTGCATATGAATTGGGGTGTTTGTTTAGACGATTCTGGTAGGTCATACTGTATTTACTTATTTCCTGTTTTACTGTTGGTATTTCAAGATCTTGATAAATATATTACTTTTATAATGAGTAATAAAACAAGTATAGTCTTTTTTTCATTTTAAGAAATGGCTTAGAGAATAGTTTTCTAGCGTTCATTTCTCAGCTTTCTGGGCTACGGTAGGCCTATAGAATATATGATAAATCATTAGATTAATATTGTAAAGTACATTACATCTTCAGTGAAGTAGGCCTAATTAGTTATCAAGATAGATGAAATTATATGTTGTGTAACTCTTAATGCAGTTACGCTATTACTTTGTTTGTCATCTCCGAGCAAAAGTTATTATTTCTAAATGTATTGATCTGCATTAAAAAAATGAAAATTCTGTACTTAGTTTACTGTACACATCATACCCTATTATTTCAGGTAAAGTACATTTGTGTGTGTGTAATGTAGGCTATAGGCCTATATAATTTACAATATATATTAATATATAATATACTAATATATTATACATACACTAATGGACTTTATATACTAATATATTGGAGGTGTAAAGTACTAGCTGGTTACCCGTGTTTTGTACGGGTGAAAAAGGTGTAATTGTATTGACAAATAACAGGTTCGTGTTATATCATTTCCAATCGATACTCAGTTGGCTAAAAGTTGACATGTACCGGTGTCATCACTGGAAGTTGCGAACTCTTTTTCTTGTATCGCATTGCATCATAATCTATTTACATTCCATTTTCCCGGTTTCATTTTGAGAACCAGAATTTGCTAAAAAATAAAAATGTTGTCAGAACCAGAATTCGCGTTGTGACAAATGAGTTTCATGAGAATTAGAAATTCTAGTAACTTCGTGTTATGACTGTAACATAAAATACCTTACATGTAACATATACATTATGTGTATGTAGGCCAATGTATGTGCAGTATATGCGTATATATATATAAATGTACCCTCTTAGAATTGAGAAACATTTATTAAGATTAAATGAGGAGGAAAAGTATATAAATCTTCGCTCTGTAATAAATAGGGCCCAGATTCTTAGGTTTAAACTATTTTGATCCTTGCTAGCTAACTGTGATATTTTAACATAATTACCCATTTCATTGACAAGGCACTCACATAGTCCAATCTTATAAAACCTAGAAATGGCTAAATAAGACGTTGAAAACTAAAAATGGCTAAAACTGTTTTAAAAGTAAAATAAGATAAAATAACAATAATATTTTAATAAACAATCTAAATATTATTGTTATACTAAAAATTACTTCTTAAATTAAGTTTGTAAATGTAATTTAAATAAAATTAAAAAATAAAAATAACATAATAAAAAATAAATAAATAAAAAAAATGTCAGCCTACATTTTGCATGTCGCTCATTGTTGCCAGTATATTATTTTATAAGATGAAATACAGTATCATTGAGCTTTGTAATTTTGTCATTTTGTGCCCCATTGTCTCGGTAAAAGAAATCTTAAGTAAACCGAAATCCCCGGTTTCTTTAGTAGCAAACTAAGGACATTCTTAGGAAGCTTACACTTGCAGTTTATTCACAGTGTTTGCTCCAACAAGATGCCGAAAGTGAAGAATTCCAAAAGCCGATTAATTGAAAAAGTTCTTGTTGAGTTTGTGGTGAGTTGGAAATGATGATAGGGACAATTCTTAAACTAAGAGAACGCATTCCTTTAGTTTTGTGGTTCACAGCCACAATTTAAGTAAAAATTAAACTATTTAATATATTAATAAATTAATAAATTATATGTGTCTATTGTACTTATTAAAATGAAACAAATCGTCTGAAAATGTAAAAAGAAACTAAAATAAAAGTATTTTAAAAGGTTTAAAAAACTAAAACAGGGATTATAAACACCTAAAAATCCGGCCCTAATAATAACTTGAACCGCCCTATGCATAGAGCGTGAAGAATGTATTATTTACTGTTTTATTTCTTTTCCTGTTTGTTAGAACCTGGAATGTTGGTCAAAGGGACAAGCAGACGCTTTCAATAATTGCTTAAATTTTGCCCAGTTACTTATAATCAGGGCCCGGATTCTAATGACATGTCATCTTTTTATTGATGATGCCTAGACATTGCCAACTTGTACATAAATCCTAATCATGGCCTCTAGATTATAGAAATGCATTTTAATTAGGTCATTTTTTGTCATTTAATGCAATTTTATTGTCTTAGGACATTTATTTCAATTTTACGTCATTATTTTGTCATTTTCGTGTCATTTGCTTCCTTATTTTG
Source organism: Ectobius pallidus (assembly GCA_964059195.1). NCBI lineage: Eukaryota > Metazoa > Arthropoda > Insecta > Blattodea > Ectobiidae > Ectobius > Ectobius pallidus. The sequence goes on from CAXKWD010000012.1 coordinate 10,530,135, forward strand.
TCATTTTCATGCATTTACTTTAAATAAAAGACTAGGTTTCTATAATGCAAAATTTTTGTAGAATCTACTGTAAAAACAATCTTCTTACTTTTCTTCTGAAATGTTCCAATCAAGAACAAAGTTTTTAGACCTACAACATCCTTCCTACATTTATAGTTTTTACAATTATGTACAAATTAGTCTATATCTTTGTGTGCACAATAATATTTTTTATAAATAAAATATCAGTCTTAGGTCATTCTTTGTAATTATTAAGTCATTTTCTTAAAAATTTAGGGTCATTTTATAAGTCATTTTTCAAACAATTTTAGGTCATCAGAATCCGGGCCCTGCTTATAATTAAATAGAGCATCTCTTAAATGAGGCAACTTAATTGTCCATCAAATTCATAATGAAATCAAATTTCTAGAAAGGTGGTCTATATTCTAGCTGTTTAAACTCTGAGTTATAAAGATCCAATAAATAATGTTTACACATATTTATTTATTCTTAAAAGAAAATTATGAAATGGCTATATTTCAATAATAAAGAAACTAACGGAACTATAAATTTACATACAACTGCTTAATTTTCTATTATCTTAATGTTTTAATTATTTATAAAATAAGTTACAGTATATAGCAGTCCCTATCTACGTTCTGCACTGCTCTCTATTGGCGGGGAGGCTTGCACTGCTGGCCGCCGCTGCTCAGCCTGAGACCCCCTTCAAGACGGCAGCGACAACTTTTATTTTTATACCGCAGACCCTGGCCTCGCCTCCCGCCAACCCGACCAGTCTCACGTCGGAACCTTGACCTACAAGACTTGGCGTCATCACAACTGCAGCCAACGCGTTAAATAACAAAGTAAGCTTTCATAACAGCCGGAAGTGAAGGCGAAATCACATTTACTCCACTACATTCATATCATCTTGTGCGTTGTGAACATTTCGTGGATATCATTATTTGTCGAGTCTCTAAACTACTTATAGGCCTATTTTCTTGTGTATGTAGGCGTAGGCCCTATTTAATAAAAGTTACAATTTTACAAGTGACAGGTGACATATATTTTACAGGTTTACATTTTGACAACTGTGTATTTCATAAATGCTGACAACTTGACGTAAATTGTCGTGAGAATTTTGTAGATTAATATGAAATGTTTCTCAAAACTTCGGCGTTAACAGGTAAAAATTTGACAAATTTGTCAAGTCTTAGGACAAATAACATTTATAAAACGTTATTTTGTGTTGACATATTTACACATTTATAGAAAATGTGGAATTGTCATTATAGAAGTGACAGGCCATTATTTGTCGAGTTTCTAGGCTACATTATTGGCCTATTTAATTATATACTGTGTATATGTATGTACACTACACTCACTGCACAGCTGTAGGTAATAGTGGTAAGACCTGGGCCCTATTTCATAAAAGCTACAATTTTACAGGTGCTAGGTGATATATCATTCTCTTACATCTTTACATTTTGATAACTGTGTGTTTCATAAATGCTGGCAATTTACAAAAATGTCGTGACAATTTTACAAATTGTTGTATCTCAAAACTTGGCGTTAACAGGTAAAAATCTGACAAATTTGTCAAATCTTAGTAACGTTTACAAACGTTATTTTTTCTTGACATATTTAGAAATCAATAGAAAATGTAGGCCTAGTGAGTAGGTTATGTAAACGTGTATATAGCTTGGCAAATTGTGTTTCTGAATTTTAGACCTCTGTAAACTAAACTTTTGTTCTTACACATTCACATAACCTATTCACTGGATTCTACATTTTCTATAAATTTGTAAATATGTCAACAACAAAAAGTTTTATAAACGTTAGGTATCCTAAGATTTGACAAATTTGTCAAATTTTTACCTGTTAATGCAAAAGTTTTTAGAAACAACAATTTAAAATTGTCACGACTTTCTTGTCAAAATGTAAACTTGTAAGACAATTATATGTCACCTGTAAAATTGTAACTTTTTATGACATAAGGCCCTGGGATATGAGTAAATATTGAAAGCAGCATCCACTGTAAATGTTAGTTCTATCCCAAATGCTTTCTTATATCTTCAGAATGTTTCTCGCAGAAAAGTGTCGCAATCTAGGCTATAGATAAAATAAACCCTTCGCATTAAATTTCATGCATTATTCCTGATGTTAATGAATTTCGAGAACTAGGAGGTGCCCGTGGCTTCGTCACGATAATTCTTTTAAAAATTAAAAATTAAGAGTATAATAATTATTAAAGCATTATATATTTTATTAACACTTGCACGCGAATCATTCATAAACTAAGCCATTAATACGGTAATTAATGAAACAGCTAAAATTCCTGCTTTAGAGTACATTCCACGACATGAAAGCGCCCCCTTGGAAAACTATATCAGAATCGATTATGCGGTTCCAAAGAACCTGTGAACACATAATACGTATTGTTTCTCAGCTGTTTATTGACATGAATATGATGTGAATTTTGTTTTATCAATTCAGTGTAATTTTCAGAAATTATATAATGTTACAAGGGAAGGAATGGCTTGTTTGGATTATTATTATCAGCGATATTTCAAGAGATAAAACCATAAATATTTTACAGCTGTTGCCCCCGGCTTCGCCCGCCATTATTCATTGACTCCAGATTTTTAAGATAATTACACTGGTAGATTATTAAAAATGTTTGTGGTTCAGAGCTATGAAAATTGTAAGTAAAAATAAAATTAGAATATTTGATCATTGTGTTCATTTCACTTAGGCCTTATATAATAAAGAAACGGGTTTCCTTCCTAATTTTGTAGTCGTCATGAAAGTTTAGACTGCGAGAGACGAACATCGCCGAGTATACCCGATGTCTCACGAAGCGGGCGAGCAAGCACGCTATTTAGGGCCGTTGAATTGTATAAGAGTAGATGTTAGAATAGTCAGTGTGTAATATGCACAGGTTTAGTTTATTTCAGATTTATTCTGTGACAATATATTTTGCCATAAGTACTTAGAATTTAGTGAGGGAACAAAACTGGCTGCGTTAACAATTTACTAAATGGGAGGCTATCGTAATTTTTAAAAAATAGGCATTTGCTTGAAATTATGAAATTATAAAATGTGTTAATTAACTTTTGAAAATTTGCTGCATATTCACTATTATAACTAGATATCTAATGTTAACGAAATAAATTTTATTTGAAACAATTTTCCAGATCTGCTGAGCGATGTCAAACCTAACTGCAATTCTTTCATTGTAATAACATGACGTCTAATATTTTTTTAAAAAATTAAATTTTAACAATCTTCCTGTACATTCAGAGGCTGCCAGTTTGACAAAGAATATCATAACAGCATGCAGTATAAATGTGTTATTGGGTTATCTCTAAAGAAGAAGGAGAAATAAGAAATCTACTGATTTGAATACAGATGGTATCTAAGTATTCTTATAGAAAACTTTAAAGCCTGTAAGGCAATTTCTTTAAAGGTGGATGTTGTGACTCCCAGATCTTGAAGTAGTGTGACACACTTCTGAGGGATAGTGCCGCTAGCACCCACCATTATCCCTCGTACTTCGATTGTCTTCTAAATTATATTTTTCCTTATAAAAGGGCACTGTTGGTTCTTCTGCCCGTACCATAGGTAGGCCTACTATAGGTAGAGGAAGTATTGTTTTCGACCCCCAGATTCGAAATTGAGTTTTTAGCTTAAATACACCTTTTCAGGTTCCCTGAATCCAAAAATACTATTTTCGGAAACATGTCTGTGTGTCTGAGTGTCTGTCTGTGAACAGCCTAGCTCTAGAACGGAAAATCGTATGAAAACAAAATTTTGTATTTGAGTCAGGTAACTTCTGAACATGTGACACAAAGGTTGGCGACACGTTTCTCTTATCTTTAAGGGGACTTTACATGAAGAAAGATTCGTTTTTCACGATTTTCTCGAAAACGGCTCTAACGATTTGCTTTAAATTTTGCACATGGGTTGCTTATACTAAGAGCTAAAACTTTTGTTTGAATTTTTTTTCGAAAAATTCTCTTAAGGGTAATTATAAGCCAACTGCTCTGAATAAGCGCTCTTTGCAATACAGCCTCTTGTAATCGTACGAAACCAAAATTTTCTATTTGGGTTAGGTACCCTTTGGGGATGTGACACGAAGATTGGCGATGACTCTCTTATTTTTAAGGGGACTTTACATGAAAAAAATTTCGTTTGTCGCGATTTTCTCGAAAACAGTTCTTACGATTATTTTAAATTTTACACATAGGGTGCTTATATTTAGGAGCTAAAACATTTATTCAAAACATTTTTCGAGAAAATTATCTGAAGGTTAGTTATAAGCTACCCACTCTGGAATACGCGCTCTTTGCAATATGATCTTTTGTTCTATATTCTATCAGAATGTGAAGGGATAAAAATGCATTGGCCATGATTAAAGTAAAGAAAGGTACGAGAGTACAATCAGTTTTTATTTGGGTTATGTATCCTTCGGGAATGCGATGTGATCTGGTAAGGACATTCTCTTCATTTTAATTGGGCAGAGGAAGTTATGTGAATTTCACATCAGATTTTTATTTCTGAATTAAGCCCAGGGGCGACGGCCTTAATGTAATTTCCAGTATCAACAACGTTTAATATGGCATTTCTCTAAAACAAGGGAAGTTTAAATTTAGATACTTCAAAATCACGAAGACCTAATGTTACTTGAGAAATGTGTTTATTCAATTTTCAACTTTCAATTTTAGATGCGAATTATTTTATGTTCGTAATATATTAAGACAATCAGTAATGTTACGTGATCCCACAAATTGTGGTGCAGTGTGGGCAATCCAGAAACATTATCATGGCTATTTAGGTTAATTGTTCAATATGTAGGCGTAGCTAACAGTTAAGATATGTATATAAGCTAAGCACTCTGTGTGATAAAACTCCACCAAAGTAAATTAGCTACGAACCTGTAATGGAATTCATTAATATGAAAGTGAGTACAGGAGCACTTGCAATCATTTGATGTATCTCTCTTGTTTTTCATACAATAAAATAAATAAGTAAGTAAATAAATAAAAAAGTACACTAAGTCCAGAAATCGATCGGTCCGCCGAACGGGAGGCCTCTCCTATGTTATATATAGACCTGAGATTGTAGGCTCTAAAAAAATTAGTTCTAGGCACCTAAAATAGGCTTTTAAAACAAGCAAATAGGCTTTTAAAAGAGAAAATAGGCACTTAAAATAAGCTTTAAAAATGTGTAAATAGAAAGAAAATCGACTTTAAAATACTACAATATGTTCTTAAATTGTAACGTGATCTTTTTTACCGTAAAAAACGTGGTTTACATATTCTTAACAGAATTGCAAAATTAAGACAGAATTAAAAATACATTTATCAAAAACAGTTTTGGATTATATGAAAAACTGACACAGTATGTCCTCTATACCTGCTATTTGTTATATTGAGCGAATCCTCCCGTCATTCAGCATTCCTTTGGCGACAATTGTTTGGGAAAATCAAGTTTCTGTGAAAAACCCACCCTCTGCAGTTCTGCTCTTCATTCAGGGATGTCCATTAAATGATTGTAAAAGTTACAGAAGTTGAATTTTATTTTAAATGTGCAAAATAGGCATTTTAGGCACTAAAATAGTAAAAATAGGCTCCAAATAGGCATTTTAGGGCACTAAAAAACTCTATAAATATAAGTGATTTATTATGAAATGTAGCATGTTTAAAAAATTTCATGTTATTTCATAGGAACAAAATAGGCATTTGCCTTAAAATCCCAGGTCTAGTTATATTATAATATCAAAATTGTATCAAAAGAATTTTATGCCGCTATAATTTTTATAAAATGCATCCAGATAAACAAATAATTAAAAGTCTGCACTATGCTGTCAAATCGACATCTTACGAGGATGTCCATTCGTCCCATTTCCCCCGGGAGAGTCTCGTTTTTGGACAGAATATCCCACTGTCCCGCTTTTTTGTGGTTCTGATTCAGTGTGATTTAATGCTACGTTTATGTAAGTTGCAACACTCAAGGTTTTGCTCTTTGTCAAAACAAGCTTTAATGGAGTAGCATGTGCTGACTTTATGACAGTGTATCAGAAAACTTCTTGATATATAAATATATTACACAAACGATAACAGAAAAGTGACAATAAGGCATCTATTTCTGTGTCGCCAGTCTGCAGAAGCAATTCCAAAAGCAATTTACCGGTAAGTCATTTGGGATAATTTGCTTGCACGAGCCAAAGGTCGATTTTAAAAGTTCACTAATGCTTGTGGTTGATTTTTCCCCCCTTTTCCTTAATTGTCCCAGTTTTTTCTTCAGATTTGTAAAAGTCCCGTCTTTGTATAAACATTATATGGACACCCTAAATCCTACCATATAACTTCCGATAGGCCTACGTCAGTAAACCTGATGTATCAATATTTGTCAGTTGTATTGAAAACTGCGTATAAAAACACACACATTAATTTATGTGCTAATTAAAGAATTGAGTCATTATTTCTATAAATAGGCAACATGATAATGGCATGCATACCTATGTTTGGCCGTTATATAAGTTATTTCATGTTACAGTACATTTTAATAATGATGTGAGGATGAAATGCTATTTATTATTATTACTATTATTATTATTATTATTATCGTTATTACTTTTCACAAAAAGAAGATCGTAACAATAGTATTTCAACCTTGTGCTCTTCCAGTTAACAAGGAAGGGTTTTTCCTAAGAACCACAAAAGCCAGAACTGGAGCGAAGCAGCACTGTTTATTTGTATGCCTCTTATAGCTTAGCTTATGTCATTGACTTGGAAGGTTTTCAGCTGGTTCATACAGAGGAATACATAGATGCTAAGATGCGGTGTAGGCTATTGTAAATTTGCTTATCTTAGCGCAAAACTGCAGAAGTCTAAATATGAGCAAATTACAAATTTACTGTTATTTTTTTCTATTGTATGGGGCACACCTTGACAGCTCAGGAATGTGGGGAAAGTAGTCAGAAGTGTTGGTGGTTGGGGGAAGGCCAGCGATGCTACTGGGGTTAATACACTCTTCGCATATATTCGTTCCAAACACATTTCTCTTATCTCGAGCGCAGACTTTAATGCCGCATGCAGTAGATGAGTCAATGTTTTTATAATGCATGTTAACTGTTCTCCTTCCATTAGTCACTCTTCAGAAAAACCCAACCCGCATTTCTTTGAGGGCTGTTAAGGTGAGTCCCATACAATACAAAGAATATTTTTATTTTAATGAATCATTTTATAGCTTTGAGTATACACAGCTTATACTGTTAAAATCATAAATTTACTTAACTGTTGTCATATAGACACTTTCCTTCTTGCCACGAAGAATTTTCATAAGGTTATTGACGCAACATTCAATTTTCAAAGATTTCTTCCAGTTAATCATGTGCATCATAATATTCAGTCACAGTTAACTGTTGCCAATCTCCTCGCAAACTAAAAAAATACGTATTTTAAATATATGTCACAGATTTCTTGTGATTATTAATTAATACTAAATTTGATTCTGAAAGTTTTTCTTAATTAATCTACTTTTTTATATCTTGAATCGAAGTACAAAATGGGCTAAACGAGATGGCATTTTGAATTTCAGAGAAGAATTGTAAATTCCTTCGTCTCCTTACATTCTTCTTCGTATTTTGTTATTTTATTGGCCCATTGCTTGTTTACTTCACTGCATTATCGTGTCATTGTACGAATTCTCATGATTTCTAGTGTGGGTGGTGTCTAGTTGGACCCTTACATGAGAGAAGACCCTACAATTGCGAATTACGACTGAAGGTCTCAATACAGTATCTGGAAGCTAGGGGTTATGTGGAATCTAAAACAAGACAAGACAAATGGGAGTGAGAATAATAATTTATAAGAAAACACGTGTCATTATGAAGATAAAAACCTTATGCAAATAAAACGAAGATAGAATTTAATTTTAAAAACAAGTCTCTAAAATATTTTAGTTTATTAATTTTTTTAGCAATATACATCACGCTAATGTAAAAGCTCGGGTTCAAATCCTGGCCGGGACAAGTCACCAAGGTTAGGTTTTTCCGAGGTTTTTCCTCATCTGCAAGACAAATGTTGGGTAACTTTAGGCCCTTGTGATCTCCGGATATCATCTGGCTGTCATTATCATCATCCTCATCCCATCCTCGCCTTGTTCGCAGTGAATGTGTGTGTGTGAATGGTGTATCTCGTCCTATGTGTTCGTGTTGTCTTTGAGGTGGCCCCGGCATTATGATGATCACTCATCTGGGGAGGCCTTCCATGTCCTTGTTTGGTCAAAAAAGTATGTATGTGATCCACAGATCCCAACAGGTCGTGGCCCTATAAGGGCCGGACGGCTTGGGTCGCTTAAATGCCCCTAAAAGGGAGAGGAAAAACTAAGGCAAAGAAAAAAGAAAGAAAGAATAATTACCGTAATAAAACAATTAGAAGGGTTTAATCAAGTGCACTCCTTGCCGACTTGCTATCCAGGTAATGATGAGTGATTGATTAACCAGGTGTCCAGAAGACCTGCAAAGGAAATTGGATTCAATATAATCATGAAATAATATAATTATTTTTCTTATTTTAATGTTTTCCTAATATAAACAAATATTTATATACGGTTCTTTTATACTAATTGAAACAAAATTGAAAATGTTTTAAATATTTAAGCTATCTACTCTTAGGCCTACACAATTCAACGGCCCTAAATAGAGTGCTCACTCGCTCGCCCGCTTCTTGAGTTCATCGGGTATACTCGGCGATGTTCGTCTCTCGCAGTGTGAACTTTCACGACGAGTACAAAATTAGGAAAACCGTTTCTTTATTATATAAGGCCTAAGTGAAATGAACACAATGAACAAATATTCTAATTTTATTTTTACTTACAATTTTCATACTTCTGAACCACAAACATTTTTAATAAGCTGCCAGTATAAATTTCTTAAAAATCCTGGAGTCAATTAATAATGGCGGGCGCAACCGCGGGCACATGCTGTAAAATATTGATAGTTTAACCCTTGAAATATCGCTGATAATAAATATCCAAACAAATCATTCCTTCCCTTGAAACATTATATAATTTCTGAAAATTGCACTGAATTGATCAAATAAAATTCACATCATATTCATCTGTCAACAAACAGTTGAGAAACAATACGTATTATGTGTTCACAGATTCCTTTGGAACTGCATAATCGAATCTGAGATCATTATCCCAGGGGGCGCTTTCTAATCGTGGAGTGTACTCTGAAGACGGAATTTTAGCTGTTTCATTAATTATTAATGGTTTAGTTTATGAATAATTCGCGTGCTTGTGTTAATAAATATAATGCTTAGTTATATTTAGTTATATTTAGTAATGCTTAGTTATTATACTCTTAATTTTTAATTTTTAAATTAATTGTCGTGGGCGAAGCCACGGGCACCTGCTAGTATTATACATTTCAAAGTAAAATGATCACAGTATAGGTACTTTTAGAAATGTATATATAAACATTTTAGTTCGTTATTTTCTTTAATTAACTTACCTAAAATTGCAGAGACTATAATCATCAGAAAAACATTAATCTAATTGCAATATTTATCTTTTTTATTATTAGATTTTATTATTATTAATATTTAGGAGTGTCCACCGCTGTGGCGCAGGGGGATGCGTTTGCTCCTCTCTCGCAGCGGGCCGGGGTTTGATTCCTGGTTGGGACAAGTTACCTAGGTGAGGTTTTTCGGGGTTTTTCCTCACCTGTGAGACAATTGTCAGGTAACTTTAGGCCCTTGTGGTCCCCGGTTATCATCTGGCTGTCATTATCATCTTCATCCTCGCCGTGTTCGGAGTGTGTGTGTGAATGGTGCGTCTCGTCCTATGTTTTTGTGTTGTCTCGGAGGTGACCCCGGTATTGGGCTGATCACTCATCCGGGGAGGCCCTCCATGTCCTTGTTTGGTCAAAAAAGTATGTCTGTGTTGTGATCCATAGTTCATTCCTCTCCCGACAGGTCGCGGCCCGGGCGGCGCGGGACGCATAAAGGGAGAGGTAAAACTACGAAAGAGAAAAAAAATATTTAGTAGGTCGATAATCTGGAGAGTGCAGTGTTTACAAGTTAGAAACAAGGAAAGTAGCAATCCCAGTGAGGGTTTGAGGTAGGAAACCATCTTTAAGGGCAGAAGAAGCATTTGTACCCTTGGGAGTCACGTGATACACAATATAGTGCCATCCTTGATGATCTGTAGACAAATTAAGCACATATAGTAGTTAACGATTTCAGCTATCGGACACTTCCCTCTTCCCAGATACTTACACAGCAGAAATATACCGTACTCACACGATGCAGTAAGGAGTGCTGAAGTTGGGCCGGCAAAGTAAAACTCTACCCTTCATCGCTCCGGCATAAACGCAGGGAAGAAAATTGGAAATTTTTTGGCAACACTTTTGTAATAAAGAACATTATTAGAATCATGACCTCCTGTTCTTGTCACGACAGTTGCTTTGCGTGCGCGGTTGCCGTAGGTTCAATGCGCACGTGACGAAATGGTTACTGTAATGTAATTTCTGTGTGATTCATTTAAAAGGTAACTTGACTCTAATGTTTGGCATCGAAGCTCCAGCTTAATTAATTAAGCAGGGCTTACGGAAGAATAAAGGTATAGCTTACTGTATTTAAAATCAGATTAAAATCGTCCAGCATCAGCTGAACTATACAGATTAGTGATAACTTACCAATCACACACTAACTTAAAAATAAAATAAAGAAGTTATAATGGCCGGTTTTGGGATTAGAACCAAGGACCTCCAGAATGCGAGTCTAAGACGTTACCATCTCGGCAACCTCTCTCAGCTTATCAGTTTGTAACAGGTCAAATACGCTTTATCGGATTTTCATGAAACTTGGTATACGCATTTACTATTTTCATGGGAAGAAGCCTGTTGATACTGGACTAAATCGGTTGGCCGGTACCAGAGTAATGCCCAATTTAGTGCCTAATTTATGGCAATTTATTAGAAAGAATATATGAAATATAAATCAGTTCTCAAGACAACATAATGTTTTACAGTGTTCAAATACGGCTTTGGAAGTTGACAAATAATACTACCTACATATTCCTTCACATATGCTTATCGAACTAAACCTTTGTCATTCCGTAAGCCTTGCTTAATGAATCGATCTGGAGCTTAACTCGGAAATCGATAACAAAACAAAAAACGACTTATTTTCTGCACTTCATACTTTCAATTATGACTGATTAAACAAAAGCATTCTGGCACGTTGTTACATCAGTTTAGGCCTACTTGGTTTTATTTCTATTATGTTCATCTCAGCTTTGGCGATAAGTAGATGCTTCCTCAGCTAAACTTGGTGAAGTACTATAGCTGTAAGGCATTACCTCAACATACTAGGCTATATAGCCTAGCGTCAATGTAGAATGAAATAAACTTATTGTTTAATAATAAGGCTTACTGGAATGGTAGACTCAGACTGAAAAATTCAATGCCATAGCCGAGATTTGAACCAGGATCTTCGGCTCTCTGTGCCGCTGCTCATGGCAACATGCCGGTACATCATTAAATTCTCCAGCTGACTCACATATCCCAGTATACCACCAGGGCCCTATTTCATAAAAGTTACAATTTTACAGGTGACAGGTGACATAAAATTGTCTTACAGGTTTACATTTTGACAATTGTGTTTTTCATAAAAGCTGACAACTTTACATAAATGTCATGACAATTTTGTAGATTTGTATGACGATTTTACATATAGTTGTTTCTCAAAACTTTTGAGTTTACAGGTAAAAGTCTGACAAATATGTCAAATCTTAGGATACCTATCATTTATGAAACATTAATTTTTGCTGACATATTTACAAATTTACAAAAAAATGTAGAATTGTCATTACAGAAGTGACAGGCAATCTTTCATATGTAGGCCAACAGAGTAGGTTTTGTAAATGTGTGGTATAACTTGGCAAACTTTCTTGTGATTTAAACTTTGTTAATAAACTTGCTAAATTGTCTTGTTAATAATGAACACTAGTAGTAGTGAAAGTGGTGAAGAAATAGACATGAAACCACCCAGTGTTTTTAGGCAATGGATTAACCTAACTTTCAATTTCAGTGTCTTTGTATTAAAAGAGAAATATAATTCAATTATTTTCGATAGTAATAATCTATTGCTTAGGTATCATATTCGATGTTGAGACACGTATGTGAGAGCCGTCTACAGTGTACTAAAGTAATCTTTAGGTTTGACATAAAATTGTCGCGTTTATGAAATGGGTTCTTTTAGTCTGACAATTTACATTAATTTGCCTGTAATGTAAGGAAAAGTTGTAATATTTATGAAAAATACAATTGTCGTGACATATTGACAAATTTGTCAGACTTGACATAATTGTCGTATTTGTCACACCTGTAGAGTTTTATGAAATAGGGCCCAGGCGTTCTCAATATGAGAGACCATCCCAGTGGCGACCCGGGCTTTTTAGTAAACCACTAGTAGGTCACATAGGTATGATAATTCTTTCACGTTGGCAGTGTGTAGGCTAATGTGAAAAGATAGTCAGTTGGAAGAATTTAACGTTGTACCGGCATGTTGCAATGGTAGCCAATCGTAGAGTAGCGGCACGGAGAGCCGAAGATCCTGGTTCAAATCCCGGATATGACGTTAAATTTTTCAGTCTGATTCTACGTTTCCACCTAAGCCTACACTCGGCCAGTGTGAAAGAATTATCATTCCAATAAGGCTTAATGTTAGCATAATACCATTGTTCTCTTGTAATTCTTGGTAATAGCCTATAATAAAATATGGTAAGTGTCTGTTAACCCTTCCAGATCCATTTTTCAAATAGGAAGTAATAGAGTCGGCATTCCTCAGTTAACTGGTTTAAATTCGATCCTGGATTCGCCAATGCACGACATTTATTTTCTGTTAAGATGATTCATTGTCTCCTCCGCCAATAAACCATCATCAAAACCTCTAAAACCGGCGCTGAAGCAATTGGTGAAGCAATGTCTTTACCTTACCATATCAACGATGGCAAAACTCTGACGAGGTGCAAGATGTTATTGCAGTTCCCATATTCGCCACGTGACATGAGTGGCGGATTTACCGCTTTGCCATCTGCAGGCCCAATATGAACAAGCCTTCCCTAATTCTTTCTCTTACCAGTTTTCGAGTGATAAGAGAAAATGCTGCTAGTGATAAAATATAATCAAACCTCTGTACATTGAAAATCGATATAACGATAAACCCGAAAATAGAAATATATCTTTCTTTGGTCCCGGCGAATTGTAACTTTAAGGGCCTGTATTACCACCTGCCGACAAATCCTCCAGATACGTAACTTCCAGATAGCTTAACTGGAAGATGCCGTGTAATACCACCGCTGAACTGCTACCGGCAAGAACGCAGTAAAAATTTGTAAAATGGTCCTTAGCTCGCTGAGCAGAGAGGTGTGTTTGTTGTAGTTCGGTAGTCCTCCGCTAGGTGCGGCAGCTCGGATTTGTATTTGTACAATTAAATTACATAACAACATATCGTTTTAAGTGCATTAATCTATTTGTTCAATTCTATTTCATTCATATGTGAGCATAAAATGACAATTTTATGTAAATTAAATCTTCCGGTATGTTCTAAAATTCAGGTGGCAAAAAAACTTCGGCGCACTGCCATCTTGTTTCAACCAAGATTCCTAACTAGCAGTTGGAAGCTTGTCAGCCACTCCATCCTCCTGCTAGCTTATCTGGAAGTTGTCTTGCCAAACAGATTTTGTCAGGAGATCACAATACGAAATTCTTGGCCAACTTCCAGATAGGTTCTCTATCTGGCAGATAAATATGATATCACCAGGTCGTCATACAGGCCCTAAATGTAACTCACTACAACGATGAAGCTATTTTTAAATACCCTTTTCGAGGTTGAATTGTTATTGCAAACCAGTTAGTAGCTGGTATCAAATTAGTGTCCTTCCCAGCCACCAATAGACTATTGTTTTGTTACCTTTCTAAGAAGTTCGAGAAAAGAAAGGTGCGTGATGCGTTGAAAATAGGGACACTGAGGCTAAAATCATCCCTTATGTGTGTAAAACATAAAATGAGTTAGGTTGCTACTTATAAACATACCCAGCATGTGCAGTTAAAACACCATAAGGGGAAAATGTGTTAGTTTTGCCTTAGTTATTTACTAAATTTGCTGCATTTTTCCCTTTCCCTCTTCCTATCTTCTACGAGTTTGAAATTTCTGACCTTTCTAGGCTTAAAGCGTGATGTTAAACCAGTCTGAATAGTATTTTTTTAGTGTGCTGATGTAAAGTAACTATGGTTACAATCCAACGGAAATCGGGTGCATGCATTTTGCGCAAAACTACCCATGGGATACTGTTACATTACCGCAAAAATTCAGGTTACAGTACCACAAATGAATGTGACAAATTAATCACACAGCGACTACATAAATTTAGGCAATCTACTTTGCCGCAATATTTTTTAAATACATGACTCTAAGCTCTAACTTTAAATTTCTGAATTTACGAACACACCCATGTGGTAGGCCTACTGGTGTGGCAGCACTGGTAGACAGTATAACGAACACGGCCTATATGGCGCTAGTGTGGCAGTAGGCCTACTGCTGAACAGTAGATAAACTTCCACCGGTGTTATGGGCTAGTTGTTCATCAAGCGATCCCCGAAAGACGAATGGGTCTGAGTCTTTCCATAGACATTAAAAAAAAAAACAATTTAATGAATCACATCCATCTGTTCATGTACTGACTGCAATGCTTAGGAATTCCAGAGCGAAATATATATCTCTATCACTTCTTTACAGAAGAGAAAAGTTAGGAAACATATCATACAGAAACACGCATACAACATGGATCTCTGGAAAAGTTATTCAGCTGGTAAAATATCGTTACTACAGTACACGAAAACTTTGGGACATCGTTACCAGCTACAACAGCTCTGAAGAAAATGAGTGCTATGACGAATCCTTTGGAGAATGCAGTGGTAGCCACACTTCTAGTGTAAGGCAAGCCTTATTGCTTATTTGCGCTAAAGATATATGTTAACTTTTGCGGTACTGTAACCATGCCCATTTGCGTAAATGCAACGTAGGGGAAGGTGGAGTTAGTTGTTACAGGAGCACGTTGTTACAGTTCAATTTTACGAGAATCCGCAGGGAGCAGCACTTCCGCGAGTCATCAGAGGAACGAGTTTATGTTTGCAGTCCATCCCAACCAGTTGCCGCTTGGATACGGCGTTGTGCGGAATTGAAGTGTAAGTTTGTCTGAAAACGTATAGTGGAAGCTACATTTCATCGCCGAAATCGAATGCTTTGGTTGTCGAGCAATTAAAGGTAAGCTCTTCATATATTAATTGTACATTCACAACTTATTATTCATCATTTCAATCTGAGTGCCGATGCGTATGAACGCTTGGTATAACAATGATAAATTGTTTTGTGTCATGGCGTCTGGTGGTAGACAGTGCTATATAAAGAGACTTATGGAGCCCTATTTTATTTTGTTTCAGGAAAATGAGGAATTATAAAAGAAAAACAGATAGAGGAAGTGCATCTAAAGAAGATATAATTGCTGCAGCTAAGCAAGTAACAATAGGCAGTTTATCTTTAAGGAATGCCGCGGAAGCTTACAAAGTGAATTTTATAACTTTGCATCGCTACATAAAAAAAATGAAAACAGCTATTGAAGAGGGCACAGATGAATCTGCAATACACATAGACAACAAGAGCAAGAATTGACGGATTACATGAAACACTCTGCCAAAATGGATGCTAAGTCCCTTGCTTATGAGTATGCCCTAGCCAATAATGTAAATATACCAGAAAAATGGCATGAGTGTAAAAAAGCAACGAAAGATTGGCTTATAAGTTTTATGAAGCGAAATCCTTCATTGTCGATTAGAACACCTGAGCCAACGAGTTTAGAAAGAATGACCTCATTCAACAGGCATAATGTGAGTCAGTTTTTCGATAATTTAGCATAATTTTATGAACAATAAAAATTCAATTGCCAAGACGTCTGGAATATAGACGAAACAGGACCAAGCCAAATCATTGCCATGAAAGGCGCCAAACAAGTGGGAGCTGCCACATCCGGTGAACGAGGAACCTTGGTCACTGTCGTGTATGCTGTTAGTGCCAGTGGAAACAGTGTCCCACCATTACTAATATTTCCTAGGAAATATTACAAGCCACATGCAGATGGGCCTCCTGGGTGCATAGGAGCTGCAAACCCAAGTGGTTGGGTAACCAACGAAGAATTCCTAATGTTCATGGAACACTATGTTAAGCACGTGAGATGTTCTAAAGATCACACAGTCCTTGTCCTTGTCTCAAATGGGACTAAACGTCATCAATTTCTGCAGGGAAAATGGCGTTGTGCTACTGCCCTTCCCGCCGTACACGTCGCATAAATTGCAACCGTTAGATCGGTCGGTGTATGGACCGTTCAAACGATTCTATAAAGCAGCGTCAGACTCATGGATGAAGAGTCATCCAGGAGAGACAATGGTCATATACAGCATTCCATCATTGGTCAAACCTGCCCTACAGAGCGCTGCCACGCCTAAGAACATTCTCGCCGGGTTTGAATCGACTGGAATATGGCCATTTAATCGCAACATATTTGGGGAAGAAGACTAACTGCCATCTGCAGTGACAGACAGGCCATTTACAATTACAGATGCAGAAAATGTTCTTGCTAAAATCCAAGAGGAAGTTCCTACAGAAGATGAAGCGAATAGCAACCTCGAAAGTCAGTCGGCAGCTCCACCTACTTCAACGGGAAGCCATGTGAGTCCCCAACAATTAAGGCCATATTCCATGGCAAGTCAGAGAAAAAAGACAACGAAGCTGAGAAAAATAACATCTGCTGTGTTGACAAGCAGCCCAATGAAGACAGCTTTGGAGGCGGAAGAACAGAGGAGAACTGACGCCAAAACAAAGAAGACCAAAGTAGTGGACAAACTGAATCTTCCAAAAAAGAGCGCCACCAAAGAGGCCAAGAAAAGTAAAAAAAGAGAAGCGTCATCTTCAAGTTCCGGTTCAAGTGACGAAGAAGAGGACGAGGACTGCTTATGCCTGAGATGTTTGAAACCTTGGTCACAATCGAAGAGAGGCGAAGACTGGGGTGAAGTGCATGGAATATAAGAGATGGGCTCATGCCTCTTGTGCTGCCAATGATCCTAGATACATTTGCCAGAACTGCAATTCAGATATTGATGATCTCGACTTCAATCGATTTAAAACAGTTCACTTCAATCATTATCATGTAAAACAATTTTGCATTTCAAATGTTATTTAGATAAATGAAAATAGTTTTATTATGTACTAGCTTAAAAGACCCGGCATCGCCCGGGTTTTATATTTTGTAATTGGAAATTAACTTATGAAGGATTTTCGATTTTTAAATTCTAGGTCCTTATATAGGCATTTATAATTTGAAATAAGAAGAACGACTTATTACACTCAAACTATTCCCTCAGAAAACGCTTGATATAGTTTTATATGGCTCATAGAGGATGTAGAATTTTGCATCCCATCGCTTGTACAGTGCACAGCAAGCCTGGTAGAGGTTTAAATAAGAAGAAACAGAAATTCCTGTAACATAAAATTGTAATATCAAGGCGGGAAATTTTATTTCCCACTCTCATGTTACCATAAAACTGTTTTGGGGATGAAATTAAACAGAAAGCATTATCACTTTCATACTTCTCTCTCCAAAAACCTGCGATATATTATAATAATATACACATTACCATACCTCGTTTTGTTTTCTCTATGTCCAGGGTAGAGAAACTTATGTGATTCCATTATTTTCGTGGATTTAATTCTGTAATATTTATTTATAACATGAATTATTTTTATAACTTCTTTTATTTGTCAAAAGTGCATTTCATTTTTTTTTTTTCCAAACCCATCTGATACCATTTGGCAACAATATATTCTGTGATTTGGAATTGATAATTCTGTGTAAAAAGGGATTAAGTATTTTCAAAAACATTTAATTTTTGGCATTTAAAATCAGTATTTTTCAAAATCCTTTCTTAGTGAGCACCTACATTATGAAACGAAGGTACTGTCAAAATTCCAAGTCTCTACCTGTTATAGTTTAGGCTGTACGTTGATTCCTGTCAGTCAGTCAGTCATTCATTCAGTCAGTCAGGACAAAGCCTTTTATATATATATATATAGAGATTAAAACATACGCATACACACGAGTTTTAAATAGTGTAACAACTTACCCTATCTATGTAACAACAAGTCCCACCAGAGGGCAAGTTGTTACAAAGTGCACTGTTTCATTATATGTGTATTTTAATATTGAAGCCTCAATTAAATTAAACTAATTAATAATGCATTTCATTCCCTAAGCTTGCGCCTAATAAATAATACCTGTTTTTAAAAAATCACACAAAAATTACAGACATAGCAATCAATAGACCAAAATCTGTAACAACATGCCCCAACATGCCTACTTTTGCGTAAAAGTGCTGCACCGCGGAAATCAGTAAGTTGGGTAACAAAATTAGCGTTTTTTTGTCTTCTTAGATTTGGATTTGTGATCCATTATTTTCCATTTCTTCGCACATCCGTTTCAATAATTATTCTGTAGATTGCACAGTTTTCTGCATGCAGTCTTTTTATAATATTGGGCATATCACAACTCCAATATAACAATAACCCTCATATGACAATACAATACGGTAAGGCCTACGAATATCGTTTTACGGAGGTTTCACGGTACCTCTAAACAAAAAATCACTTCATAAAAATTAATTTCTCGCGCACGAGCACAACACTTCTTTAACAATATATTTATAATTAAGGTTCGGATGTTTATGACATGTCATATTTCTATCTTGACCTCTCACCGAAAACACAAATTAAACATGAATTGCACATTTCTTATCCTAATAGAAAAGTCTTTATTTTGCATATAAAGTCATATGTTGGTAATTTTCTTGGCCTTCGGCATATTTCGGTCATATTAAGTAATTTAATGTCATATTTCAGTTATAAATTCGGTAAAAGAGCACAATTATGCAGTTTATGCACTAAATAAATAGTCTAATTAATTTTTTGCCGAAAAGAGTCACGAATATTTTGGTTTTACTGTAACTGAAATGTGAAGGAACAATAACAAATAATAGCAACTTCAAATAGACATGTTTTAAAAATAGTATCAGTTCGCATTTGCAGTGGTAGGTTATCTGGAAACATTAACAGATTACTTTTTTACCAGTAACACTGTAAATCATCCTAAAATTGTTAAAAAGGGATTATCTGTTTGAATTAATGTGATGTAATAATTTAGTGTTATTAAACGTTTTAAATTGAAACACTTATTCTTAGAAAACACGTTCTTGTATGAGGTCATATTTAGAATTTTTGGGTTATGTTTAGTCATCTTTAAGGTCATATTTGCAATCATATTTTCCACCTTATTAGGTCATAAACATCCGAACCCTATTTATAATATTTGTTGTTGCTTACGATATTACTAAGGTAATGCTCTAATAGATCGATTGACCAACACTTAGCACGCCAATATCAATCTGAATGGGAGTCAATTGCTGTTTCCAAAGAGAAGTTCAAGCGATTCTACTGACATCTATCATTCCATTGAATAACCTGGTGCAATGCTACGGTTGCCATCTACCGGAAAACCTCTTGATAGAGACTTGTGGTTGTGAGTAACGGATAGTTCATTGTGTATCTCGATCTTGAATATATTCTTTGAAAATGAAAGGGAGGTTAACTAAGAAAATACACCCCTTGCAAAGGTCTGGGATTATGAGGCCTATTGGGAAACTTGTGTCTAGGGAAAGACGGCGAGGAGCCGCTACGATTGTTCGGCAGCACTGGGCTGTGACGTCACTTCTTGCATCTTGGCACCAAATTCGAATGTTAGATCCTCAACACAAGCATGTGTTCGGCTGCTCTTGAAGCACACACGCTACTTTCTTTACCCTTATAAAATAAATTTGCCATTTTCTCTCGTCTTATTCTACATTTTGAAAAACTCACAGAACGTTCTCTACAGAAGCATGTAGATTACTATTTTCCAGCTTTTTGAAAACTCGCATAACTCTCTACCTTAAGGATTGAAATTACAATTTTTTTTACGTCTTAATCCATCTCTGGGAACTCTCACACAACTTTCTGAACCCTAATAATTTTTTATTCCTCTTTACTGTGTTTTTACCGACCCCGGAGTAACAAAGGATCGGCTTTAAAAATTTGTAAAGATTATACTTCACACAAGAGAATTCGTCTTATTCTTCCTCTTTGAACTCACACAACGTTCTGTTTCTTAAGCATTGAAATAACTATTTTATCGCGTCTTGTTTCGCCTCTTAGAACACATAGGCTAAACAACTTTCTCTAACTTAACCAATGAAATTACCTTTTTCTCGCGATTTATTCCATACCTGGGAACTCTCGCATGATTCTAATCTTGTTATATACATTATTGTGTAGAGATGATATTATATATTCTATTGATGAGTTTTATAATCTGAGTGTCTTTTAATATCTCTTATGACTTGCAATGATGGTATATTTACATGGCAATGGAAACAGGAGCTCTCCAAGAAAACCTGATCAGACCCAATTTTCTCCGCTATAAATTCAACATGGATCCCGGATCCCCATGTGGGGCGAAGGTAACCACGTATTAAGTTTTCGTTCCTCAAGGCATGGGATGAAGGTGACCTCATGAGGATGTTTTACAGGATTAACTTACAATACTGATTAGAAAACAGGATAAAGGTACCGAGTATCAGGGCTGCTAAGTGGGGTGGGGGCTGCTGGAGGCAAGAGACCTGAAAACTGAAAAAGTGTGATAAAATGTTCTATTATACGAGTAACGAGAAGGAAGCTCCACGGAGAAGTCGGCGGTCTGTGAAAACCCCACGATAAAAACATGGTCCTGGGCCCGATCCCGAGATGTGGCAGCCCTGCCAGCTACCTACGTAGAACACACTATATATTCAACCCTTTCAGAGCCGAATTTATACACTGGTAATAATACAATCAACAAGTAAAAATATTTGCAGGCTCTCTTTGAAATCGGCGAGGAAAATTTCAATGGAACAGCTGATTTTTTTAATGAGAAACATAACATTTGAATAAAATCATCACATTTTACATAAAGCATTACTCAATAAATCTTATATTTATTCTTAGGGACATATTCTGAAAATTATACAAATCTTACTAGTTGGCATTATTAGCCTTCGAAACTTATTAACAAGGTTTGGTATACTTCACTCTGTTTTATGGTACTGAGGAAAATGTTATCATATTTTGTAATTAACGTTATATTAACCCTTTCAGAGTTATATTTGTACATTTAAATAAGGAATCATCAAGCGAAATCATCAGTGGGCTCTAAGCGTAGAATCGATAAGGACAATTTAAACAGAAAAGCTAATATTCACAAATGACAACTGTAACAAGAGAAAAAAGCCTCAACTCATAGATAAAAGAAAATTCTATTAATCTTATATCTCACTTCATACATCATTTTTACTTCCTCTGCCCGTACGAGGTAGGCTACTATAGGAAGAGGACCTCCAAATTCGAAGTTGAGTTTTAGCATAAATACACGTTTTGAGGTTCCCTGAATCCAAAAATATTATTCCTGGAAACATGCTGTATGTGTGTGTGTGTGAACAGCCAAGCTCCAGAACGGAAAATCGTATGAAAATAAAATTTTGTTTTGGGTCAGGTACCTTCTGAAGATGTGACACGAATATTGCATCACGTTTTTCGTATTTTTAAGGGGACTTTACTTGAAGAAATTTTCGTTTTTCGCGATTTTTCGAAAACGGTTCCAACGATTTTGTTTAAATTTTACACATGGTGTGCTTATACTAAGAGGTAAAATTTTGATTTGAAACATTTTTAGGACAAATTATATGAAGGGTAGTTAAAAGACACCCACTCTGAATACGCGCTCTTTGCAATATGGCCTCTTATTCTATATCAGAATATGAAGTGAGAAAGATGTATTGCCCATGCTTAAGGTAAAGAAAGTTACGAGAGTACATTAATCAGATTTTATTTGGGTTATGTATGCTTTGAGGATGAGATGTGAGTGGTAACAACATTCTCTTCATATTTACAACGAATTTACATGAAAAGAATGTCATACATAACAATTATATTATGCTGAGAGACTAACTTAATATTTGGGCAGAGGAAGTAATATGAATTTCATATCAGATTTTTAGATGATGAATTTATATGTTATAAATGTATAATGTTATCTGTAAATATTCAGCTTCAAAGATTGATTGCCGTGGCATGAATCATTCACCATTCACTATAATCTACAGAATAGTAACAATACAAACGACATGGAACTCTCATTTGCAGTTAAGGAAATTTAAAATATTAATCTATATCTGGCATCAGTTCTTTCTTCTTTAAAAATCATCTTAACTCTATATAATATTTTCTCTACACAATAATGTATAACTTATAACAAGTTTATATTTACGAGTAAATAAATGTAACCAAATTTATCTATTGCTCCACATATACCAAGC
The DNA here is from genome assembly GCA_964059195.1 of Ectobius pallidus. Lineage (NCBI taxonomy): Eukaryota > Metazoa > Arthropoda > Insecta > Blattodea > Ectobiidae > Ectobius > Ectobius pallidus. The sequence continues at coordinate 10,552,681 of CAXKWD010000012.1, forward strand.
CTATTTTATCATATTTAAAAACTAAAGAGATAACTTACATTTTTGTCTAACCAGATTTGTACTTTTTTTTAAATGGACAAGGATGTAAAGTAAATGCATGGGACTATGGTTATGAAATTCACATCCTTTATCCAGGAAATAACAATTTGATATAAAACAATATAAAAGTATTTTCTATACAAATTTGATGTTTATGCCAATTTTGGTTCGGGGGTTCCCCTAACCCTTTTCATGAAGGGCCATCCCATTATCCACCACCTATGGACTCGTCGTGTCCCGGACTGGCAAAACCGGCAGCTATTTCAAGACACTGTACCACATAGTGATAAGTAGACCTCGGAAGTTGATGAAAAGTCCTTTTTTTCTGGCACATCACAGACAATGCAGGATGCTATAATTTTACCAAGACATAAAATATGTCTAGCACCGTCATAAGTCATAAGAAATATTAAAGGGCACTTAAATTATAAAACTCATCAACAGAATACGTAATATTACCTCTAGAGAACGCATATAAGAATATTGAAGTCATGCAAGACTTGCCAGATATGGAATAAGTCGCAAGAAAATAGTAATTCCATTGCTTGAGTTAGAAAAAGTTGTGTGTGTTCTAAGAGGCGAAACAAGACACGAGAAAATAGTTATTTCAATGATTAAGAATCAGAACGTTGAGTGAGTTCCAAAAGGAAGACTAAGACGAATTCTCTGCTGTAAAGTATAATCTTTACAAATTTTTAAAGCCGATTCTTGGTTACTCCGGGGTCGATAGAATCACAGTAAAGAAGAATAAAAACATTATTAGGGTTCAGAAAGTTGTGTGAGAGTTCCCAGAGATGGATTAAGACGTAAAAAATTGTAATTTCAATCCTTAAGGTAGAGAATTATGCGAGTTTTCAAAAAGCTGGAAAATAGTAATTTAAATGCATATGGTAGAGAACGTTCTGTGAGTTTTTCAAAAATGTAGAATAATACGAGAGAAAATGTCAATTTTTTATAAAGGTAGAAAAAGTAGCGTGTGTGCTTCAAGAGCGGCCGAACACATGCTTGTGTTGACGATCTAACATTCGAATTTGGTGCCAAGATGCAAGAAGTGACGTCACAGCACAGTGCTGCCGACAGTCGTAGCGGCTCCTCATCGTTTGTCCGTAGACACAAGTTATTGGGAAATCCAGCTTTGACCATATCAGTACACGCTAAAATCTCTCTTCTTCAGGTCAGAATCATGCTAACATCAGAACCTATGGCCTATTACATAGTTTCAGCCACTATATCGTTATTCGTTATCATCTAATAATACTTTGTCGTTTATAAAGACGATAATTCCATTAATAATAATAATAATAATAATAATAATAACCATGATCTTTTTAGATTTATGATAGGCATAATATTATAATAATGATGAGGATGATGATAATAATAATAATAATAACAATAATAATAATAATAATAATAATAATAATAATAATAATAATAATAATAATAATAATAATAATAATAATAATAATAATAATACACTGAGATATAAAAGGAGTTAGCCTATGCTTACAAACAGAAGAAATAGCTCAAACTTTCAGCAAAAGAAAATTAAGATTCTATGGTCACATTATCAGAATGGAAAGAGACAAACTTACCAAACAAATTTTTGATCACCATGTAAATAAAAAAACTAAACCAGCATTTTTCAAGGAATTTGAAGATTTGAAATTACTCAATATCAGAAAGGAGGATATTGCAAACAGAGAAAAGTTTGGGAAAGCAATATTCGATGGCGAATTACCAGAGAAACCCAAGAAGAAAACAGGAAGTAAATGGACGGATGAACGGACACAGCAATATCGCGAAAGAATGAAGAAGTTTTGGGAAGACAAGAAGAAGACAACTGTTCCACGTGGTTCTAAGCTGGCCTAATCGAAAGGATAAAAAATAATAATAATAGTCACTCCAATTTCTCATTGTACATAGCATTATTTAAACTTATAATTTACGTATAACTGCTTAAGACTTTGACATTTTCCTTGTTTTGCTTGTAACATTGCTCTTTCTTTAATGAAACTTGTGCTTTTTAATTAATTAATTAATTATGATGTAGTTTGTATTGATTTTGCGCCCTAACGATCATTAACTAGCTCATAGTTTGCACATTCTTCCATATAAACAACGATAGAACTAGCTTGAGTTAAATATAAAATGGTGTTTAAACACTGTACATTATAAAGATTGACAAGATATGACTTTTAGCAAGAACTGGTGCACACCCATTTTATAAAATATGGGAATTTTTCCCTCAAAGAGAGAAGTTATAAAATTATTGTAATTGGGTGGTCAAAAATAAGTTTAAAACTTCAATTCTCTGAACGTTAAGGACTTAGGTGTATCTGAAGTGGTTTCATGTGTAAAATCTGTCGATTTACTTATTTATTGCGTTGAGTTACTTTTTTTTGCCATTTTTAGCATGATTTTAACACTCCTCTTTAATACCAAGTAGTCAAGAGTAATCAGCTATGTCCATTTTCATTTGGGAAAATATACATCTTAAGGTACAATTTGGTATAAGATTAACTTCAAATAATATGTTTGGTTAATTACTATGTAAAATAACAAACAAGGGAATTTCTGTCCCACCCGTTACAGTGATAATTTTGTTAAATTATTATTGATGAGTTAAATAAATGTTCTGACAACCTGGAAACAGTTTATAATTTGTATTTAATCCCTCACACCTTCATTAATAACAACATTAAGACCCTAACAGTAATAGCAGAACAGCAAATGAACTTTTGTTTTGCATCATTAAAATCAGTGTCCAAATTATGTCCCACCCGTAATAGATTTTGAAAAACAAATTTATAATATTTAAAATAAATTTTAAATAATGCTTTGCATGTAGTGTGGAGGAGAAGGATTTGTCAATTTTACAGAATGTGAAGAACCAATTCTAGTTTATTATTTATGATATGTAATAAACAAAAATAGTTTTTATAATTTGCTAGAATGTTCCACCTTGGCTGTGCATTATAAACTTGCAGGTCAAGTTTTATTGTAAATGTTAAATCAGTTGATTGAAATCATTTAATATATAATGTAAGTTAATTGTTTTATAGCATATTAAGCCTATATAAATGTTTAATAATGATCTAATAGGCGTAGTTGTAGAAGAAATAGACGTTGTTAAGCTACTAAAAATTACATAACTGAAATAAACTTATATTTGTATAAAAAAACACTAAAATTGATCGCCCCAACTTAAGGGATATAGGAATACAGATACAGATACCAATAATAATAATAATAATAATAATAATAATAATGGCAACTTTTATCGAGTGAAATAATATGATAGTGCTTTCAGTTTTTTGAGCTCACGCTTCGTAAAAAAGAATTGCTTTGAATTTCTTTAAAGCAAACAAGAATATAATTATTTAGTTATGTCAATTAACTAGATTCGTGTCGCTATAATCTAATCTAATCTAAATCTAATATCTATGTAAATTTCAACGTGTGTTTTTCCAACTGCAAATAAAAGTTGCATAATGTTTATTGTGATCAGTAAATAAAGTTGTATACACTTTTAATGTAGTACTTACCTCAGGAATCTATATTATTGCAGAAAGCGTTAGTTCACATGTAGAATAATAAGATAATGTTTTACGAATACAATTTAAGGACTTGTGTCTTCAGAATGAAACTGTGTTTAAAGTAGCCCGCATGCAGGATACTGGGAGAGCTTCACCTTGAGAGCTCATCCCTTGCCACTACCACGTGTTGAGAACCTGTCCTGGTACATGGACAGATGCTGATGGAGTGTGTGGTGTGGCTAGACGTTTCAGTTCACTAATCTTAGAGCAGTGATTCTGACAACGTTTTCCATTGTAAGCAAAACCGGCTTTTTTTGTTTAATTCTCATTGACAAAGCCCCACAGATTCAAACTAGGCTTTCTAGACATAAACTTCCATCCATCTGTATATAAAAACTTTGAAGAAACCAGGGTTGCCATACGTACGTACGACTATAGTCGTACACTTACGACCATTTCATATATTTGTACGACGTACGACCACGGCCGTAGCTAGGTGGTGGCGAGATGGGCCCCCGCCAAGGGCGCAGGTACAGAGAGGGCGCAAAATTAACCATGAAAAATTCCGCCTTTTTTTAGACCGGTGCAATTTATCACGCAATAAAAATTCCACGTTAATGGAAGAAATCTTTCAGGTTATGAAAAATTACTGCACATGAACTATCTGTAGTATTATGCCGATTGTCTACAAACAAAAAGCAGTCATGCAACGTTATTTAATTAACACTTTTTTATTGGCATAAATCATGGACAGTATGGAATGATATAACAATAAAAATTAAAATGTACGTTATTATTGAGATGAAAGTGGTTAAACTATTCGAAAAAAATACTTTTACCTATATTAATGTGTTAAACATTTCAGTAGGCCTCAGGCCTATTATGTAATTTACTTTTGATATTAGACTTTATTATTTAATTCTTTTTTAAGTGGTTCAATCGTCTGAAAATAAGATTTTAGTACCTTGAAACTCCAACACTTATATCATTTTCAAATCGAGGTTTAGGTTTTCTTTGATAATAATAGTGTTTTTATAATGAAATAATAAACAATTTTACAGAAATTTAAAAACATTATTCAGACCCCCCAGTATTGGAGGGCGCAGATTTGTCAAACTCGCCAAGGGCGCAGAAGAACATTACTACGGCCCTGCGTACGACGCAACCATGAATCGTACGCCTATTTGTACGACTATTTTTAACATAGCGTTTTATATTTTTTTAATCAATCTACTTTTGAATTTTAAATTTTTATATACTCGTATATCCAGCTTTTTCTTTTCTCGTGGTTTTTATTACATAAGCATGTTGCTAAAATCAATTTTATTGGTAAACAGTCTTTTTCCTTTTGCAATAATTACAACACTCTGTCAACTAGTGTGTATTTAATTCGATTGTATTTTTATCAAATTTAGCACATCGGAAGATAATGAAATACGCCTAATCGTTTACAAATAAGATGATTTGTTAACAATTGCATGACATGTAAGCTGCATAATGCCGACTATTTATTATTATTATTATTATTATTATTATTATTATTATTATTATTATTATTTACGCAATACGTTCATTACACTGAAAATCAAGAGATATACGACAGTTTTAACTAGCATACGACTGTTTTCGAATATTGGTACGACTGTTCTACGTTTCTGATCTGGCAACCCTGCAAGAAACACTGTGTGTTTTTTTTTTTTAAACTAATTTAATGATGATACTTACTTACTTACTCAACGGCAATAGATAATTCCTCAGCAAGCTAAAGGAATATTATGGAACCCGAAGTTTCATTGCCGCGCTTACCTGAGCCCGCCATTCAACCCTTTTCTGTGCTAACTCTATCCAATCATCCCTCGAAAATCCTGCTTCTCTTAAATCCATCCTAATATTGTTCTCCCACCTACGTCTAGGCCTTCCACGTAGTCTTTTCCCTTCGTGTCTCCCACTCAATAGTTTTCAGATATGTCTTTCCTCCCCCATGCGCGCAACATGTCCAGCCCATTTCATCCTCCGTGACTCAATTACCCTTGCTTACTATTTTAATTTAATGATAATTGTATTAAATAATTTCTCTCGAATTACAATGAAAATTGGTAACTAGCTTTCAAAGCGCATTAATGAATGGTATAGAAAACTACGATATTATCAAGTCTTGTGTCTCCTTGGCTCAGCGTGTCCACGATTTTATTTCGGGAGCGGCTGTGATAAGTTTAACATACTATTATCACAATTATTACATTATTAAACCTTCATCTGTTACAATAACATTATAACACAACGATACTCAAATTACCGTATATTTCGGCAGATAAGACGACTTTCAGACAAGACGACTTTCAGACAAGACGACTTTCAGTCAAGACGACTTTCAGACAAGACGACTTTCAGACAAGACGAGTTTCAGACAAGACAAAGTATAAATTTTCGTCAAAGTTTTATAGTTTTAGCATATAAATATCATATAAGACGACCACCAAACTATCAGCGGTCAACGGCCTATGAATTTATATTTACGAAACAACTTCAAAAAGTTTTGATCCCAGAAATGTTGCCAACCGTCATACTATTATAATCCATAGGGTGAGTAGTAGAAGTTAAGGCAGAATAACTACAGTTAGTTAAAAAGACTGTTGGCTACCCTTACAGGAACAAAGCTTCCTCGATTTTTTTTTTCAAAATGGCGTCACTGAGCACAGTCGCACTACAATGGAACAGAACGATTCGTGCATTGTGCGTGAGCCATGTGATACACGTACGGGTATACAGTATAGGAAAAAATTAAAAAATAAAAAGTACCAAAAATAGGTTTTATTTCGCAGATTACTGGCGTTGGTGGTTTTATTTACGAAGTTCGCGTTATTTCCGCAAATGGTACCTAACTTCTTAATATACGAAGATAATATAATCCTGACATCAGAATAGGCTATATCAGTGGTTCCCAACCTTTTTCAGCTGGCGATCCACCTTTCCTTATCGGAATACTTCCACGGTCCATCGGTCCATGGTGGAGTAAAAAAACCTTATTTGTATCGTATCCCTTCCTTATGTACAGTCGGTCAAATAAAAAACGTCGGGACTCGTATGCTGTTAAAATTAAAGTTTTGACGCATTAGTTCACAAGTTTCCTATAAAAAACACAAAATACAGGTCATTTTCGGAACATATGAGGCCATGCGGCAGGAGGGAAAATATGAACAAGGAGGGAAAAAATGAACAACGCGAAAAGCGCAACACACGATATTCAACTTAATGCATTGTCATAATTCATTTTACTTTGTGTCATCGCCACATACAAATGCTAACGTGAGAGAAAGTGTAGTTAGGGCTGTAATTGACCTGCATTTCTCGGTCTCTGAAGCAGCGAGAAAGTTCCATATTTATGAAAAGCAGCTCAGAGGTGGGAACTTTACTATAATGCGACCGGAAGTTTCCATAGCAAACGTTGATCTGGCCTGACGCGTATTTCGATGCTAAGATTGGTTGCAGATGCTGAGCGTAAGTTATTGATTTTGCACTACAAGTACCGGTATTATAAAATAACCTTATATATGTTTTTTTTAAAGATACAGATTGATTATTGATAAACAATTTGTGTTCTGATTTGAAAATGGTTGACAAGCTATAAGCACTTTGTAGCAAAACAGTTATTTATTTAACAATAGATATATGTTTGCAAAATATATGCAACAAGTGGTTTCATACTCATTAACAAGTGTTCCTTGGTGAAAATAAAAACTACAATTATAAAAGTAGGCCTACACAAAGACCATTTTAATTTTTCAGGCAAAATTGCTGTTTTTAAGTAAGAATACTATATTAATGAGATTTTTGGAACGGTTTCGATTGAACTAACACGTCAATGTCAGGATTGAATGAAGATGTTTTTAATCTTAAGTCACTTTCAACATTGAATTGATTTCTGTATTAGTTTCTTAGGAAAACCAAAGTTGAAAAAGTACGTTCATATAAATACGTAGTGGTGAATACCATCAGAAACCTCAATGCAGTTACGGATATTGTTGGATATTCTGTCCTCGTTTCCATCTGATGGTTTATTCGACGGTTTCTGATAGTTTTATGATCGAGTCGCGACCCATCTGTAACCCTTCCGCGACCCACCGGTTGGGAACCGCTGGGCTATGTAATTTTATAATGCTTTTAATTGATATAAATTTCATACTAATTTCTTCTGGATCTCTCCTTTACACGACCCAGGATTTTGGGGGCCTTTTTTTTTCATGATTCAACTATGGTCGTCCTGCGGAAATAATTATACGGTAAGCAATTTAGTTTGTTGATGTGCATGTCACCTTAAACTGACTAAGGTAAAATAAAATCAGGTAAACTGATGTAAAAAAGTGCCAGTATGTTTTTGTTTAATCAGTTATGACTGCAATTATGATATGCAGAATATGTTGTTTTTTTTTAAATTGATTTCCAAGTTAAGCTCCAGATTTATTCATTAAGCAGGGCTTACGGAAGAAGAAAGGTCTCCATCTCGGCACCTGGGTCATTTTAACGGTCTAGTTGGATAGGCGCATGTAAAACAATAGTGTTTTTTGTCATAGCTACCTGTATTTTAATTTCCAAGGCCTTATAAGATCACAGTAAAACAATAGGCTATGTTGTCAAGATAACTGATTTTCATTTTTTTTTTATAAATTCTTTCGAATACGTATATTGCCATAAAATAGGCACTAAATTGAGCATTACTCCGAAACAGATCAACTGATTTTATCCATTATGAATAGACGTCTTCCCATGGACATTGTAAATGTGTATACCAAGTTTCATAAAAAATCCGGTAAAGCGTATCTGAGTTACCGCGTCTTTAAAATATACACTAAATTTGGTTTTACTCCGGTACCGGTCAACAGATTAGGTTCAAATTCAATAGGGCACTTCTCATGGACGTCATAAATGGGTATACCAAGTTTCATGAAAATCCGTTACAGCGTATTTGAGTGATGATCTATTATAATAGGCACTAAATTGGGCATTACTCCGGTACCGGTGAACCGATTTGGTTCAATATCAATAGGGTTCTTCCCATCGACATTATGAATGTTTATGCCAAGTTTCATGAAAATCCGAAAAAGCGTACTTGAGTTATGGTGCGTACAGACGCACGGACAGACGGACGGACAGACGGACGGACAGACAGACAGACGGACAGACATTTTTTCGTCCCCCACACAATCTCATAAAGTACCATACTGGCACTTAATAATTAAAGCTGCTGAGTCATAGAACAAAATTAAGTTTTCTTGCTTTCCCACTATTGGGAAATTGATCAAGCACCATTTCAAGCACTGGCCGCTGTGACTGGCAGGGGCTGAACTGCCGCTTAGGCAAACATTCAATGTTAGGCTGGATTTTGTATATACTTAGAGAAAGAAGAAACGGCATTTCTATTTCATGATTCGCCCTTAGCAATTCATGAGTCAGGATGTGCAATTCAACTGTCAAATTAAGATACCTTATGTCAAACATATTAGGATGCCTTTTTTTTTTTTTTTTTTTTTTTTTTTATTTAAAGAATTATATACAATCCGTGTTTTACCTAATGGTATATCACGGAATATTTAGATTGTAAATACATATTTAATAAGTTTTATTCAAGTGTGCGGAAGATGCTCTTGAGGAATTCTGCGACTTCAATTGTGTTGAAGTGAAGCTTCAGAACCATTGGTAGTGGACCTGTGCGTAATACAGCTGGTCGATCTCTTGAATACTTGCTGCATTCTGTCATCAAGTGTATGGCAGTCTGTGGAAGTTTCTCAGGGCAGCTACAGAGTGGTGAAGATCTTATGTTCATTTTGTGGAGGTAGGATTGAAAGCGGCCGTGATTTGTAAGAAACTGAGTGGTTATGTGGTTAGGCCAGAGGGATAAGGACATTCTGTGATGTATGTTTGGGATGAAGGTTTTGGTATGAGAGGCATCACTGGATCTGGTATAGATGGAATTCCAGATAGTGGTGTAGTGGTCAGTTAACAGCTGCTTGCTCCGAGTTATGGGAATAAATGTGTAGTCCAAGGTAGTCTTGTAACTGGCAGCAATCTTCGCAACGTAATCGGCTCTTTCGTTCCCACGTAGTCCTGCATGACCTTTGACCCAGTGAAGAGTAATCTTCTTTGCCTTGTTGAGGGTGATGATTTTTTCTCTGAGTTTAACTGACATCGGGTGGGTTGTTCTTTTGTTAGCGATGGCAAGAAGAGCTGCTTTCGAGTCTACATGAATGGCATAGCTTGAGGTGCCGTTTTTCTGTTGTTCTATCCATTCCACAGCCATAGAGATACCCAGAAGCTCAGCCTGGAAGACAGAGCATTCTAGGTCTAATCTTCCTACTCCAAGGAAGATCTCTTTCGAGTTTTTCATGGCTACCATCCCTGCACCAACATGGTTTTCAGTTTTGGAGCCGTCTGTGAAAATAAGAATTTCTGCTTTACCTACGGCTCCTGTAGTATCAATGGTTATGTGGTTATCTATAGGGTGGATAGGTTTGGACCTTGTTTGAATTTCTGTTCTTTTTAGTAAAGGAATTACTGCATTTGTGGCTTGACCTTTGGAGATGGCTTTGATGTCGTTATGTAAGTGTACAGCTGCATCTATGGGCATTGTGCAGGCTATTGCTTGCAGAGAGTTGTTTGAGACAGTTCTGTACGCTTTTGTTGCAAAAATCAGAAAGGATCTTTGTATTTGACGCAGTTTGAGTCTGGCCCTTTGAGATATAGAGATATTCCAGACCTCCGCAGCATACATTAATACGGGAAGAATGGCATGATTATATATCGTCATCAGGTGTGAATAGGAAAGGCCCCACGTGGTTTTGGAACATCTCACAAGGCTGTTGCGTATGTGCGCTATTTTATTCTCCAGATATAGTATGTGAGGGTACCAATCCATCTTATTGTCCAGCATTATTCCCAAGTATTTCATTTTGGCTACAACTTTTAGCTCCCATGCCGTAACTACGGGATTGCTGATGTATTCTTCCTTCTTTCTTATGTACATAGGCATCAGTGCCGATTTGTCCTGAGCTATTTCCAATTTGTGTTTACTACACCAGTCCTGCGTAATTTGGAGCGCTGTTTGGAGCGTGGAAAGAATGTGAGAATGAGAGTTACCTCTGAACAAGAGCATTATATCATCGGCATAAACCACAATCTGCAGATCGGGTACATCTGCCAGTCTTGATATTAGTTCGCTACCAATGATATTCCATAGGGTGGGACCTGCGACCGATCCCTGGGGGCAGCCTTTGGTGACTACTTTTGAGATTGAAGTACTGCCTAAGGTGAAGTGCGCTGTACGATCCTGAAGGAAATCCCCAATGATATTGAATATTTTGGAGGGACAGTTTAGTTCTCGTAAGCGAGCTAGGATACTAGGGTGCCAAGCGTTGTCAAAAGCACCGATGATGTCAAGGGTAAGGAGGCAGCTTTTTAGACCAAGCCTTCTGCACTGGTGAACATGGTCGGATACCGCTGTTATAGCATCCGTAGTAGATTTACCTGCTGTGAAACCGTACTGTTGCGAGGGAACTTGATTACTAGATAGAAGGAAATAGTTTAATCTCTCCATAACCAGCTTTTCCAGGCATTTGCCTGGAATTGATAGTAGGCTGATACCTCGATACCCTGTTACAGATTGCAATTTACTCCTGTCCGTTTTGGGAATTGCAATTACGTTCGCCTTTTTCCAAACTTCAGGAAAGCATCCTAGGTTTAGACATTTATTGAAAATTGTCTTCCATAGGTTGGGTAATGTCTTGTGTATATTCTTGACAATGGCACCATCAATTCCGTCAGGTCCAGGGCATTTCTTGTCGTTGAGTTTAGTTACTATATCTTCTATTTCGTGGTCTTGAAACTCAGGTTCTAGGTCAGTATCAGGAGCCCTATTACCCAGGTTTATTATTCTGATGGTCCGTTGTTCGTCACTGTCTAGATCAGGGGTATCATCAGGGAAGAATTTATCGAGAAGGGCTTTTGCTGTGTCTGCCTCTGACGAAGTTGAGGATCCATCAGTTCGGGTTAATGTAGAAGGGGGTGAACGTTTGGCGAAACCTGTTTTGCAGTTCTTGTACATTTTCCATGGCGATTCTTTTATGCTTTCTGTACAAAAGTGTTTCCAGGATTCTTGCTTTGCTTTAAGCATTTCCACTTTGTACTGGTTTCTTAGGGCTTTAAACCTGGTGTCGTATATCTCTTTAAGTGATGAGTTTTTGCATCTCTTAGTTCTACGTTTAGCTGCGTTTGTTTGTTTCCTAAGAGCATTTAGTTCTGGCGACCACCAAGGCTTAAAGTTGGATGTTGGTAAGAAAGGTGGGAAGCAGCTTCTATTAATGTCATTCAGTTGTTGCCATATTGTTGATATGGCATCATTCAGCTGTCGGCTTGTGGTTGCATTGTTTAGCTGGGTCATCCAAAATTTACCGATATGATACATTTTATGGTGGAACAGATTCCAGTTCCCTACTTGAGTGGCGAACTGCCTGGTGGATTTGCTTGTTTCTCTGATAAACTTTTGGGGAGAAGTGGGAAACGACACCTCATAGGTTATAAGGTTGTGGTCTGATTGAGTGTCATCTTCACTGACATGCCAGTTCAGGACTCTATGGGCTGTGTTGATAGATGTAACTGTGATGTCGATCCAGCTGTCGCCTTGAGCACCAGAGAAACTGGGACCGTCCTTTTCGTTCGCCGTGATCAAGCTGTGTGCTGTTAAGAATTCTGCTAGCGCCCTGCCCCTAGCGTCCGTTAGGATGCCTTAAGGCACTATTAAGAGTCCTAGGATACTGCATTATTTGGTAACCCCCTCAGCCCCCTCCCCCCATCTGAATACGCGTCTGCCATGGCTAACCGTTGTAAAATGTAGATTCATGTTAAAGACACATGTTGACATATATTATCCATGTGGATTTATGCTGATATGCTTACAGTGTTTAAACTATTTGACCATCTGCGTAGTGTCGTTGTTAATGGTTAGCGTCGCTTTCTAGAGATCCGCAGGCCCGGGTTCGATCATCTCCCCCGGATTTTTCTGAGGTAGAGAAGGGTATAACTCGATCGGTAAGACCTGAGCCAAACAAACGGCTGCGCAGTAGGCTACGATGATATAATCTAGACCTGCCTGATCTTCATCTCACGTGATGTTCCCTGCTGTACAGACCGAGTAAAAACATCTTAGTTATCGTCACAGCATTCAATAGTGAAGACCCAACGGCGATATTCTGTGAGTTACTTAAGTAATATTTCATAACTAAAAAAAACAAATACTTTATTCACTTTATTTTTGTTTTCAATAGTTACGGGCTACTATGAACCGCATAGTTTGGAATGAATAGTACAGTATATGCATTCTCTTCTGCCCCCGACTCCATTGCTACCGTCGGACGATAAGCTATCTGCGCGTTTTTGGTTCAGGTCCTGGCGTCCCAGTCGTACACTCAGCTTCATGACACAAACTGAGGAGCTACTTCATAAAGAAGAAACCATCATTAAAGGTCGTGAGAGTTGGCATGCTAACCACATGCCCTCCAATCCTGCCATCCGCCTAGAGTAGATGACGCAGAGGTCATATGATAGACCAAGTCCCTTCAGGGATGCAGCACTAAGGAGTTTAGTTTTTATTAATCCTATTTGTTAGGTCTGTCTTTTGTTTCATTTCTTACATCGTCTGATTTCATTGCGTTGTTGTATCCATAAATTTTAGCCCAACACTGCCAACTTAGTTACATTATGAAATTTGGAAAAGTCAAACTATATTAGACTCAGGGGCGGTTTCTGTAAATGTGCTGCAGTGCTGCACATCTCATCTGTTGATATCGTAATACGAATATTTTTTTATCGATTAACTATCAGTTTCCTTAACTACATTCTGAAGAGTGCGATCGGCACATGCGCATTACGATTCTGACTAATGTGACGTCACGCCAATGTTTTTTAAGTCATACTTCTTTCGGCGCGCAAGGAGTAAATCGAGAGCTAACCCAAAGTTGCGTTACGAACAAAATCGTCACGAAACTAGTGGGGCTAAGTAGCAAGCTTAGAGTTGTTATCGTAAGAGTGGGGCCACGGGAGCGCGCGGGGGAAAGGCATCAGGCATTGAGTGGGGGGCTATTACTGCTTCGAGCTAGTGGCGTGGTGAGCCCTTCACCATTATAGATGGCTCTACTCGTTGCGTGAGCATCGTTTACACGTCACTAACGTTCTCGGAAACTTAACGAAAGCGTCCCGTCATGTAAACAAGCACAGTGGCTACGATCAGTGACAGTTTGGGCATTAGTTCATCACAACTCTGTTATTGTTTTATACGTATTCCATTTAAAATGCCGAAAAAGTTAATTTCTTATTATTTTATTATTTTTTTAAAGAGATGATTTCCTTCTTCCGTTCGATATAATTATATGTATTCCTCTATTTCACGCTCAACGTTGCCAAAGAAGTTTCACTTCTGTCGCGTGGCACCCGATTTCCTTTATGTATATGCAGTGGTGATATTCAAACAGTTTAGCAACCGGTTCTCTTCAGGGTATTTGATGTTGATTCAAAATAGCCTAATATGCTATTTTGTCTTTTCATACTCATACTAAACTTACCCAGCTTCCTTAAAACATAACCATACACAATAAAAGAAGACCACAGTCCGTTTTATAATCGAACATCGAAAGCAAAGGGAGCGAGTGCATGGGCGTCCGCAGAAATTTTGTCAAGGGGGGGCCAATGAACAAATTACTGCCATCACCATCACTTTGCTACTGCAACTACTTTATTATTATTATTATTATTATTATTATTATTATTATTATTATTATTATTACTATTCACATTATTGCTATTATTATTATTATTAAATCAACAATCTTAATTTACTGTAGCTGGACCTATGACTATGGATACAAAAAAAAATCTGATGTATATAGGCTACACTCACATGACTTTTTCTACACCTTACATTTTCACAGGTAGGCCTACAATTCATATAAAATATAAAATGCGACATTTCTTGCCTTATCTTCATTATAATAAAATGTTTGGGTATAAATGGTTTCAAGTTTAGGGGAAGTAATTATTCCTACAAGCTCATATCTAGTCAGCTGTTACAGCTCGTTTTCATCCAAACAACGCGAACATAGATACAACAGTATTTGGAGACTTAAACCTCACTTCACATTAGTTGCTTATAGTCATTTAACTTAGAGGTTTATGTGTAAACAAAATTTCCAGGGAGGGGCAGCGGCCCTACCCTGCCCCCCCCCTTCTGGACGGCCATGAGCGAGTGTCGAGACGATCGGCCGTGCGCAAGTAAAGCCGATGTCCCACGATCCAATTTGTTGGTTGAAAATTTTGTATCAAGTAGAATTTCTATACAATTATTTCTGACTGTGCACACGAGAGTGCGTATTGGTCCAATATCCAGCGCCAGCTGTTCTCCCGAAACGAATATCGATGTCTACTGCAATCGACATGGCGGTCGATATGTACGCACGACCATCTATGTAGATGGTCTTGACACAAGTAACATTTTTTACGGAATTTTTATCATAATTTCCAGAGCACCTCAGCTTTTATGCCGGTTGTAATAATAATTGTTGTTAATATTGTTAAATTCAAAGTCTTAGCATCCGTTAATCTTCTTGACTTTAATGTTATAATATTTTATCTTTTTGGTTATGTTCGCTGGCCGAGCGAGCGCTGGCAACGGAGAGAATCAGCTGTACTGAGGAAGAAGCCATGTTTCTACGTCATGCACGTCACGCGGGGATAGAATGACGCTCATTGGTTGATTTCATACTTTTGGATGGAAAAATAGAAACGTTTCTATTTCGTTGCATGCAAAATAATTGTATGAAAAATATAGGATGAAATTGTGTGCAATGACAGTCGGCCATGTCACACGATCCAATCTGACGGTTTGCAGACATTTGGACCAAAAATTGGATCGTGGGACATCGGCTTAAGAGAGTCTGCCAACTTAACCGCACGCCCGCTACCTATGGTGGTAGTCCACCGCTAGCGAACATAAATGGCGTGTTTTGGTTCTAGCAAATTCATATATGTATTATCACTGTTGTGGATTGGCGTGAATCTGATCTTGGAAAAAGGCAATCACTCATTGTGAAGCTACCGGTTCGGAGAACTTACAAGATATTTAACAACCGGTGCGAACCGGCTGAATATCACCACTGTGTATATCAATTTAACAGGAGAAAGTGCTGTTGACATTTGCAGAGACTGAGCTACCGAAGCTTCACCTCGCTTCACTTAATTTCCTGCGCGCTGCGCTGGCATCGATGTCCAGTTCGTTATCTGAAATCACGACACAGAAACAATTAGTCTCAACATCTTAAGTAATGTAAATGAAACTATAGTTTTGGTTTGAGCCACTAAAGAAATTACACTGGCTGCTGTGTGAAATGACCACATGCTTGCTAATATAACCTATACGGCTCATGCTATACGAAGGAAAATGGTGTGCGCCAATCCCTGCCGACTCTTTGTGCGCTGATGTCGCACTTGTCAGAAGAAAGAAAGAGAGCGTAGATTTCCTGCGACAACTCCCAGGAGGTGCGTGATTTATCAACAATTGCAAGCCTCACACACAAGCTCTTTACCACACTCCTGGGAGCGTACGGGCTATATCGGGGGAAAGAGCTTGCAGGCAATCACGCGCGGTGAAAAAATAAGCCCAAAATGCATGCACGTTCTTCCTGGCATAATAGAATATCAACAAAAGAGTACGCGCGGAAGATCGTGCGTGTAATTGCCAAACACGCGCAAATTCCCTCTCAAAAGAACGGCGCGTGGAGTGTCTAAATTTTCGACACGCCAGCTAAGAGCTTGCGGTATTGTTTCAAGTTCAGTACAGAGGTAAAGGTAATTAGATGAAAGTATCGTAGGAGTAGGGTGTCCTGGGCCCTTGAAACATGCAGTTGATGTACAAGGTGGGCACAAAGTCCCGTTACCCCCATAAATTAACACTATATGACGGAATCGCAATTTTGTTTTTCTGTTTCAGATATAAACAATGGCTGATATAAGTTACTAGCTTAAAAGACCCGGCGTCGCCCGGGTTTTGTATTTTGTAATTGGAAATTAGCTTATGAAGGATTTTCAATTTTAAATTCTAGGTCCTTATATAGGCATTTATAATTTGAAATAGGAAGAACGACTTATTACACTCAAACTATTCCCTCAGAAAACGCTTGATATAATTTTTTATGGCTCATAGAGGATCTAGAATTTTGCATCCCATCGCTTGTACAGTGCACAGCAAGCCTGGTAGAGGTTTAAATAAGAAGAAACAGAAATTCCTGTAATATAAAATTGTAATATCGAGGCGGGAAATTTCCCACTCTTATGTTACCATAAAGCCGTTTTGGAGATGAAATTAAACAGAAAGCATTATCACTTTCATACTTTTCTCTCCAAAAACCTGCGATATAATATAATAATATACACATTACCATACCTCGTTTTGTTTTCTCTATGTCCAGGGTAGAGAAAGTTATGTGATTCCATTATTTTAGTGGATTTCATTCTGTAATATTTATTTATAACATGAATTATTTTGATAACTTCTCTTATTTGTCAAAAGTGCATTTCATTTGTTTTTTCCAAGCCCACCTGATACCATTTGGCAACAATATATTCTGTGATTTGGAATGGATAATTCTATGTAAAAAGGGATTAAGTATTTTCAAAAACATTTAATTTTTGGCATTTAGAATCAAAATTTTTCAAAATCCTTTCTTAGTGAGCACCTACATTACGAAACGAGGTACTGTCAAAATTCCAAGTCTCTATCTGTTATAGTTTAGGCTGTACGTTGATTCCTGTCATTCAGTCAATCAGTCAGTCAGTCATTCATTCAGTCAGTCCGGACAAAGCCTTTTATATATATAGAGATTACACCATTGAAGGACGGATTGTCACAATCTCTTGGGTTCACGAGAGGACAAGAATAGGCAAAACAGTCCAAACTGATGTGTTATACATTTAGACATTACACACTTTTACATTAAAGCACACAGATATACATTAAGACACAAAACACTATCTATAGTGTGTAGGCCTACATGTATTTATAATTAAAGGTTGAATACTTATTTTAGATGTAATTGGTGGTGACTTTATGCCCACCCTGTACTCTCTCTAGATGTTGAGTCTGGTTATGAAAGTGTTCAACTTTTTTTCATGTGTATGTAGTACGCATAGAGGAACTGAAAGTTTTCTCTGAATTTGGGGATGTAAATTACTAACAGCTTTTAAATCATTCCATATCAAGACGGCTAACATTTTGTCCAGCAGTTGAAAGGATTCTGAAATTGTACCCTGAACTGAAATCCTACTTCCTCTCTCAAGATAGAAATTCTGTGCCTTCTACAATAAGGGATTTCCTACAAAATGACTTTTAAGAGTAGTGTCTTCTGCTTCTTTCTTCAACCATGCACATTTTTCTCCACAAAATTATGTAGGTTGAAAAAGAAAATACTTTGATTGTAGAAGTGTACGAGTTACTAGAAATTGTTCTAACGTCGTTGAAAGACAGGCTTGAGAATCAGTTCACTCCTTTCAAAGTAGAACAAGTTTTAAATTCATTTTCAGAAGATGTCTTGGAAAATGAATGCAAATTCTTTATGGAAAATGTATTTTCGTTTTACGAAACCTGCGCTGAATACTTGGAACGATGGATGCTTCCTCTGGAAGAATTCAAATGCTTCAAGTGGCTTAAACTTAAAGACCTGAAGGACCTTAGCTTTGAGGACATTCGCCCATGACTTCAACACTTACAATCTAAAGGTGTGGATGTTAATGGTTAAAACTGTTTGACCAGTTCTGCAACGTCACGAATTATACCAGAAGTTCGGTCTAGGATGAAGTCACTACACTAGATCAACAGTGGTCTTCTTCTTTCTTTCTTTTTTTCACAGTGTCAGAACATTGAAACTTTTTAAGAAATATTGAATATCTGCCAATTCTTTTTTGCCATTTCAGACAGTAATACATCTACTGAACCTGTTTTCCCTCATAGCTGCTAAATGGACAAAAGAAAGAAACCGTTTGTTGATAGACTCGGTCAAAGGTGTTCTACTGGTTAAGTACAATTTCAAAGGAATGACTTGAGGGAAATTTTACAACTATTTTCTTCTAGAAAGCAATTCAAGTCGTACGTCAAGAGTACATTCTGTTGAAAAGTACAGTTTCAAAGGAAAAAGTATTAGCAGAAATTGAACATTACTTTAAGGCAATTGATTGTGTAACAGTTAAGTTTCATTGTTTGCCTACTGGCTGCTTGTAATAAGTTTAGTTATTAGTAGGCCACCATTATTTTAAGAACATGTTGTCTGAGTAGATTATTCATTTTACCCCACTGGGAAAAATAAAATATAAATAATTTGCCCGTTCAAAATGTAAATGTCAGGATTTGTTTTCAAGATGTTGTCACGTAGCGAATGGCTGCGTGCATAATTGACGATAGGAAACCATTTCTAAACAAAGGAAGGGTTGGGGAGACTTCGATTAATCGATATTGAACCCTGTTATGACTATCGATACTGCCCTGAATTTATTTGAATTACAGAAAAAAGAGAAGTGCGCATGCGCCGACGGTGAGTCGACGGGAGAAGAGCTGATCCCAAAAAGACAGTAGAGAGAGAACGTAACTGACTACGAAAGAAGACGGACGCAGGGGAAGTCGCCAGGCGAGACTAGAATGTGCGACAGTGGTGGAAGGCGTTCTGGCATGATGGTGGGTCAGACTTTCATCTGAGGAAATTCTGGTTGTGAATTTCCTTGACACGACTATATGGAGATAGTCATTACTCAGAAGAATACACCAAGTCGGCCAGTACGAGACACCGCTACAGCGACCACCAGCTGTGAGAGTGAGTCGTGACTGCTCGCTCTGAATAAGAGCAGATATGGACATCAGGAAGTAACGGAAGACAACTCAGGATCGGATGATAAGTTGGACATCACTGGTTGAGTATAATCGTCTAGACTTTTATATTGTTTGGGGAGTGGGAAAACTGAGATATTCCTTTTTGTAAGGATGGTTTCTAAGTAATGTGTGGCGATTAGACGCCGTATTGTATGATAAAAGAATAGAATAGAAACATAGAAGTGAGAATTCTAGAAGTAAAGTGATGAAATCCAGTAATCCAACTATTTTCTATTTCTGGTCTAAGTTAATTATAAAAGAGCAGTCAAGAGCCTAACCGTTGAATGCCAAAGATAGATCTCTTCACTTTGGGGTTTTATGGGTGATTGTCCCACGAATGAATACATAGCTAGGGGCAATTGGTGATGCTCATATAAACTTTGTTATTTTTGAGACAGGACGCGAGGGGAGTAAGGAAGAAAGGTAATTAAGGGGCATGCTTAGTACTTCTTACGAGGGCCCCTCCCACTTGGGTTTCTTTCAGGTGACGGGTGACTATCTATAAATAGATTTCATGCTGGCCTGTAGTGTTAAGTTATGTTTTTTTATAGAGATTTATCTACAAGCGAAGGTGTATGGAATATGGTAGAGGGGGATAAGAAGTGGAAAGATTGAAGGGCAAAAGAAGGCCTACGAGTGGTAGTGCATTAGGTGTGTACCATTGGAAAATTTACATGTTAGGGTAGAAGTAGAAGTCACTAAAGGGGTTATAGAGAAGCTTACTAATCTGGGCGTGAATTAGTTTCAGTTAGAATTCTAGGGAATTTAGAGACAAAAGAAGATTGGGTGCCCATGCTGAAGAGTAGTAACTTAAGAAGTAGGAAAACTAGAATAACCACCAAGTGAATTAAATCAATGGTATAAGCTGAAGGGAACTCTACTTAAAGAGAGAAAGGGGTTAAAAGATAATAGCTGATGATTGGTCAGGTTAGAAAGAGGTGAGTGGGTTGAAAGATAATAACAAATGATTGGTCAGGTTAGAAAGAGGAGAATAGGTAATTACGAGTAGTGTACTGATGATAAGTAGTTTATTAACAAGTATTAGAGATTGTAAGGGTGAGGTGAGGGAACGCCGGAAGTATCCCGAATCAAACAAATAAAATCTGGTAGTAGGCAAGGCCTATACTAGTAACATATAAAGAAAAGAAATTTATGAGAGATTGTGAAAGCCATCGATGTTGGAGGCGAACAACGGCCCCACGTGCCTCTAGGAGAGAGTGTCAGGGACCTCTGACATCGATTTACAAAATTTTATTTTTGTTTGCGGCCCATTAATATTTTCCCGGTTGCAGGAGAGGAGTCAGATTGTTTGTAACTCAAGATCTAGACGCCGCTCCTGTATCGGTGGTCTATCGCCACAGTCACTCTGTGGGTATAGGCCTAAACTTCTATTTCTTTCTTCATGAGACTGTCTTTCCTATCTATCTTTAAATACAATTCTTCATGGACTAAGATGACTAGTAGACTGGTATAGGAGACATAGGTGGGATTATTGAGTGTAATATGTAGAGTCAAGGACTGGATTATGAATTGAAAATCTTTATTTATTCGGAAGAAAGTATAATATATATATTGAAATATCTTGAAGTTGCAAATGAAAGTGACTACACAAGTTAGTAGTAAATAATACAAGACGTTCTAGTAGATACCTGGAAATAAAGAAAGAAAGGAGATTAAGTAATTAATTAGGGATTTGTTATTGTTGAACAGAGAACGTACTTATACAGTTAAAATTGGGTATACTAACCTTGAATAATCAAATACTATCCTACCAATAAAAGTGTTGAATGGTTAATGTAGTGTAAATGTAATTTATTGTATATAAGATTGTTATTGTTGAAAAAAGAAAAAAAAATAATATATTAAATAAAGTATGGCCATGTGTTGTGCTGCATAAAGTTATCGTGAAGTTCCAAATTTTGGCGCCCATATCGTGGGGCGAGTTGTGTTAAAATCACAGATTTTGATAGCCCATATCGTGGGGCTAAGTAGTGTTAAAACAAAACAGTATTGCTAATTGTTGCAACTTAATGTAGTTAAAATTGTTAAGTAAAAAGAAACCTTTATTCAGTTAAAGTGTCAAAAATTTTGGTCGCCCATTACGTGGGGCTTGATATAAGAAAAGAAAACAAACATTAATCAGTTAGAATTGGAAACTTGAAATACGAGTCGTCATATACTTTGTGTTTGGGAGTTAGGTTAGTATAACTGAAATTTATTCAAAAAAAAAAATAATAGTAATAATAATAACATATTTTTGGGAAAAGAATAATGACTATTGACAAGTAAGGACTTCTATAGATGACTAAGACAGACGACTGAACTATTGTGTTCTAATCTTTTTTTTTCAGTGGTATTGTTAATATATAAATATGGCTACTTATGTTGATCCATATGCACAAATAAGAGCAGCTGAGTTAACCCAAGCTATTAGGAAGTTGAGGAAGGCGGATTTAGAGGCAGAATGTGATAGAGTAAAGTTACCGACCACAGGTACAAGGGATGAGTTAAGACAACGCTTGTTAGATTATGCCCGCAAGAACCCTCAGTCATTTCAAGTGTTAATTACGGCTTTTGCTCTGAGTCAGGAAGTTTTGGAAGAAGATTTAGTTGAACATAATATAACGGTTCCACAAGATTCATATGGAGATGTAGTGTATACATGGGTTAAGTTAATGCGTAGGAAGGCCATGGCGGTAGCTGATTCAGAAGAAGTTGTACCAGTAGTACCATCGTTTACAATTCAGTTAGAGCCGCATAAACCAAATACTTTGGATCTGGTTCGTAAATGGAACATTAAATTCAAACCTGGGGATAGTATTTACTTATTTTTGGAGAGATTGGAAGATTTAAAACAAAGTTCTAAGTTACAGGGTGTAGAGTTATTGTCAGTATTACCCGAAATTTTACAAGATTCAGCTTTACTTTGGTGCAGGAACAGATTAATAGATTGGCCTACATGGGAAGCTTTTTTGAAAGAATTTAGAGAATATTACTTGCCTATTGATGAGGAAGACTCGCTTTTGGATGAGATTAGACAGAGAACGCAAGGTCCTAAAGAATCGATTTTTGATTATGTTAATGCTATTCAAACGTTAATGAGGAGGCTAAGTACTCCAATGAGTCCTCAACAAATGATGAAGACTGTTATCAAAAATTTGCGTCCTGATGTAAAATTGTACCTTAGACCTGCAGAGATTCAAACTATAACAGATTTAATACGTGTAGGTAGACAGTATGAACAAATATTGTTAGATTCTGAGAGATATATTCCTCCTCCAACGCAGGTTAGAGCTACAATTAAAGAAACGGCTTATAAACCTCAGAGACAAGTTGTTATACCTTCAGTTCATACAGCGTTAGGAATTCAGGGAAAACAGGAACTTCCATTGTCTGAATTACAAAAGAAACCTAGTGTTAGTTTTTCTGCAAAGACTTGGGATAAGGAACGAAATTCAAGTCCTGTAAATAATTCTAGAATGGTTAAAGTAACAGAAAATAAAGAGAGACAGGATGAGTCGAGGGAAAATGGTAAAAACACCACTTTGCGTTTTTCAAATAACCAGCGATGTTGGAACTGTGATAAAACAGGACATAGACAGTTCGAGTGTAAGGCACCTCGTAGAGTTACTCCACGCACTACGATTAAATGTTATAATTGTAATAAGCTTGGACATAGGTCTATTGATTGTAGGATGCCCCAAGAAAGAAAAGTTAGGCCTACAAATTCTTTACGACGATTAACTAAAAATCAGGCTTGTGTGATGTTAAATATAAATCCTACAGATTTAGTTAATGGAGATAGATGTTTTGTTGAAATTTTGCTGGAGGATATTACATTTATTGCTTTAATAGATTCCGGTTCAGATAAAACTTATGTGGGAGAGAAGGGTGATTTTTTGTGTAAAATGTTAGATTTAGCAGTAGAAGAATCTGAAGTTAGGGTGGTGCAACTAGCAGATAAAACTTATAGTTCTATAACAGGAGAGAGAACTTTTGAGATGAAATTGCAGGACAGGATCTTTCAGATAAAATGTAAAATTATGCCAAATTTAGCAGTAGATATGATTCTGGGCATGGACGTTTTGAAACAAATTGGGTTAGTAGTAGATTTGCAAGATGGGACTTGGTATTTCAAAGATGAACCAGCAAAAATTTTTCAATTTGTTAAGGCTATAGATTTAAAAGAAGAAGATCAACTACATAACATTCTTACTTTACCTACACCTCAGGAAAGGGACAGATTGAATATGTTTTTGGAAAATCAGTTACAGAAATTTGATCAGTGTACTGGACTTACCGATCTGATTTCTCATGTTATTGATACAGGCGATGCAAAACCTATAAAACAAAGATATTATCCAGTATCACCCATTTTGGAAAAAGTTATA
Organism: Ectobius pallidus; assembly: GCA_964059195.1. Lineage (NCBI taxonomy): Eukaryota > Metazoa > Arthropoda > Insecta > Blattodea > Ectobiidae > Ectobius > Ectobius pallidus. The sequence continues at coordinate 10,576,602 of CAXKWD010000012.1, forward strand.
CACGCGGAAATAGATAAAATGTTATTGGAAAAAGTTATAGAGCCTTCAAATTCACCTTGGTCGTCTCCGGTAGTTATGGTAAAGAAACCAGATAGAACATGGAGGTTTTGCGTAGATTTCAGAAAAGTAAATAATTGTACAAAAAGAGATAGTTATCCTTTGCCATACATTGAACATGTGTTGAGTAAATTACGACATGCTAGGTATATCAGTACAATAGATTTGAAAAATGGGTATTGGCAAGTTCCATTAGATGAAGCAAGTAAAGAAAAAACAGCATTTACCGTACCTGGTAGAGGATTGTATCAGTTTCGAGTTATGCCTTTTGGGATCCATAACGCACCAGCCTCGTTTCAAAGATTAGTTGATACTATATTAAGAGAAGAGATAGGAGAGAAATGCTTTCGTTATTTGGATGATATAGTACTTATTAGTGAGACGTTTGAAGAACATTTGTCCTTGTTAGAAAAAGTCTTAGAGAAATTAAGAAAAGCTAACCTGAAAATTAATAGGGAAAAATCAAAATTTTGTAGAAGTGAATTAAAATATTTGGGTCATATCATTACTCCATTAGGAATTGCTGTAGATTCAGATAAAATCTCGTGTATCCTTGAGTATCCAGCCCCTACAAAAGTCAAGGAAGTACGAGCATTTTTAGGATTGGCTTCTTGGTACCGACGATTCATTCCATTTTTTCTGAAGTTGTAAAGCCCCTCACTGCACTTCTGAAAAAGAATCAGAAATGGCGTTGGACTAAGGAATGTCAGGAATCTTTTGATGAATTAAAATCGAAATTATCTAGTAGTCCTATATTAACTTGTCCAGATTATACTAAACCCCTAGTGCTACAGACCGACGCTAGTTTTTCAGGACTAGGAGCAGCTTTAATTCAGACAGGAGAGGAAGGAGAGGAAAAAGTGATAGCTTATGCTAGTAGAACTTTAACGGTAGGTGAGCAAAAGTGGGCAATAGTTGAGAAGGAATTGTTAGCTATATTGTGGGCAGTTCAAAAGTTTCGTCCTTATTTGGAAGGTTATCATTTTAAAGTATATACTGATCACTTTGCTCTGAAATGGTTAAATACATTACAGAATCCGACCGGACGATTAGCTAGGTGGAGTTTATTGCTCCAAGAATATGACTTTGAAGTAATACATAGGCCTGGTAGATTACAAAAAGTTTCGGATGCTTTATCTAGAATACATGAAGGGAAAGTTCAAGGGAAAACGGTAGAGGAAGAATTTTGCCTCTTGTTGACTGATAACTCTGAAGTAGTGGAATGGGAAAATATACAAGATGCTTGGTATATTAAGCGGAAAGCACAAGTACAGAGTAAACCTAAATTTTGGCCAGATTGGAAGGTCGTAGATGGGAAGTTGTACCATCTAAGATTAGATCAGTTAGAACAAACTTTAGAGGGAACAGTAAATAGGTGGAAATTAGTTATTCCGCAAGATTATAGGATTAAGGTATTACAGGAATGTCATGATGCACCTACTGCAGGACATATGGGGATAACCAAAACTTTCTTTAGAATAGCAAACAAGTATTATTGGCCGGGAATGTTTAGAGATGTTGCTAAGTATGTTACTGCTTGTGAAATATGTCAGAGACAAAAAGTATTACAAACGACTCAAGCAGGACCAATGCATTTTTACCAGAAAGAGAAACCTTGGATGACTGTAGCTACTGATCTGTTGGGGCCTTATCCCCGTTCAAAAAAGGGAAACAGATATGTGATTGTATTTCAGGACACCTTTACCAAATATGTAGAGTGTAAAGCGTTAAGGAAAGCAACCAGTAGAGCAGTTACGGAAGCATTTTATGAATTGATTATCCTTAAATGGGGAATTCCGGGATATTTGCTGATGGATAATGGACCGCAATACACTAGTAAATTAATGCGAGAGATAGCTAAAGCTTTTAATATAACTCCTTGTTATTTACCTGTATATTCGCCACAAGGAAATCCAGTAGAAAGAGTCAATAGAGTATTGAAAACAATGATTTCTAGTTACATTCAAAAGGATCAAACAGTTTGGGACGTGTATTTGAGAGAATTTAATTTTGCTATAAATACGGCTAAGCATAGTTCCACTGGATGCACTCCTTATATGCTAAATTATGGGAAGGAGCCTGAAATTATCAGTTGGATTGAAAAGGTGGAAAACCAACCGATTCATAAAGAAATTCCAAAACTTTGGGTGGAGAGACTCAATAAATTGAAAACGGTACGTTTAATGGTTAGACATAACTTAGAAACCGCCTATAAGAATTCGAGTCATTATTATAATCTTCGGAGGAGAGAGGTGAGATTTCGTCCAGGAGATCTAGTGTTAAGAAGAAACTTTAAATTAAGTGATGCCTCACAAGCTTATACAGCAGGTTTAAGTGCAAAGTTTGTCGGGCCCTATATTATAAAGAAAAAGTTCAGTGAAAATAGCTACGAACTGACAAACCGTTTTGGTAAAAAGTTGGGGAAGTGGCACGTCAAAGACTTGAAACCCTTTGTTCCTGGATAAACATTCTTTAAGGCTGGTAAACTAAACAAAACAAAAAAAAAAAAAATGTGAACAGTGTTAACATTATTTTTTTTATGGTGAGTGGGGGAAGAATGTCACGTAGCGAATGGCTGCGTGCATAATTGACGATAGGAAACCATTTCTAAACAAAGGAAGGGTTGGGGAGACTTCGATTAATCGATATTGAACCCTGTTATGACTATCGATACTGCCCTGAATTTATTTGAATTACAGAAAAAAGAGAAGTGCGCATGCGCCGACGGTGAGTCGACGGGAGAAGAGCTGATCCCAAAAAGACAGTAGAGAGAGAACGTAACTGACTACGAAAGAAGACGGACGCAGGGGAAGTCGCCAGGCGAGACTAGAATGTGCGACAGTGGTGGAAGGCGTTCTGGCATGATGGTGGGTCAGACTTTCATCTGAGGAAATTCTGGTTGTGAATTTCCTTGACACGACTATATGGAGATAGTCATTACTCAGAAGAATACACCAAGTCGGCCAGTACGAGACACCGCTACAGCGACCACCAGCTGTGAGAGTGAGTCGTGACTGCTCGCTCTGAATAAGAGCAGATATGGACATCAGGAAGTAACGGAAGACAACTCAGGATCGGATGATAAGTTGGACATCACTGGTTGAGTATAATCGTCTAGACTTTTATATTGTTTGGGGAGTGGGAAAACTGAGATATTCCTTTTTGTAAGGATGGTTTCTAAGTAATGTGTGGCGATTAGACGCCGTATTGTATGATAAAAGAATAGAATAGAAACATAGAAGTGAGAATTCTAGAAGTAAAGTGATGAAATCCAGTAATCCAACTATTTTCTATTTCTGGTCTAAGTTAATTATAAAAGAGCAGTCAAGAGCCTAACCGTTGAATGCCAAAGATAGATCTCTTCACTTTGGGGTTTTATGGGTGATTGTCCCACGAATGAATACATAGCTAGGGGCAATTGGTGATGCTCATATAAACTTTGTTATTTTTGAGACAGGACGCGAGGGGAGTAAGGAAGAAAGGTAATTAAGGGGCATGCTTAGTACTTCTTACGAGGGCCCCTCCCACTTGGGTTTCTTTCAGGTGACGGGTGACTATCTATAAATAGATTTCATGCTGGCCTGTAGTGTTAAGTTATGTTTTTTTATAGAGATTTATCTACAAGCGAAGGTGTATGGAATATGGTAGAGGGGGATAAGAAGTGGAAAGATTGAAGGGCAAAAGAAGGCCTACGAGTGGTAGTGCATTAGGTGTGTACCATTGGAAAATTTACATGTTAGGGTAGAAGTAGAAGTCACTAAAGGGGTTATAGAGAAGCTTACTAATCTGGGCGTGAATTAGTTTCAGTTAGAATTCTAGGGAATTTAGAGACAAAAGAAGATTGGGTGCCCATGCTGAAGAGTAGTAACTTAAGAAGTAGGAAAACTAGAATAACCACCAAGTGAATTAAATCAATGGTATAAGCTGAAGGGAACTCTACTTAAAGAGAGAAAGGGGTTAAAAGATAATAGCTGATGATTGGTCAGGTTAGAAAGAGGTGAGTGGGTTGAAAGATAATAACAAATGATTGGTCAGGTTAGAAAGAGGAGAATAGGTAATTACGAGTAGTGTACTGATGATAAGTAGTTTATTAACAAGTATTAGAGATTGTAAGGGTGAGGTGAGGGAACGCCGGAAGTATCCCGAATCAAACAAATAAAATCTGGTAGTAGGCAAGGCCTATACTAGTAACATATAAAGAAAAGAAATTTATGAGAGATTGTGAAAGCCATCGATGTTGGAGGCGAACAACGGCCCCACGTGCCTCTAGGAGAGAGTGTCAGGGACCTCTGACATCGATTTACAAAATTTTATTTTTGTTTGCGGCCCATTAATATTTTCCCGGTTGCAGGAGAGGAGTCAGGATCTAGACGCCGCTCCTGTATCGGTGGTCTATCGCCACAGTCACTCTGTGGGTATAGGCCTAAACTTCTATTTCTTTCTTCATGAGACTGTCTTTCCTATCTATCTTTAAATACAATTCTTCATGGACTAAGATGACTAGTAGACTGGTATAGGAGACATAGGTGGGATTATTGAGTGTAATATGTAGAGTCAAGGACTGGATTATGAATTGAAAATCTTTATTTATTCGGAAGAAAGTATAATATATATATTGAAATATCTTGAAGTTGCAAATGAAAGTGACTACACAAGTTAGTAGTAAATAATACAAGACGTTCTAGTAGATACCTGGAAATAAAGAAAGAAAGGAGATTAAGTAATTAATTAGGGATTTGTTATTGTTGAACAGAGAACGTACTTATACAGTTAAAATTGGGTATACTAACCTTGAATAATCAAATACTATCCTACCAATAAAAGTGTTGAATGGTTAATGTAGTGTAAATGTAATTTATTGTATATAAGATTGTTATTGTTGAAAAAAGAAAAAAAAATAATATATTAAATAAATTATGGTTATTGTTATGCAAAGTAAATTAACGTGAAGTTCAGATTTTTGACCCTTATCCTTGTAATGGTTTGAGAGTCGCTGATTTTTGTGCTAAGTTACATACTTTGGTAGTGAGTATTGAAAAAGGAGAAAAAGAAGAAGCAGAATAATAAAAGAAAGATAAATCCGAACCCACTCCCGTCTCCACTGTTAATTTAAAAGCTAGTCGAGAGGCATGTAGGTACATAGCCTGTGTATCTATAATTTAATTTGTGACTGGGCTGATATATAACAAAAAGGAAAGAGGAAGCGTATTGATGATGGCGCCCGTTAATATAAATTTTCATCAATATTATCAAAACTGGGTAAATTGTTAAAAGAAAGAGAAAGTAGACTGGGAGTAGGAAATTTGCAATCACCCGGTGACAAAGGTAGTTGTACTGAACGTTGGAATGTGGACTATGCAGGCAGTGTTATGATGACACGACAGGTGCATGAGTGACCTTGTTTTGTAGGAGTTCAGTAAACTTATGTACTACGATTGAGAATAATCACATATTAGTCGTCACAGAATTTTGGCGAAGATTTAATCCAGTTAGGGAACTTTATAGCATAAAGTAAGAAAGTCCGTCACAATGTCCTAATCTATGTCAAGCAATATCCTGCACTTGATAATTTTGAGTTGGTAATCCTACATTTTCAATGTCAATTTATTGCTACAAATTACAATACAAATTACAATACAAATGTATACAAATGTGGTTTCGAACGCCACCCGAAGAAGCAAAGCTTGTGCTCGGGGGCGGGATTATATTTTACAAAACATTGATCGTATTTTGGTCCATGATGAAACAATTCTAAATATTGTTTTACCTTTTTGTTTAAAACACAGCCCACGAGTTCTCAATAATACCGTGAATTCTCCTCGCAGATCACAACAGGTGAATTCTTTTACTATAAAAACGTTACTAGAGTGTTCAACAAAACCTTAATATAACAATCCCTGTGATCAAAAGAAAACAACTAATTAATCTCTTGCGATTCTTTCACAAATAAATAACTCATGGCGTTTTAACTAAAAATAAGTTATAAGCTTTAGATTTAGGTTATGTTCCATCACAAACCACGCTTACTTCACAAGCTTATTGATTGCCTCAGAATCACTCTCCTCTAATAGTTCAGTATCCTTTCTACGTAGACATTTTATTAAAACTTCTGACTCAGGTTCATCAGTATGTCGAACAATATGGATTGTCCATACCTGGGTTCTTTCAAATCTGCTGACAGAACCTTGTATAGTACGCTTTGCTCAAGCTGAGAAATAACAAAACACCTCTTCTTGTAAGATTCATTGTTGAATTTCTCCATTATGCAGGCCATCTGTAAATATAGAGAGACAATTCATTAAAACTTAATATTTAGACTATGCTTACGCGTATTTATTTATAAGGAAGCAAGGGCGGAATAAGGTGTGGCAACGGAAATAGGAACACTCCAGACTTCAGCAATGGAAGGCGAACCTCAAGGATGGAATGTACAGTGGTATTAATCAGACGTGACAGTCCAAGCATGGATGCGCGATAAATGCAGACGAGTCCATTAAGGATTTGTATCGCGTGGAGGGGTGTATTCAGTTGTGTCGTTGTTTTTAGTGCGATTATACAATATAATGTAATTAAGAAACAAGATACCTTGTTACAATTGCTTCTCCTATCTCTCGCTAGTGCAGTTCATCATTCTTGCCCATCCCCATGATTCCTCTTACATGCATCACCTCCTTCACGCGCATCTGGCTGTCGCGTCTGATTAATACCACTGTACATTAATGATCTATTCAGAATTCACCATGAAATGTAATTTTCTATAACAAATTTGGCATCAAATAACACTTTCCTTGTCAATAAAAACAAAACCGAGACGTTGATAGTGCTGGTCACGGATGCTATGGAATATAGTTTAATTGTCAGAACAGTAAATCAACTTTTTAATATTTACAATGAGTAACTGGTTCCCCCTCCTCTACTGCTACACATCCTTCTTGTTCGACCTTAATATTATTTGTGACGAATGTTCTCGAAATTATATTTGTTCTAACTCGCTTTATTATAACTTGTCACAGAAGGATTTTTGAGCCGATGACCTTGTTTTATGACCTAATTACAGATTACAGAGCTCGCCCTCAAACTGAAAGCATGGACCACGTCATAGACAGAGGCGGCGGGAATTCGAATGCAAGCGAAACGTGCTGAGTTGAAAACATTGACGGTGTCACGGCATTATCCACTTGGTCAACTAAAGTGCGTGGAGCCGTGGACTGTATTTTCACAGTGGACTTTAGCACTCCATGCATGCGCGAAGCTTTAAGATTCCAGGCGATCTCTGTACTTTCCAATCGTTTGTACGAAAACGTGTCGTGACATGCACTAACGTTTCATCCGGTTTGAAAATCAGTACCTTCCCTTCTCCTTCCTCTCTATATATAACCTACTAAATTTGGTCGTTTCTTCCTCAGTTTGCTACCAGACGTTCATGCAGATGGCGTCACTGAAAATCTGAGATGTTGGGCTGTACTTATCAATCACATGTCTTCATTTCACATTGAAAATGGTTTTTTATCCATATATAAATAATTCTTCACATTTTTATCATTTTTGTTTCAGAATCTGACTTCCTTCAGCCAGTCGGAAGTATATTGCTGTTGCAGAAGACGTTGTATAACTCAGTGAGTACTATTTTTATTCATAATGGCGTCAAATTTGATTGATATTATTTCAGACTCCGAAAGAGAAATGAATATGTAACGTTAATGGATTCCGAAAGATACTCTTACAAAGGGATTCCGTACCTGAGACCTACACAATTTCAGATTCCGAACCTGAAAACGATTAGAGACAGTATATCCGGCACTGTCGGGATCTGAAAACGATGTAGAATCTACATCTCCTTCGGAATCTGGACTCATAAATGCAGGCGAAGAACTAGTTTCGGACAACGTACTGGATCATAGGATCGAAAGGCCTGCCTCGTTATCATTCTCTATTCTGGAATCTGCTCGTAAAGAGTATCCGAAGTTTCGTGCGGTTGGACTTCAACTACTAATCAACCTATGAGGAAAAGGGGGAAATTATTGACCAAATTATTTTTAAAATAGCCTAAAAAAGAAATAGACTATGCCTTAGCCGAGGTGAGAGACAATAATATGGTTGGCGTCTCTATTCTTAACGAAGTGACAGTGTAGACCATAGGTGAGCAACTGAGGGGAAACGTTCTAGTCCCCATCCCTTGCTGTGACGTAAGAAACCTGTTCTTCATGTTCAGTGTCACGTCGAAACTGCTTTATGCTGACGTCAAGGGCGACTGTAGTGGGAGAAATTCCCCTACCGCACAGTGACACGATGTGCCACAGAAGCGCACCCATGGTTTAGACAAACCTATTGGTATCTCGTGTAGGCGAAAAGATCACGTCAGCTTAGATGTGATCACTAGTCTTCTTCACAAAGTGTGCTAATCGAACGCTCGCTTTAACGCTACCGACAATTTGCCTTTTGGTTGTTGACATTGTACACATGCCTAATGGTAACGGTGTATGTGTAGAGTTGAAGGATCGTATTATTGGTGGATTTGCCCATTTGAAAAAAAGCGTTGTTTACATTAAAGCAGCACTAAAGTGTCTTTCGTTCGCTATTGTGACTGCCATCGCAAAGATGAGTGGAGACCTGGACAATAAATACTGTATTTCCCATTAAATGCGTGGTTAAAAGGTAAGAGCAGAAGTCGATGAGCTTTTCAATAAATCGGGTGTCGATCTCTCGAATGGAGGAGGAATCCCAGAGTTTCAGAGTTTTCAAAATTATCTTCAGGATAGTTATAGACTTGTGGTTTACAATGGTTTTAATCTTGATCGTGTGTTATTTGTGGGGACAAGGGACATGACAAATATATAAGTAGACTATATCTCATACACGACCTTGACGAACGCCTATCATCATCATCATCATTGTGGCTCTTCAGCCCTACTTTGGCCCTGGCCGCTGCCAAAACTTTCTTCCAGTCGTCTCTATCCAATGCGTTTCTTCTCCACGCCCTAATGCCTAGCTTCCTCAGATCCTTCTCTATTCCGTCCATCCACCTTAGTTTCGACCTGCCTGATCTTCTACTTCCCTCAGGTTTGAGTAGGGTGAGGTTTTTTAGTAGGGTTGTCCTCTTCCGTTCTAATAATGTGGCCTGCCCAGCGCAATCTAGCTATCTTTATATATTTTACAATGTCAACCTCTGCAAATAGCGAGTGTAATTCGTTATTTTATCTTATTCGTCAGAGCCCGCTTTCGTTCATAGGTCCAAATATCTTTCTGAGGACTTGCCTCTCAAAAGACGCCTATCATATGATTATTAATTTGTAGGGAATAATGGCCCAGCGCTACATCTGTGAAGGGTGTAATAGAGGTTTCGAACAAGGAGGGCAATATACCTGAGAATATGTTTGTTTTTCATGTAGATCCGCATCGCCGTTTACCGGCCATTGTTTTGTGATGAATGTAACAGATATTTCCGCGGTCAGGGCTGTTTCGACCATCACATGCATAACCTGATTAAAGGGCGCACTGTATGCATGGCTTTTCAGGATTGCACAGATTGTAAAAGGTTAAAACAGTACAGGCAAAGCCATGTATGTTTCCAAATTTTCTACAATACCTGTAATTCACATTAACCAACCATAGGACATCAATGTTACATGACTCCCTTGAAACGCGGTAAACATTCTGACAAGGTTTAGGTGTTCAACAATTTGGTTTAAAACCAAATGAGATTCGTTGTCTGATGGAACACTACACTTCGCCCGTGATCATCATGTCCAAATATAAACTGTTTCGGACAGACATAAAAAAACACATAGAAAAAGTAAAAATCACTGTTCCAGAAAATGATGACTTTCGATTACCTGTGCATCATGCTTTCTGTGGCTGATCAGAAATAGATGACGAGAATCAGCAATAGGCAATTGATTATCTGATCAAGTGTGGATTCCAACCTTGAGAGAACAACACACTGATAGATCAGCGATCTTTCGAATTTGTTCTAGTCACCTTTCAAGCTACTTATGGACTTTATGCAACGGAGAAGTTAGACGAGGACACTTTGATCTCCATGAGTTAACCTCGATGTGGTGTTGAAGATATCAGGGAAATTGAAAGGTTGTACAAGTGGAACTAAACAAATTTATCTTGGAATTATTTCACCCTGGATCAAAAGGTGAAAGCGATAACATTGAGAGCCTTCGAAAAATGGGCGTCTACATCTGTCTCACTTTCCCAGGAGAGGTAAAACATCCAGATATCCTAATATCTAATCAGAGGAACTCATAAAAATCAACATTCCGGGGAAGTATGTCCTACATTTTTCAGTTACCCTGGGGACATTTTAGTACATGCCTACTTTCCCGTGGTCAAGCCCCTGTTGAGATTCATATGGACCTCGAGGAGACATGGTCTATGGAAACAACGTCGCATGGCCCAGAAAATTCAACTTATCTGCTTGCCATACTCATTCACGAAATTTGATATGCACTGGGTACATCTCACTCAGAAAACCGTGACGCTATAATGTATCCAAGGTTCAATCACAAATGGTCAAGTTTGTTTTGACCACAGTGACAATATTGAACTCATTAGGATAATAACGGTCCTCCACCATCACAATCTATGCCTTCATCAACTCAGCCTACTCCTTCATCAACTCGTCCCACGTTTTATAAACCTTTGGAAAGGATTGTTCCCGAGCTGTGAAAACATATTTGGCTATTAACAATGTGTTATGTGTGTATTATAAAGAATGGGTTTGGGTGATAAATTTAAGTGTTACGGAAATAACGTCTTTCATATTGTTGTCCGACTGGATACAGTCAAACCTCTGTGTAAGGAAGATCGATATAATGATAAACCTGCATACAGCAATATTTCGTTCTGTCCCGGCGAAATTCCTATCTTAATAATGTTAAATGTAACTGACTACTGGCCGGTTTCTATAAACTCGCGAATTACCGTCGGTAGCGCTCCTGCCTTCCACTCCGGCGGCCCGGGTTCGATTCCCGGCCGGGTTGGGGATTTTTCAGTAGTGAAAAATTTCTTTCCCGGGTTCAGGACTGGGTGTGTGTATGTGTCCTTAGGTTTAAGTAGGTAGGGGACTGGCGCACCCCGGTAACAAATCCGCTGTGAATATCCCCTTACGGGATCCCCAGGGGTCGATCGCGACCCAGAGGAGTACCTTCCTAAATTATCCCATAAACAGAATTTACAAAAGGAAAACTCTTACGAACAGAAATAATTTAAAGATAACGATCACACACAGTTTTGGCGAGTTTCTAGATAAAAGTCCACTGGGTAAATATGAAAATGAGAGAAAAAATGTTTCTATAAACTAGGGCTAGATCTTTCCAAGGGTAAATCTTTGGGTTAATTTATCCTTTCATGGATGGCTGGATAAAATTTAACCTCTCGTAGGATAAATATGGCGGACGTGCACGGATTGCAGTACCTGTAAAATACAGTTTTAGAAGTGCTGAGATGATCTGTAATGTTGACTTTGTTTCTCTGTAATAGGATGGACTTATCAGAATTTATATACATATTTCTTATTGAAATTTTCATGTACCGTACATTGTCGCTAATGACTGTATTTGCCGGTATTTGGTAGCACTGAGTGTGCAAACATTGCAAACTAGAGTCGTACTTCTCATTTTTCCTTCCTCTTACGCAATAGATCTCGACAGTAGTAGTATTTATATGAAGATAATGTTCTTCCGAACTAATTAGTATGATATATATTGCAAAACCATGTCTTGACTTGCAGTAGTGGAATCATAGGCTGAAACAATTACATCTCCGTTATTCAAGATGTGTTCTCAGTGTTCACCGTAGCTCATTGTCAGCGTGCTGGATTACGGTTCAAGAGGTCCACTGTTCGATCCCCGGCATGGTAGTATATATTATTTTTTATTTCCTCATTATACCATTAGTGCTCTGGTGGGTGATTCTGGAACTAAGTTGTCCATTGGATAATTTACCCATAGGTATTTCGCGAGTTTATAGAAACCGGGCATACAACGATTAATCTATTTTAGATACACCCTTTTATAGCAATATTTGGAGGTTGAATCGGTACCGCAAACCAGTAGCTTAGCCCTATGGATGGTAGCTGGTATCAGATCAATATCCTTCCCAGTCGCCAATATTGTTTCCTGGGTGTCTGATATCAGTTACATTTCTTAGAAATTCCAGAAAAGAAAGATAGGATCACTGGGGCCAATAGCATCCCTTATGTGTGCAAAAATACAAAAAAAAATACTTTGAATTAGTTTGTTCTTTAATTTGTACATAATGTTCAATTAAAAGAACCATAAGTGTTAGTTTTGCCTTTTTCTTCCCTCTTCCCGCTATCTACGAGTATTAAATTTCTGACACACGGCTAGGCTCA